>CAWUFW010002426.1:0-1200000 GCA_963921515.1 Calotriton arnoldi | reverse complement strand
ATCACCACTGAATCCCGTATCTTAGATGCTGCAATATCAGACCATGTCCCTATCCTTATTACTCTAGAAATAGGTTTAACTTCGCCAGGCCGTAAACCATGGCGTATGAATATCCAAAGGTACCGTTCTCCCAAAGGTAAAATTCTACTTCGTTCACATATTTCTGATTATTTAGCTGTCAATAAGCCATCTGTTACTTCCTGCAGAATTGTTTGGGCAGCCGCCAAAGCAACTATTTGTGGTCAATTGATGAGACACTGCTGAGGCCAATAAGTCTGCATCCCTACGTCGTACTGAATTGGAGACTCAAATTACTTCCCTCACTCATTTATATACATCTCATCCCACAATACCCAACCGTCGAAAGCTTGAACTTGCTAAATTGGCGCTTAATAACCTATACACCTCCAAAGCGGAGTACGCTCTTCAACGCCTGAAGGGCAGACATTATGAACAAGGAGAAAAAGCAGGTCGTTTGCTGGCAGCACAATTGAAACAACGTGAGGCAGCTACGGCCATTCCTGCATTACGTACAGAAAAGGGTGAGATTCTTACGAGACCACAAGATATTGTAAACACTTTTGCATCATTTTATAAAAAACTCTATACCCCTGAAACTTCAGTAACTGAGGACCAAATAGTTTCATATTTGGCTGATATCAACCTCCCTTGCCTTACGGATGAAGGTAGAGCCCTGCTTGGTGGTGATATTAGCAAAGAAGAAATTGCCTCAGCCATCACCAAACTGCCTTACCACAAATCTCCAGGTGAAGACGGCTTCCCTGCGGAGTTTTACAAATGGACTGGGGCAGAAACGGTTGATACTTTATTCTCTGCCTTCCATGAGGCGGTTCAAACGCATTCACTTGGTCCTATTTCTAACAAAGCGTTGATCGCGGTTATCCCCAAACCCGGTAAAGACCTGCTTGCTTGTAGTGGTTATCGGCCCATCTCACTAATAAATAGTGATGACAAAATTCTAGCAAGTATCTTAGCGGCACGTCTACATAAAGTTATTCCCGCTCTCATACATCACTCACAGGTTGGTTTTGTCCCAGGTCGCTCCTCCAGGAATCACCTCCAAACTCTAGCTCACACTTTATAGTCTGCAAATAAGATGACGGAAGATGCTGTAGCCCTCTCACTGGATGCCGAAAAAGCATTCAACCGTATTGACTGGAAATATCTTTTTGCAGCTATGAAACGCTTTCGCCTAGGTGATCAGTTTATCTCTAAAGTTTGTCTCTTATATGACACTCCGACAGCCCAAGTTAATTGCGGTGGGTTTCTTTCCGATTCTTTTCCAATCCGATGGGGTACCCGCCAAGGTTGCCCTCTTTCCCCCCTTTTATTTTTACTAGCGATAGAGCCTCTTGCCTCACTCATTCGGCATTCACCACACGTTCAAGGTATACCTATAGCAGGTGGTACTTCTAAACTATACTTGTATGCCGATGATATTCTCCTCACGTTAAAAGATCTTCCTCACTCTTTACCAGCTTTACTTAAGATCATTGATGGTTTTTCGACCCACTCCGGTTACAAAGTGAATTGGGATAAAAGTGAGGCTCTTCCGATCTCCTCTGGCACCACAAAAGCATCAATTGATGGGTATCCCTTTTGTTGGAAATCATCCCAATTAAAATATTCTGGTCAATAGAGGTTTGTCAAGTATGATCTCAGACAATCTCTCACCCCTAATAACACAAATGGAAACTGATTTTGCAAAATGGACTCTCTTGGGTTTTTGAATGTGGGGAAGGGTACAAGCCGTTAGGATGGTCACCTTACCTCGCTTTAATTATATACTTGGTATGCTCCCAATTCTTGTTCCCTAATCTGCACTTCATAAAGTAGACGCTCGAATCCGATCTTTCGTCTGAGAATCCACACACCCTCGTCTAGCTGCTTCTAAATTATTGGCTCACCGTTCTTATGGCGGTCTAGGATTACCATCCTTAGAACATTATTCTTTAGCCTTACACCTCTCACAATTAGTTTATTTACTTCCAGGTATGACTGATCCTCCACAATGGGTCACAACGGAACACTCCCTACTTAACCGAAGCGATGGCCTTGATTTTCTTTATGGAATCCGAATTCCACGTTCTCCCCCCCCCCGCCCCCCCGCATCCAGTGTTGCAAGCTACTTATCAAACGTGGCAACGAGCACATCGTCTTCTCCGAGTCGCCCACCGCTTACACTATAAAGCTCCACTTTGGGGCAATGAGAGTATCCGAATAAATGGTCAAGCGCTCCAATGGTCTAATTGGAAATCAAGAGGCATCCAAACACTTGATCAAGTTATCTCAAATGGAGAGCTAAAATCCTTTGATTCATTTAGTGAAGAGTTTGGTCTCCCAGCACACCAGACCACGCACCACTCGCAGTTACAGCACTGTCTGAAAAGATTTCTCAGCTCTCCTCCCTGGACTTTGAATCCTTCACCAATTTTAGATTATCTTCTTACGTGAGGTCGACATAAAGGGTTGTTGTCAGGTCTATATGGTGTTTTAATTCATCGCCTATATTCACAACCACTTCTTAAAGCTCTTCAAGAGAAATGGCAAGAGCGCCTACACATCACTATTGAAGAAGATGACTGGTCGGATATGTTAGAAGCCCTTGACAAAGGTACCCGAGAAGCTCGTTTGAAATTCTGCCTTTTCAAAACTTTGCACGATTGGCACTGGACACCTCTGAAATTGCAAAGAGCAGGATTACTACCACACTCTAAATGTTGGAGATGTCCTGGAGTCAATTGTGACCTTCCTCATATACTCTGTGAATGTCCCTCCATACAGGGTTTTTGGACATATGTTGGGGACACTCTGCAGGGTTTAATCTCTTCCCTTAGCACTCCTCTCACTCCTTCCATCATTTTATTACATGATTTTAGAAGTCTTCCTACCATTACACGTCCGCAATGTCGTCTTCTGCACACCGCACTTTCTACGGCTAAAATCAGCATTCTAAGACATTGGAAATAGTCTAGTCCTCCCTCACAGGAAGAATGGATGGTAGCAATGATTCAAATGTCTTCCCATGAACGTATTATATATAGATTGCAGGATAAAGAGGAAATTTTTGAGCAAGTGTGGGCTCCTTTTCTCCGTGATCCTTGAATTCCTCCCATTCGCCTCATATCCCTTTAACCCTATATCTTTGTTTTTCTCTTTTCTCTTTTTCCTATGTTCTTATTTTATCCCGGCAAGGAGTCTACTCTTTTTTCCCCTCCTCATATTCTTTTCCTTTGATATATATATTTATATATATATATAATTTTTGTTTATCCATTTAGGAATTCTCTATCACCTTCCCCTTTTAATCTCCAATTCATTTTCTATTCTATGGACTAAACTTAATTCCGTTTTTAATTTTTTCCTTATTTTCCTTTTTAATTTTAATTCCTTTTCTTTTATCCACAGCTATATCTAGGTACCCATTTCCTTTAAAATTCCTTTGTAATTCTTCATATATTGAGATCTATTAACTTCTAAATATATTATATATAGTATCCCCTCTCTTTTATTACTCATCTTATACCTTCTAAAACCTCCTCTCTATAATTTTCTTTCCCTTTAATATTGAATAATTCCCTTTTTATTATTACTCTGTATGAATTCATGTTATTCTATGATATTTTATATGTACTCATGTTTTTCATGCATCTTAAATGTTTCTCAATAAAAAACATCATGAAACAAAAAAATTAAATATGTTATTGCATTCCCTGTTTTTTAAGATCGCCAAATAAGAAGCTATCAGCACAACACCTCTTCCATTTAGATTAATTTCTCTGGCAGGACCAGAGAGGAGGAGTGTTCTTTAGTCCCATTATCGTGAATGAAACAGCAGCCAATAAAGAATACAAACAGAATCACAAATCCCATGGCCATTATGGGATTAAATCTGAAAATCGCAGGTGAAATAAACCAAATGAGCGCCTCAGAGTCCTATATTATGATTATATATATTTTTTTTAAATCAACGACAACTATGTGCAAGTTTCCATGCTCAGCAGCCAGTTAAGTACCTCTGTCCAATGTAAAGTTATGGCTTGCCCTCCATATTGCAAATTGTTTGTGATATTGAGCAGCTTGTCTTCCTTCTGTCCTCACAGCACAGCCTCAACTTGCTACCTGTCATTGCCCTGCCCATCCCTGACACAGATTGCTGCCCTGCTCAAAACTCAGAGCATGTGATACAAGTTCATACTAGAGGGCCAGCAGGGGTCTCTGTTCATTTTGCTTTTTCTTCATTCTGATGGAATATAATTTTCTCCATACACTTAAATGTCTAAGCTGGCAGGGGGTTTTACAGAGTTTGCTGGTTAGGCAACACTCTTACACTCTTCTGCACTGATTTCCTGAATCGATTTTCTTTCTGGTCTGTAGTGCATCAAAAGGTACAGTCCAACATGGCTGACATTACAGGCACAGCATCTTATATACAAGTGGAATACATGGGGGCAGAGTTCTCTTATGCCATAAATTAAATTGTGCAATGGTCAGTGTGCAAAGTAGTTTCTGTGACAATGAAGCCCTTGGGCAAACATCTGTACCAGCTACCTGTGACCACGCTCTAGCCACCCCACGAAGCAGAGAGAGGATTCACCTCCTTCAACATTCAACACGCAAAGCTACAAAGAGGGGCCCATTTGGGGACACTGATCTCTTCAAGAAACTGGAATCTGCGCTCAATACTGTCCCACAGATGACTGCATGCCTACCTCCACTCAGGAAGACCAACAGCTGTGTCCCACCCCTACGCTGGGTGCGGCTGATGAAATCTTTCTAGGAAGAGGAAATTGACAAGGGCTACTTTTCAGAGGATTCCCAAGAGGAACCCTCAAATTGCTTCCTGATAATGTATTGTTCTCTGCACCAGCAGGTGCATTTTTTTTCTGGTTACATGTTTGTACCAACCCTTCTTGAAGGAGTATAAACAAACAACCAGAGAGACTAAGACAGCCTCGGACGTAGAGGGCAGTACATTGGAAGGGGTCTACTTAATTCTGCTGAGTTCTACTATCTGTGATACACCAATTGTGCCCCACCCAATAGGTGGCTCCATCAACCCAGCCAAAAATGTGCAAACTTAATAAAGCGTTAAGAAATTAGATTCAACTTTAGGACTCCACACATGCCAGGATGAAGTGTAGGACATCACAGGTTCTGTCACAAAGATAATAGTGGATTCTGCCAAGGAAACGGGCAGCCCCATTATTTCTGATATTTTGTCTGGTTGAGTGCAGCACACCCTCTGTCTTCTAATGAATGTCAACAGTTTGATTTTCACAGTAAGGTGCAGGTCAACACTCTTGAGGGCGAGAAGGTCTTTTTAGAAGCAAGAGTGGTTGCGCATGGTAAGCTCTTTGGGCAGCCATTTGTGGATGACTTGGGAAGGTTTATCTAGACATTAATAACCTTGGACAAAGCCACGAAATCTCTGCACAAGGTATTCTCTTCTTGGGATTTTGGAGGGGTCAGACACAACAGAAAACAGAAAGATGCTTAAGAACCAGATGATGGGGTTTCAGCTAGGTACATTGCAAATTCAGTCCATTCTTTCATTCTAGAGTCTGAGCGCTTGAAGAGTGCATGAAGATTTATTCAAGGCACCAGAAATAGTGAGGGAAATACTGCAGGTAAGCCTTTCCCCTACTTCCTATGTAAAGGTGGGGAGGAGGATAGTATGTTGTCTGTCAGGGTAGAAATTCTGAGGCCTGGGTTCTGCAGACTGCAGAGAAGCTCCAGATCGAGTGCTGTCCAACCAAAGTTTAACTGACAAGACAAAATCCCATAAGTTTCTCTTTTTAATACCAAGAACTAGTAGATCAAGATGTCAGCAACCTACTAAAGACAGGGAGCATTTAAAGATCTTTTCTTCCACCCAGTCTTTGTCCTGTGACAAGTTTACAAGAGTTCCACATCTGCACCATTTACAAGCATTTTAAGACGGAGGTCGTGAAACAGTTATGGGATTGGGTGATGGAAGGTGACTGGATGGCATGATTAGAGCCCTAGAATGCTCATCTTTCGGTGCTGAACCTCTGCCCCACCAGCATTTCCTCCATTTTTCCTACCAGAAACTGACTATCCAGTTCAAAGTTCTCCTGTCATTGTAGCGCTTGCTCACCCTCCAAGCCAAAGGGTTGAGGATAATTTTCTACCTCGACAATATATTTTTCATGGACCGGGAACGTAATGTAAGGTTTAGGGCCTGCAAATGGCGATCTTACGGAGGGTTTTCTGATAAAATAGAAGTATGGCGTAGTTGCCAACAGAATTATGGATTTCTTATGCTTCACTGTAGACTTGGTGAAAGTGTCACTGCAGCTTCCTGATTCCAAACTGGCAGTAACCAAAACATGGCTGAGGCAAGTTTGACTATCCAATGTATACTTTTGAGGTTCCGGGTCAGGATAGTGGGCCTTTTGGCTTCCTCCCGACTGGCGATATTCCCTAGGTGTCAGCATTATCAAGCCCCTCAACGCCCCGCGATAATATATTAAAGGAAAGGTCTATTCTATTCACAGAAAATAAGACGATCCCAGGTAGCCAAATTGGCGATTCAGTGTTGGCTAGAACAGAGGTAGGCCTGGAACTCCTGGGCCATCTTTGGCTCCTTAGTGGCCATTATCCTAAAGTGTGATGCTTTCTGAGGGTTTATACATCAACGGCAACTGCTAAGAAGAGCTGCACTTACACATCAATGCTCTAGGATTTCTGACTGGCTCTTTCAAGCTCCACTGCCTATAGACAGGACTGGCTGCTCCATTGACCTAAGAGTAAACAACATCTCAGCCATAAGGTGCATCAACTTCTTGGGAGGGCATGGAATTATGGATGCCTACAGAATTGGTCATGGATTTTAGCATTTCTTTGAAATTTCTGACAGCGTGCAGCATCTCCTGGGAAAGATGAATGTGATCGCCGACTAGAACTCATGTTTCCTGAGGTATTCCATCTATTGGCAACTGCATCCCAAGGTATTAAGAGCAGTGATGCATAGGATGAGCACGTACCGGAGACCAGCTTGCCTCAACACTAAACATCCAGCTTCTGGTGTTCTTAAGCTTCAGACTGGACTCAGATGGAGAGGTAGTACATGCATTCCTATAGCAGTTCAGTTACAGCCTGATTTATGCCTTTTACCCCTTCATAATAACTCCCAGATTATCCACTCAAGTGAAGAGAAAGAAGGTGGATATAGTTTGTATGATGCCCGACTGGAGTTCGTAAGTGTAATTTCAAGTTCTACTAGCACTTTCATGGAATTTGCAAATATCTGTACCCCAGTTTTGGACCATTCTGAAGAGTCAGAGTCAGAATCAACTCGATCTGGGACAGCATTCAATAACGGACAACATAGCAGATTTCCATGGACAATGGCATGAGCCGGGACGTTCTGCACAAACTACTTTCTTCGTGGAGGAGGCCTGGTCATGGGGAACTTAGAGTTCAGACTTGTGTAATAGAATATTTGGTGTTCTGAGAGAGGTACAGATCCCATGGGTGCCTTCTTTCAGTGCTTCTGTTCTATATATTAAAACACATTTTACATGCATCTAGTCCTCACCAACTTCTGACAGTAGGTAAATGTAATCTCATGAGACATTTAACCGCAAATTTCACTTTGTCATCAATTATTAAACAAAAAAATAGTCAACAATCTGAAAACCTGTGTGAAAGAATTGGTGCATTCTTACTGCTTCCTCTTCATTTAAAAAGGTAATTAGAAACAATGCTGCTAAAGAAGTACACAAGATTACTTAATCACCAGGCAGGAGCATCTGTATATAAGATGAGAAACTTTGTCACATTGGTCTAGAACATTCAGGTTTTGGGTAACATCACCCGGAGATTAGACTTCAAGATGCTCTTAGAGCTAAATCCCAAACCTATACCTAAGGATCTACAGGCCACTGTGAAAAATGTTACTTATAGTGTTCATGATTCTACCATTATGAATGAACAAGTATGGTATTAGTGAAAGTGTAGCGCATAGCCAACTCCTCGCCAATAACACTTTCTGCATGGCTTACGCTGGTAAAAAGGCAAAAAAACGAACAAGAAGACTTGTGGAACAAAGTACTAAGGACAGGCCATTTGAAAGCTATGATCAAGAATGCACAGAGACTGCCTCAGGAACGGTGGATACCATAACATTTTGCTCTACCTCAAAATACAAAATAAAGAGTGCATCTCAGAAAATAATGAGGGTTACACTAATTTTCATGCAACAAATTAGCAGGATGACCACAAGACTAAGAAGAAGAAAACAAAATAAGGCAGTGAGCAAGAGGAGGAGAGGACAGGAAACCTGCAGTGAGGACCACAGCAACACCCTACTAAATATTCAACTCCAAGAGGGTCAAGCATGATCTTATCACAATTGACCAAAACCAGACAGAACTCATCGCCATGCTCCTCGGCCACAGATAAGTCCCCACTAAATTCAAGCATGCAATGATCACCAAACTACATAAAAAGCCCAAGTGAAACAAAAAGTACTGTTTATCTTTGGACTTATTTTGGGACATTGCTGGCTTATGAAAATTACTGAAATCAAGGTCACTGCTCAGCTGTTGGCTCATGATGAAACATGTTCTGATTCAACAAGATGCAAAAGACACCCTGGTGAACGTCGGTCACAAAGACAGTTGTCTCATTGTGGACTTAGTCATGCAACTTGAAACCATCAACCTTTCTGTGGTCTTTAGGTAAACAAATCCTAGCATGTTTTGGAAAAGTTTTCCCCAACCCCTTTGTAATTTCTTCTGGCATACTTTATGTGTTCTACCAGAGGACTAACAATTTCTGAGTCCCCTGGAAGTGATCCATGTTTCTCTTTTAATGTTCAACAGTTAAGCTGAAGCTCTACTGGCCAGCGGTGTATCCCCACTGACAGTAGGGGGTGGCCATTACCTTGCAAGGTTATCGGACACAGACAGTTGGTGGCAGATGATTAGAATTACAGGGACACTAGTAATATTACTACACTTGTGGATGGGACAAAACCTCTGGTGGGTTCCATGTGTATTTGGTGAGTGAGACCAGGGAAATGGCAGCAGTTCGTTGAAGGTGATCTTCATTCTCTGTGAATGCAACAGTCTGTTTATACTTTGCCCTGGTCTCTGCCCCACTGAGATGACATCTGGGTCTAGGAAATCTATATCTGCTTCAATTCTAAGCCACTTTGGCTTTACTGTACCTTAAAAACTGCCTTGCTTTTCCTACAGTGTGCTGGGAGTTGTCAGACCACAAGAGAGCCCCAGAAGAGGATGCCTACAGACAATCCAACTTAACTGGTTAGAACAAGTCCTCCCTGTAGGAAGCTGGCTCTTTATATAGTATACGAAAAAGAGGCATGCTGTGGAAAGAGTCCAGTTAGCCCTTATAAATGGGCAGGGGTTTGCTCTAGCAATCCCAAGTTACTCTATCTAGTGTAACATGGTCAAGCATCCTTAGGCTTATCAGAGAGTAGTGGTAGACATTTGTTGCACATACAGAGTCAATAAATGATGCACACGCTCAAAAAGGAGATCCACACCAATTAGAAAAATAACTGGTATTTTTATATATATTTTGAACCCAAGAACTTCGCAATCAGGTAAGTACTTTTTTGTAATCGACTTTTTACAAATTTAGCAGTGTTAACCAACAATGCTGCAATTCTTGTCAGACCAAGCACTCAAGCTGTATTAAAACAATTTGGAAGTTCAAACATAATGATAATTAAAGTAGAAACATGAATTTATTCAGCACATAAAGTATAGCGATGTTCATCTGTACAATCCATCTCTTAACAGGTGTTCGCTCCAGAAAAACAGCCGACACGTGTTTCGTCACCAACGTGACTTTTTCAAGGCTTGCCAGGTATACATTATCGTGTTCTTTTGGGACATTCTTTTCAACTCGCTGGAATAAGATCTTTACTGTATGGAGAGTACCCTATACCTGGCAAGCCTTGAAAAAGTCACATTGGTGACGAAACATGTGTCAGCTGTTTTTCTGGAGCGAACACCTGTTAAGAGATGGATTGTACAGATGAACATCGCTATACTTTATGTGCTGGATAAAATCATGTTTCTACTTTAATTATCGTTGTGTTTGAACTCCCAATTGTTTTAATAAAGCTTGAGTGCTGGTTTGACAAGAATTGCAATTTTGTAGACAGTTGGGGTGTTCTGGCGAATAACTAACTAACACCTTTGGTAGTAGGATGTTGTCAAACCCATGAGCACCAAAATCTTCAAGAATTTCTACTAATACCCACTATTTAATATTGTATATCCCAAGAGGTGCGAATTATTTACCACTACTACTGTGTATATATTGTTAACCAACAATGCGTTTTTACGCATAATGCTTTCCCATGGGAGAAAGGACATTAACATTATACATTAACTTGCAATGCATTTCTGTGGGATCCCCTTCGGTCGTGACGTCATAGAGGGACAAGGACCAAAGTTCCATCAGCAGATCGGTTGTATCTGTCCTGGTGAGTCCGGGTGCAGAGGTGCTGGACGGGTTGGTAGCATTGCACGCTATGCAGTGGATGAAGGCCAACTGGAAATATACTGCAAGGGGGTGACTTAGGGACAAGACTGGGAGCTCCCAATTGGGGGCTCGGTTCGGGAGAGTCCTGGGAGCACAGGAGACAAATTGTTTTTCTTAGGCCCGGGCGGCTCGGGTGCAGAGGGTTTGTACAGTTGGCTGGCTCTTGTGCATCAAGGACGGCACAGCTGGTCAGGACCAGCCAGGGGGAACAAAAAAACGACAACTGGGTCACTCTTGGTGCTGGCCTCTGAGTGCTGATGTCCCTCGTTGGCTGTTAGTTGGTGATGTTGTTGAAGTCTGTACTGGACTTTCAACAAGCTTTGGTCGTGGCAAGAGTCCGGTATCCAGAGTATTGGTGCAGAAGGCCTCGTGGGGGTCCTGGCTTCTTCAGGCTTGGCAGGAAGACTGATATGATCTCCTTGAGTGCGCTGACCTTCTACTGGGCGGCTACTGCTGGGGGGACCCAGTGGGCAGCAGCTGCTTTAAACCGGACATTGCAGTTGGTGCCTGCAGGCGAGTAGCTACTCTACTCCAAAGGAGATGCTTGATGCTGGGCGAAGTGCTGGCAACCCTCTGGGGCTTGTGGCGATGCACAGCTGCATGACGAGTCGGGTATTTGCAATTGTTGAGTCTCTGTGCGGCAGGCAGAGTTTGCCGCCGTAAGTCCATAGCAGTCTTCAGTTCTTGCGGGGGCGGCTCTTCAGTGTCCTCCTCTTCTTTTCATTCAGTGGAATCTGAAGTTCTGGATTTAGGGAGCCCCCTAAATACTAAATTTAGGGGCATTAGGGGATTGGAGAGTAGTAGCCAATGTCTACCTACCTTTTGGGTCACTACACCCTCTATATGACCACTTCCTGTGGGAAGTGGGCATAACCCTGTCCCAGTTTCCTAATTTCTGCCATCACAGAGATGGAGGAATTTTACTAAAGTGGGTGTGACTGACCTGGGTGTGCTCCACGCCTACTTCGCACACTAATTTCCCACCAGTCCTGGTGCCAAATGGGCCTCAGCGCAGGGGGTGGCATCTCCCAGTTCTGGGGGATGCCGGAGTCGCTTATCAAAGGCGGCATGGTTTTGAAGCCTCCTTCCCAGATATGCTGATTGCTAGCCATCCTGTTTGGAGGAGGTGTAAACACCTCCTGCCAGAGCAGGCATTTTTCCTGACCTCTGAGAGCGGGGCTCTCACCTCCTAGGGGGGGTCAGAAACGAGTCTGTGGTGGCAGATTTGACTGGACCAGTCAGTAAGCACACTAGTGTACTGGTAGGTTTCAGGGGGTATCTCTAAGGTATCCTCTGGGTGCATATATTAATAAATCCATCACTGAATTCCTGCATTGGCTTCTGGAGGAATATGGAATAATTTTAAAGACTGGATATTATGCATGAGGCATACAGGTATTCATTGCTAAAATTTCTTCAGAAACATCACAAACACTACACCTTCACCGCCATCTAACCCAGTGACTACAGATCTACCTGCAGTCCGGTGTTCAATCTGAAAACAATGAGGCAAATACCTTTATGGTACTAAGCCACAAACTGAGTACTATATGAACTCAAACCTCAGAATACAGGGAGAATCTGAAAACAACCCTCCCTAACCCAGAGGGACAGAATCAGATGAATATTACAATGGAAGCAAGCCACCCCTTGAGGCTCCACTCTGTAAAGGAATCCAACACTTTCCTCAAGAACAACTCCATCAATTTAACACTCTGAATCAGACTTACAAAGCGGTCATTAGATGACTATGTTTAGGGGCCAATGTCATTGCGGACACACCACTGAAGGTCAAACTTTTGTCTTTAATTACAATTTTCACATTCAGTGAAACATGGCATCTGGTTATATTTTGAATGCAGTAACAAAAATGCTTCTGGGAGAGGTCCACCATATGTGACCAAAACGTACATTTCATTGGAAACAAATCCTTACTTTGTTATGTATTAAATGTGTGTGAGAAAGACTTCTAAAGGAAGACAAGTCATGTTAACGCTGTTGGGTTTCACTTTTTTTTTTTACTATCCTGCTCTTACGATGAACCCTAAAAGATTATTATAGGCAATTAGAAACCACACCTCTTCAATTCCTTAGTCAGAGACAATTGAACCAAGTCCTTTGGGCCCTTCAGCACCAATAAAATACTGAGGGGCCTGCGCACTTGATCCTTCGTCACCAGCAAAACTAGAAGCCAGGACATATAGGAATCAGCAGAGCAACCAATAAATTACCTGAAATTATTATAATAGGGAAACCAGATCGCTACTAACCAAATGGCTTGGAGGGATGGACTGTATTGCTAAAGGGGAAAAAGTTGTATACACCAACATGGATTGTAAAAACAAAGATGGGCAATATTCAAATGATGTCTTTCCATTCTAAAACTAGTATCACTGAAAAGCGTTGTTGTGTTTATTGATTTTTATGACTTTTACATTGCTGATGACTTTTGCTGCACGGTTGTTTCTTCTTTAAACTCAATAAGAATTACAAAAAATAGCATTAGGGCTAATCAGATTGTATTTATTTTGAGCAGAAATTTGGAGTGTGAAAGGGGACACTAAAAAAGATAATGAAGATGCTATTTCATTTTGGGGGTTGGTCCAGCCAATTTCAAGCCCTGACCACGTATATGTTCTCTAACTGGAATCAGTGGCTACAAGCAGCCAGCGTACCGTTAGTCACAATACAACAGTAAAGTTGTGAACATACCTGAGCAATGTTCAGGGTCTAGAGCATTGGAGGATGGGCAGGACAAGACAGGACAGAACAAAAATAAAGGAAGAAAAAAAGAAAAGACAAAACAGTGACTATGAGGCCAACCTCAAGGAACCCAAAGTCAGATGATAAAGTCCATCTCCCTGACCAAGGACTGACTGTCCTATGGATCTGTGAACACTGGCTTTCAAGGAACACAAACATACCAGAAAACAAAGGAATGGAGTGTCATTTCCTACATGATGGAGGCTTAATTTCGAGATAAATCAATCAAAACATTTCTTATGATGCATTTAGCTACTGGTCTGGCAGAAGGTTTACCTGAGGATGGCCTTATAGGGAAAGAAGCAATGCAAAAAATAAATAACGGAAGGTAAAATTTAAATAATTGGGCTTTTGTTTATAACACCCCTAGATCACGCTACAAAAGAATGACAGTACCAGGTCCAATAAACTAGAAGATAGTGGAAAGAAAATCAAATTAAAATTACTGGCTGAATCTAACTGTTTTGTTTAGTTAGCTACAGCAAAGAAAAGAAGAAGAACAGTGCAAACTCAGAGCAGCCTTCGGAGTGTGTTACAGAACACTGCACTACCTGCTTGTTCAGCCCAAGCATGTTGCAGACCATATCCCTGGAGTAAGGTTGCTCCAGCACATACCGCAGCAAGGCGGTCTGTGGCTCAAACAGATCCTAGGAGACACAAAATGGAGACAGAAAGTAATTTTTAAAGACTTAGTATTGAGGCATTCAGAGAAATAGTAATGGTAGTGATTTATTTTTAATGATTACTTGAGACATAGATTCATAAAACCTTGTAAACAATGTTAAACCATAAATGAGATCAATGTAGAACTGCCAAACATTTACATGTGAATCCCAATTTAGTAACCCTGAGCAGTATCTAGCAAGTGTACATGATGGATTGTACCTAGAGATCAAACAGAAAGAGAAGATAACTGGGTGATATGGGCTCTCTGGGAAAGAGAACGTGATAACTTGCAAATAAGGACTACCAGGCCAAGGGCTTACAGGAGAAACAGAACACGTGAGGAATTGCCAAGCAAATTATTAATGAGGACCAGCTAGAAAAATGACAAGTGAGGAATTGAAGGAGAAATGGAAACATAAAAGGTGTGGCTAGATGAAAGTAGGAAAATGCATCACTGCTTCAGCCCCCCCCCCGCCTCACGTGGTTAACCCCATCCTTCCTGCAGATTCATTTACACTCCCACCTCTTCTCCCTCTCCTCCAGCACTTGAATGATCTCCTCACTTCCCAAATCACAACCTCCTGAACAAACCATTAGGACCCGGGGGAGTGGCAGTTTATACACAGGAGGAAATTAACCAGTGCTTCTGAGACTACTATACTATGTTGTAGTCTAGCCCTGAGCAGTACTCGGAAATACTTGTAGACTACTTCTTACAAGATGTACATTTTACACAGTTGACCGATGTCGCTGCTAAAGATTTAGTGGCTTCCAAACCCGAGCAGGAAATACAGCATGCGATCCATTCACTTACCAAAAGGAAAACGCCAGGCTCTGATGGCTTGCCCATGGTATTTTAAGCTGCATGCAATCCCTTATTAGTCCCACAACTGCTCAAGCACTACCATGCAGCAAAAGACCAGAAATGCCTCCCATAGATGATCAAAGAGGCAATAGTCACTTCTACCCTAAAGCCAGAAAGGGATACATTAATCTTATCCTCCTATAGACCAATCTCCATTTTGAAGACAGTATATAAAATATTAAGTAAAATTATAGCAGATCGGTTGCTCACGTTACTACCTGGTCTTATTAATAAAGTCTAAAATGGCTTTATTCCCAAGAGGGACACCTCCCTCAATACTAAACGATTTTATCACATTTTAGAGCCAGGCCCTAAGAACTGGCCTAACTTTGTCTGCCTAACTCTAGACCTCTAACAAGCTTTTGACACTCTTATCTGAGAATATTTATTGAGTATGCTGAGAGGATTTGGCATTCCTCGCCCCAAACCCGAACGGATGAAGGTCCCGCACTTTGAACTGACAGCCAGAGTTAGGACGGGTGTCAGCATCTCCAAACCCTACATCTCCAGGGGAACACAACAAGGGTGTTTCACTTTTCCCAATAATTTTTTCCCTAGCAATAGAACCCCTGGTTATAAAACTGCGCAAACAGGGGCGTTGCTGAGTTATCTCACTGGTTAGGAAATTACATGCCTTCTCACTATACTCAGCCGACATGTTATTGTATGTCCGGAATGTGACCAATGATCTCTCCTCCATTTCTAGGAGTTCCAATTGGACTTTTATGGTGCCTCAGGTTTGCAGGTCGATGACAATAAGTCTTATGTCTTTCCTTTTCAATATACTCTGCCGCAGCGCACCATCTTATTGGGGGACCAAACCTTTAAGTGGGGGCCAGACACCTTCTGATACTTTGGGAGGGCGAACTATATTAAATCTTAGCCCCAGGTGCCAAACGAAAGAAAGATCTACCGCTCTTGGTCCGATGCGTAGTAGCTACCTTGGGGCAGCATATTCAGTACACACGCTCTACACTAGTGTTTGCATCCACCACATCATTGCAGAGCCTTCCTACTGGGAGGGGCACACATCGGCCCTACTTGCTCATATGATGGATTGGATGCTAACATCCACACAGTGGAGATCTCTATGAAGAAGGTGCGCTCCACGACTTCCCAACTTTAGTCGCCATTCGCGGCTTATATGACGGCCAATTCCAGTTAATATGGGAGAATTACACATGCCCTTCTCACAATATGGCGGGCAATATGGCTTACACACAAGAGCAGGACACACATGCCGTTATATAAATGCTGTATACTACAGGGCATGGGCACAGGCTAACTACATGGTTTTATAAAGCAATACTAGAGCTCACAAGGTAGTCCTATCTTCCGCTTCAAGAACAGAAGGAATCCTCTGAGCATACCTACAATGATGAGGAATGGCAGCAGGCTCTGGAATATCCAAATAAGTTATTCCGTAATGCTGGATTCAAATGCATTCACTTAATACTCTGCATAAAGTCTACCTCGGCCCTTACGAACTAAAATGTATGCCTAAACTGTAGCCAGCTGACCCAGATGGCTAAATACGCCCGCTGATTTTTGACATATGCTTTGAAACTGCACACAACCCCACCCTTCTTGGGAGGAGGCACTGGCGGTCCTTTCTTTTGTAACAGTTAAACCAAAATTCGAATATATCGAAGCCTGCCTTCTGGGTATCTACCGAGCCCTAAGAAATTCAGGGTTGTGATTAAATTTACTGACCTCCCCCTTATACGAAGCACGCCATGTGGAGGAGGTTTTTGTTGCAAGTAGTCCCCTCACTTTTTGCCTGGTATTTGATGCAACTTTGACTAAAGTGCAGTGGAACCCCGGCTAACCAGGCCCCCAGTGCCAGTGTTCTTTCCATAAAACAAGACACCTGGTCACTTGATCCCCAAGTGACCAGGCCTTTAGCTCCTCTGCAAGTTCCTAGTAAGTGGTACCTCTGGTACCTAGGGCATAGGTACTAAAGTGGGTCCCTAAGAGCTGCAGCATAGCTTGTGCCACTCTAAGAGATCTAGCACCAAACTCATACAGACTGCCACTGCAAGCTGCGTGACAAGGTGCACCAAAAAGTGAATGCACAACATGGCACACACTTGTGTGTCATGTCCCCTAACACAGCATGTAATATTTGTAAGTAAACCCTAGAGTAGGCCTTACAGCCCTAAGGTAGGGTGCATTATATTACATGTGAGGACATATCTGCATGAGCAGATATTCCCCTGTGCTGGCCAGTTCAATTACGGACAGCACAAGTGATCACAGACACCATTTTAAGGTATGTACTGGCCACTGGTCAAAGCGAGTTTCCCAGCTACATAATGGCTTCACTGATACCTATGGTTTTGTTATCAAACACTTCGAATTAATAAACACACACTGATTTCAGTGGGTACCAGGATAAGGTCTGGGATCTCAAAAAGGCTTGATACTTTGAATGTAAACAGACAGGGCACCGAACCAAGAACCCTTACGGTCCTAAAAAACCAGTGTACCACGAGAGGTTGCCAGTGTGGTCTTTGAAGACGATTCATCAGATGAGGAAGTCCTTGTAGCTTTAAACTGGAAAGAGGGGCCACAAAGGTGAATTAAAGATTACAGATGGAAGCAGAGAATTCCACCACCTACTACTGAATGGAATCCTAGCTAATGCCCTGAGAGATACCTGTGCCAGTCACACTATTTAGCATGATAGGTTGGTACTCTCAAACCAGTTTATCCCAGGTAAGACTAGAAGAGTAAGAGCTATCCCAGGGGAGGTTACTGGGGCTTCAGTACCCCTAGAAATAGCTGGGTCCCTTTGCTGGAGGAGGGTAGTAGTCAGTACAGACCTCCCTCTCGATTGTCTTCTGGGAAATGACATCCCAGAGGATGGTCTGAGCCCAAAAGAGGTACTGGTCCTGTGCCAGCACTTTCCCAGGAATTCTAGAGGTGCTGAACCTGCAAGTTAATAGAAGTAGGCCCCTGAAGAAAAGAAAGGAAAAGGAGAAAGTGTAGGAAAGGTGGGCCAACCCTCACTTCTCCAGGCGGCTAACCAAAAATAATCCGGCAAAAAGTCACCTTGTGGGTGCCCGTCGGGCATTGCAGTGCCAGTCCAATGATGAAGCATGACACCCATTTGGGTGTGTGAGGGCCCATGCTCCTATTGGAGCATATTCCTTTCCCTGGAACCTTTGACTCTAGATTTCCTTCATGAGGAACTGCACACCATATTTACAATTTGGTATATGTTTTACCCCCTTAGGATAACATTACTGCACCCAAGAATTGCACTACGTGCCAACTTCTGAAAACTGTAAAAATTCATCACTCGAAAAGTAGTTAACTGATTCTGATGATCTTGGTATCTAAATTTATTTTCATAAATTGATGCCGGATTTCTTTAATGAGTGTGTCTCATTTACTGCATTAGTATATGCAATAAATGCCTAGCACTACCCTCTGATATGCCTAACTGCTCGCCCACACTACCACGAAAGAGAGCATTTGGGGTGTAATTTGTGCCTCTGTAATTCTTTTGTGGTTTGTATGGACTCTTTACACAGTGTACCTCTTTTTGGTCCACTATATAAAGAGACAGCTTCCTACACCATCCCTATGAGATGGAAATCTCCAACACATCCCACAATCGCCAAATGGATACGAGGGGTTGAGTACTCGGTGGAGGCCAAGAGTAATGCCTTTAGGTGTGATGAACAAAGCGGACTGCGAAGGTGCCCAAAGTTGGGGGGATGAACTTATTCAGCAGTTCAAAGAGCGTGGGAAAACTGATGAGCTTCCACCTTGAACCATGTCCCTTTCGCTGCCTTGTGTACCTCTCCCTATGGGGGCTGCTCTGAGGCTGTCCCCTACTTCCCAGGTGCATAAAAGCCCCTTAGGCCCTCGACCCTCAGACCCCTTTACAATCAACCTCTTGAGCTCATTTATGCTCTGCAAAAATAGATGAGAGTCAATACGGTGCTCTTTGACTTCAGGCCCGTGGCACAACTCATGTACGCCCCTGGATACTTTTCACTATCCAATATAAATATAGGACACTTTTGGGAGGTAGGGAGGGAGTTGGGAAGGAGGATATGTTTTGTTATGCTCAAATGACCTGCTTTTAGTACTTACATAGTAATGATTTTGCCAACAACCTAGCTGCAATGATAAATGTATCTTCTAATACAATATGACAATGTATAAGTCACAGTGTACTTAGTGGATCATTCGCACAATTCTGAACAGGATTGAAGTGACAGGTCTTGTGTTATCAATAACCTGTTGTTGCATAATCTAAAAACAATAAAACCTTTTTTGGAAAAAAATATCTTGACCAATTTTACTATAGCCAAACATCAGAGTATGGCAAAGAACTTCGGGCAAACGGCTAAATGGCCACACTTATTTTTCCTCCAAATATTAAATTCCTTATTCTGACTGCCCATTAAACCTCAGAAATGTGTCTGCATCTAACTTGGAATTGCCTTGTAGCATGAATGCAGAATTAAGACAATGGTCTCCAATCTATGCAAAAAGAAAGGTCTTGTATCATCAGCATTTAAGTAAATGTCTACCCCAAAAGAGGAACTAAAAAATGATCTAGGCATACTCACAGATGCTATTTTATTTATAGAAAGTATTATATACTGCGTACTTGGCCCTAGTTATCAGAGCGCTGTACAATACAAGAGAGTGGCAATTTATATAAAAGTGTCTTCAGATGTTCTGCTAAAGGTATTTCTCAGCATTTTAGACCAGTCTGTCTAGTTCGGTCTGTGTCATCTTTTCTTGGGTTGATTGTTGGTGGGGTTATATGGAATGACAGTTTTTGATGAGTCGATGGCTTGTAATATACAGGTCTGTCAGTATGTTGATTCTATGGGGAAACAGTCGGAACACCGCTGTCTTAACCACGCATGTTCTGACTACGCAAGCTCGACCATGCTTGCCTTAAGCACGCATATGCCGTAACCACGCATATGCGTGGTTAAGGCAGTGCGAGGTCTAGCTGCTGGAAGATGGAAGCAGGAAGACGCTGCGATGAGGTAACTGGGGCTGGGGGGTAGTTTTTAGGGCTGGGAGCGGGTCGGGGTAGTTTTTAGGGCTGGGAGGGGGTCAGGGTAGGTTTTAGGGCAGTGGAAGCGGTTGGGGTAGTTTAAGGGACAGAGCAATGGGAGGCAGGGTAGTGTAACTTACGGGGCAGGGTTTTAGGCCTTAGGGCAGAGGGAGGGGAATGGGTAGTTGGGTTTGTTTTTAGGGCGGGTAGGGGGAGATCAAGGTAGGTTTTAGGGCAGTGGAAGGGGTTTGGGTAGTTTAAGGGACAGTGCGGGGGTCGGGTAGTGTACATAAAGGGGCAGGGTTTTAGGCCTTAGGGCAGTGGGAGGGGACTGGGTAGATGGGGTCGTTTTTAGGGATGGGAGGGTCGGGTAAGTTTTAAGGCAGTGGAAGTGGTTGGGGTAGTTTAAGGGACAGCGGGGGGGGCGGGATAGTGGCGGCCTTAGCCACACATACCCCTTTACCATTCATGCCTATACCACGAAGTTTTGTGGTAAAGGAATGCGTGGTTAAGAAGCATTCGTGGTTTGGGCTGCGAGGTAGAGGCACGGGTGGTTTAACCATGCGTGCTTCTATCATACAACTGACTCTATGGCATCCTTTGGCAAAAATTTGCCTGTAGTATTTACCAGATCTTTGGGCTATGTAGCTTCATGGTACACACGTGTTGTTATGGTTTCTCCTTGTTATCTATTTTCTGACCTGTGATATTATGTATTGAGGTCCTTGCAGTTTTGATGACTTGTGTTGGTTATATTCTTATTTCTTTCTGTGTGCAAGGTGTCTTTCACGTAGTAAGGCTTTCACACTCTTTTTGAAGTTGGCTGTTGGCAGGTTGGTTTGAATTTCCAGTGGGATAGAGTTACAAATTCTCGGTGCATTTCCAGTGAAATAGCGTGTATAAGATTTTTCTCTTTTACATTTTGGTGGTACCAGAAGCAGTGCACTGTGCTCGTGAGTGTGCGCTTTTTTCCTGATCTTGGCAGCTTTTTGATAAATATTTGGGGTATCACGGTGAAGAGCCTTGTGTATGAGGCCGGCTGTTTTGAGGATGCATGTTGCTTCTATTGTGGGCCATTTTAATCGGGAAAGGGTGGGGGTGATGTGGTCATACTGTTTTACAACAAAATGAGCCGGTTACTGCATTGAGAGTTGCTTTCATAGGGACTAAGTGCATTTTAGGAGTTCTAGTGAGGGTTGCGATGCTGTAGTCCAGTCTGGCTATCACCATGGCTTGTATTTTTTATTTTTTATCACGTTTTTGGAGGTCTTCCTCTGGATTGAAGGGTTTGATCTGTCGGATGAGCTTGAGATTGTACAGGGCACTCTTTGCTGTGGTTTTTATGTGTGTCGTCATGTTCAGGTGTTTGTCAAGTATGAGCCGTAGTGATCTGGCATGGTCTGCTACTGTTGGTTGACCGTTGCAAGTGTCCAGTTTAGCGATGCATATCTGTATCAGAGATGTGCTGTTTTGAGGGATATCAGTGGGAATTCTGTCTTTTGGTGGGAGAGTTTTAAGTGGTTTAAAGACGGACAGTTTTGAATTTCCATTACTGTTTATTCAGGTAGAAAATATCATTTGGTGATGAGATTTTAAGATATAATTGCATAGCCTCTGCATAGAGATGGTAATCGAGATTGGCATTTTTCAAGAATGATGTCAGTGCTTACATGAAGAGATTGAATAATGTGGAGGATCGGATTGAGCCTTGATGGGCATCTTGGCTATTCTCTCTGACTAAGTCATTTATTTTGACTAGTTGAAAGCGCCTGTCGAGGTATGAGATAAATCAGCTCAGGGCACGATGAAAATAAGTTACTTACCTGTAACTGCAGTTCTCCAGTATTGGTATTATTCCTAAATTCACATGCTTGAATCATTCTCTTCATCTAAGTGGGAGTCCAACAGTACCATAGTAAAGTAGTATGTATCAGTATCATAGGCTATAATGGCAATGCAAAGTCAGTTTAATAGCCTATCTATATCCTTTTTAAAAAGGGCCAAACTTGAACTATAACCAATCAGGCAACCGCACCCTCTAGAACACTCCCAACAGAGGCTGAATGCCTCAGATTTTCGAGCACAAGTGGGAATAATTTATCCCGATCTATGAGAGGAGCCTCTAAGGGGGCGAGGGTGGGTCGCATGTGAATCTATGAAAGATACCAATACTGGAGAACTGCAGTTACAGGTAAGTAACGTATTTCCTCTCCAGTAGCGGATCTTTCATAGATTCACATGCTTGTATCAGAATAGCAAGCATTTTTTGAAGGTAGATATATAGTAATAGAAGTACTCTTTTAAGATGGTGGGTAACAGTCCAACTCACATATCTTTATACATATATACATGTATGCATAATTTTACGTAAGTAGTCCATATATGAAGAGACAAATATTATGACGTATATAACGCTATCATATACCTTAGTAAAGACATTAACATCACCTACAGTTACAAAAGCCTCACCTTATTGAAACAGATGACATAAAAGCGCCTGTCCTACAGCTGCATCACTTTTCTGCGCCAATTATAGGCAGTAGTGCTGCGTGAACGTGTTGGTGTTCTTCCACATCGCAGCGCGACATATCCTCTCCAGCAGAACGCCTGCAAACAGAGCAGCAGAGGTAGACTGCCTTTGTTGAGTGCGCCTTCGCCCTTGCTGAGAGTGGCTTGCTAGCCTTGGTATGGCAAAACACAGAAATACATCTTGCAATGGTTGGTTTCGTGACTGCCATACCTTGACAAGAATGTCAATAAGAGATCAACAACCTAGCAGTTTTTCAGGGCTGTTTGGTACGATGGAGATAGAATTTAAGACAACGATTAATATCCAAGGTGTGAAGAGACCTTTCAGCTGGAGATGCCGGATTTGGGAAAGAAGTACAAAATATGATAGGTTCATTGAGATGAAATTGCGTTGGAACCTTGGGGATGAACCTTGGGTTTGTTTTGAGAAGCACATAATTGTCAATGAAAAGTAATATTGGTTACAGTGTTATGAAAGCCTGAATTTCGCTGACACTTCTAGTTGAAGTGAGAGTCAACAGCAAAACGACCTTCCACGTGAGAAATTTCAGATCTGCCCTGTAAATTAACTCGAATGGCGGCTCGTATGCATAAATCTTGGACCATGTCATTGAAAGGGCATTCCCCCATGACCCAGCAAAAGGGTATCAACTGGCGTAGAACTGACATTTGGCGTTCCGGTCTGTCGTGAAGATATCCAATGCTGGCTGGTCCCGCCGTGAAAATATTTTGTCCAGCTCCAACTGATCCAGTTCCCACTCGTGGCAACTGCCCCTGGTTCTGCTGAGAGTGTCTGCTAAAGTGCTGTTCACTTATAACAGAGATATTTTGTGGGCTGTGAGCCAGTTTAAAAGGTCTTGGGCTTTCTGAGATAGAGTTAGGAACCTTGTACCCCATTGCTTGTTGATGAAATACATGCGGGTCGTATTGTCTGTCAGTACAGCACGAAGGCTTTAGCTATTCATGGCAGAAAAGCTTGTAGAGTGAGATATCGCTTTCAGTTCCAGACGATTGAAGTGCATTAACTTCTGAAGTGTTGACAACTTCCCTTGGATTTGCAGGTCCTGCAAGTGGCCACACCAGCTCTCCAAGGAGGCATCCGTCATGATGACAAAGTCTGGTACACGAAGTCAAGAATGAGAGGCCTTGTGACAGATGAGATATTTGAGACCACCATGCTAACATTTCTAGTATTCTTGGGGTAATGCTGATCAAGCCTTCGAAAGAGCCTTTCGATTGGATCCATTACATTTGGAGCTCCTCTTGCAGTGGTCTCATCTTCAATCGTGGTAAAGGGACCAGGCTTATTGCCGAAGAGATCATGGCCAGTAGTGACTTGCACAGCCGCACTGAAATAGACTTACTTTTGGAAATCTTTAGAGGTAAGTTTGTCAACCTTTGCTGCCTGTCTTGCGATAGATAGGCTTTGTTTTTGATTGTATCCAGTTGGCTCCCAAAAACATTGTGACTTGTGCTTAATGGTGATTTATCCCAAATTTTCGACTATCCCCAGTCTGTGAAACAGTGAGAGGCAAGCCTTGGTAGCTTTGGCAGCTAGTTGTAGTGATGAGGCTTTTAGCAGCCAGTTGTCTAGGTAGGGGAATACCTGATTACCTTGTTTTCAGAGCGTGGCTGCTACAGGGGAGACATTTGGTGAATATCGGAGGAGTTGACTTAAGGCCAAATGGGAGGACTCTGAACTGGTAATGGGTACCGGCGACAGTGAAGCAGAGATATATGCGATGCTTGGGATGTATGGGAATGCAGAAATACGCATCTAGTAAATCTAAAGAGGTCATGTAATCTCAGTTGTTTAGCAGGTGCAGGATGTCAGAGAGAGTAATCATACGCAAAAATTGTTTGCAGAGAAATTTCTTTAGTTTCCTGAGGTCTAGGATGGGTCTCCATTCCCCTGTTTTCTTTCGTACAAGGATAACATGTGAGTAGAATTTCATGCCCTTCTGAGAGCAAGGGACCTTTTCTATTGCACACTTGGCCAGCTTTATTAGGGCTTCTCTCCTCAATAAGCGAAGACGAGGTGGGTGCGTCCCTTTTGGAGGGTTGTTTGGTGGTCTCTGCACAAATTCCAGGGTATGTCCGAAGTTTACTAAATCGAATACCCATTTGTCTGACGTTATCACTTTCCATTGAGGTAGGCAGTTGGAAATATTTACACCTACATGAAGAGGAGTGGATGTAGCCGGTACCTGGTCTAGGTCACTGTTTACGACCTGCATCTTAAACCTGAAAGGGGGGGCGGCTGCTTCCGGACATGCCTTGTCTGTTATAGCCGTCCGAGAGTGGTTGACGGTACGCATGATGTTGGTATGCAGGCCTATACTGTAATTGAAAGGGTTGGTATTGATGAGATTGTTGATAACCCCCTCTGCAGGTAGGCAAACCTCTTCCTCTAGCCCCCGAAAGGGCAACTTCTCAAACTGAAGGGTCCCTAGATACCTAGCGATTTTAGTGTTCCTCTTTATCACCAGTAATGCGTCATTGATATGTTTTCCGAACAAAGTTTCTCTGTCATAGGTTGTGTCCAAGATCTTTGATTGGCCCTCCAGCCTAAAGCACGTAGCTTTAAGTCATCCCTAGAGTCTCATGACCGCTGCGCGGCTAATTGGCAGAAACCTGGGGAGGCGATGTCAATCGCGCAAACTATAATCTTCGAGGACGTGCACTCACCCTCTCCAAGGACCTTTTTTTGCTTCCGCCTCTTTGGCTTCAGGCACCAAGTCGACTAGGCCGCTGACATCGGATCACATTGGACGGTCATTGCGACCCAGGATCGCTAGCAAGTTGGCCGCTCGAACGGTGATGGCAGACAAGAGGGAGAATCTCTTCCCTATGTTGTCCAAGCACCTAGCTTCTTTGTCTGGTGGTGCAGAGATGGGAGCAGAAGGGTTTTTGAACGTCTTTGCACCGCTTGTGAGATCACAGAGTGAGGTTTAGGATGACCCGAGATGCGAGCGGGGAAATCCCTGTAGCCTTGTACTTCTTGTCTATGCTAGGTGGTACTGCCGCTACTGTAGCTGGGTTCTTCATTATCTTAATTACCTCCTCCCAGATATAGTCAATGATGGGGATGGCCCTCACAGACTTCCTTGCTTGCTCCTTGAAATCAAAAAGACAACAAATAGACTTCTAAAGAGGTTGCAAGATGAAATTGTTATGTTAAGTACTCTTGTAACGCGCAACAGCTACTCCGAGGAGTGTCCCGGCGCGGTCCATCAGGTTATGAAAGCGCCCGATGTCCTCTGGGGGAAGAGTCTGAAGGGTGCGGTGGTAGCGGCGATGGAGTAGGGACAAGGTAGTCCTCAACTCATCCCCTGGATGTTGGGATTCAGGGACCTCGCCTTCCTCCCCTTTCATCTTCTGAAGATGTTTGATCATCTCTTGGTGGTGGCACTCTGTTGGGGACAGGGGTCATCTAGGGAGTTATAGGCGGAGAAATATGCCTTGGCATAGCAAGAGAGGCAAGCTGAGGTGGTGCTGCTGGCTGCTCCTGTGGAGGGTCAGGAAATCTTCTATAATCCTGCAGCATGGCCTGCAGATCCTGGACTAGCAATATGGGCATTTGGACTTCATCATACCTGGGTTGAGAATGAGGATGGCATTGGTAATGTTCATAGTGCCACATGAGAGGGGCATAATATTGATGAGTGTAATGCTCTTCCTCACCTTCCTCCTGGTATTTTACCTGGAGCTCCGATAGGCTGTGCACTGCCCCAAAAGGCCCGTCGTCATCCCATTCTTCCAAGTTCAACAAGTGACTTGGTGGCAAAGGTGAAACCTTGCTGGGGGATGTCAATTCAGGTCTAAAAGCGTTTTTTCTAATTTTGGTGATTTGTATCACTGTGGAAGAGGTAGTCAACGACGTGAATGTGAACTTAGGCATCGACGATAGGAACTCCATTTTTGGTGCCGTCGTTGACGGTGTCTTCATAGATGTTGCTGCTGTCGACAGTGTCATTGTCAACTGTGTCGTCGTCAATTGTGTCGTCAGAGTAACACCGCCACCACTGGTGTCTTGATGGGAAACAGCCTTTACAACGCGGCTGTTTCCATGCAGGGCCTTTACCACGCAGCCGTTACCACGCATAGCCTTCACCATACAACGTACGTGGTGAGGGCATATGCTGGTAACAGTGGTAAAGGCACCTGCGTGGTCAAGGCTATCGGCGTCGTTATGAGGAGCAAAGAGATCCTTCTGCTTCCTCTTTCAAGAGTTGCCGTCGTCGTCCTGTTAAGGTAAGGAGGATTATTTTTGGGGTGGGTATTTTTTAAAAGGGCAGGTGGTGGTGGGGGTCACCCAGGGGTGTTTTTTTAGTGATTAGGGCAGGGAAGAAGGCTGTGGGGGTCGCGCTGGTTTCTAGATTTCGGGCTTAGGAAAAAGGGCGGGGGCAGTGGGGGTGGTGCAGGAGTGTATTTTTAGGGATTAGGGCAGTGGTCGGGTACTTTTAAAAAGGGCAGGGGTGGTGTGGGTCGCGCTGGGTTCTAAGTTTAGGCCTCAGGGCAGGGTCGTGAATTTTTTTTTAAAAGGGCGGGGCAGCTGGGGTCGTGCAGGAGTGTATTTTTAGTGATTAGGGCAGTGGTCGGGGAAATTTTAAAAGGGCAGGGGCGGTGTGGGTCGCGCAGGGATCTAAGTTTAGGCCTTAGGGCAGGGTCGTGGATTTTAATAAAAAGGGCGGGGGCAGTGGGGGTCGTGCAGGAGTGTATTTTTAGGGATTAGGGCAGTGGTCGGGTATTTTTTAAAAAGGGCAGGGGACAATGGGGTTCGCGCTGGGTTCTACAATTAGGTCTTAGGGCAGAGTCGGGTATTTATTTTAAAAGGGCAGGGGTAGTGGGGGTTGTGCAGGGGACTAATTTTAGGGATTAGGGCAGGGGTCGGGTATTTTAAAAAAGGGTCGGGTGGGGGAGGTTCAGGGTCTGGCTTGAGGACGGAGGGCAGGAGTTAGGGAACTTTTTTATCACGCATGGACCTTTACCATACATGCTGTACAACAAAATACGTTGTAAAAGCATGCGTGGTAAAGGTTATACGTGGTAAAGGCATTTGCGTTGTAACGCATGCGTGGTAAAGGCCTGCGTTGCAACGGAATGCGTTGTTCCGTCATACATCCGTCTTTATGGATATTACCCTTGCAACGAGATGGGTGTCGAAGTTCTCGACGACATCAATGGTCTCATAGAAGAGACGGTAGTGACTGTTGTCATCGATACCGCCATCAACTGTGATGTCATCAACAGCATTTAGAGAGGATTTTTTTTCTACCTCGTCAACGGTTTAGAGGAAGAAGAAAGCTTACGCTCCCCTGTCTTCATAGATAGAGTAGAAGGTTGCGAGGAGTTTTAGCTTCTCCTTTCACAGAGGGTCTTTATGATGGCTTTTAAGGCCTTTCTGCTCTCCTCAGAAGCCACTAGGTCAGATGATCTTGACCTTTTGTGAGATCTCACATATGTATCACTGTCTTCCTCTGAAGTGGTATATTTCTGAGATTTAGACTTCTGTAGCCACAGAAGTAGCTTTCCCTACCTGTCCTTTAAGGTTTTAAAAGTGAAAGTGCGAAATATTTTGCACTTTTTTACCTGATGTTGAGGGTATGAGGGTAGAGGCAGTAAACATGGTCTCTTTGTGGATTATCCACATGTGGCTTTTTCTTCCTGCAGGTCTTGCAGGATCTGAAGAGACCCTTCTTAGAAGTCTCAGACATAGTATTTGTAGGCAAATCTTCAATGTAAAGGAAAAAACTGAGCAGAGCTCAGGGAGACTCCCTTACACGATGTGCGGTAGAAAGTCTGAGGGATGCAGCCTCTGTTGGGAGTGTTCTAGAGGATGCGGTCACCTGATTGGTTATAGTTCAAGGTGTTGAGCAGTGTGTGTGGTCAAACTTGTCAAAGGCGGAGGAGAGGTCTAAAAGAATCAGCAGACATGAGTTACCCGTGTCAAGCGTCCTGTATATGTTATCTATAATATTTAAGATAGCTGTTTCTGTACTGTAGCCCGCTCTAAATCCCGACTGAAAGATGTTCAAGAAGGTTGTGGTCTTCAATGTGTTGGCCGAGCTGGGACTGTACATATTTTTCAATGGCTTTTGCTAAGAAAAGGTAGGTTGCTTATGGGGAGGAAGTTCTTTAGGTCTTTAGGGTGAGCCCCTGGTTTTGGAGGAGGGGAGTGATTTGTACAAGTTTTATGTTCAACAAGACAAGAGCAACCTAAATGTGTAAGTTTTAGGCATTGTGCCTTGTGTTGGTAAGGAGTGGATGATGTTGGTCCATATCAGAGCAATTGTGTATTTGAGTTCTTTCATTTATGGAGATGGTCTGCAAGGTGAGTTGTTGGATTTAGTTCCGATATGACTTTAATAATTTAATTCTCTTTAAGTATTTTATACTTCCTGCCATAAGAAGGGGTAGCAAAGGTTGCTGTGCTGTGGTCTCTTCATTCCTGTTGTTTTGATTTCAGTGTGCATTTCTAGTCAACAGGGCCTGGTTGCTGTTTCCATTACTTTTTCAGGGATGCTTCTATGTTCGAGAATTTTTACAGTAAAGAATTTTGAGAATTCTTCACATTGTTCCGCTGTTTCCATTGTTTGTAGTGTGGGGTTTGGTGAGGTTTGTTGTCTGATGTTGAAGAGTTGTTTTGAGCGGGCGGAGTGAGTGAGAAGCCATTTAGAATTCCTCAAGTCAGAGGCTGTTATCTTGAGGTAAAGGAAAGTCAAGCTATACATCGTGTCCGGAATGAAAGAGAAAAGCCAAGATCAGAGAGTGGATTCTGTCCACCAAAACCAAACGGTACAAGATGGCAACAGAATATTGTGATCAATGGTGTTCAATGCTTCTGAGAGATCTAAAAGAGGATACATGCTGTCCTGTTGCATGGCACAGGTCATCAAGCAATGCAGACAAAGTTCCTCCTAGGCTGAAAGTAAGCAAGGAAAATATAAAGTGCTCTCTTTACAACCTACTAAGTACGAGAGCTGCACCGGTGTGTGCTTGATATATCCCAAAGATGTTGGGTATGCTTCTCTAGTAAAAAGTCCCAGTCTCACAATCTCTAGAAGAATCAGCATTTTAATCAGAGTTCAATGTACAATAACTGTTAGCATTCTCGGGTTCACAGGTAAAGGCTTATCATGCAAAATGTGCTAAGTTGTTCAAGATATTATGCCACATGTAAGATGCAAACATTTACAAACTGTATCAATACTGGGGCAACACGCTATTTATCATAAAATGAGTAGACATACATTATAAATAGCAGCTGTTATACGAAGGACTTAACGTAGTATGTACTGGAATCAATTTTGAAATAGAAATATCTGTTTAAGAAAACACTTTTACAAATATTAAACCTCTCATAACTCAATAAACCAAAGATTCTCACCTTGTCATAGGGCAGGAGACCTTTCAAAGGGAAGCGTAGGGTTGTGGGATCTAATTTCCACGAGTTGCAAATTGCACCAGAATTGTTCACCACAGGCAGAAGGCTACAACGTCCTACAAGCAGCATTGGGGAAAGCAAAATAGTGAAAATTGGCAGTGCATCCAAGTAGGGAATACAAAAGTATACAGTAACCACCTAATAAATAATGAAATCTCCAAAATAGCTATAAAAACACACAAATCACTAGAGATCTACACTCTCACGATCAAACAGCACTTAATTAGGGGTGTACACACACAAAGATGAGTTGAGACTGAAGCTGTACGGCTTTCGACTCACTCCCATGCTACTGAAATCTTTAGAGGGCCTAGGAGCTGGTGCAATCAATGGATGTTCAGCTATGAAAAAAACTCAATATTTCCTAAGATTCTGTGGTCTAGAAACTTCTTTGGGCTACTGCATCAGACTTTAAAGTAATCTTTTGAAATAAGTTTGTAAACCACTAAAAATGTACAGTACATTGAGACCCTTTGTGCATTAAGTGAACCATGGAAAATCAAAGTGCTTAATGAAGGCCAAAGCGGACATGTGAATTAAACTCTGCTGGGGTCAGTTTTATGAAAGTCTATATTGAAAGGAGATTGACCCTAAAATAAAATAAAAATACTTGGTTCTACTAGGTCAGCGAGTTGCCTCCTTACTCTTTCTTTTTCAATCCCAGAGAGGAGATAATTAACGAATGGCACTGATCAACCCGCAGGGGCCACTATTAGTTGCTCCTGAAGCCTTCTTCCTCTAAAGGGGTAACAGATAAAACTTTCTAGCACTCATTAGCTTGGTCTTCTTTCCTTGCCCAATGCTTTTCAACCTCTATGTAACACCTTTGGCCAGGGTAATCAGGTCCTATGGCTTTGAGACAGTGTCATACGCTGATGACACTCAGCTGTTAATCACGCTTGGTCCTGATCCTATAGACACAATGACCCGTTTTAAAAATTGTATGATTCATATCAACAACTGGATGGGCAATAACAACTTACAGCTCAACGGCAGTAAGACGGAGATCATCCTGTTTGGTAGGGCCGAGGAGCACTGGTCCAGCGATTGGTGGCCCCAAGCGCTGGGCCCATGCCCATCCCCTAAACAAGCAGTGCGCAATCTTGGAATAACGATTGACAAAAAGTTGTCAATGAAAAATCATGTAAATCTTGTAATAGGCACTTGCTATGGGATTTTGCGGAAATTACGCAAAATCTTTAAATGGATTCCCATTGAATCCAGAAAACCATTGGTTCAGGGACTTATTGTAAGTCGTATGGACTATGGGAATGCCTTATTAGCCTCCATAAATGAAGATCTATACTCAAAACTTCATTTTAAATCTTCCATCAAGAGCCCCATCAGTTCCCAGTCTGAAGATTCTTCACTGGCTTCCGGTAAAAAAGAGAGGTTGTTTTACAATTCTATGTCTCACCCACAAGAGCATACACGGAACCGGACCTAGTTATTTAGCTAAAAAACTAAACTGGTATCAGCCAGGTAGACTCCTAATATCTAGCACAAAACATCTCCTTACTCCGCGACGAATTCGCACTGTAAGAAATGGTGGTCGATCTTTTTCTTTTCTTTCCCCCGACTTCTGGAATAAGCTTCCGTCTCATCTTCTTTCCATCTCTGATCACAAGCTTTTTCAGAGGAAACTAAAAACTTGGCTATTCGACCATCAATAATAATGTTCAGATCTGATCTCTAGCCTATACGGAGTCTTCGCAAGCGCCATGAGACCTTTCAGGTGATTTGTGCGCTTAATAAGTTCCTCTGACTTTGCATAAAAAGAAAGCAATTGAGGAAGCACAGAAAGATGCCAGTGTACATCTTATCCCTCATCCTTTGCAACCTGCATGTCTGGGATATTCTTTACATGTATTAAAGAGAAGATGATCTGGGGAGGGAAGCTATGGTATAATGCTTATAAAGAAACAGGCTTTTTGCAGGTTTATCCCCACATTTTGCTCCCATTTCTGACCACTAGGTACTGGTGTAATGGCTCAGAAATGCCCTGAGCCCTGCTAAACAAGACTCCGTGCATATACTCCTACCCTGAAAATGGTATATGTTTGATTGGCTTGTCCCCAATTGGCATTGCTCAACTTACTTGTAAGTCCCTAGTATATGGTACCATGGATACCTATGGCCTGTAAGCTGTGGTGTCTCTCAGGGAGTGCAGCATTGGTTGTGCCACCATAAGTACGACAGGGTAAACACAATTGCATCAAGTCTGCCACTGCAGACTAGAATGGCAGTTTACAACTATCAATTTAACTTCGTCATTTGAAGCCATGGCAATGCCCAAACCTCTCTTTTTAATACATGCAAGTCACCCCTAAAGTAAGCCTAAGGCAGGGTGCTGTGTGTTAAAAAGTGGAACATTTACTTTTACATGCTCCAGCAGTAAAAACTCTACTTTGTCATTTTGACTGTGGATAGGCGTAGCAACATTGGCAAGTACTGAGTACAGGCTGACATCTCAGCTATGCAAACTTCTGAATGAGACTACTAAAGTTGGTACAGTAAGGTATCAAAAGAATTAGTGCATAATAAATCCAATGTAATTATTAAATCTAATTTAATGTGACTGGTTGGCAAAGTGCATCTTTAAACATTGCCACTTTAGTTGCCCACGGATTTCAGTACCCGTTTACTGTTGTACTCAGGGTCTGTCCTGCAGACAGCCTTCTACCCTCCTGGGGAGACGTGCTAACGACTCCCAGGACAGAAGACAATAGGGGCCTGACGGGAGAGAGGTGTTATCTCCCTCTCGCAGGAAGCCCCATGGATGTTAGACTAAAAGGCGAGCTTCTAATGAGAAGCTGCAATAGAAGGACAAATGGCCAACACTTAGGACAGGGGCTGCTCTATTGTGAGGTAGGCAAGCTGGCACTAGGGACAAGGAAGGGGAAGTCAGCTGTCAAACCAATTTCCAGGAGCATGTAGCCCCCTAGGTAACAAAACCTCTGGGTTGGGCTACGGAGCTCTGGACCCCGTAAGAGGGTTTCTGCCATGTTGGGAGTAGGCAGAATGGTGCATCCTGGGAAAGCCAGAAGCCACACTTCCGGTCATCAGGGTGGAGGGTACCTGGCAGCCCACTGCCTACCAACTGCATCCTATCCTGAGGGCATTTTCTGAGCATAAATAGGGCACCTCTGGGACTCAGAACTCCGATCTCAACTGGACAGGAAGAAGGACCGATGAAGGACTGCCGTGCTGCACATTGTGCAAAGAGACTACACTGGTGGGGACTACACCGGTGTGGACTGCACCTGCTGTGTCCTACTTGAAGATAAGTCATCTCCAGAGCTAGCCAAAGCAGAGACTCCAAGGGTCAGTTGTCTGACCTTATGTTCGCAGCACAAGACCACAACAACTGAGAAGCCTGCTGGGGGAATTTGCAAGCCCAGAATCTTTAGGCGGCCACCAACGTCCGCCATGCAGCACTAGGGACCAGGACCTGACACTCAAAGTTGCACCCAAATTTGCCGAGCCCGGAAAAGTTGTTGGAGTGCCTGTTGGTTGCCCAGAAGACAAGGTATCATCCAGAGAAGGATTTGGCTGTGACCACAAAACAAGGCAACCTATTAGCCCAGAGGCGAATAAACATCAACCGGCATCAAGAAGGACTTTGGGGGAAGTCGATCCTGTGACCAGGACCGCCTCACCTTCTTGGTGGATCGAGGAGTAGCCACAAGAAGACCCGTATCGACAACATCATATCCAAAGCATCCTTGAGCATCTTCAGTAGCCTTCATCCCTCGCATCAGGACCACTGCTATAGGAAACCATTGCAACAGATAAAAATGTCTGGAACCGACTCTCAGTTGTTTCACCTGCAGAGGTAACGGTTTCTGAGGACCTTGGTGGTCCCCCTGACTGGCTCTCTACTGGAATTGATCACCTAATGTGACTAAGTGACTCCATTACAACTAACCCAAATCTTTAGTGGAAAAGTTTCTACCTGTCAAATTGGCTGAATTTGCCAATGCTTGTTCACGGTTGTGTGAAATGCTTTAATTTACTATAACTTGTAAATTCTATATCTCTGGAACCCTCCAGTGGATCTTTTTCCGTTGTGGTGTCTAACAATACATAAAAATACAGTCTATTTTTATAAATTGATGTTGGATTTCCTGAGTGTCTTGTCGATTTCTTCTTCAATTGTTTTGGTGCTGTTTAGATGTTTGGCACTTGTTTCTTTGTGCAAGCTTTGCTGCTCAGAGCAACAGCTACCCAAAATCAAGGTAAAGGTTTGACAAATGAAGGCTACTGCTCCTGCTGGGGTTAGGAAGTGTATTACACGGTGAGGTCGCACAACATCATCATATAATACACCCCATTTCCTCACAACGCTTCCTCCAGTTTTACATCAATGGAGAAGGTCAACTATCAAGTCAGCCCTACTGCACAGTTAAGAATAATAGTCAGCATGCAGTTTTAAACTGCATTAAAAAAGGAGTAGTCAGTTAAGCAGGCTAAAACATCCACACAGCAAATCTCTAATATTTTAATTATTTCATGTAACAATGCTTAGATGCAATAGCTAGTGCATCCATTAGTACTTAAATTCATCTTTATACTCCTATGGCATTTTTACTCCAAGTCTGACTAGCAAAGATATCATTGTTGAGCATGAGGGGCATAGTGTACGAGTGCAGATTATAAACAAGAGTTTGCGCTAACTTGAGGGGCGCTAGAGGGCGCGCAAGCAAGATGGCCGCACTTGCGTGAGGCTCTTGCAGTTCAGGGACCATAGCCATCATTATCCACCTCATATGCCGCTCCAGAGACCCCCAAAAGATACCACAGCACGATCGGAGCATCACCGCTAGCTTTTGCGGTGGACAACACCAGTGGGACTGCCAGCACCGCCGAGAAAATCTCTCCGGAGGTCAGCGCTGCCGATCTCCCAAGATGGCGGCTGCGCGCTCCATGTAACGGCCGCGAAGTGTCTGAGACCTCCGCACAAGAGGGCGTGCTACCGGAACGTCTTACATCGCCGGCGAGGCACTACTCGAGAACTTTACTGCGTCCCAACCTGCGAGACCAGGCAGGATCCACACGAGCGCCGCTACGGAGCGGTCCAACGTGCCCCGAGCGCATTTGCAGCGCTGACATCTACCTGGCCGCTGCCTCTGCTGGAGGCCCACATCTACAAGCTCCGAGGCCGGCAGCCAGCACCAGCACCTGACGCCGCTATCGCTCTCGCTGCGGGTGCAGCGCAACTTCCCGGTGAGTGGGGGCCGATCATCTATACATCGCGGCACCGAGGGTCAGAGGCACCCCCGCCTCCCCTCCCGCCTTTCCCCGAGGGCATCTCAGCAGCGCCGTACCACCAGCGCCCCGACCTTACAGCAGCCACAAAACGGCACACAGCACTGCCCTCCCCAAGGACCCTGCTGGCGACAAAGTAAGCTCCTAAAGCGCCTCTGTGGCCCCCTGCATTGACTGATACAATCATCTGGCAGGCCCTGTCAGAGCCACGGTGCCTACCTCCATCAGGCAGACTCGCCCTCGCGCACGACGGCGCTGCCCAGAATCAGCGCGGCGGACCAGCACCTTCAACATACTGCTACAACGCTTACTCGCCGCCCTACCCCATTTCACTGCAGTCTCTCTTTTGCAGCAAAGCCTGCCATTCTCACAGCTGTGACTACCACATCCCCGCTGCGCCCTGCACTATCGTAAGCGACAGCACGTGGGAAACAATTGGGTATTGGAAATACCACAACCCAGCGCAATGGACCCCCCCTTTTTGGGTCACTGAGGACATTCACGGTCAATCCCACCCACGAAGCTGCGTCTGAAATAGAAAGGCACTTGGCCGTCCCAGCTCCCGCATACTCTTCAAGCAAGTGACACGCACGGCGCACCCGGCTGCCTCGTGCTGAGTGAACACCATAGAGCCGTCCCTAACGTTGCCTGGAGAACTCTCTCACCCTCGCCATTGCCTCTCGACATTGAGATCTGTGCGTCGGCTCACCCACTGTGCTACCTCATCTCCCCAAATAGCTTGGTGATTCAAGCCCATTACACAAATCCTCCAACAACAACGCAGCGAGGAGGCCTGACACGCAGAGTGCATCATGGGAAAGACGGACGTAAAGCAAACCAAAATTCCATTTGAAGCCCGCAAGTCTTCTAGAACGCAGAGTGAGGTGGGTGAGGACACAGCAGATGCTTCTACCACGGGAGCGTCCACATCAACTGAAGACCTAAAGGAACTCCTCCTCACCATGAAATCTAGCCTCACCTCCATTGAAGCCAAAATGGATTCCATGAGTACGCGGTTAGACAATGTCACACACAAAATTGACCAGCACGAAGAGCGCATCAAAGAAACGGAGCAGCGCATCTCGGAGCTGGAGGACACTTCAGCTGACAGTACAGAGAAGACTTTAAACATGGAGAAAGTCTTAAAAGTGATAGCCGCAAAAAATGAGGACTTAGAATCTCGTTCCCGTAGAAATAACCTCAGAATTCTTGGCGTACCGGAATCTACGAACACGGGAAAAATGGAGTAGTACGTGGAGCGCCTACTCATCACGCTCTTTGGCAAAGAAGCCTTTTCCGCAGTGTTCATAGTGGAACGGGCTCACCGCTCCCTGGCCACCCGACCTCCACCCGGCGCTCCCCCGAGGCCGATAATTGCTAAGGTACTCAATTACTGCGACCGAGATACCGCCTTGCGACGAGCGAGAGAGAAGCAGAAATTGTCACTTGAAGGCACAGAAATAGCCATATACCCGGACTTTACCATGGCGGTCCAGGAAGCCCGCAGGAAGTTTCTCCCTGCCAAGAAAAAGCTCCAACAGGCGAATATCACATACGCCATGCTATTCCCGGCGCGGCTGAAAGTTACATTTCAGGACAAACAGCACTTCTTCACTAACCCCCAACATGTCTACGACTTTCTGAAATCCATACCTAAGGGAACCTCGGGGCACTCATCTCCCCCCAGCCCGACCACTGCCGCTGCCACCCTCTCGGATATAGACTGACGGAGTTGCCAACATCACTTCGCTAATTGTTCACGGCCACTGCCTGGCACAGACACCATGGGTCACACACCCTGTACGCCGAATCCATACATCAAGAAATACTTTGCCCCCGCTGCGCACACTTCTCTGGAGAGGCCGCTCGTCAACTGTCCCACAATGTACTGACTGAATACCCGGTATTATGAGGCTCTATACCCACCCCTGAGCACCCTCGCACCACCGAGGAGGCTCTGTGTCGCCCTATGGCCTCTACCCCACAGGAAATCCCTAAATTGACTTGTTTTTTTTGCTGTTACAGGCGTTGTTACACGCTCCCCTGTTGGGAGCCTTGTTACCGGGCTGAATGGGAGGGGGGAGGGTCACGCACCACAACAGGTTTGGGCTGCTGATGTGGGAGGGGGGAGGGAGGGAGTTGTTATTCTTATGCCACCCGACGACAAACCGCTACACACATGCAGTCCGCTATCACGACACGACCATGACACCCACCAATCGGGCTGTCACATACGCCTAAAATGAGCCGCCAGGACCCCCCTAATTATAACATCCTAATGTGGAATGTGCGCGGGCTGGGCAACGCGCGTAAGCGCAGGCATATCTTAGCGTACCTCGAGAGACAATATACACTGTGCCATGTTACAAGAGACGCACCTAGACCCTTCAGCCCCACCCACGTTCGCAACCCGTTGGGCGTCATATCGCAGCTTCTCCTCGTTCTCCACATATGCCAGAGGCACCACCATACTAATCAAACACAGTCTCCCATACACCGCCATCGGCTCGTACACAGACCCACTAGGACGGTACTGCATCTTATGGGGTCGTATGATTTCCCAATCCATAACATTCGTATGCTGCTACGGTCCTAACATCGACGATCCCGACTTCTTCCATGTCTTGTGGGGTAAAATCCTAGACATTGGATCCACGCATGTGGTTTGGGGAGGGGAATTTAATGTCACACTGTACCCGTCCATGGATTGATCGCACCCGCAACCACACCACTACTCCAACGCCCAATGACATTTGAAAGATATCATAATAGATCATGGGTTGATTGATGCCTGGCGCCATCTCCACCCCAATGGCAGAGAGGGCACATGTTATTCCACAGCACACTCTTCGTGGTCACGTATTGACGGTTGGATCCTATCTAGGGGACTGAAGTCATGGCTCACCCAAGCAATACACCTGCCGCGCACCTACTCAGACCACTCACCCATGCTTCTGACTCCCCCTTGTGTAGATTCACCATATAGGTCCTGGCGCTTACCCACACATGCACTCTTGGATCCCGTCTTTAAGTCTGAGCTGGAACAGGAAATAGAGGACTTCTTCCCATGCAACATACACTCAGTGACGCACTACTCCACTGTGTGGGAGGCTTTTAAAGTCACCATCCGTGGAGTATGCATTGCTAAGGGAGGCGGGATCTTGAAAGATATTCGAAATTCACTCCGCAACCTAGAAAAAGACCTAAAACACTTAAACTATCAGATGCAGAGAACACCCACCCCTGAACTGCAAGCACAGACGAGAGACAAGATCACTGAATATCAAGAGACAGCGGACAGAGAGTGTAAATTCAGAGGTAAACACCACCAGGCCCGTCAGTACGGAGAGGCTGGGGAAGGTGCTGGCTGCAATTACCCGCCCACCCAGATTCTCGAACACCATACTAGAAGTAATGGACGGTGAGGGCACTCTACACAGAGATACTCCTGACATTTTAGCCACGTTCTGCACCTTCTACGGCACACTGTACAAATCCCACAGAACACACCCTGTTGACTTCACCCCTTTTTTGCAGACACCGCAATAGGCTGGCTAGGCGATGCCCAAAGGAAGTCTCTCCTTGCGGATTTCGAAGATGACGAGATCAGGACTGCGATCATGCAACTACAATCTGGCCGCGCCCCCGGTCCAGACGGACTCACTGCTGAGTTTTATAAAACGTTCAGCACCACACTCATCCCGCTCCTTCGGCAGGTGTACGAAGAGGCCAGGGAAACAGGGACCCTCCCTCAGACAATGCGTGTGGCGCTCATTATCTCTCTCCTAAAACCCGGCAAGCCAGCTGACCGATGAGACTCATACAGGCCGCTATCCTTGATAAATGTCGACGCCAAAATCTTAGCCAAAATAATAGCGAACCGCATTGGGCCCCTTATGACCGCCCTGGTATTGCCAGACCAATCAGGCTTCGTTCCCGGCAGGGGAATGTCACACAATCTCAGAACTCTTTTTGCCGTCTTACAGGACATTGACCCTGACTTGAATGCGGTGGCTGTCTTCTTAGACGCCACTAAAGCGTTCGACTCCCTGGAGTGGGACTATCTGGTGTTCGTACTCAGGAGGATGGGTTTCCCCATGCCTTTCCTGGCTTGGATTCACTTGCTTTACACCAACCTACAGGCTAATATACTAATTAATGGCTCCCGCTCACCCGCTTTCCCCATAGCTAGAGGCACGAGGCAGGGGTGCCCACTGTCGCCCCTCCTCTTCGCTCTCGCGATAGAGCCCGTAGCAGCGAAGATACGGCAGCACCATCGAGAGCACGCCCTCATCTATCCTGAGCGACAAATCTTGATCTCACTCTACGCCGACGATCTCACCCTTTATCTCTGCAACCCGGAAGACAGCCTCAATCCGATATTGCGCGTACTTATACTCTTTGGGAGTCTATCTGGGGTGACCATAAATTGGAGCAAATCCCAAATTTTCCCCCTCACCACCGCTACGACAAAGTTTACCCCAGACTATCCCCTAACCTGGTGCGATGACACAGTCACATACCTGGGGATTGTGGTGACGAGAGATAAAGATGAACTAATGAAAGCTAATTACGGAAGGGTGCTAGACCTCCTGACTGACAAAATTACTAGGTGGATCGCCATGCCCATCTCGATGGCAGGAAGGGCGTCGCTGATAAAAATGGTAATACTCCCTAAGTTGCTATACCTCTTTATCAACATTCCGTGTGCTCCTAGTAGACATTTTTTTAAAACCCTGAAGTCTCAACTTATCCGTCTCACTTGGGGAGGCAAGCAGCCTCGGTTGAAGTGGTACACCCTCACTCGCCCATTCAGTGCTGGAGGATTCGAAATTCCAGATATGGAACTGTATTTCAGCTGTGCGCAAGCCCATTATGCAGCGTACTGGATGGACCCTCCACCCTTCATGCCCCACCTGGCAGTGGAGAACGGATATATGACCCCAACCCCCTACTCAGCTTATATAAGCTCGCCTTCTATCCACAAGCGCAACGCCCTGACTACGGTCGACTGCACAAACAGCGCCTGGAGAGAGCTAGCCCACCGCCTAAACATTGACATAATGTATTCCCCCCTCTTGCCTATCCAAGGTAGATTCGATCTCCCGGTTACACAAGAGGTCGGATGCCGGCAAATGCTCCGAAAACTCTCGTCCTTGACCTGGGGAGACCTATACAAGGATGGGAAATTTTGCACGTGTGAGGAATTCTTTGGAGAGTGCTCACCCACTTCCGTAGAGCTCTTCCTGTATGTCAGACTTCGGCAGGACATCAAGACCCTAACCTCGGACTTCCCAAGCGAACCCCCCACTATGGCCCCACCACATTCGCTGCTCCAAAAGACCACCCCCACACATGTAGTCTCCATGCTCTATAGGACCACCCAAGCTGCCTGCCCATATGATACCCCGGCTGCGCGGACACACTGGGAGGACGAGTTAGGTCTCCCCCTAACTGATGATCAATGGGCATACTGTTGCCAACAAACAGGGAAAATATCCGCTAGTAGCAGGCTGCGCATTATCCACTATAAATACTTGCACCGCCTATACTGCACGCCTGCAAAACTTCTGCGCTTCCGCCGAAGAGACAATGATTGCTGCGACAGGTGTGGCATGGAGGGTGCGAACTTTAGACACCTCGCTTGGGACTGTGCCCCCGTCCGACGGTACTGGACGGAAGTACTAGAAACACTTGACCAGATGACCGGACTGCACATACCCGACGACCCGCTCATTACAGTATTAGGATATACCAATGACCTCGATGTCCCATTTAGGAAATACATATCTTTGGCGCTCCTGCTGGCTAAACGTAGGGTGGCCTGTAGGTGGGGTCGGGGAAGGGCACCTAAATTCAAGGAATGGTTAAATGACCTCATATTTTGTCAAGACCAACTGAGTACATATGCAGAATTACTACCGCCATCCTCCTGCCCACGAGACATTTGGGACCCTCTGCATTAGTATCTCCTAGCGCAATCAGAAACAGAGGAGGCTAAGGTTACCGAGCCCACTAATGATTGAACGTAAGATCCCTAGGGGGGCAGGCTAGATCCTGCGGACACTTTAGCATGTCCGTACCACTGGTCTGAAAGGACTGGACAAGGTGGGAATGTCAATTCTTTGTTTTCTAACGTACTGCATTGTGATACTGATGATACCATGATTCTGAACCTTATACAAGAATGCAGCAATTAAGTCGAGCAGGAGATTATGTATTTTTCCTTGTGGCTCTTGTCTTTTTTGTACTGTTAAAACTAATAAAACAGAATTAAAAAAAAAATTAAAAAAGAGTTTGCGCTAACTTCTTTAGGAGGAAAGAATTCTTCTGTTTATTAAAACTTTTAACAGGCAACTGGAATGTAACTGCCAAAGGCTCTGCTGGATGTTAAAAACATCTTTCACCGATGTATAACCCTTCTCTTTTTACCATATTTAATTAGAACAACCCGCACTGAGCATGTACCTAATGCCGCCAATATTTTAATTGGAATACATCACCATGTCAATGTGAGATACGCAAATCTACTTTAAACATGTTACTATCCCTATGTCTGTGGTGATGGTGCACGAGAGGTGATTGGGTGACGGGAGGTCTCAGATTTGCCCACTGCTCTGTTTTATTCAAACTTACCCATCACTGCCTTTGAGTCTTATCCTGCATCCTTTCCAATGATGAAACACATTTGCGGTGTCAGTATAACCCTGAAAGAGGTACCTGAGACTCCCAAAAGTTGCTTTACTCCAAGCGCTAACTCTAAAGGCTTCTATCAGTTTTGAATGCTTTATCAATATAGCATCTGTAATGTTCTCAATTTTGCCAGCAACAAAAGTTGCAATATTAGTAGCCATCGCATTTTACAGTGATAGTGATAGAGATTAATCTGGCTCGTGCCTCTGGGATAGTTTCACATTATCTTAATTTAGAATTTGTGTCCGCTAGCTTTCCATTTATAAATCTAATGTCTGTGACTTGCAGGGCGTTGTGGGTGGAGCTCCCCTGGAGAAGGCAGGAGGGGGAAGAAGTCCAAAGACTAGTTTGCTTTACTCTAGCAGTCTGACAGACACATGACTTTTAGAGTGCAGAAATATACTGCATATACACTGTGCATGTGAGTGTGGTGCAATTTACTTATTGCCAAAACTAACATGCTCAACGCATGCATCTGATAGGAGCAGTGAGGGCTGAGACAGTTTCCAAAACTTGATGTTTCTTCCGTATATGGGGCGGTAAAATTGAGTGCTCAAAGAACAGGCAAGAGCTTGACAGGGTCCACAGGGCTACAACTCCTTTCCTAATTGAGGCTCAGTCAATTAGAGAAACAGGACAAGACCGGGGCTGGACAGTATAGATCATACATCCGTCTCTGCCAATGTAATTTCCCTATGCCTCTCACAGTCTAGACCCTGTGTCCTGTTTGCCAGGTCTGGGTGCGGGAACTAAAGCTGTCCGCTGGACTCAGGCAGCATACAGCTGAAGCCTCTCCCTCCTGAAATTGAGGACCAACATCTCCTTGTGTAATTTCCCACCTTCCAAAAGAATGATAGAAGGGAAAAAAGAAAACAGCAATGCTGCAGACATTTACATTAAATTTTGATAATCGATTCTGGCCTGATGGTCAAGTAGCTTGTGTGCTTATTTCTTTTTGTATATATATAACAAAAAAATATTCAGAAATTTAAGGTTAATTTTAACTTCAGAATGAAGAATATACATGCTTCCTCATATATTGATTTTTAGCGATAAGAACTACACCATTGCTTGTAAAAGGTAGACGGTTACTAACACAAATCCAGTGTTACAACTTTAGAAAGATTGACAGTATTTAATCAGGAAAACCATAACTAATGTTACAGAGCAGCACAATTGCTAGTGAATACACTGTTAAAAGTCAATTAAACACTGGCTCACTTTCTTATTGTGCCATTGTAAAACACACCAACCAACAATCCTATTTATCTGTATGCAAAAAAAGAAAAAAAGCAGACCAATTGGTCTGATCAGTATTTTATGGCTTTTCATAGAGCCTTGTTTGACCTCTCTCAATATTAAATATGAAGACTATTTAAAAATTCTCCTTATGAATGAATGAATAAAACCAACTTCTAAATCGCAAACAGCTGCTCCAACAGGAGCGTCCCGGCGCTAGGCTAAGTTAGGGACACATGGTCCAATTACACTTCTCTAAACAGAAAAGTCTACAGGTTAGCCTTGAAAACATATTCCAGAGATATTTCCAAAGATGCTCAGGAAGGGAGTTCCATAGGCTGGGAGCCAAAAAGGGGAAAGATCTTCCCCCTGCTTTTGCTCTATGCACCCGAGGAATGCATAAATGATTTTGACTACCAGAGTGGAATGCCCTAGGGGGTCTGTATGTCTTACTTTTGTCCTGGATATAGGATAGGCCCTTTTTATGTACAGCCCTATAGGTGATCATGAGGGCTTTAAACTTTATTCTCTGCTTGATCAGTAGCCAGTGTAGTGATTTTAGACCTTGCCGAATAGACTGACATTTAGGGATGTTTAGAACAAGTCGAGCTGTCGCATTCTAAACACATTGTAGCCTATTAGTCAACTCTAGAGGTGCCCCCAGAAAGAGGGCAATAGCATAGTCCAATCTTGTTGTTCTCAGCGTGTGAACAATGTCTTTCCAAGTGACTTCTGGAAGATATTTTGAGGTCTTTCTCAAAGATTTAAGTAGAGAAAAACAAAACCCTGCAATGGCCTGTACATGAGGTTTAAATGATAAGGCTGTGTCTATTCTCACTCCAAGAGTTTTTGCAACTGATGTTGGAGGGTAGGGTTCACCCACTCTGTAGGCCATATTTTCATCATATCCAAAGGGGAGGAGGTCCCAAAGACCAATATTTCAGATGTGTCGGACTTAAGCCATAGGCAGCTGTTGTGCTTTCAATCTGCATTTGCCAAAAGGCAGCCCTGAAAATTACTCTTTATTGAATACTCCATTTGGTTCAAAGCAAACATCAGCTGAGTGTCATCGGCATATAACACGATATTGAAGCCCCAGGATTGTGCAATAGGGGCTAGTGGATCTATGCAAATATTGAAAAAAGTGGGGCTGAGTGCTAACCACTGCAGAAGCCCATAACTCAGCTCTATGTAGCAAGAGGAATGTTTTCTAATGGAAAGATAAGATTTTAGCCAATTCCATGAAGTGTCAAGTATGCCCACCTTTTCCAATTGATGCAGTAAAATGTCATGTGATACTGTATCAAAGGCAGAAGACAATTCAAGGAGGATAACTAAAGATTTTTTCCGACTTCAAGGTTAGTTATGATGAAATTACCTCTAAAAGGGCAGATTTAGTACTGTAGCCCACGTGATTGCCAGACTGCAAAGGGTGCAGAATATTGTTTTTTTCAATGTCTGGTAATCTGGAGGTTGATCAAGGTCTTTAACAATCTCCCTCATGTAGAGAGATTTACTTATGTTGCCCCTTTCAAATCTTGAGTTTGTGAAAATAAAGATTAATATGTGAAAATTCTGCATAGTGCATCATCGATTCCATTCACAATGGTTATGAATCTCCTTTAGTGATACGTGGTTCTTCCCATAGCTTCTTCATCTGCTCTTCATCATAACACCCTTTGGGTTTACTTTGTCATATTCACTGACCCTATTTTCCCCCATTCACAACTTGGCATCAATACTGTTTGTGCATTGGGAAGCAAAGCCCTTCATAGCATACAGACACTGAATAACACATTGACACAGCACAGATATCATTTCTTCAAGCTTGCATATTTTGGTTTATATAACAGCTGTCCGCATACCAAGGATTGCAATTGTAAAGCATACTTTCTTCCTTTTAATAAGCTTCTTTTTAAATCTTGTTTGCTATTTTAATGAGTTCTTGCCAGGACAACAAAAATATGTATGATCTGTCACTACTAATCCTTTATGCAGTGTCAATACTGATTGTAAAAATCAGTAGAGAATAAGGTTACTGGGGTTGCCTGAGTTATAGAGGACATTGATGGCACAGGCGTGAGGGGAGTGTTGATGGGGCTGATGATTGAGTAGAGGGGGGCTCATGTGGTAAGAGGGCACTGATGGAAATGTGCTGAACTCATAGGAGCTAAGAGGGCATTGCTGGGCTTGGAATGAGCACACAGAGTCTGGGTTAGATGGATCTTGCAAACGGAGTGATAGAAAGGAACTTTCGAATTTTAATTAATACTTGATTACACTGATCTAAAAGTGGAAGAATTAAAAAGAAAATCTGAGAGGTGGCCATTCTGGACACTATATTCGGTGTTTTTTGTGTTACTCAGAGTCTGCTGAAAGACTTCAGACTTATGGGGCATGCCTAACAACACTTTAGGAAAGTGTTCCCTAACTCTGCCACATTAAGCTTTATGTTAATGGCTACACCCTAGGTTAATTGTGCAACACTTATAAACCGGAAGCAAAAAAGCAGACTTGAAGGCATTTTATTTTTAGGTATACAAATTTTGATGGTCTATTAAGTAACAAACAAAACCAGAGAGATGGCCTGTGATGTACACTGCATTTCCTTGCACAGTACTGGAGCTTTTCTCATTCTCTTGGTCTAAAGAAAGATTGTGGTGAACTGTCAGATTGGTATTGTTTTTTGTTTGTCACAAATACTTGTCTACTGTCGGTCTACAGGTGAGGAATATAAGTATAGGCATACACCACTTTTCTATGTGGAGAACTAATGCTTTTGGGTATACAGCAGACATTGAAGTATTGGAATTTTTTCACAAGTTTTCCATAACAACTATTCTTTAGCTTTTTTAGAGAAAACAAATTGAGCAGTAAAATGCACAATTTCAACTAATTTTCTATAATTTTCTTTGCAGGGGAGTGTCTCACAGAACATGCCAGACAAGGGTCAGTAGGTTCAGTGCTTTCTGTAACTGTTGTTTACACTCCACTAGTTTTAAGTCATCAGCCACCGAGGATGATGTCTTGAGGGACTCTACAGTCACTGATGGTCTGTGTTGTATCCACAGCTCTTCCTGACAAGGTGCTTGTTGCTCCTGAGCACATCTGTATATGACAGTGCTTATTTTTATAATTCGGCGTATACTTAACTGATAAACAATTTGTTGCATAGCTTATGCATTCTATATGATTACGTCCAACATGCACAAAGCAAACAATGATAGAACCGCATGTACATGAACTGAAAATGTACTACTTGAGACGAGTACATTTAATTTACCAACTAATTTGCAATCTGAAGACGCCATGCTTTTAGCCCTGCATTCGAAACCAAAACAATTGTTATTTTAAAGAGTAAAAATATTTGGCAGGTTCTCTTAAGGTTAAAAGAAGTAACACTTCAAAAGGTGTATACAAAGCACAATTGGAAATAAATGTCATCATTTCCAAGTTTACTAATCTTTGGATTGGATCATGATCAACGTATCTGAGATATGAATGAAGATCACATGCATGATTTTGTGACAAGAAGTGTAAATATCTTCAAGATTGCTAGCAAACAATGCATTTTTTAGCGCAATCAAGACCGGACAGTTGTGTGTGTGTGTTTTTTGACAAAATAATAGTTTGGAAGATCTTTAATCAATATAGAATATACTCTGAAAAACTACAATAGTTCCACATCAAATGTCCTGACCCTCAGGGTATCACTATATGGTAGAGGAAATATGTAGCGTTGAAAGTCCAAGACCAGCAGAGCGGACGTGCCATCTTCATTTGTCCGCAGCAGTTCCCCTAGCATTTTTTTATTTTTGGTAGCATCTGGGGCCCTAATTCCTTGGGACACCCTAACTGTGGGGCAACATCTCCATTTGTAAAGACGCCTCTGAACAAGCTTTGGCTGGTAGCAGTTGAGCTTAGGCGCAACCAACAGAGTTGCATACTGGCCTCCCTACAGTAAATGACACCTGGAGGCTTGCGTGCCTGCTTGCTGTGTTTTATATATACTTTTTAAAATAAATGTAATATTAGGGAGCATTACATGCAATCCTCATTGATGTGACCCTTTGGAAAAATTAAAACGTACAAGTACAGTAAAGGTTTCGCAAACATTACGCTTGCACCTGCCATAACCGTTAGCTACTACTGTTTATGGACATCTGTAAAAAAGGCATTTGCAAGAGACTAAGTGCTTTACACAGAAGATGGGCGCATTTGCCACTTTTTCACTGTTCTTCTTTATTATGTGTGACCACAGTTGATTGTGGGAGGCAGATTTATCCCAGACTCCTTGCTGAGAAAGGAGACTGAGCATTAGCCAATTTGGCTAAGCCTTTAAATTGCAAGTATGAACTTGACGCTAATTGGCAGTGAGCATCTGCCCAACTGTCCGACTTTGCAAATATAAGCAGGACCATCCCTTCAGCTCACAGAACATCATTGAGGACTGGAGATATGTAGATCCTATGTTGCTAATGCATTAAGACTGTGCAGCTCCAGCCCTGCCACTTCACTCCTAGCTAGGACTAAGCCAAAGGCCTGCTGAAGTTCTACTGTACTACCTTGCGTTGAACCCTACAAAGTTGAAACCAAATAAGTGACTTAGTGCCTTGAAACCCACTTTATGCTTCGCAAAGAGACCGGAATCAGGCTGCTGAAAGATCGACCTCTTCACATGGCAGTGTTCTCTTATATCTGGCGAGCCAATTTCCTTGCGAGGAAAGGAGAATGGCCCCTTCAAATAACGACTGATATGGCATTCAGGTGAGACTATATTTACTCTCACTTGCCTCTTCTCAATGCTCAGCCCTAATTTTATCAATTTCTTCTGCTACATTCTAGCCCTTAATGATTGCAGCGGCCCCAAACATCACTGGTTAACCAGATACAGGGAGCTTCATAGCCTGTTCCAAGAGGCCTGTGCATTTCCAGTTCAACACCCTGAGGTCAGTGTATTTGATTGCTATGCACAAAATGACACACACAAACAAAGAAGCACCGTTCTCTCTTTGCAGGTACCCTAGAGACTTTAGTTAAAACTCTGTTTTGTGTTTTCAGATGTTCAAAATTGTTTAAGGCCGATAAAGGCAGTTGATATCAAAGAAAAGGTCATCCATTTTGAGAGAAATATAGTGAACCTCATTCTTAGCTACACGGTCTAATTATTGCTTCACAACCAGTTGTTTGCGAACTGTAAGCTTCCATACAAGTTCTGCATCGTATTTGCTCTCACTTGCCGTTTCTGATATAAATGTGTGCCAACTTTGTCAACCTTAAATCTTCACGACCATCAGAGCTTCAGAATCTTTATACAGTGTTTAAGAAGAGGCCCTAGTTGCATTACTGTACTCTTACCATATTTCAGGTAGCCATTACAGTTTATTTCATAGTACCAATTTCTATCTAACTTTGTTTTCATTGAAGATCAGCTTCACCTTGCAATTTTCTATTGTGTTTTATTCAATGAAACTATTTTGATACACTGCAAATACATATAATAAAATTAAAAGTTGGGTTCTCATACAAAGCTGGCTGGAGAGTCATACCTTTTTGGAACTATGATAACTGTGCTGTACTATATAGAGCAAAAAACACAGTTGATGGACAGAATGCAGAACAATGTCATACATTCACCCCAGTACAGAGATCTGGGCCTAAATCCATCGTTTTTTTGCTCACCATGCCATTCCAGTTTGAACCCAGCCATATGCAAATCAGTCTTGACCCTGTGCCTCATGGGAACAGTCCAGCCCGAACTGCCAAGCCAGGTCCTCCCTGGACTGGAAACAAGCATCCTAGGACCGGTTTCGGGGTGATGCCCTGAAACCGGTCCCAGGATGCTTGTTCCCGGTCCAGGGAGGACCTGGCTTGGCAGTTCGGGCTGGACTGTTCCCATAAGGAACAGGGTCAAGACTGATTTGCATATGGCTGGGTCCAAACTGGGGTGGTGTAGTGAGCAAAAGAATGATGGATTAAACCCAGATCCTTGTGACTGGGCTGGAATGTTTGCATTGTCCAACATTCCATCCATCAATTGTTTCTTGTACTATATAGAGCAGCACATCACTAATCTCCTTTGAGGAACGCATTGGCTGCTTACATGTAGCTACCCAGATGGTCAAGAAAACTCAAGCAGTCACATTCAGTGGCAATTTTGTACCTTGAGCTCAGGTTACCAGTATCAGTCACCTTTCTTCATTTGAGGGGTCAATGGCACCTGCGATTTGTCCGGCAGAATTCTTTGGCTGACAAAACTTCAAGGGTATACCCTAATCATTTCTAGGATTGACACTGCAGCGATTTTGCTGGAATTAACCTAGTACTTACTGGTGCTAGCCACACTAAAGCGGAATAGTCAGTACACTTGTGGTACTATATACAGACGTCTTAGTTTTACAGAAAAGATAGCATTATACTATTTTAAGTTAAGTGTTAAACATGCTAACAATGCAAATGTTAACCAGTGTAATGCCACCACTCCACGTCAAAATTTAAATGGCCTATAAAATGCAGTAACTTAATTCAATTCAACTTTTTGGTCACTGATTACAATACTTGTTTTTAGTTAAAGATAACTATAGGAACTTTCTTTGGGGGGCGGAGCTTGCCGGAACCGAAGATGGCCGCGCGCTGAGCGAGCTCCGCGTGCCATCTCTACAATACTTCACTTATCCTGCGTCCATGCCTGATTACTAGCCCCAATATTGCGACAGGAGACGGCTGGTGGCAGTGACAACGTTTGGGGTGAATATCCTTGAGATCGGGGCACTGTGGACGCCGCGGCTCGCTGAGGCCTACAGCCGCGCTCTGTTTCGACGACTCCTCCACCCGTCTGGGAGCTGCTGGATTCGGGCCGTGCTGAACCCTGGACCGCGCCGCGGCGCCCAGTGAATCTGCCGCCTGTGGACCTGCCTTTGCCCTGGGAGGCCTGAGCTGGGGCGGGGCCTTACCCGGAGGAACTTCTGCCCCAGTACGGGCCCGGTGCGCCTTGTGGTGCGGAGCGACGTGGAGGCCATCTTCGACTGAGCTGTGTGCCCGTTCTGAGGCTGGGTGCGGCGCTGCCCCGAGGCCTTGCCTGAAAGAGCGCTGTGCGTGCCTGCCGAGGTGCGTGCGGAGACCCCCAAGAGCATCGGAGGCTCTGAGGTGAGGCGCGGCGGCAGCTCTGGGTGACGCGCCGCGGGGCTAGTTCTGCTGCTGCTGAACCTGGACGCTCTGCGGCCGGCCCTCGTTGCCAGCCGTGCACCGGACTCTGCAGCGTGCACCGAGGTAGGTCCCGCTGTGCTGCATACACCGGCGATTGGAGGGTGTGCCCTGTGGACTTTCCCTGTACACCCGCTTGCTGTGCCTACAGGAATTGGAGCAGAGGGGCCCCCAGTGGCGTGTGGGAGGCTACATCACCAGGGGAAGAGCCGGACTCCCCCTCCTAGTGATGGAGCAAGGACTCGTAAGTGAGACTTGCTCGGAAGCAATCCTTTCGTTTTAACTCAATAACGAATTACTAACTATGTGTTTGTAATTAATAATTCGCATTTTTAGAAAGACACGCGGGACAATGAAGCTTGCGTATGTGTTTACTAACCATAAAATGAACGAAGGACTAAAACGCACTCTATCAAGGGATCTTTACTGCGCATGCGTAAACTGCATCTACGTAGTATGACGTCTTAACGCTTGGAGGGAAAATCTTGCGCATGCGTAAAAAAGTCACTAAAATGGCAGCTTGAAAGTTCACATGCATGGTACCTGCTTGGCTAAATAGAAAATAAATTTTATACTAACGCAAATGCAGAAAAGGGTAATAATAAATAAAGTGGGTTAGAGTAAAGGTTGGTGGTATACAGTGAAACCATTTATTTTTGAGAATAACATTTCTTCTTTTGACTTTATTATTAGTGCGCATTTGGGCCTTCCACACTTGTCTGAATTGAGCTGACTGACTTGACCCCGCACATGCGCAGATGAGAAAGAATAAGGAAAGATGAGTAAGGATTTGTCACGCGTCCAAGGCCAGAGGAGATGTGCCCTGGGAACATGAGGGTGAAGAGTTCATATGAAGAATCCTTATTCATAAAGTTGAAACATTTTGTATTAATAAAGTTTGGAGACGTATGGGAAAGGAAATGATTTAATAAAGTTTAAGGGGATGGGTTTGAAGACAATGGTTCAATGAAATAAGTGAAATGTAAGCATGGTGTGATGATCATCCCCTCCCTCGCCTGACCAATCAGAGTTAGTATTTTATGAAATTGAAACATTAATGGGTGGTACATGAATACTGAAAGGTATAACTGAGGTAGTTTTAGTTAGTTAATGAGCAGAAGCGATGCAGGGCTCGGGAATCTGTCGATGCTGTGGGTGGTGCTGATGCTGTGAGACGCTGATGAAGAAAACTGAATGCAGAAACTTCCAACTTAATTTAATTGGGTTAGAAAGAAGATCGCGGAAGAATCACGAGGAGGAAGAGAGTGTCAGAGAGGGTGCGACGCAGTCGTCGGTATTTAGAGAGGTGAAGTATCCTGTCCTGAAGTCTTTGTCTCCTGATCTATCCCGGGGGACCCTTACCAGCCCTTTAGCCAGGGGGTTGGTCTTCACACCATTCTTGGTAACTATAAATTAATCGTATTGATAGATGTCCTTCTCTCTCTGTCCTCTCCTTTCTGTGCATAGTTATTGTGTGAATCTGAAATATTTTGATTATTGATTGATTGAGTTGACACTCTTGTGAATGAGGGTGTTTGTACTGAAACTTTGAGATGGTTCACATTCCATTAATTTAGATAAAGATTTTAAAACTTCCCGAGTCTGTGATTGTTTACTTTTAATTAAAGAATGTTTAATAAGTTAGGTTAATTATCACCATCAATTAGTTCCAACAATTGGTCCATCGACCAGAGGAAAGAACTTTTTGATTAGTGAAAGGTTTAGTTAGAAAAGAACAATAACTATTCCTGAAATATGAAATCTATAAACTACAAGCTCCAGCGGTCTACTTGGTATTAGTGGAAGAAGTTATATGGGCCCAGGTGAGTATATGGTAGTGGAGTATCTGTTGTTAGTACACCGCTGGATCAGTTTTCTGGTAGCAGAGTTATGGTTATTATTGACTAATTTGGTGAGAAGTATAGATTATTGATTATTAATTTATGTTTTAACAAAAGAGTTAGCGTTTTTGTTTTATGTTGTCTGGAAAATTCCCGGGGAATGAATAGCGGGTGGCGATAGAAACCACACTGCAGTGAGGTTACTCGTCTGTTGGAATAACACTGAAAAGCTAGGTAGGGCTGGCAGTGTTAAAGTAGGGACTATTTTCTGCGTAAAAGTGAGAGTGATTGATAGCAAAGATTTCGCTAGTGAAACTTTAGGCGTTATATCACCTAGAAAGGGTAACCCTGAAGGAGTAACAGGTTCTTCCAAGCTAGATTGAGAGCAAAAGGAGTTCGCTGGTGAAACTTTGGTCTCAAATTTCCCAAAACGGGTGACACCGGAGGAGTAGCAGTTTCTCTGGAGCTTGAATGAAGGGTAAGCGGAAGGGTTTTACTCGCAGTATATGAAGAGTAAGCGGAAGGTTTTACTCGCAGTGGAAAGAAATCAACTATCCTTTGAATTAGTGGAACAGACAGAGTAGCGAATGTTTTTATGTCGTTAATAACAAAGAATTTTAAAGAAAATATTGAGAAATAAGTTTTCGCATTACCTTGTGAAGGGAGGGTCAGTTGCTGGAGTTGTACTGACATCACAGTGAGCCGCGCTGGGATTGGTAGAAACAGCGGGCGTGTGACAGGAGCAGCCTTGTAAAGGAGGGGTCAGTAGTAAGGAGCAGAACTGACGTCAGAAAAAGGCTGCGCTGACATTGGTCAGATCACAAGCGTGAGCCTGATTTTAATTGGATAGCTAGTTAAAAGCCGCGTTAGGATTGGTGGAGAGAGAGATTGTATGCGGGATTTTGATTTGACTGTTAGTGCAAGGCGTACAGGTAGAAGATTTCAAGGGTTTGCAGAATACAATTTTATACATCGTTCCTCAAGGATGTATGGAGAGAAAAAAAAGATGTAATTTATAAAGAAAATTAAGAATTTCTTTATAAAAGATAAGCCTGTGTTGACCAGAGAGGGAATTCCTATTCCGCCACCGAAAACACCAGCATCTTTCATGATGATGGAAAGAGGATATCATACTTGCGTGTGGTTGGAAAACTGGATAGAATATAGGCAGGATGATGGAGTGCTAGCTTTTCCTAAAGATGGTACGTTTAATGGGAGGATTCTTCAGAATTTGAGATTGAAAATGAATGATTTAGAACCTAGACCTAGGTTAACTCAATATGAGGCTTTGGAAGAATGGGAGACTGTGTCATATGAACGAGAGAAATGCAGAGGTGGGAGATATAGAGGATTCCTTCCAAGACACTTGCATGAGTCACGCGAAGGGCAGATGAAACAATGGAGGAGAGCTATGGTATCAGAAGGTTTATATCCAGTGTTAATGGCTGAGGAACAGTCTGGAGGAAAGTGTAAGGAGAAAATGAAACACATGAATACAGCAGGATATGGTGAATCAGATGACGAGTTGTTGGAAGATATTTTAATTAAAAATCCACCGCTGTATCAAGAAGCAACTAGTAAGGTTACCCCAAGTGCACCAGTAATAGGAATGCCATTGACCCCACGGATTTTACATGATACGTCATATAACAGAGTGTTGCAGGATAATGAAAGAGATGTTTTAAACAAAACTAGAGAGAGAAGAACTAGTTCAGAAGATAAGTCAATTAAATTTGAATACTGAAGCTTTGACAGTGCCAGTGACCATTGGTCCAGTAATCCCATTGTATGGAGATAAAAAGATTGGCCAGAAACCACAACCTGTGACAATTCCATTAAATTGTCCTAGGAAAGAAATAGTAATTACAGATGATCAAGTTAGCGAAAGTGAGTCAGTTATTTCATTAATGGATCTCCCAAATGTAGAATCTTCAACTGAAACTCCGAAGAGAGATACACCTATGAATTTGAGAGAAAAGAGATCTTTAGTACCTATAAGAACTGAAGGTGCAACAGTAGTTACCCCTGAAGAAATAGAGAGATGGGCACAGGAAATAGATAATCGAAATCCACCACCAAAGATTTTAGATATCAGTAGACTGAAAGTGGAATTGGAAGAGATGACGACAAGATGTGTGGGCATAGAAAGATTGAATGTTTATAATGATGAGGAATTGTTATATTTATGTAAGAGTATAACCAGAAGAGCAAGGGTATTTCATGAGAGACTGACTGAAGTTGCTTCAGAGATTGGAATAGACATAGGGAAATCAAAATTGTTACAGAAACCATATTGAGTGGACTTTACTGATAAAGATTTAGAAAGTGTAAATACTTCTGGAAAGAGACTACAGATAAAAGAATTAATGAGCATTTTGTGAAAATGGGGAGACATTGATAAATGGAGAATTAGATGGATAAGAAAGAAAGAGGAAGTACAAGCGAGAGAAGCAGCAGCTGAATTTCCAGTAAGAGAATCAAGCAAAGTGGAAAAATTGTGTCCAATGAGAGAGGTTCCCGGAGGTGGATATGTTCATGTTCCTTGGAGTAGACAAGATATTTTGTCATTTACCAATGATTTTCCAAAGCTGAGAGAAAAACCAGTTGAATGGTACAAACAGGTAGAGAGATTTGTGAAGGTTTCAAAGGTTTTATTGAAAGACTTGGATGGTCTATTTGATATAGTGGTACCTGCTGATTTATGGACGGAATGTAAGATCACAATTGACTGGCCTAATGAGGAGTATGCTAGAGGGTCAAAGACAGGAGCACCTTCGGAGGAGGTGATGAAAAAGTATCACCAAGTGATTACGTATTTGAAAGGGAAAATTCCTCCTAAAGAAACAGACTGGGTAAAAATAGATAGAACAACTCAAGAACCAAATGAATCTGTACATGCATATTATGAGAGGTTATTACAGGTGTTTTAGCAGTATAGTGGTTTTGAGAATATCGGTGATAAGGATATTGGACATTTTGTGTATCGGTTTGTATACGGTTTGAAACCAGACATTAGTCAGATGATACAGCAGCACATGTTGTGTTGGCAAAGTAAGACAGTGGATGAGATTTTAAAGTACGCGAAATATTGCGGAGATGACATTGAGGCCAAGCGTAGAAAGCTAAAGGAGAAAATGATGTGGGCACAAGTAAAATTGGCAGAACAACAAGAAGAGAAAACAAATGCCCAAAATAATAATCAAGCGAAAGAGAAGAGTCAGAATGATCAAGGAGCGAATGGTAATAAATATAGGGGATGAATGGACAGAGAAGAAGCGAAAAAGAAGTTTCCTTGTCATGCGTGCGGAAAGCTTGGACATTGGAAGAACGAGTGTAAGAGTATTCAGAATGATAAGGGTAATAATGGGCCAAATCAAAATTTAATCCCACAGATGCAGAATGAAGTACATATGAATCAACAGCAGCAGGTAGTTACTCCACAATATCAGGTGCCACCAGCTCCTATGCCAAATTTTGTGAATCATCAAAATTTCAGTGCGAACACCGGATTTCAAGGAGAAAGTGGTAAGAATAATAGAACAATTACACAATATTTGTTGCAGAATGATGAGGAAAATTTGGATTTCGTACAATGACGGTGCCTGAGGGGGGAGGAAGAGGAGTGCGTGCTTGGCGCATCCTTGCCGGTAAATCAGTCAGGTCCTTTTGTTGATGGGAAAGTAGAAGGTAAAGACATTACTTTCCTATTGGATACTGGTGCTACCAGGTCTACTGTGAGAACAGCAGACATCCCAAACCTACCCCTCTCGGGAGAATCAATGCAAGTTGTAGGCGTGTCTAACCAACAGATTAGAACTCCAATCACAAAACCAATGGAGGTGCACATTGGAAGCTTTAAAGAAATGCATTGGTTCGTAGTTTGCGATTCCAGTCCTGTAAATCTGTTGGGAAGAGATCTATTGTGCAAGATGAACTGCACAATCTATTGTACACCAGATGGTGTCGCTTACCAAACCCCTGATGAAGATGTTGTATACAAGATGATGTTAGCCAAACAGGGAACGGAAGTAGATGAAATGTTTTCACTAATGACTGAAAATGAATTACCAGAAGAGTTGAGAGCCACAGTTAATCCAGAAGTGTTGGATTTTACAGGAAAATACATTGGGTTAATGACAAATATAGACCCAGTTAAAGTGACAGTGAAAGAAGGTGCAGTGTATCCAAATACCCGACAGTACAAGATGAGTCCAGAAGTAAAAGCAGGAGTTATTCCAGAAATTGAACGAATGGTTAAACAAGGTATTTTAAAAGAAGTGATGGGTAGTCCTTGTAATTCGCCAATAATGGGACTGAAGAAGCCCAGCAGAAAGTATAGAATAGTGCAGGATTTACGGAAAATAAACAAAATTGTAGTTCCCTGCTGTCCAATAGTGCCAAATCCAGCAGTGATCCTTTATCAGATACCTGGGAATGCAGGCTGGTTTACAGTAATTGATTTATGCCAAGCGTTCTTTTCTATTCCTTTGCACCCAGACAGCCAGTATCTTTTTACGTTTAAGTTTGAGGATCGTATTTACGCATGGTGTCGAGTTCCTCAAGGGTACACAGAGAGTCCCTCAATTTTTAATCAGATTTTGAAAAAGTGTTTAGAATCATTGATTATGCCTGGAAAATCTGTTCTGGTCCAGTATATTGATGACCTACTGGTGGCATCAAAAACACGAGAAGATTGTGTCACAGACACAATTGCATTACTGAACCATTTGGCTGAAGGAGGACACAAGGTGTCTCCAGAAAAATTACAGTTCTGTCAACAAGAAGTTAGATACTTAGGGCATAAAATAGAAAGAGGAGTTAGAAAAGTGACACCGGAAAGAATAAAAATAATCAGAGAAATGCAATTGCCACAAACTCAGAGAAATGAGAATGTTCCTGGGAGTGGTTGGGTACTGTAGGCAATGGATTAATGGTTATTCTATGTTAGCGAAACCATTAATACAAATGACCCGGAAAAGAGCAAAAGATCCGATTGATTGGGATGATGACTGCATGGGGACATTTGTGAAATTGCGAAATTGTTTGTGTGAGGCTCCTGCCTTGGGCATGCCTGATTATTCAAAAGATTTTGCGTTGTTTTGTTGTGAGAGAGAAAATTGTGCACTTTCAGTCTTAACACAGAGACATGGATTGAGTCAACGTCCAGTGGCATATTTTTCAGCTACATTGGATCCAGTGGCTTCAGCATTACCTGGCTGCTTAAAAGCAGTAGCTGCTACTTGTATGAGTCTGGAGCAAAGTGAGTCGATAGTGATGGGACATCCGGTAAAAGTGTATGTTCCACACTCAGTTGAGATTCTTTTGACAAGAACACAACATCTCACCCCTAGTCGATTGACTAAGTATGAAAGAGTGATTTTGGGAGCGGAGAACGTAACAGTGATAAGGTGTACGATCATGAACCCAGCTTCCCTACTGCCAGACCCATGCAATGAAGAAGTGAAAGATGAGAGTGATCATGATTGTCTGGACGTAACTGAATTATGTACTAAGCCCCATCCGGACATAAAGGAGACACCTTTGAAAGAGGCTGACCATGAGTTATTTGTAGATGGGTCCTGCCTCAGGACACAAGAAGGAGGATTAAGTGCTGCATCTGCTGTTTGTAAGATATCTGGGGTAATTGAAGCATCCTGTTTACCGGGAGTCAAATCTGCACAAGTAGCCAAATTGGTAGCCCTAACCATGGCATGCAAATTGGGGAAAAATTGGAGAGTAACCATATTTACTGACAGTCAATATGGGTTCGGGGTTGTGCACGATTTTGGCCAGCTCTGGATGCAAAGGGGATTTCTGACTTCTTCAGGATCTCCTATTAGAAACAGCAAAAATGTGAAGGATTTGTTGGAAGCATTACAATTGCCAAAAGAGATAGCAGTTGTAAAATGTGCTGCACATCAGTCAGGAAATGACTATGTGACTGCTGGCAATAGATATGCTGACCAAGTGGCTCAGTACTGTGCTAAAAATACAGTGGCCATAAACGGAAAAATTGAAACGGGTGAAACCAGATGCCAACTTATGTTTTTCTCAGTGCCAGAAACATGGGATGAGATTAGACAATTGCAGGAAGAAGCTGAAGAAAAGGAAAAGGAAATTTGGATAAAAGCAGCTTGTACAAAGAGACCAGATGATGAGGTATGGGTATATTTAGATGGAAGACCAGTCATGCCAGATTGTTTGCTTTCAAAAATGGCGAGAGTGTATCATGGAGCAACACACATAGGGAGAGACTCAATGATCAGACTATTCAGACAGAGTTGGTACAATCCGAAATTCAGGGTAGTCGCAGAGAGCCTTTGCCAAAGATGCCTAACCTGTCAGCAGCAAAATCCAGGTAGGAAGACAGTGGTTAGCTGGGGAAAGATTGGAAAGGCAGAAGGACCCTTCACCAGATTACAGTTGGACTTTATTGAATTGCCCCCATGCAATGGACTGAAATATATACTTGTCATAGTATGCCTCTTCTCAAGATGGGTAGAAGCCTATCCCTCTCGAAGAAATGACAGTCTTACAGTTGCAAAATTGATGTTGAGGGAGTTGATTCCGCGTTTAGGTTTTCCAGTCACTTTGGAATCAGATAGAGGCCCTCATTTTAATAATGAAATAATTCGATTAATCTGTGCTGCATTTAACATAGTACAAAAACTGCACTGTGCTTATCGTCCAGAGGCTTCTGGAATAGTTGAACAGTTAAATGGCACAATCAAGTCAAGATTAGGGAAAGTGTGTGCATCCACAATGCTGAAATGGCCAGATGCATTACCTCTTGTATTGATGGGTCTCAGAAGTATTCCAGACAGAAAAACAGGAATGAGCCCACATGAAGTTCTCATGGGAAGAGCAATGAGACAAGCATTTATTCCTGGAAATAAATTAATGAATATAACTGATGATCTGGTATTGGACTATTGCAAAGGATTGGCTGAAATGGTGCGTTCTGTCTCTCACCAGGTTGGAGAAGACGCAGTTGGAAGACAGCCAGACCAAGCACATGATTTGAATCCTGGAGATTGGGTGCTAGTGAAGAAACACGCAAGAAAGTTGTGCCTAGCACCAAGGTGGGACAGACCGCGTCAAGTCATACTAGTCACTACCACAGCAGTGAAGTGTGCAGGTTTGCCCAATTGGATTCATGCCAGTCATACCAGAAGAGTTCCGAGCCCATCAGAACAACAGGAGCAACCACTGACTGAACAGGCTGAAGCGTCAGGAGTTGTAAGCTGTGAAATTGAAGAATCTAGAGTGATAGATTCTGAAAGACAACCATATGATGAACAGCCCGGTACAAGTCAGGAAGAGTGGATACCAGTGATTGAAGTAATTGATGATGCTATTGAAACAAGAAGAAGAACAGAACTGAAAAGACAGGAAAGTAGTCAGGAAGAGACAGGGAAAGAAGAACACACTCAGGTGGAAATAGAAAAAGACTTTCAGGAACCTGAGGAGGGAATATTAGAAGAACAAGCTCAGGCAGAAAAAGAACAGTTTGGAGTAAGACCTGAACAGGGCCAGATAGAATTAGAAGAACAAGCTCAGGAAAAAGAAGAACAAAGTACGATAAGACCTGAGCAGGTGGAAGCAAAAGAAGGTTCAAGCACAGAAAACAGAGAACGAGAACAGATTGTGTCTAGATTGACTAAAATTAAAAGAACTTTAAAAGGAGATAAAGAAGGGGAAAGTGCAGTACAGATCAAAAGAATAAGAAAGGGAGACAATTGGCCAACTGGAATAAAGAAATTAAGATATCATTTGAGAAAATCAGAAAAGAGACCAGAACAAGTAAGTCAAACACGATCTAAACAAACTTTAGCTAAAATAATTCGAAGAAGTCCAAGATTGAGAAATTTAAATAGAAGGTACAAGGCCCCTGAATGGACCTATGTCATACTCAAAGAATTTGAATCCCTAGATCTAAGTGATGAAACAGAAGAAGTTCATCTTGCACAGATTGATGAAAGCAAATTGAGGCCTCCTTAAGAACAAAAAGAGAGTTAAATTGACAAAGAAAGGATAAGAGAAAAGAAATTTTCTCAGAAGCAAAATGGCAGAAATTGAAGTTACCGAAAGACCAAAACAAGGATTGAAAAGAAAATGTTTTAGATTTTGTTTTTGTAGTATTTTATTAGTAGTATTAGTATGGTTATTCCTAACAGTAGGAGTACCTTTGTTAATGAAAACAAGTGACAAGAATAATACAGATACTAATGATAAGATAGATAGAATAAAAGGAACTAAAATAGAAATAGGGGTAGAAGATGAAGCAAATTATCATAATGAATCAGACTATAATACGTCTTCTAATGTGTTTATTAAATTGTTATTTCAATACGTTAGTACTATGGAGATTAGTAATTGTTATGTGTGTATGAAGTTACCTACATCAGTATCAGAAGGGGTAACGTATCACCATATACCTTTGACATACGGTGTGTTATGTAGTATTTTATCAAGTTTATTTTATGCTACAGGGAGACTTCAATATTTTTATTCAGACATAGATATAGTATTTTCAGAATTACCTATTAGAAAGAATATGAATCCAGTAGTTAGTAGTAAAAATGCACAGTTTATGGGTGAATTTTTCTTAACAATGAGTTCAATAGATTTAGTTCAGGTACATAAAGATAATCTAACATGTACATTGAGAAAAGAAGAAAAAGATTTTTGGGGTTTAGTGGAAGAAAGGAGACAGGATTTAGTAAGGAAAGCGACTGAACAGAAAACCCATGTACCTCCATGGGCTGGGAAAGAGGGAATCTATGCAAATGGCAAGGCTCATGCTGCGATGTCCCTGGATTTTGTGAAAAAGGGAAAATTCTGCCTCCATAGACTAAAGACAGATTATAACAATAATTACATTGGTTCCAGTGAGTGTGAACACAACTTCCTAATTTTAGGAGGGTGGGAACTAAAAGGGGGAACTGATCCTGTATTTCCAGGAGTTTATTATGTTTGCGGGAACAATGCATATTATAGGTTACCTGCAAAATGGTACGGGAGCTGTTACTTTGGAATAGTTTTTCCAAAAATGTATCATGTGGACAGAATCAGTGGAACCAATGGAAATTCTAATGGACTAACACGTAGAAGAAGAGCTAGTTTTTCTGAAATTGTAGGAGATATTTTTAGTGCATTGATACCCTCAGTTGGAGTCATTCTTAATTCACAGAAAATTTGTAAGTTATCAACCATAGTTGATCGTCTTTCTACAGACACTGCAGGAGGATTCTTAATGATTAACACAGAGATGGTTGCAATCAGGTCTATGGTTTTACAGAACCGTCTTGCTCTTGATGTATTGTTAGCAAAAGAAGGTGGAGTTTGTGGTATGCTGAAAATTCAACATTGCTGCACTTACATTCCAGACAAGAGCAGAGAAATTAAAGGATATATTGAAAACATTACAATAATGCATAAAGACTTGACCCAACTGGAGGTTGACAGTGTGTGGGGAAGACTAACAACAAGTATAACATCAATAGGGAAATGGTTTACTGATTTTGGGAAACGTTTTCTAGGTCAATAATAATACCATTAGTTATGATAATAACCGTAGTAATGATAATAATGATTATATATAAGTGTTGTAGAAAAGGAAGGAAAGGAAAAATACATTTTGAAAGAGAAGGAAAGGGAAAGAAACCAGAAAGAAATGATGAAATACAGTTGGAAGAAATGAAAGGCAAATTATATAAGAAAATGAAGGATTTAGAAGGAAACAAGTTGATTGATGGAAAATTGAGAGGAGAAATAGAGAACTGAGATGTGCTAAAGTTGGTATCTGGGATGGGATGGGTAATTTTGTGATGGCTTAAAATGCCATCAGAGAGGGGATTGATGGAGCAAGGACTCGTAAATGAGACTTGCTCGGAAGCAATCCTTTCGTTTTAACTCAATAACGAATTACTAACTATGTGTTTGTAATTAATAATTCGCATTTTTAGAAAGACACGCGGGACAATGAAGCTTGCGTATGTGTTTACTAACCATAACAAAATGAACGAAGGACTAAAACGCACTCTAACAAGGGATCTTTACTGCGCATGCGTCAACTGCATCTACGTAGTATGACGTCTTAACGCTTGGAGGGAAAATCTTGCGCATGCGCAAAAGGCACTAAAATGGCAGCTTGAAAGTTCACATGCATGGCACCTGCTTGGCTAAATAGAAAATAAGTTTTATACTAACGCAAATGCAGAAAAGGGTAATAATTAAAGTGGGTTAGAGTAAAGGTTGGTGGTATACAGTGAAACCATTTATTTTTGAGAATAACATTTCTTCTTTTGACTTTATTATTAATGCGCATTTGGGCCTTCCACACTTGTCTGAATTGAGCTGAATGACTTGACCCCGAACATGCGCAGATGAGAAAGAATAAGGAAAGATGAGTAAGGATTTGTCACGCGTCCAAGGCCAGAGGAGATGTGCCCTGGGAACATGAGGGTGAAGAGTTCATATGAAGAAGCCTTATTCATAAAGTTGAAACATTTTGTATTAATAAAGTTTGGAGACGTATGGGAAAGGAAATGATTTCATAAAGTTTAAGGGGATGGGTTTGAAGACAATGGTTCAATGAAATAAGTGAAATGTAAGTGTGATGATCCTACCCCCCTCGCCTGACCAATCAGAGTTAGTATTTTATGAAATTGAAACATTAATGGGTGGTACGTGAATACTGAAAGGTATAACTGAGGTAGTTTTAGTTAGTTAATGAGCAGAAGCGATGCAGTGCTCGGGATGCTGTCGATGCTGTGGGTGGTGCTGATGCTGTGAGACGCTGATGAAGAAAACTGAATGCAGAAACTTCCAACTTAATTTAATTGGGTTAGAAAGAAGATCGCGGAAGAATCACTAGGAGGAAGAGAGTGTCAGAGAGGGGTGCGACGCAGTCGTCGGTATTTAGAGAGGTGAAGTATCCTGTCCTGAAGTCTTTGTCTCCTGATCTATCCCGGGGGACCCTTACCAGCCCTTTGGCCAGGGGGTTTGTCTTCACACCATTCTTGGTAACTATAAATTCATCGTATTGATAGATGTCGTCCTCTCCTTTCTGTGCATAGTTATTGTGTGAATCTGAAATATTTTGCTTATTGATTGATTGAGTTGACACTCTTGTGAATGAGGGTGTTTGTACTGAAACTTTGAGATTGTTCACATTCCATTAATTTAGATAAAGATTTTAAAACTTCCCGAGTCTGTGATTGTTTACTTTTAATTAAAGAATGTTTAATAAGTTAGGTTAATTATCACCATCAATTAGTTCCAACTAATGGTCCATCGACCAGAGGAAAGAACTTTTTGATTAGTGAAAGGTTTAGTTAGAAAAGAACAATAACTATTCCTGAAATATGAAATATATAAACTACAAGCTCCAGCGGTCTACTTGGTATTAGTGGAAGAAGTTATATGGGCCCAGGTGAGTATATGGTAGTGGAGTATCTGTTAGTACACCGCTGGATCACTAGCACCTGCAGTCTTTCTTCGCCCACACTGGTGGTGAGGGGGTCGGAAATATTACAGCGCTCACTCCCACACGAGACAGTTGGGACCATATTACCCCTACGTCTGCCAATTTCCAGAGGCGGCTGAAATCAACTGGGGCAGTTGAGATGCCGTCCAGGTCTACCTGAGGGTCCACACACAGGATTTACTGTGGACTCCACTAAGGCCTCCACACATAGGAGAACCCCACAAGGATACCTGTGCCTTCACTGTTCAGCATAATACTCCTCCGGCTCATTCTGCCTACTTTGGTTCCCCTGTCTGCTGCGCGTCATCATCCTTCGCCGGCCTCATTGGACTGAGCCTGCCAGGCGGGACACTTCCCCCATCGTCTCAGGTGCGTGACCCCTGATCTGCGGCCCTGGCGTCTCCTGAGCCTGGCCCGCACTACCTGGAAGGTACGGAGTTGGGCCCCGGTGATCTTCGCCCTTAGCCATTCGGATACATTGAAGCCCGATAATCTGAACTCCCCACCGTGTTAGTGGCCCATATTTAGTGCTGAGGTGAAGGTTGACTTCCACCTAATCCTGGTTGCAGTGCGGCTGATCTTGGAGGGCACAATACACGCTGACCCCACAACACACTATGGGCAGGGTAGACAAGACGCAGCCGAAGCTCCAGTTCGAGCAGCGCAAGTCGAGGACCAAAGACGTGGAGGATGCCCCCCCAACCGACGACCGGGAGGAGGTGTCGGAGGAGACAGCGGGCGATCTAAAACAGATCCTCGCGGCAATGCAGAAGAGTCTACAGAAAAGTCTCTCCATCGATGGCAAGATCGACACTCTTGCATACCAGATGGATAGGAAGTCTGAACGCCTCGACAAACATGGCGAACGAATTGACATGACTGAAAGGAGAGTCACCGAGGTCGAGGAGGCGCAGACGGAGGTCAGCGCCACACAAAAACAGCTTGCTAAGACGATAGCTGTCCTGCAGGAAAAGGCAGAGGATTTGGAGGCGAGGTCCAGGAGGAGTAATTTACGCATCACGGGACTGCCGGAATCGACGCCTACTGGCAATATGGAAGTGTTTACTGAAAAATTGCTAGTCACACTCCTGGGTCGTGAGATATTCTCCGATATGTTTGTTGTGGAGCGAGCACACCGATCGCTGGGCCCCAGGCCTCCCCCCGGGGCACCGCCACGACCAGTTATTGCTAAGCTACTCAATTACAGAGACATGGACGCTGCCCTGAAGCAAGCAAGAACGAAAGGCGCCCTCCAATTCGAAGGCTCTGCGATCTCCCTGTTCCCGGACTTCACATTGAAAGTGCAGGAAGCTAGGCGTCAATTTGCTCCTCTAAAACGGTGACTGCGTGACCAAAACATCGAGTACACAATGCTCTATCCTGCTAGACTGAGAGTCACCTTAAATCGCCAATCCAGAATCTTCCTAGATCCCAAATCACTCCAGAAGGCACTGAAAGACCTTCCTAAAACAGCTGGGCCCAGTCAGGACTCTGAGGGGCTGGGCGAGGCGACCGGTGGTGCTGCCGGGGACGAGGATTGAACTGTCTACCGCCGTCCTCCGCTGGAATGCGACTCAGTATGGGGCTTGGTTCGTCTCTGCCCTTTCTCCCCTCCTCGTTTGACCAGGTTGATCCGGGACTTTATGCCTGCATTCCTGTGCCTGCTCTATGTTAATCACGTATCCAGTGTACCGCAAGTATCGCTAAACCTCTCTTGCGTGCTTGGAAATGGTTGGGTCTTGTGGTTCCCTTACACTAAAGTTATTTTTACGCCCTGAATGTGTGAGCGGGGGTGACATGCTGTCGCAATCGCATGTCCTGCTTTGTTAGTTTTCAGCATGGATGCTATGGAACCGCTTTTGATGGCAGAATTATGACAGTTATCTTGCAGCTTTCTTTTGATTCCTTTTTCCTTTGATTTGTGCGGTAGAAGGTAACATCCGCCCCTGTGTGTTACTCACTGAACTAGTCTAATCGACGTATGGGTTTTGTTGGGGAGGGTGGCGGGTGGGAGGGTATCGTCCTTGCTCAGTTGGGGTTTACATGGTGTGGGTGGGGGAGGGTTATTTGAGAATTGTTGGTTTTTCTGTTGTTCTTTTGACAGGCGCTGTTTTACCTCTGTTCGTTTTCTTTTGGACACAGTATACACATGGTACCTTTGTAATGCAGTAAGAGTGTTTCTGCTTAAAAGTGTGATCCGAGGGCCTTCTTGCACTACATGCGCTAGGGGGGTCTATGCTGTCACAAGTTTACACGTGATTTCTAAGGTGATGGTTTGAAACTATTAACTTGGAACATTAGGGGTCTCAATGACTTCCGGAAAACCAGGAAGGTTGTCGCATACCTCAACAAACATAACATAGACGTTGCGCTTTTGCAAGAGCCCCATCTGCCCACCGACTCATAGATGCTCACTCACCGGTGTCTTCGCGGCGCCTTTCACGCTGCTGGTTTTTCCACCCACGCCCGCGGGGTCCTGACATGGGTCAACACTAAAGGTGGCGTATCCCTGGACGTTCTAGTAACCGACAAAGAGGGGCGGTTTGTTATTTCTAAAATCAAGGGTAGGGGGTTGGAGTTCATAGCCATCAATGTGTACGGCCCGAATTTTGATAATCCGCAATTCTTCAGGGAATTGCTGGTTCACCTGCGGCGCTGGGCATCCCTTCCACTGGTTTGGGGTGGGGACTTTAATTGTGTTCTCGATCCGGCGCTGGACCGCTCGGGGGCCCGGCGCGGCAACAGTCAAGTGCGGCTAGAGCCGTCGAAGATGCTCTGGCAGAGCTCAATATGCTTGACGTCTGGCGCTCCAGAAATAGAGGACTAGGGGGATTTACACACTACTCTGCCCCACATAACCTATATACTAGGATAGATTACTGGTTCGTCTCCAGTCTCTTAAATCGCAGCTATCCGCAGCTGCGAACTCCACCCACGCTCATACTCGGATCACTCCCCAGTTCAATTATGGCTTGATACGCCGTCAAAACGACCAGCTCCCTTTACCTGGTGTTTCCCGCCTTATGCCTTGCTTGACACCATGTTCAAGGCAGAATTAGCAGAATCCATTGAGGCGTTCTTTGACACTAATATAGGCTCAGTTTCGCTGTTCTCCACGACATGGGAAGCTTTCAAGGCGTATATACGGGGGACCGCTATGTCTAAGCACTCAGGAGTACTCCGGTCTATCAGGGATCAACTGAGAGCCCTGGAAAAGAAACTTGCTACTCTTGAGCGAGAGGTTCAGATGGGGGATGCTGAGCGGGCGACGGCAGAATTAAAAGTCACATTAGCAGAGTACCAAGAAACTGCAGACAGAGGTCAAATTCCTTGGCAAATACGCTGTTGCCAAAACGTACGGAGAAGGGGACCGCCCGGGCGCCACACTCGCGGCAATCCTGAAGGGTAAGCGGGAGACCACTGGAATTACAGAAATCCGTACTGGTACAGGCGAACTCATACACGATCCCGAGGCCATCGCTAATAGGTTTAGGGATTATTATTCTGAGCTATACCAGTCCCGCCCATCAGGTGGAGGTGACGAAATACTAGACTATCTGGAACATATCAAGCTCCCTTGGCTGGCAGACGGACATAGGGAATACTTGATGAGACCACTCGAGGCCTGGGAAATCCATGAGGCGCTTAAATCTATGAGAGCAGGGAGTGCTCCCGGGCAGGATGGCCTCACTGTGGCCTTTTATAAGGAGTTTAGGGATCTCCTAGTCCCTCACCTGGTATCCTTATTTGAGGAGATGGGAGAGAGTGGGATGATGCCGCCATCGATGCGGGAGGCTCTGCTGGTTAGCCTTCCAAAACCAGGCAAGCCCCCGGAGGAGTGCTCATCGTATAGACAGCTCTCTTTACTGAACGTGGACACTAAGCTTTTTGCTAAAGTACTTGCCAATCGCTTGGCTCCTTTGGTTCCAACTCTGGTCAGCTCCGAACAAGCTGGCTTTGTCCCGGGTCGCACACTCGCCCTCAATCTGCGCACAGTCTTTGGGGCTATCCAGCATACTAAATCTGAAGTCAAAGCAGCCGCGATATTCTTAGATGCCGAGAAGGCTTTCGATTCGGTCGAGTGGGATTTTATGATGTTAGTTCTGAGACGAAAGGGAGTTGGTGAACTTTTTTCTAACTTAGTGTCCATCCTGTACAACTCCCCTACTGCAAGGGTCAGGGTGGGTAATTTAGTCACACCCCCCTTTAGGATTTCAAGGGGCACTCGTCAGGGGTGTCCGCTGTCGCCGCTCCTTTATGCGATTGTGGCTGAGCCCTTGGCGTGTGCTCTACGAGAGTATCACAGCCATCGCAGGATTCGTTTTCCTGGGTACAATTTAATCATCTCCACTTATGCAGATGATACCCTCCTATACGTCAGGGACCCCGAGTCCAACCTCTCCCCAGTTTTGAGGGAGGTGGTGCGATATGGCGAGCTCTCTGGCATCCGTATTAATTGGGCTAAGTCCGTTGTCTTCCCCCTCACACCGGCTCTGGATCCCATTGAGTTCGATTTACCGTTACAGTGGACCACCGACTCCGTGCGCTACATAGGTATTCAGGTTCACACGGACTCTGAAGTGGTGTTCAATGATCAACTATGGTAGGGCTGTGGCCAGACTTGAGGATGACATCAGTAGATGGATAAGCTTGCCTTTATCCCTCATGGGCCGAGTCTCTTTGATGAAAATGGTAGTCCTGCCTCGGTTCCTCTTCCTGTTCTGCAATATTCTGATGATACTTCCTTCCCCCTTTTTCAAGCGACTTAAGTCACTCCTCATTCACCTTGCCTGGGCCGGTAAACAACCACGGGTCCGGTGGGAGATCTTAACGCTTCCTTACTCTATGGGAGGTCTGGGCGCCCCGGATTTGGAACTTTACTACTATGCAGCTCAATGTCTGCCTGCCTTTTATTGGCTGCACCAGCAAGCTCCCCGCCTCATTTGCATATAGAAAGGGTTGCGGCTGCGCCCGCTTCTCTGGCTTCGTTCCTGTTCAGCGCTCCTCACAGGCGCTCGGTGTGCTGGATTCCATTAACACAACTGTGCATGCATGGTCTAATATCTTGAAGAAGCAAGCTGCGTCTATATTATATTCACCTTTAGCTCCTACTGAGCTGTGTGCTTGGCTGCCGGTCCTTGTAGAGCCGGAGGTGCAACGCGCACTTGCAACACTGGACATTGCTCGTGTTGGCGACTTCTTTGTGGATGGTGTTGGGCGGGAGTGGGAGGGCATCTCGGATGGGCGAGAGGTTACCCCGCTGACGATTTTTCACTTTTACAGGGTGCGCCAAGCTCTCCGCAGTATGTTGGGCGACGAGCTGTCTGAGCCTCCGGAAGTTGCGCCTTTTACGCTTTTGCTAAGAGTAGAATACCCCTGTGAGGTGGTTTCAAATATTTATTCTCTAACTCAGGATTATCAGAGGCACCACTTCACTAAAGCCAGACTTGACTGGCAGGCTGATTTAGATAGAGCACTAGATGATGCCACATGGCGCTACTGCTGCGAGGCCACAAGGAGGACCTCCCTGAATGGCCGGCACCGCCTCATACATTTCAAATTTATCAGAGTATATTGCACACTGCTCTGGCTTCATAAATATGGGCTTCGTAATTCCGCAAGGTGTGAGGTGTAGCCTAGACCCTGCAGGATTTTTTAACATGGCTTGGTTGTGCCCGGAGGTAGCCGAATTTTGGTTGGTCGTCTTCCGGAGACTCTGCAAAATTGCGGGTGAGAGCCTGGACCCGGATCCGCTGCTGGCGCCGCTTGGTTATTCCAAACACATTCGCAAAAACATTAGGCGTTTAGTCGACATGGGACTACTGTTGGCCAAGCGGGTGGTGGCGATGCACTGGGCCAGAGGTCCCCCCCCCCCCACCGTAGTGCAATGGACCCGGGATATGTTATATTGCAATACTCAAACTGAATTATATAGTGAACTGCTCCCTCCCCGGAATCGCCCTAAGAATTTCTGGAGTTTATATCAAGAATATCTTGCTAGTAAGACATAATTGGTTTTCATGTAGCTCCTTCCTCTCTTTTCCTGAATGGGCCTGGCGGAGGGGCAGTGGCGATGCGCTGTTGATTTTCCTAGTGGGAACTGTCTCTGTGATGTGGATTGGGACATGGCATTAAAGACCAGTTTTCGTGATGCCCTCTGAGGACCCGTTTAAACGCATTGTTTCCCTACGATGTTTCAATGTATATTAACGACAAATGAAATTGTTTGACGGTATTGATCATTACCTCTTACTGTATAGCCCTTCGATATTGTACAGCCCACGTAGACGGTCTCTGGATCAAGCATGTATGTATACTGTGATTGTTTTGCTTTCATGTTTTCCTTTTTTCAGTCAAAATCGATATTATTTGTATTGTTTTCTTTAATTACAAAATTCAATAAAGAAATTTAAAAAAAAAAAACTATAGGAACTTTCTTTTATATATGTAAATTTCATACACCTAAGGTGAAAATCTACCCCTCAGCTCTGAAAGTCTGCTAATGGACATAGTAGGCTGCGTGCTAATACCTAGCCTAGGAGTATTCTTTAAATAGTATTACATTACGCCATTAATCACACACAAAACAATTGATTTCTTATGCTTGCTCTACTAGCTGACGCCATACCAAATAGAAATTTAATGAATAACAGAAGAAGCTTTCACTTGGTGCAGCACTCCCTAGTGACTGCCACATCTCAGTTCCAGCAGTTATTAATCTGCATTTTATAAACCGGATTCCACAATCTCAGTTACATCAATACATTCCAATTTACAAAGTATATTCTGGAACATACCAATATAAATGGAAAACACCAATACCTCAGAACAACATTGACGAAAGTTATGCTTTCATTTTAATATCGGCCAGAGGCAAAAACAAAGAATGTAAATTGAGGTTGCAATGCATTACTTGAATAAATCCACTTTAAACTATAGGTTACAGTCGAATAACTCCAAATAAAGGTTAATCACTAATGGACAAACATTCTTACCACAAATGGAATTGATACGCGCAGTAGGGCGAAAGCTGTCCACAAACTCAGATACAAGGGTCCCCAAAAGCTGCAAATGGCAGAAAGAACATCAGTTGTGTCAAATAACTTTGTCAGTAGTTTAAAACAATCTGAAAATCTAGTCGTCTGCATTACATTCATAAATGGAATGATGAAGACATGTATACCTTTGACCAAAACACCACAGCTCAACTACATCCCATTAATTTCAAATGAAGGTCTATGCCATGCTGTACATGATGAGGACGTACATTTTAGGAGCGTACACTAATCACCAGCAGTAAAACATGCTTAAATTTCACTTCGGAGTTGAGACACATTCTAGGTTGTACTTAGCAAAGTACTGAAAATACTTCAGATAGAGAAGAAAGACATGTGCCTCTTTCTTAATAGGTCTTCCTTTTATGGATTATTATTCTCAAACATACTTTACGGGGAAGGCCATCTTCTGGGCTTTTACTATTGCCTTTTAATTCACCCACAACCTTCTTTCCCCAATCCTGGCTCCTTCCACATATGGATTAGTGCTAGAATCTTACATACCATGCAACAAACAGCCTGTGTCAATGCATCACATATTATACAATCACAATACACGGTCAAGTATCATATACTTTGTCCTCATATGGAGGTGATTCCAGGTTCCCCAGCATTGAATCTCTCATAGCTTCAGTGTTTAAATTGTTCTTCAACGTCAGATTAGGAACCTTCAATGTTCACGAAGAAGTATTCCAATACAGAAACCAACATTGAGAACAAATTGGAAACAATCATTCACTACCAGTAGCCTGTCCAATCAATTATCTAACCTAAAGTCCAGCCAATTAGGGAGAACCCTGTTCGGAGGCATCACTGTCAGATTTCTAACACACGTCTGGTAATTGGATGTAAATCCTCTCTGCTGTTCTCCAGAAATATTTCCAGTAAAATGTCCAGTTTCTTCAGTCACTAGTAGTACATCTATCACACCTTTCTGCAGAAGGTGAGCCTTATCCTTATACTTTCTCTTGTGACTCAGTGGATGATCCAGATACCTCAGGTTTTTCCATCAACGTTTCAGAGTCTTCCAAAAGGAAAAGTCTTTGACACATTTAGGGTAAGAAAGGTTTTTGTTAAAGATCCTCACAAAGTGTGTTCTTTGTCTCCACAATGATGGATATTCGGCAAAAAAAGAGCTCTTTATCTAAGAACTTAGGGGCCAGAATGTTATAAAATAGAAAGAGGAAGCGTCTCTCAACACTTAAAACATATCCGCCTGGTGGGGTCTCTATTAAAGGCCCGTCCCCAGAGACTAAATCCAAGAAGCACAGATATGATTCAGATACCTCTTTGAATCCATCATCTTCTGCCTCTGAAGCACCCTTTAGTTCTGTCAGTAGGGACCAGACTTCTGGACAGGGGACAAGCCCTCGGTCATGGGAAAAGATCCAGATAACCAGTGAAAGCTGTACTAAGGTTAACCTGAAGAGGTTCCACAAATCGTCTTCAGCAGTGAAATCTTCAGTTAAAGCAATGCACATTCCGTTGCTGATGCCACCACAGTTGTCGCAAAAATGGTCGCAGTCAGCTCCTCTGTTGACAGCCACCAAGGTCCCTTTTTTTTGCATTTGCCTTCAACGATGAGAGCACCACAATGATCCTGACAACGAAGCAACCTACAATGATCGCACCGACTCTTACCTCGTTGACAATGACAGCTTTGAGCTCTATGCTGTCAATTAGTCCTCTGTGCCTACTATTCCGCTCCAATCGTTTTTCTCACAGATCCAGATCATGCTGAAGCCTCCACTGTTATGTGAAAGATAGGATGATGATGATGAGGAAGACAATGCGGCGGAAGAGATAATGCAAGTCATAGACTCCGATGACAGTCAGCAAGAACACTCAATGGCATAATCATATGAGAACTTACAAATACAATTTATATGTAATAAAGACTGAGGAAGATAAAGAGAGAAAAAAAAAATTACCATCGTCGCCCACTCCATCACGACGAGAGGCATTTTGTTAGGAAACCACCATCATTCCCTATGCTACCAATTGTTCAAGTGGTTGCAGATTTCTTGGACTCATTTAAACTCTTTGTTGCAAAATGACCCCTTTTTGGGTGGTCAACTTAAGCTTTTCATTTTTTCTTTAGAATTCATCTGCTGGTAATCTTGATATTCAACACTGGAGCAATGCTATCCAGTGCCCAGTGTATTTGCTCTGACAACTAGAACAAGTTGAAATTGGCTTATAGCCTTATTGACACATTTAACTTTCCTATATGGCCATACTATATTGTGATAATACACCCATGGCATGGAAAGTCACAGCAACACAAAAAGATGATGGATGGAATGCTGAGCATTGTCAAAAATTCACCCCTAGTACAGAGATCTGGGCCTAAATCCATCGTTTTTTGGCTCACCATGCCATTCCAGTTTGGATCCAGCCATATACAAATCAGTCTAGGCCCTGCTCCCCATGGGAAGAGTCCAGCCCTGCCAGGCCAAGTCCTCCCTGGACCCGACATGCATTCTGGGACCGGTTTCAAGGTATCACCCCCACATCAGTTAGGCTAGCTTGAATCTAATGGTATAGTGAGCATGAGACCCACATCTGGGAATACCCTTCCCCTTGGGGTGACTATAGAAACACAAACAGATGAGCATCCTGGAACCGATTTAACCCAGGTCTGTGACTGGGGTGAATGGTTGACAATCTTCGAATATTCGGTCCATCATCTTTTTGTGCTGCTAGAAGTCGTCCTTAGTGGAAAGGGTATACCCAGACGTGGGTCCCATGCTCTTTATGCTACTGGATTCAAGATAGCCTGGCTGATGAGGGGTGATACCCCGAAATCGGTCCCAGGATGCTTGTTTTTCAGTCAAGGGAGGACCTGGACTGACAGTTCTGGCTGGACTCTTCCCATACCAAGCCCGTGCTTTTCCTGAATTAGGTGCGAAAGATGTGTGAAAACTTTTCCCACACAAGAAACAATGGCCTAAGAGTGTGGTGGAGTTTTCTTCCTTTGTCAGGGAGGCCCATTGGGTGGGCCAAGGAACTTCATTTACTTGAAAGGGGCTTTTGTCCATCTAGTAAGACTGTCACAAAACCGAGTGGGACGTAATGATTGAAGGCCAGACTTCATTTTGAGTAGGCTGCGACTCCATTTTCTGTATTGCTGCAAAATTATCAACGTCTGCCTTTGACGCAGATGTTGCCTTTCCTTATCTTTCCAAGAACCCTGAAAGTGTCAAGTCATTTAGATATAGACCTAAACAAAACACCTGATGCAACATTAGTCTGAAAAACTGCCTTGTTATCTCAATTTCAAGGTCAAACAAAGAACAATAACAAAACAGTGTAGTCTGAATTGATGTATTTTCACCTATTATGTATAAAAGGAATGTCCTCTAAACTAGCATCTTGATGTTTACTGGTTATATTAAATATTCCCAAGGTGACATCACAAAATCCATCTCAGATAAGATACAGTACATAAGGAGTGCGACTTGACCATCTGTCCGAAGAGGTCCTTTCCCCCAGATTATTGCGAGCAACATACTGCCAGACCAGAAAACAATCCTGCCTGCCAGGGATGCTGCCACTGCATCACATTTTCTACTGGAAGCTGATATAGAGTGCGAGCCTGGGAGCAGTTGATGCTGAAAACGGGTTTGCCTTTCCCAGGGAATACGGCCTGACTCCAATGATTACAGTGTTTTGCTGTAAACAAGGTATGTAGTGCACTCATCCTGACTAAGAAAAAACAGCTTTAAGTTATTTTACTTTTCATACTCTCCTAGCGTTGCGCATAGAAGTAGGTCTTAGTGTGTTAGGCTTTTAGATATTTGAAACCATGTTAGAAATGTTTATTTTATTCTGGTTGTTCGCAAAGTGCATTTGTGCCGTTTTCTTCCTATTCTATGTGGTTATTTTAGATGTGTTGAGCAACAGGATGCACCTGTCGAAATAAACGCACTTTTTAGTTAAAGTGTCTTTTTCTTTGCGCATCTTGTGAGTGCATGTTTGAGAAGAACGGAAAAGATTTTTTCTGATCACCACGGTGTCCCTGAGACTTAGTAACCTGAAAGCATTGACAACACTTCAACTATCTATTGAGAGGAGTTTGGCCGGGCTACAAAACCCTGTCTTTCACATTCCCCAATGTGAGGGGTAGGGGGTGGGGGGGGATTTGTTCAGGGAGACTGGGGGGCAAAGCAGCTATTTTTGTAATAACTGCTCACGTGGCGTATTGCCTTGGAGACATTTTACTCATGGGTGGCGTTTGAGGCTATATATGCTGCCTCCGGGCAGTTTCAGACAAATATGGCAGCACCACCGCCTGCACCTTATAGAGCTTACCAAGATTTGGAAATCCCTTTGACTTACCAGGAACACCATAAATGGTCTGCTGGTCAGTTAACACACATGGAATGTTTGTCTGGGATCCCTGAGCAATGAAGGGGCCACGTGGCCAGTCTTGGCTGGCTACATGCCCGTTTCTCGTCCCGAAACTTTGGCACATATTGAGGTGGCAGGGGATTTAAATGACAGGCACCTTATACAGGAGGCTTGTATTACGTAACATGAGCTGTAGACCTGCTTTCGCAGCGGGATCGATTGCTCTGGCACCAATACAATCAATTAGTCCACAGTCTATTAATGCTATCAAGGGTAAAGCCCCCACAAAGCATGAAGAGATTCCCTTCTGGGTTGCTCGCAAGACCAACCAGTTAGAAGCGGTTTATCCATTTACAACACCCAAAGCAAACATAGAACATTGACTATGTGTCTCCCTTTAGGAATGGTGCCACCTGAAGAGGAATGTAACACCTAGGGGAAGCATATTTACATGCATTTACACCAGGACGCATGACATGCCTTCATTAGCAGTTCTCCCTGAGGTACTGAAAGAAGTACAGAACGAGCATGGAGTGCACCAGCTCTGGGTGTAGGAACAAAGGTAATGGGGAACTTCAACAGTTTCTTCTATCATCCTGAGCAAAATTAAGGGAGAAGCTTCAGTTCTGATAATATGCTAGACTGAAAGCAGTTCCAGATCGTGAACGGGAACTCCCAAAAATAATCTCTGTGGGCCGTGATACCGTAGGTTTGCGAGACGTAACAATACATTTAAAACCTAAAAGGGACATTGAGGGTTTTGTTAAAAATGAAATTTGCAATGGAAGGAAGGAAGAAACAGAGGGGTAAAGAGAGGAGACGGACAGGACCTCCCCGCATCTCGGGAATCTGGTAGGGATGGTTATAATTTGAGGTACAGCAAGAAAATTAAAAAAATGGAACAGTATCTGTATTCTGATATCCGCTCTCCACTTTCTTTTCAGGACTAGGACGGTAAACGAGCAGAGAGGGGAGGCGATCCGACTTCCGCAGAAAGGAGGAGTATAGCAGAAAAGGTGAAACAGGACGAAGGGCTTCTGTCAGCGTGAAAAGGAATGAGAAAGGATTCGACTCGAAGACTCCCATTAAGAAAAAGATAGCAGCAGGATTTTTTAAGAAACTAAGGATTCTCCTGAAAAACAGGACTTGCGCAAGAGCTCTCCTAGACAGGGCAGCAGAAGTCACAATAGTACATCAGACGTTTCAGAGGTTTCTGGTGGCGAGTCCAACTGATGAGTTCATATAAGTTGAAACTCTAGATTAAACATTTAAATCCTCCTGACAAGATTTATGAATCAGACTTACAGATTGAAGGGGACATACCACGCATTATTAAAGCAGTCTTCTCAGCACATTAATCTGATGATTATGCCAACATATTGGCTGAGGAAGACTAGCCCCCAGTCTTTATTAGGGGAGCAACCCGGAGGAGGAAGTTATTAGAGTAGCTTTTGCTTCCATAGTACCTGAAGACATCATGAAAATGTACAGAAGTGAATCGGCTGTAAAACAGGTTCCGGCCTATTACAGAAACCAAGCGGGTGGGATAAACATTCAGTTCCACATGTCATTCCCTTACCCAGAAGTACAAGTTCAATACCCCCTCAAACCAAAAGGAAAGCATGGTATTAAAGCAATATTAGATCAGCTGCAATATATTTCACCAATGAACACGTCCCTTTATCCCATTGTTAAACCTGCTGACTCCTATAGGATAGTCTTAGACTATAGGAATTTAAAAGGCCCTTACAAAAACATATGCGGTGCAAGATACACATAGCACAGGTTTAATGATGAATCTGGTGCAGAAAAAATACAAAACAACCCTTGACATCGCTAATGGGTTTTTTAGTCAAAATAGAGCACCTGAAAGAGAGTATCTAACAGCCTTTACTGTCAACAGGGTGCAGCTCTCATATCGACGTTTGCCCATGCACTATAAGAACAGTCCTGGCCTATTCCCAGCGGGCATTATGGAGATCTTTAACCAGATCCCAAGGTAATGTCATACATTGATGATATCCATCTTACAGATGACGACCTGGATGTATATCGGACTACTGTGGACAAAGTTGTAACATTATTAACATCACATGCTTACAGGATTAACTTAAAATATATACATATATATTAAAGATTGTCTACCCTACGATGACCTTCCTCAGATACGAGCGATCCAATGAGGGCAAGGGTTTGGCTTCTGATTTTCTTCAGAAGTGTGCTACCTTGCAGCCTTCTGACACACTGAAGAAGTTGCAATCCCTCCTGGGATTTCTTAACTTCGAACTAACTTTCTTGCCGCATTATGCTGAGTAAGTAAATCCCTTGTATAGCTATATTTCTCCCACATTTTCATCAAAACAATGGACGAGCAGGCACATGGTTATCTTGCATGCTTTGCAAACAGACATGCTCGAGACAAAATATTTACAAACAATGGACAGTAAAACCAACCTAATTCTTCAGGTCATACGAAGTCACTCCGGTTATACCTATGTGAGCTACAACGATGGACAGACTGTTCCTATTGCAATAAAGTCTCACTTGTATTCATCAGCTGAAGCACGTTTCGCTCTATTGAAAAATTCTTAAGGCTGTGCAAACGGCTTGTTTAAAGGAGCGCCCATTAGCACAAGGAAAACTCATGATTGCAGTTTCTCCCGGACCGGTAGTACAGGCAGCCACTAATGCCAGCATTCCTAGTGAGTGCAGTGGGCCTCTTCTTTAAGTGCAGTGGCTGTAAAGTTTCAGTAGCATCCCACTCTCCGTACGCAAGCTTTTCTCCAATATGATCACCACATTCCTCCTACTCCAAAACCTTATCCATAGAGTCTTACAGACTATATTCAACACTGATGGCTCTGCTTAACCAGCAGCAGGAACAAAATTAAAGTACTCTGCAACCTGCGCAGTAGTGCAAGGTGTGAATTCTATCCGCAGCGCACCTATACTAAGATCTTAGGTGACAGCACTGTGCAAAATGCAGAACTTTGTGCCCAGTTACTTGCATTATATAAGAGTAATCTATTAGTTCCCACACTCATCCAGTCCTAAAAGCTAATCAACCCGACCCATGATACAAAACAGAAACACCTACAATAGTTACCACATATACTGTAGGCAAACTGTGCCAACGATGGTTACCACATTACAGTCTTCCGGCTATAAAACAGCATTGACATCAATTAAAGAAAACATGAATTTTTCTATCTTCCTTCTAGGACAACATCCCACCAGAAATAAACAATTTTTGTCAACAGGAATCTATGCCATTTAGAATGAATGTAACAAATACTCAGAAAAGAAAGCTTCAGAAAGAATCAAACAAATGGAGCAGGAAAATATGCAAACAATCTTTAAAGTTATCGACAACGGCATGAACACACTCTATGAGAGTTTACTCACTAAACAACATCCAGTCTTAATCATTAGACCTCATTAAAGGAAGCTTAGGTTTGTTACAACATGGCCAAGCTTAGCTAAGAGCTATTATACAATTAAATTGGGTATTACAAACACTCAGGTCAGGCTTCGTGTCTTGGCAACTTCTAAACAAAACACTACCTAAAGTCACCTCTCTATGAAACGTTACCTTAAATCCGATCTCAGCAATGGGTCGGGTTTAATAAAATGATTAATTTGATACCTTGGAGTAATATGTTTGGTGGTCCCAAATGTGTTAGCACCTAGCTTGGTGACTAGTGAATCTCCATGTTAGTTAACAGGATCATCAGCCTTGTTATCAGGTCATGTTACATACAAAAGGAACTTGCCCTTCTAGGGCAGCAACCTTCACTTGCAAACACAGAATGCTGATCTCTCGAAAACACCAAAGAAAGGTGAGGACTTGGTCATACATAGAGTTGAGGACTTAATGTACAATTAATGATTGCTCATTTTATAATCGTACGCTTATACTTCCTCCCAGCATCTCAAGATTATGTTAAAGGGCCAAAAGAAGGATACAGATGAATAGGAGAGAGAGAAGTGCCTAATTTGTGTGTGTGATTTCTTTCTAAAGTTCAGGGTCTCAAAGTTTTTAAGACCCAGCGGCCAAATACTGGGCTCTTCGAAAAACAAGGCTGTGCAAACTTCATTCCACTACATTCCTCTTTCTTCCACTCTACACTTCCTGTTTCTTCATCTCACTTTTGCTGGTTCTTCATCGTCATCCCTGCTTTCTCCTGTTGTCACAATTGTTTTATTTTATTTGTAATTTATTCCACAGTAAAGAAACTGGAACGACTGCATGGAATGGTTTGCCTGAGCCCACAAGACTAATGCCAGTAACTAACAGTATCCGATACCACTGGACTAACCACTAACCTTGGGTTCCAGAGCAGCGTGCTGCTTGGCATACAGCGCTTCAATGCCTTGTCAGGGGTAGATTTGGTAGTAATTCAAGAATGTGAATCTATGAAAGAACCCAATGCTAAAAAACTGCAGATAGAGGTCACTTTTTCTTTTCAAGGGTTCCAGAAATAGAGCACCACAGCAATGAGGATCAATAAGCATCATTCATCAATCATATGTTAATTAAAAATATATCTTTTTCCTAAGAGGTTCCCAAACCCTACACTGTTCTGTTCACTAGACATGGTCTGTGGCTCATGCCAACCTATGATTACTAACACAAAATTGATTATGCACAATACACTATGGAAAACCATACCATTCTCGTTACTGCTGGTCAAATTAAAATTTCACATTCTCTACAAAGACCCTCTCAAAAGAAGCAGGAATACAAAAGCAATACAGAATCCTCAACAGAAACCTAAAGTATCAGTCTCAAGGCCATATTAAGTAGCTAGCAAATGCCAAATTCTTGCTTCATGAACCAGAAAAACAGCACCTACTGTTTACAACCTGTTTTTTGACCTGCCAAGTCACAGCGCTAGCTTCACAAAGCCTTGCTGACTGCAAACCAATACACAAATGCAGCAAGCCATTTTACAAGTAACACAACTATTTGGACAAAAAGTTATCTGCATAGCTTAGAAAACCCTAATCAAAATGGTCTCCACCAGGAGACTGTGAAAACTAGATTCAAGAAGTAAGATGCTCTTTTCCCTGATTGGGCAAGAACACTACATTTGAATGATGGAATGCTTTTGGTTGGCTCAGACATCCGTCTGCGGCTACCAGAGGATGATAAATATTACCCCTGTGATTGAGAGGAACTAGGGCTGAAGGAAGTGCAAGTTTCTCACTGCTTGTCAGTGGGTCATAAAGGTGTTCAGACTAAATGCTCATTCAATCATTGGTCCTTCTGCAGAGCGCACAGAGTAATAGTGACATGTGACAATTGGAATTTTGATTATACGCAAAGGTTTGTAACGAAGGCACAAAGCTGCTGAAATACTTACAGGGTAAAAGAAAATGCTGTGCTTACAGGTATGTGTCTGAATGTGCATTGCAGGATATTGAAGGAAATGCAAGGAAGTACATGCAGAAGGAGAGTGACAACAGGGTGCAAAAGAGGAATGAGGTGAAGTGTCAAATATGCATATGGAGTATTTCAGAAAGATGTTTGGAAAAAAAGGGTGCAAGTGTCTCAGAGAGAGAATGCAGAGGAAAGTAGTGGGAACAGGAGTTATTCAAACACTCTGAAGACCACTAACACTTCCACAGACTTCAGAAATGTTTAATTCACAGTCTCATATTTTCAGAATTGAAACAAAGTCGAATTACTCCCAACAATATCACTATTGTTACTCATTTATGTGACACTGCTAACCAGCATTGGCAAAGCCATTAGGTCTTTAGGCGCTTGTTCAAAACTGTGATGTTTGGATGCAGTAAAGCTTTCACAAAGCTACTCATGTCATGAGTGATGTAATATGTGACGTCATCAGCAGTGCATTGCGGGGGCGCGAGTTATAGTTAGCAGAACTAACTATAACGGGGGAATTTCTATGGTTTTGTACGAGTGAAATGTCCAACTAACTATAACTGTCCCTAAAACGTATGGTTTTTTCAGTGAATTTCTAAGGTTTTTTAAATGCTAATTTCTAACTATAACGTGCCTGAAACCTATGGTTTTTTCAGTGAATTTCAAAGGTTTTTTAAATGCTAATTTCTAACTATAAGGTGTCTGAAACCTATGGTTTTTTCATTGAATTTCAAAGATTTTTTAAATGCTAATTTCTAACTATAACGTGCCTGAAACCTATGGTTTTTTAAATGAATTTCAAAGGTTTTTTAAATGCTAGTTTCTAACTATGCCTACAGAGGTAGGACATGTGAAGAAAGAAGAAAATACGCACAGAAAGAGGCAAAAGAAATGCAGAAAGAAGCAACAGAAGTCCACAAAGACGAACAAAAGTGCAGGAAGAAGCAAGACATGTGCAGAAAGAACCAACAGAGGAGCAGAAAGAGGCCTTGTTGCAAAATCATCCTGTGCCCACAACTTTTTCAGACGGGTACTGGTGGTAACTGACTCGGACTAACCAGGCTAGAGCCAGTGCTATGCTAAAAGACACTTAGAATACAGTGAAAACACCTACATACACTAGGGAACACTATGCGTTGGAGTACCCCTCTGATTAGCATGACCTCCTCTGTAAGTCCCTAGTACATAATAGGGCAGGGGGATTAAAATTAAGTAACTAACTTGTCACATGAGGCCCTACCCCCTCCCTTTACCACTGTGCAAACGCGCCCCAAGGGGACTTAATCCCCCAACTTAAAACACGCCACAGGGCGTGTTTGCACACATGTCACCTCAGGCCCCGCCCCCTCCCTTCACCACTGTGCAAACGCGTTTTAAGTTGGGGGATAAAGTCCCCTTGAATCCTGAGGGTCCCTGGGGTCCAACTAGCCCACCAGGTACCTCCAGTAAGCGCCACAGAGCTGCGTTGCAGAGAGGTGTAAAAAGGGGCGTGGCCTGGACCACCTCTCTGCAACGCAGCCCTGTGGCGCTTACTGGAGGTACCTGGTGGGCTAGTTGGCCCCCAGGGACCCCCAGTATTGAAGGGGAATTCATTTCCCAACTTAAAACGTGCCACAGGGTGCGTTTGCAGAGTGTTGCTGGGAGGGGGCGGGGCCTCCGGCACGATCGCGTGTTTATTTGTTAGAAGGGGGGCTGTGTGGCCCCCCTTCTTTTGGGCCCTGGGGACCCCACCCCCCAGGGCCTGACCCCTTTTTTAATAAAAAAAAATAAAAATGAACGGGAAGGGGGCCGCGTGGGCCCCCCTCCCGTGGCCAATTCCGGCCTCGGGGACCCCATCCCCCGGGGCATGGCCAAATATATATTTTTTTTTATGCAGGTGGGCTGCGTGGCCCCCCTCCTGAGGCCTCTACTGGCCCCGGGGACCCAATCCCCCGGGGCCAGCCTTTATTTTTTTTTATTTCATTATTTAATTTTGGGGAGGGGGGCCGCGTGGCCCCCCTCCCGGGCCACTACTAGCCCCGGGGACCCCATTCCCCGGGGCTTGCCCTCTCCGTTGGGGACCGTGGGGGGAGCCCCAATGCCCCCACGGTCCCGCCGGCTCCAGCGTCCTGCGGGAGCCGGCATTGCTTTTCCACATGGGGAGCTGCTGACATGCAGCTCCCCATGTGGAAAAGCAATCTGCTTTGCTTCATTGAAGCGAGAGCAGGTTTCCCTGCTCTCGCTTCAATGAAACAAAGCAAGTTTGCAATGACAGGGCGGGAGCCGCGAGGCTCCCGCCCTGTCATTGCAAACAGCAGTGTCCCGGGGGTGGGCACCCCGGGACACTGCAGGAGCCGGCCCTGGGGGGTGGCGGTCCTCAGGGCCATCACGGGCTCCAGGAGGGGGGCCACGCGGCCCCCCTCCCATCCAATTGCACAGCCCCGGGGAGGTGGTGGTCCCCGGGGCTCCTTAACGGACCCCCTAATTTACATGTTAGTGCCCCGGGGAGGTGGCGGTCCCCGGGGCATGTGGGGGGGCTCGAGCCCCCCCACACAGGTACATTTATTTTTTTAAAAAGAAGCCCCGGGGGGTGGCGGTCCCCGGGGCTGCGGGGGGGCAGTGTGCCCCCCCCGCAAATATAACTAAAGTGAGCCCCGGGGGGTGGCGGTCCCCCCGGGGCAGTGTGGGGGGATTGGGGCCCCCGCCACACATTTTTTTACTGCCCCCGGGACTTGGCACACCCGGGGGTTTTTTAAATGCGAAGCGCGGGAGCCCGCGCTTCGTTTTTTTTTTTTTTTCGGCCGAAATTCGCGCTGGGTGCGCGAATCTCGCCGTTTTTTTTTTTTTTTTTTTTAATGCTTTTTTTGGCCCTGGGGGTCCTTGTGGGACCCCCTGAGCAGGCCTAGGGGGTTTCTACCCTGCCCCCTTTTTGAGTTTTGCGCCTTAGTTTTTCACAACATTCTATTTGAAATAACTTTGGCGCCGGTTGACGAATCTTCGCAAAATTTTCAAAACTCGTGGGGCGCTCCGTTCCGCTCCTATCCTGAAAGTCTCGGGGTGATTCATCAAGTGGGGGCCAAGAAAAAAGGGGGGTCCCAAAACGTGTTTTCCCCATGCAATTTTCCATAGGAACCTTTAGTCGCAGCTACAGCCCGAACTGCTGAACGGAATTACACCAAATTTGGCAAAAAGGTAGCCCTTGGTTCAGAGTCGTGCCTTTTGGTTAAAAGGTGTAAATCCGTTCAGTAGTTCCTGAGGAAAATCGAAAGTAAAATCACATATATATCTGGGCAGAGCCTAACCACACATGTCATAGTGAGATCTGATTGGCTGTCAGCACTTCATCCTGGTATTGCTGGCAGCCATCTTGGGACCAATATAAATGATAGTACCCCATTGAAATGCATTGTAGTGAATCGAAGATTTTGAGGGTTACCAAAAGGAGAACTATAAAGGGTGATAACAGACTTTAGTTACATTAGAATTCATTTGTTGATGGTACCATACTAATTTCAGGAATTGTGGTGTGTTCTAAGGTGATTTTACCCTGTGAAAAACCTTCTGCTGGGATATCATGAATCATGTTTGAGAGAAAACTATTTTCACATGCTTGTCCCATACAGTTTTGGAAGGTGCTCCAGAAGCTAAAATGAGAGCATATTTTCTGTAAATTCACATTATCTTTCTCAGTCATGTGAGAATGAAGTCTGACATTCTCAGTAAAACATGTACATCCAACAAGGGCAGAGACTCTCAGTTGATTCCTTTGTGTTCTACTGCAGCTTCCCAGAGTATTCTAAAGAACAACTAGAGCGCTAACAGTCTTACTTATGACAAAATTATGGCACACCTGAAGCCATCTTGATTGGAATAAACTGGTAACTCTTAAAACATTTAATTTAAAAAGGAACAAAATGAGGGGGTTCATTTTGTCATAGAAATTATGGTTAGTGCTGTAGAAAGAAAAATTAGGACATGTTTTAAGTGAGATCTCAAATATCTTCCTGTTATATTTCAACAGGAGCAGCCTGTCAGTTGATGCCTTTGTGTTCTACTGCAGCTTCCCAGAGTGTTCTAAAGAACAACTAGAGAGCTAACAGTCTTACTTATGACAAAAGTATGGCACACCTGAAGCCATCTTGATTGGAATAAACTGGTAACACTTAAAACATTTAATTTAAAAAGGAACAAAATGAGGGGGTCATTTTGCCATAGAAATTATGGTTAGTGCTGCAGAAAGAAAATTTAGGGCATGTTTTAAGTGAGATCTCAAATCCTCTTCTATTTCATTAGAAAATTCTGACATGCAGACTGAAACAATCACTTTCAATACCAGCAGTAGACTTCCAGTTAACTCCCTGGTGAGCAGTAGCTTTACTACAGTGATCTAATGAACAACTAGAGTGCTAACATTCTGAATTTATGGCAAATGTGTGACACATCTGAATGCCTTCTTGATGGAATCAAAGTAAAAAACTGAAAGCATTTCCTACTGAGGAGACTGCAGTAAATGACGAAATTAGGAAACTTCATAACAAATAAGTCTCCCAAGATGGCCACCAGAGAAAAAAGAGCCCAAATGTAGCACAAATATCACCCAGATGTAGCCCACATATAGCCCAATGACAGAAGTGTGCAAAACACTTTATTTTTAGTTTTTCTGTAGTTTTATATAGTGCAAACTGGTCAGGTATTGGAGCGTTACATCTTACTTGGACCCCTTATTGCGTATTTTGCACGAAGTACATGAGATTGATCTTGCGAAACATTGAACTTTACGATTCTGTTAACCTGAAGTTGTTCTGAACTGAGCTTTGTAACACCCGTTTTTACCTACTGGTTTTAATTAATTCTCACTGTATTGTATTAGGAAAGAGGATTTACTGTTTTTATGTACACTTTTATGATCTATGTTTCTAAATCAGATCAAATAAAGTTTAATGAATTCTATGGCGGGACGGAGGCGAGGATTATGCATATCTTTCCTCACTTTATTTGCATATTTGCATAGCAGTTCAAAGAAAACGTAACACAACAATCATTAAACAAAAGACTACACAACCCATGATCTTCGGGGTCCGGCTAGAGAGACTTCTCCTAGGTTCCAAACGGGTGCCTGGCGGACAGGGCGTTGTGCCAATGCGTCATCACCCCTTTCCCGAGACCTATGGTGCATTGAGTGTTAGCACCTACTAATAAACTCGGTTCCGCTTTAAATAGAGGGAATCTTTTTAGTGTTCTGATTTTTTACACTAACAATCCTTGGTTAGGGTGGGCCTTAGTGCGCCCATACCGCCGGGTTGATTTACCACACCTTTGGTCCTGACGAATGCCTGACGAACGGTCACTTAAAGGCAGAAACATGTTGACCTACACTTTGGGGATAAAAATGGACTTTTAATTTGGTCCTTTATCTCACACTTGTTTTTAATCACGTCTAATTGGCAAATAAATAAAAGATTTTTTGTTACATTTTGGACTTTTTAAATTCACTTATTTCACTTCTCACCTATTTTTCAACCAGCTCCGCAGTAACACTGGCGTCGTAGCACACTAGGGTGGCATTCGGCCACTCCTGGTGGGGCCCGATGATGAAGCATGTCACCAACCAGGTTGGTGAGTGAGGGCTTTCAGAAAAACCTAAGGTGGTTTCATTCTGTTTAGTTAACACTATATTTAAGAAGGATATTTGTGTGCTCCTCTTGTATTAGTGTCACACTCCTTTGTTGTTTATTTGATTTATCCAGAGGGGAGTAGGAGTGTCCGATAATTTTTCCCTTCCTCTCTCTTTGTTTTGCATACACAACCCATGAACCATTAGGGGGGTAGTCTCCAAGGCAACTATAGTCCAATCATATTACATTCCATCGTATATAATATCGTGACGTCCCTTCCGCTTCCTCTTTCTTCACTGCTCGTCAGTTAAGTGCATTCCTTACATTCTTGGCTTAATCTGACGTTGTTGCTGTTTGTATAGCGGTTTCTTGTGCACGTTATTAGCATTATTGCCTTGGTATTGTTTCATATTCCCTGCACAGCAGGCTCTTGCCCGAGCGCGTTCTCCCCCTCACAGTTTCTCCCGCTGTGTGCTCGGAGCGCGGGGAGATCCTGTCAGGCGCGTCTGGTCCGAGCGAGGTAGCTCCGTCGAGCGCTCCCGCTGGTCTTTAAGCGCGTTTGGGAATCCGATCACTCCTTTAGTGTCCGCTTGATTCCCTACCAACCCTCGCCTAATTTTGACACCGCTACGCTGTGATTTCCCCACAAGGCCACGTTAGTGACCAGCGCCACCTGGTGGTGGTAATTGGTATTGCGCCTCAGTCTATTCTTATAACAGCTTCGGGGAAAGCCCAGCTGTTGGAGCACCGGCGAGGGGCTGTCTTAAGGATTTTAAGGGCATTTGTTCTATGCTCACACCCTCTGCTATCATGTCTTCTCCAGAAGACCATTTTTACTCCTCCTACCAGGAAGTGGAGGAGGAATGGCCCCCCAACTTCTCCCTCCAGCAGTGGACCAAGCCCTCTCTCTGGCTATTTCGAGGGCGCTGGCTCCTCTTAGGGATCAGGTTGATAAGCTGGCGAAAAGCATCCCTGAGGTGTTCAGTGACCCAGATCTGGTGGTGGTGGGTCCAAGTAGCTCCCAGATGGGGAATAAAAGGGCCGTTAAGCAGAACGCGGGGCACTTGGAAGGATTTGATAAACTTACGGAGACCTTCCTCAAGAGTGCGCGAACGCTAAAACATGCACCCTGCCGGGAGGAGGAGGGGCCCGGAGAAAATTGCGACACTGTCACCACTATTGTAGACCCCGACGGCGGGTTTCCCTTAGAGGGAGAGGGTGTATCGGAGGACGATTTTTCCTCCGATGAGGATAAGGACTCGGGGCGTCCCTGGCATCCAGAGTCCCACTCCTCTCAGTCCCCGGTTGGGGACGGGGTCCACTCGGACATGTTCGAGCCTACCCAAATTTACCATCCTAGGTCGGCAGAGTGGACACCTGACGCCAAAGTGGCAGAGTATGTGGTGGGGAAAATCCATCAACCCCTTGAAAGGGAGGTCAGGAATAGGTTGAGGGGAGAATGCCCCAGGCCCTCACTGAAGGGGAAGGTGGCACACACGCCTGAAATTGATGAGAAACTATGTACCTTTTTCTCCAAGTATATGAGGGATCCCAAGAAAGGAATTGATAGGTCTTGGACGTGGTAGGGCCCTTGACCCAAATTATTCAATTGATGGAGCGTTCCAAAGAGTCAGGATCCCCTTTGTCCACAGATATTGTGGCTGGTTGGGCGCACTACCCTAAACCGTAAAACACTACCCCCTCCACTACCCAAACACCACTGCACTACCCTAAACCACTACCCCCAGCACGACGCCCTACACTACCAAAACATAACTGCACTACCCTAAAACACTACCACCAGCACGACTCCCTACACTACCCAAACACCACTGCATTACCCTAAACCCTAAAACACTACCCCCAGCACGACTCCCTACACTACCCAAACACCACTGCACTACACTAAACCCTAAATATACCCCCAGCATGACCTCCCACACTACACAAACACCACTGCACTACCCTAAACCCTAAAACACTACCCCAGCACGACCCCTACACTACCCAAACACCACTGCACTACCCTAAACCCTAAAACACTACCCCAGCACTACCACCTGCACTACCCAAATACCACTGCACTACCCTAAACCCTAAAACACTACCCCAGCACGACTCCCTACACTACCCAAACACCACTGCACTACCCTAAACCCTAAATCTACCCCCAGCACGACCCCCTACACTACTCAAACACGAGTGCACTACCCTAAACCCTAAAACACTACCCACAGCATGACCCCTTCACTACACAAACACCACTGCACTGCCCTAAACCCTAAAACACTACCCCAGCACTACCACCTGCACTACCCAAATACCACTGCACTACCCTAAACCCTAAAACACTACCCCAGCACGACTCCCTACACTACCCAAACACCACTGCACTACCCTAAACCCTAAATCTACCCCCAGCACGACCCCCTACACTACTCAAACACCACTGCACTACCCTAAACCCTAAAACACTACCCCAGCACGACCCCCTATACTACTGCACTACCCTAAACCCTAAACCACTACCCCCAGCACGACCCCCTACACCACCCAAACACCACTGCACTACCCTAAACCCTAGAAAAGAAGCCCCCACCCCATGCCCAATCCCCCTTACCTCTCACTCCTCATGGTTCCTCTCTCCTCGTGGTTCCTGCTTCATGTCATCTCTGAGGGGCGGTGCACGTCCTTGTGAGGAAACGGAACAGCCTCCGTTTCCTTACAACGACATGGATCGTCTACATGTTTTTTAGAACGCATGGTCATTTACCATACATACATTTACAACAAAATTCGTTGTAAAGGCATGCGTGGTAAATGACCATGCGTTCTAAAAAAATGACTTTGTGATGTACAACGCATGCGTGGTAATGCTTGCGTTGTAATGGTATCGCAAAGTAAAAAAGTCGTTGTAACGGCTGTTTACCGATCGAAGCTGGCCCCTGTTCTTCAGTGAGACGTTTATTTGATTAATTAGGAGGAAGGAATGTGTTTTTTTTTAACCGAAAAGTGCATTCCCGGCTGTTGTATTGTGAAAGTGTCCGCGTGGCCTGGTTTCACTTCCGGTGAGTGGAAGAGTCTGTTTGGATCTAAAGGAGTTCTGTTGTTGGTTGGGGCCGGCGCGACATGTCATCAGAAAACATAGCTAATGGAAAGCGTCCTCCCTGAAGTGTGGAGCAGTGCCATGAGAGGTCAACGAGTGTGCGTCCCACCGCAGTATGACCGTACCGCGTGACCCATGTGCCGCCTCCAGGGTACGGGAGGCAGAAGCGGCATCGCAGGTCCTCTTGAAGACCGTTGTAGCACTAATTCTACATTTTGGTACTAGGGCATTTTAACTTCGTTGTTCCTGCCAGATACAAAGAGAAGATCCTGTGTTATTCAGTGCCCTCGTTACCTTTTTTGTGGGTTGTGGTGCTTGTCACTCGCTGCCCCGCCGGTGCACCCGACTGGGCACCCCACCTCGTGTGCCATCTGCAGGGCCTCTGCCCTCGGATCACTGGTTTCGGTTTCTGCAGTGGCAACATAAACAGTTGCTCCCAAAGGACTAGCCTGAACACTTAGGTGAATATCCCCTGCACCAGCATTCCACGGAAATTCTTTCCTAGCTCTCCCACGTCAACGAGCACGGCTCCGCTCGTGACACCGTATGACGTCATCATTGCCATAAGAGGACCTAGTCGGCGTGCTGATGTCCGTTCCACCCATTTTTTCCGTGCCACCGAGGCAAACAGGGGACCGAGACATTTTCACATGTATACATAGTATAATAAATATATATATATATATATATATATATATATTCACTGAAAAAACCATAGGTTTCAGGCACGTTATAGTTAGAAATTAGCATTTAAAAAACCTTAGAAATTCACTGAAAAAACCATAGGTTTCAGGCACGTTATAGTTAGAAATTAGCATTTAAAAAACCTTAGAAATTCACTGAAAAAAACCATAGGTTTCAGGGGCGTTATAGTTAGTTGGACATTTCACTCGTACAAAACCATAGAAATTCCCCGTTATAGTTAGTTCAGCTAACTATAACTCGTGCGCTCCGCAATGCACTGCTGATGACGTCACATATTACATCACTCATGACATGGTCAGTGACATCACTGATGACATCACTGATGACATCACTGATGACATCACTGATGACATCATCCAGTGAATGTGTGTTTTTCTGAAAATTAAATATGTTTTATATATGTATATCTCAAGGTCGATGGAAGAATAAATGGGTATATAAGTGTCTAAATGGATGATTCTTTTTGTAAAATTGATTGTATAACTGACTAAGTGTATCTTAGTGAATACATGGGTTAGTGAGTAATGTTTAAATATGAAAATATCTGTATTAGTCTCTCACTTTGTGTATAAGTGGCTGCATGGGTTGGTGAGTAGCTACATGAGTGTCTATATGGGTTATTAGTTGGTTTTTGGAGTATCAGTATGAGTGTGTCTGAATGGTTCGGTGGGGGTTATTACTTAGTGCATAGATGCATGAATGAGTGACTCACTGTTTGTATGTGTTGAAGACAGCATGTGTGCAGGACTGTATAGGTGGATGAGTATGTGTATGGGTGTGTTAGTGAGTGAATGACTGTCTTAATAGTGTCTTTATGAGTAACTACATATGTTTTAAACTAGTATATGTGAGTATTGGTGTATATAAGTGAGTATATGTGAGAGTGAGAGATTGGAAGAGTTCCTGTACAAATAAGTAGGTGTTTCTATAAGTGATTGTTTAAGAGAGTAAGTATGTGTAAGTTTCTGTAGAAGTAAGTGTGGTAGTGTGTGTATAACTGTATATGCAAGTAAATGGATGTTTGATACTTTGTTTGCATGTGTGACTATGTGTGTGAGTAACTATGGATGAGTGGCGGTGTGTAACAGGATGTATAGGTGTATGAGTACATATGATGAGAGTACATGTATGAGTGACTGTATAGGGACTGTTGGTGAATGAGTGGATGTGTGTGTAGATCTTGGAATTACTGAATAGGTGTGTTGTAACTGGTATTGGTATGTCCATTGTTTTGAAAATGTTAGTTTGTATTTTTGAGTGTGTGTATCAAAGGTTATATTAGGGTGAGAGGAGGTCTGCCACTCTATCACAAGGATGATGTCATCAGTGATGTCATTTGAGATTCATCAGTGATGTCATGAGTGATGTCACTGACCATGTCATGAGTGATGTAATATGTGACGTCATCAGCAGTGCATTCCGGGCGCGCGAGTTATAGTTAGCTGAACTAACTATAACGGGGGAATTTCTATGGTTTTGTACGAGTGAAATGTCCAACTAACTATAACGCCCCTGAAACCTATGGTTTTTTCAGTGATATATATATATATATATATATATATATATATATATATATATATATATATATATATATATATATATATATATATATATATATATAAATAAAAATAAATCTAAACAAGTGCAATGCCCACACACTAGGCAATTGGATCATCTTTAACCTGCAAAAAACACATTTAAAAAAAGTGCACAATTGCAAGCACGATTCATCTAGGGATTGGAGGACTGGAAAGTAAGCAAGCCTCCAATGAAAACAGATTCAACCTTCTTCAAATAATTAAATTTTTCTCCCGAAATGTTAAGGAAAAAATGAGCAACTGGGGATTGGGGTCCACATATATTCCCTAGGGGAAACTGAAAAGGATGGTGCTGGAAATGCCATGAAGATGGTGTTCCTGGCTGCTGGTATGTAAAGCAGAACTAAATCACCCGAAAGATAAAATATTGCTTAGAAGCAAAGAGAAAAATCTTCAATTTAAAAAAAGGTAGCACTTGACTGATGGTTACACAACTTTAGTTTCTACAATGATTTCAATACTTGGAATAGTCCTTTCTAAAGTAAAGCTCACGTTCGGCTGGCAAGCATGGCATACAAGCAGCTGAGTGCTGCGGTTTATGCAGCATCGCTTCCTTTAAGCAGCTCCCCAAATGGAATGCGGTCTCCACCCCAGTCTTTATAGGGGTCGGATGAGATGAATTCTTCTGCTTACAGTGTCAGAGTGCTTTCAGTGCTAATGTCACCAGCAGTAAAGGAATGCTGACGGGCTTCAAAGACGGAAGAGCAAGATCAGTATGCTTGCTGCTCAAGAAGGCAACTGATACGAGTAGTGGAACAGGAAGATGTCATCCTGGGAAAGCAATTTACCAGCCCATGTAGATTTGCACTTTAAAAACGATAGTGTTGGGGGCGTGGTCTCGCCAGCGGCAAGATGGCTGCGCTCTAAGTGAGCTCCGCCGGGCCGAGCTATTTTATCCGTCAAAATCCGCCAACACATGGCACCATCTGGCCCCCTGTGCGGACGCCTGACACCACATACCTGCTCTGCTGCCTGAGGGGCCCAGAGGCGACTGCGTCCAGAGCTTCGCTGCTTTAAACCCCGCTGGCCGTCCCTGGACGGCTGCGTGGGCCTGGCCTGACTGGCGGGGCCTGCCCTGTCGCTGCAGGCGCCTACCTGGCGCGTTCCTGAGCCTGGTCTGGTCCGGCACTCCCGAGAGATTCTTCCTTAAGCCCTGGGACACGGCACTACCCTCCGGCGTCCCGGGCCTGGTGCTGGCGCATAGATCGTGGCCTGGGGGCATGGCGGGAGCTCCTGCTGCTCCGGCGCCTGGCCGGGCCTTGGCCGGCCTGTGATCGCGGGACTGTGGCTGCGCAGAGCCTGGTGGTGGGCGGCCTCCTGGATCCGGCATCGGCGGCGGTGACGAGCCGCAATCCTGGAGCGGAATGCAATTGAGGCTGCCGCGCATCTACAGAGGCTCTCCACGAACCTGCTGATCTGCTCCCCCCACCTACTACCGGTGAGTGCTGGGCGGCTGCTGCCTCTGGACATCGGCGGCCCGCCCCCTGCGACTGACGCTCCGGATCGGGGGCTGCGAGCTGTGGGGCCGCTGCAACATCTCCAGCCTGCCTGGCGGTGCCTGCAGCGGGCCCGACCTGACCGCCTGCATTCTCCTGCTGCCTGCTCCTCTAAATTACGCTCATCTAGGCCTGCATATGGGGAGGCCTGCTCCCAGGAATTTCTTCCCCCCCTGCCTTGCCTCGCGCAGGGCCGCTCCGGTCGGCCAGACTCCCTTGTGACACGGATTTGCACGCGTAGCTGCAGCCCAGCTGGAGTGTAGCCTGTGCGAGCGCGGTGGGGCTTGCTCTGCTCAGACCTAAGACTTCTCTGTACTCACCAGTGACTATTCCCTGCCCTCTGGCTGCTGGTCTTGATCCCGTTGGGACGCTCCCTGTGGCTCTCCTGGGCAATTGTTCAGTTCCTCGGCGCATCGCTGCCTTACATCACTTTCTGCCTTCCTGGACTGGCTCTCTCCCAGGCTGAGGACCTCCTCCTTTAGGGGTAGCCCCTGGACTATCCAGCTCTCTCATCGTCTTGTGAGTCACTATGGGGAAAACTGACACCAGGCAGCCTAAGATCACCTTCACTGGGCGTGGGGCAGGCAGAGGTGGCGAGGCTCCCCCTGACACCGATGAGCAATCCACACAGACCGAACCCCATGGCGATCAGGATGACAGTCTACGAGCCATCCTCCTGGACGTGCAATCCAGCTTGCAGTCAATTGATGCAAAAATTGACCACCTAACTTCCTGCCTAGACCAGGTCAAACAAAGGGTGGACTCCCACGATACCCGTATTGTTCAGCTCGAAGCTAGGGTCCCGGATGCCGAGGACGCTGGAGCCGAGGGTGCGCAGAAACTCCTAAAGATGGACAAGATCCTTGAAGTCATTAGCGCTAAAAATGAGGACCTTGAAGCGCGCTCCCGAAGGAACAACATCCGGATCGTTGGCCTGCCGGAGTCCACTGCAACAGGCAGGATGGAGGATTATCTGGAGACACTACTCCGCAACCTCTTTGGCCCGGCCCTGTCCACCCATTTCATCGTGGAGCGAGCGCATAGGTCACTTGGTCCTCGCCCCCCCACCCCCTGGATCCCCAGCGAGGCCTATCATTGCCCGCTTGCTGAACTATCGGGACCGTGACTCTATACTGCGCAGGGCCCGGGAGATGTGGGAGATCACTCATCAAGGCAATGTCCTATCCTTCTACCCTGACTTCACCCCGTCTGTCCAGGCTGCTTGCAGAGATTTCCTCCCCGTCAAACGTATCCTGCAGCAGCTTCACATCACCTATGCTATGCTCTATCCTTCCAAACTCCGTATCGACTGTGGGGAAAAGCCGAGATTCTTCACTGATCCAAAGGCGGACCTTACCGTTGCCAAGCAACTACAGAAATCGCCCATGCGTAACCGCCGTACCATTTCCGAGGATAGCCATCTGAGCGATAACGACTGACTCCTATATGATTCAACTTCACCCTGTAGCTATGCATGATTCTTGAACCCACCTCATGTGCATTGTTTAACGTAATGTTAATTGCATCCCATCACATGCACTTGCTTTCAGATTGTATTGTGTTTGGCAAGATATCCAGTAATTTGTAATTTCTGTTGGAGTATCGTCTCCGGGAGCACAGGTCTCTCTAGGTATACCTCACTCACCCTGCCTTAACAGAGCGGCATGCGTTCGAACGCATGTACTGCTTCTAAGTTACTCCCCTCTGTGCTATCCAACGCTCGGCCCCCCTGCTCACGCAGCAAGGGGTTATGGCTAAGCCCACCCACCCCAAAGGGATGATTCCCGCATCTGTACCATTTTCTCAACCTATTTGGGGGGTTGGAGCAGGTGGGGGGTGGGCTTTGGTTTTTTACTTTGGGGTTCGCAACAGACACCCTTCACATGCAGGCTGTTGCTTTGTTGTTCCTGTATTGTTTATGGCATGTCACCAAATGTACGCACTTCATGACGGCTCACACTATAAGGCACTGGTTTCCCTTGGTCCGGCTTCAGACCACCGACACAGTCATCACTCCCCCAACGACTGCTCCATGACTGATACCACCTTTGTGACATGGAATATTAGGGGCTTGAATGACTAACGCAAGGCACATCTCATGCACGCACATCTCAACAGACACAAGGTGGACGTTTGTTTCCTCCAGGAGACGCATCTCCTTCCCGCCACCTCATCCAGGCTGCACTCCTGCCACTGTGGGGAGTCCTACAACGCTTTCTACTCCAACTATGCGAGAGGCGTCACCATCCTCTTCAGGAGGGGCCTCCCCTGGCATGGCACCCACTCCTTCATAGATAATGCGGGTCGTTATGTAATCCTCGCCGGATCCCTTTATAACCATCCATTGATACTCGCAGCGCTCTACGGCCCCAATATTGATGACCCCAGTTTCTTCACTCAGGTCTGGCAAATCATATCCTCTCTGGGGCCCCATTCCCTGATTTGGGGGGGGGGGGGGGAGGTGATTTTAACATTGCACCTTCGCCGACACTAGACCGCTCGTTGGATCGCACACATCACCCGCAGGCCACTGCTACCCTCCATTCAATCCTAGAGGACAACTCCCTGTTAGATGCCTGGCGACATACGCACCCAGGCGTGCGCGAAGGCTCTTGCATCTCTGGCTCGCGCGGAACATGGTCCCGCATCGACCTATGGTTTACCACCCGAGACGTCGTCTCCTGGACCACTTCAGTGGACCACCTGGCCCACACTTTGTCTCATCATGCCCCTGGTGCGTCTGTCCCTGCGCTTCCCGCTCACCCTGCGCCGCATGGCGCCTGCCCCCCCCCAACTCGCTCCGTGACGCCGCGTTCCGGGAAGATATTCGGGGTGCCATTACAGAATACTTCGAGCGCAACACTGGCTATGTTGAGTCACCCTCAACGCTCTGGGAGGCCTTCAAGGTCGTAATCAGGGGGGAATGCATCGCAAAGCAATCCGGGGTGTTGAAATCCATCAGGGGCACCCTTGAGCGGCTGGAAAAAGATCTCAAAGCCCTTGATCTTCAACACTCCCAGGACCCCAGCCCGGCCACTCTTGCTGCCATTAGGTCCAAGCTCACTGAGTTCCACGAGGAGGCGGACAGGGAGGTGGGGTTCCTTGGTAGGGAGGCCCGCGCTCGCCGTTACGGCGAGGGCAATCGGCCCGGCAGGACCCTAGTGAACCTTCTCAGGCAGCCACACGCATCCTCCTATATTACAGCACTCTGCGATGAGACCGTTGGGCGGACTACCTCCTCCACGGACATTATCGCGAGGATCTCTGCTTTCTATTCACAATTGTACACTGCGGGGGAGGCCGCATCTGGGGAATCCCTAGATCAATATTTTGACTCCATCGAGCTGCTATGGCTCGGCAACGGTCATCGGGAATATTTGGACGAACCATTCACTCACGAGGAAATTTCCAAGGTCATCTCGGGTCACCCAGGCGACAAGGCCCCGGGCTCAGATGGGCTCACCCCCGCATTTTATAAAGAGTATGCGTCCCTCCTTGTCCCACACATGGCCGAGATGTATAACGAGTCTCTGGACCTGGGTAGGTTTCCCCCCCCCCCCCATCTCTCAGCGAAGCCATGATCACTCTTTTATTAAAGCCGGATAAATGCCCTCCCCCCCCCCCCCAAGAGCTGCGATTCCTATTGTCCATTATCATTAATCAACACCGACAACAAAATGTATGCTAAACTTCTGGCCAATCGTCTCCTCCCGCTGATGTCATTAATAGCTTGCCCTGATCAATCGGGGTTCATCCCAGGTCACGCCACCTCACATAGTTTGCGCACCATTTTCTCGGCCCTTCACCACATCAATCCCTCTTTGCCTGCGGTGGCTGCCCTCCTGGATGCCACCAAGACTTTCGATACTCTTGAGTGGCCCTTCCTTTTTTACCTCCTACCTCGCCTGGGCTTTAGTCTTGGTTTTGTGCGGAAAATTCAGCTCCTCTACACACTCCCGACGGCGCCCAACAGGGTTAAGGGGCAGGTAACTGACCCCATAGCAACCACAAGGGGCACCAGACAGGGTTGTCCTCTGTCCCCCATGTTATTTGCCATCGCTTTGGCAGCGCGCCTACGTCAGCACCACACTCTGCGAGGCATTGGCTTCTCGTCCCGCGCCCTGGTCACATCCATGTATCCATGTATGCCGACGATGTTACGATATATATCCGCGAACCACAAGAGAATCTGGCTCCCATGACCAGGGAGGTTATCCGCTTCGGCTGCTTGTCCGGGGTCCAGATCAACTGGGGCAAGTTCGTTCTTTTCCCCCTCACAGATGCCACGCAACCGTTCTCCACCGACTATCCATTTATTTGTGCTAGTGGTCCTACCAGATACCTGGGCATCTGGCTGACCAGAGATATGGATGAGTTGTGGAGATCCAACTTCAGTAAAGCAATGGATTGGCTGGCTGGAGACTAGGGTACAAATGTGGCAAAAACTTCCTCTCTCGTAAGCGGGGCGCATCGCCATCGCAAAAATGATCGTGCTTCCAAAATTCCTGTACTTGTTTATAAACATCCCCATCGCATCACAATTTTTCAAAACACTGAAATCCAACATTATTACTTTAATCTGGGCAGGTCGTCAGCCCCGTATCGCCTATGACGTCCTAACACTACCCCTAGCGAGAGGTGGAATGGGAGCCCCCGATCTCCGACTCTACGCGCTATGCGCCCAAGCCAGTTTCCTCCATTTTTGGATTCTCCCAACACCTTTTCAGCCGCATGTTGAGGTTGAGACAAACTTGGCCTCCCCTTGGCCGCTGCAAACAGCGCTATTTCTACTGCATAAAACCCCCACAGGCGAGATAGACACAGTGGAGTGCGTGCACTGGGCTTGGGACGGGCTGCGCAAATACACTTGCTCGAGAACACTTTTTGCACCCTCAATGCAGCTTGCGCGCAACCCCGCATTCCCCCCGCTGCAGACAGCCGGCATGGCTCGCCGAGCAGCAGATCTGGGTATCCGCACTAATGCCGACATTTACCCCAGTAACACCTTTCTCACACTGCCGGAGGATGTGGCACCACTAGATAAACTGCTATATTACCAGATTAGTGCCATCTGCAAAAACGACAACCTGATCTTTCCACTGGCTCCCCAGCCTAATGCTGCGCTTGAATACTTACACTCCTCCATTTCCCCGTGCAAAATAGTTACAAGGTTCTACGCCCTCACACTGGCTGCGTCCCCCATAGATACTGAGCGCGCTCGTACTGCATGGAGCATGGACCTGGCCGGTGACCTCTCTCCCATACAGTGGCAATACTGCTGCAGCCAAATCAAACGTCTCTCCCCCAACTATCGCCTACGGCTTATTCACTTTAAATACATACATCGGCTGTATCGCACCCCCGTCACACTGCATAGGATGGGTCTGATGGACAACGACAGATGTGTGCGGTGCTCTGCTCCCGGCGCGGACTTCGCACATCTGGCCTGGTCATGCCCTAAGGTTTCAGACTTTTGGCTATAGGTGTGCTCTATAGTCCGCGATATCACTCAGGAGCGCATCGTACCTGACCCCCTTCTGTGCCTCCTGGGACATGTCAGAGACATTTCAGACGCTAATCGCAAGCTTGTCGCAATGCTACTGGTGCTCGCCAAGAGACGGGTACAAATTCACTGGGACGCAGAGCGGCACCACAGACCAAGCATTGGTTAACCGATGCAGCCCGTTGCCAGATGCTCCTGGTTGAATTTTGGGACCTGATGCCAGCTGCAAACAGACCTCCAGATATATGGGGCCCCCTCATATCCTATCTTCACCGACTAGCAAACCCAGACATACCTCTAGAGGGTCCCAACCTAACTGACACCCATACCACTGAAGCAGACCCCGACACGACTGGGTCCGGACACTATGTAGACCCCCGCAGACCACATAGCCACATACATCTCTTTTGTTCCTCTCTCTTTCCCAATTGAGATGCTACGCTATGATGTGCATTATGCAATATCCCTATAACAGTGTCAACAACTTCATTATTGTAATCTGTGCCGCAGTTGCGGATAGAATGCGGTTTGTAACATGCCAAGGTTTAATAAAGATTTTTGAAAACTTAAAAAAACAAAAAACGATAGTGTTATCAGAATCCAAAGAGGGAAACCACAGACAAGCCTAACGGCTGAAGGGGGAGTTTGGGATTACGCAGGAGAGCAGAGAAGGGGGAGGGATCTGAGAGTGGAGCAACTCAGAGAGGGGCGGCATGTGAAGGACACACATGCACTCTTATGGAGTGCCTAACAAAAATGAAAATAAGAGACCAACAGGGAGAGCAGCACGCAAGAGAGACAACTCGAAAACACATGCATTCTCAGAGTGCTTCATCAAAAAAAGAAAAAAAAAGTTCCTGAAAAGCAAGGCACATGTGGAAGAAATGAAAAAGCCAATCAGAGAAGTCGTAAACAGGCTATGCTCCACAGGAGGGCAAAATACATGTTGGACAAGCTAAAAACAAGTAGAGCTAGCTAATGGAAAGACAGCAACTGTGAGTGACAAAACAAAAAGCTAATGGTAAGAAATGGGCGGAATGCTTTCCAAGGTCAGCTTTCAGAATGTTCCCAATATGTCTTTGCAACCAGAGAGCTGCGCTGTCCGGTAGGCTTCCGCCTAAAAACCTAATGTACTTCCTGAAAATAAGCCACACTACTTGAAATTGACCTGCTACCAGTAATGATCAACTTTGTCTGCAACCCCAACCTGCAACACGCCAACTCACAAAGATTTTAAGTTTGCTGCAAACTCTAAATGAGGCCCTATTATCCTACATTAATTTACATAAAAAATAAGTTAAAGTACAGTGGGTTACTAAGAGCTTGGGTCTGCATGAGTGTATATGTCTTAATGTAATTGCAACCAAGCTACAGCTTTACAATTAATAAATGTTTAATAAATATATTAATCAACTATGTACACAGCAAAGATTCAGTTTGTCAAGCCAGCAAACATTTACCCAGTGTGGAAGCTTGCCCTCTGGGTACAATTTTCTGATCTCAGTCACTGCAAAGTAAGCTGGTAATAGGCAAGCATTTCTATTCAGAATGTAGGCAACCACCTAAAAGGAAAATGAAACAACATGAGATAAATTTAATAAGAACAGCTCTTCACTAAAAAATACATGCATGTTTTGAAGTCAAAGGATCATTACAAGTCCCCGTGTCGCAAAGCCGCTTCCGTGCTCTTTCTAACTGACTCACTGATATACACCACTTGGGGACAAATTGACTACACCAACTGTTATTTGTGACTGGTGAAGTCAAGGGGGTTCTTTGTGAAAGTGCTTTATCAGATGAAGAAAGCATTGGGCCTCCTAGCGGGCTCTGCCCCCTTGCTTGCTCGTCAGAAAGCACAGACGTAGGGGTTTGTTTCAGTACTCCCGGCTTGTAATTCTTTAGCACATTCCCCAGCTGCTCTTTTTTATCATCGACCTGCGCCTCTGCCACATTATCAGCCTGTTGCTTTTTTTGCCTATGTCACAACTGTGCTGCACTGGAATGTGAATGCATGTACCAAACTTACCTTCGAATTGACACCAATCTCATGCAACTTTACTGTAAGTTACTGTATTGTTTGTTGAAAACCTAATAAAACATACCTTGAGTAAAAAAAGAAGGCATTGGGCAGGGTAATAATTCAGCAACTTTTACGAAATGTTGACAAAGTTTTTGTTATGGTATGGAGATTGTTTTTCTGACGATTTTAGATTGCAAGTATTGACAAGCTGTGAAGTCCAACGTCAGACACACATACAGCCACTGTAGTGCTGCTAATTATTACCTCTCTTGCTTCAAGGAGCTGCTGTACTACTGCAGCGCTCACTGTGTTGGGAATGGTGTGGATTTTCTCCAGAATTACTTTCAGTAGATCTCTCACACCCTGAAGAAACAAAGATAAACATTATGAATATGAATGTATTGTCAACTAGATCCTTCTTTGATCCTTCCTAAGCACTATGTCAAGTAAGTCAAGTAATGAAAACTTAAAGAAATAGTTGCGTTAAAGTGCTGAAGTGGCTATTCAGTGAATCCACATGCCCATCAAAAATCGCAAAAAGAACATTGATTGTCAGAATGTTCAAAAATATGTAGCGTATTAAGTACCTGCAGCATCACAAGACATCTGCTTTTCTCTCAAATTAGCCATTCTCCTACATGTGTGTGAGTCACGACACCCACAACTGTGCACAGAGGTTACCCTCCAAATACAAACAGACCTAAAAGGAGCCAGTAAGTCTCTCTGATGGCCTGCTGCACTTTAAAGTTCAGAGTGCAACATGTAGCCCAAACCGACATATGTACTTTTAGATGTACAAATACCACCACACCTAGAGTAGTTGAACCCCCTCCTGTTGTATACTGAGTGCACAAAGAAGACCTCTTGCTGACACAAGTATGAAGGAAAGTAACATGGGCACAGTGGGTATTGCCAATGTACTCCAACCATTTAGTCCACCAGAATTTTTTGCTTTTGACTACATGGTTTTTAGACCTTTAACTGTGAGTTAGTCTCGCTACCAGAGTCTCACTCACCGTTAATTCACAGTAATTGGACTGAGCATGCTAACAGCAAGTGTCCACCTTTTAAGATAAAGTCACTGCTGCGCAGTTAGGGTGCGAGGCACGGGGCTAGGTGAAATCTGCCCTAAAGTACAGTTTTGCTCTACTTAGGCCTATAGGGTCCTGCAAGGTACCAAACTGAAGTAAAACATACACGCGGAGCTTGCATTTGCAGTTCCCAAAATCCAACATCTTATGGAACTTCAGGATTTTACATATTTCTCCAGCTCAGCTCATAATCAGATTCCAGGACGTTGTCCCCTTCCCCCCCCCCCACCAATCAGGCCAAGCTAATTACTGTGCTCCCCAGCAGAGGGATCAAAGGCCTTCCCACACAAAAGGGCAATCAACAGTGATTGACGCAGGTCCTGAGAAACTAAGCGGTGGACAGGAAATCTGAATCTGATAATCAGACTGTCACACTGCACCTGGCCACCGGGAGCAAAACAAGCCCAAGAAGAAAACAAGCATTGGCATAGCCAATAGGTATTGCCTATGCAAGAACTATTGACTTTGTCAATATATTTTAGCGATGTTGCACCCCAGCGTGGCTACTGTTCAGCATGGCAAAATATTAGTGGGGTAAAGGAAAGTGGCAAGGAGTGTCAGAGTGGAATGGAGTGGCGTAGAGTCAATTAGTGTTGTGGACTGGTGTACAGCAGGAAGGAGTGACATAGAGGGTGTTGTGCAGATTGGAGTAGATAGTCGTAGAGTATAGTGGCCTAGAGCAGAGTAGATAGTCGTAGAGTATAGTGGCCTAGAGCAGAGTAGATAGTCGTAGAGTATAGTGGCCTAGAGCAGAGTAGATAGTCGTAGAGTCGAGTGGCGTAGAGCAGAGTAGATAGTCGTAGAGTCGAGTGGCGTAGAGTCGAGTGGCGTAGAGTCGAGTGGCGTAGAGTCGAGTGGCGTAGAGTCGAGTGGCGTAGAGTCGAGTGGCGTAGAGTCGAGTGGCGTAGAGTCGAGTGGCGTAGAGTCGAGTGGCGTAGAGTCGAGTGGCGTAGAGTCGAGTGGCGTAGAGTCGAGTGTTGTAGAGTCGAGTGTTGTAGAGTCGAGTGTTGTCGAGTCGAGTGTTGTCGAGTCGAGTGTTGTCGAGTGTTGTCGAGTGTTGTCGAGTGTTGTCGAGTCGAGTGTTGTCTAGTGTTGTAGAGTCGAGTGTTGTCGAGTCGAGTGTTGTCGAGTCGAGTGTTGTCTAGTGTTGTAGAGTCGAGTGTTGTCGAGTCGAGTGTTGTCGAGTCGAGTGTTGTCGAGTCGAGTGTTGTCGAGTCGAGTGTTGTCGAGTGTTGTCGAGTGTTGTCGAGTGTTGTCGAGTGTTGTCGAGTCGAGTGTTGTCGAGTCGAGTGTTGTCGAGTCGAGTGTTGTCGAGTCGAGTGTTGTCGAGTCGAGTGTTGTCGAGGTCGAGTGTTGTCGAGTCGAGTGTTGTCGAGTCGAGTGTTGTCGAGTCGAGTGTTGTCGAGTCGAGTGTTGTCGAGTCGAGTGTTGTCGGAGTCGAGTGTTGTCGAGTCGAGTGTTGTCGAGTCGAGTGTTGTCGAGTCGAGTGTTGTCGAGTCGAGTGTTGTCGAGTCGAGTGTTGTCGAGTGTTGTCGAGTCGAGTGTTGTCGAGTGTTGTCGAGTCGAGTGTTGTCGAGTGTTGTCGAGTCGAGTGTTGTCGAGTGTTGTCGAGTCGAGTGTTGTCGAGTGTTGTCGAGTCGAGTGTTGTCGAGTGTTGTCGAGTCGAGTGTTGTCGAGTGTTGTCGAGTCGAGTGTTGTCGAGTGTTGTCGAGTCGAGTGTTGTCGAGTGTTGTCGAGTCGAGTGTTGTCGAGTGTTGTAGAGTCGAGTGTTGTCGAGTGTTGTAGAGTCGAGTGTTGTCGAGTGTTGTAGAGTCGAGTGTTGTCGAGTGTTGTAGAGTCGAGTGTTGTAGAGTGTTGTCGAGTCGAGTGTTGTAGAGTGTTGTCGAGTCGAGTGTTGTAGAGTGTTGTCGAGTCGAGTGTTGTCGAGTCGAGTGTTGTCGAGTGTTGTCGAGTGTTGTCGAGTCGAGTGTTGTCGAGTGTTGTCGAGTGTTGTCGAGTCGAGTGTTGTCGAGTGTTGTCGAGTGTTGTCGAGTCGAGTGTTGTCGAGTGTTGTCGAGTGTTGTCGAGTCGAGTGTTGTCGAGTGTTGTCGAGTCGAGTGTTGTCGAGTGTTGTCGAGTCGAGTGTTGTCGAGTGTTGTCGAGTCGAGTGTTGTCGAGTGTTGTCGAGTCGAGTGTTGTCGAGTGTTGTCGAGTCGAGTGTTGTCGAGTTGTCGAGTCGAGTGTTGTCGAGTGTTGTCGAGTGTTGTCGAGTTGTCGAGTCGAGTGTTGTCGAGTTGTCGAGTCGAGTGTTGTCGAGTTGTCGAGTCGAGTGTTGTCGAGTGTTGTCGAGTCGAGTGTTGTCGAGTCGAGTGTTGTCGAGTGTTGTCGAGTGTTGTCGAGTGTTGTCGAGAGTTGTCGAGTGTTGTCGAGTGTTGTCGAGTCGAGTGTTGTCGAGTGTTGTCGAGTCGAGTGTTGTCGAGTGTTGTCGAGTCGAGTGTTGTCGAGTGTTGTCGAGTCGAGTGTTGTCGAGTGTTGTCGAGTCGAGTGTTGTCGAGTGTTGTCGAGTCGAGTGTTGTCGAGTGTTGTCGAGTCGAGTGTTGTCGAGTGTTGTCGAGTCGAGTGTTGTCGAGTGTTGTCGAGTCGAGTGTTGTCGAGTGTTGTCGAGTCGAGTGTTGTCGAGTGTTGTCGAGTGTTGAGTCGAGTGTTGTCGAGTGTTGAGTCGAGTGTTGAGTCGAGTGTTGAGTCGAGTGTTGTCGAGTGTTGTCGAGTGTTGTCGAGTGTTGTCGAGTGTTGTCGAGTGTTGTCGAGTGTTGTCGAGTGTTGTCGAGTGTTGTCGAGTGTTGTCGAGTGTTGTCGAGTCGAGTGTTGTCGAGTGTTGTCGAGTCGAGTGTTGTCGAGTGTTGTCGAGTCGAGTGTTGTCGAGTGTTGTCGAGTCGAGTGTTGTCGAGTGTTGTCGAGTCGAGTGTTGTCGAGTGTTGTCGAGTCGAGTGTTGTCGAGTGTTGTCGAGAGTGTTGTCGAGTGTTGTCGAGTGTTGTCGAGTGTTGTCGAGTGTTGTCGAGTGTTGTCGAGTGTTGTCGAGTGTTGTCGAGTGTTGTCGAGTGTTGTCGAGTCGAGTGTTGTCGAGTCGAGTGTTGTCGAGTCGAGTGTTGTCGAGTCGAGTGTTGTCGAGTGTTGTCGAGTCGAGTGTTGTCGAGTCGAGTGTTGTCGAGTCGAGTGTTGTCGAGTCGAGTGTTGTCGAGTGTTGTCGAGTGTTGTCGAGTGTTGTCGAGTGTTGTCGAGTGTTGTCGAGTGTTGTCGAGTGTTGTCGAGTGTTGTCGAGTGTTGTCGAGTGTTGTCGAGTGTTGTCGAGTGTTGTCGAGTGTTGTAGAGTGTTGTAGAGTCGAGTGGTGGCGTAGAGTCGAGTGGCGCAGAGTCAAGTGGCGCAGAGTCAAGTGGCGCAGTCAAGTGGCGCAGAGTCAAGTGGCGCAGAGTCAAGTGGCGCAGAGTCAAGTGGCGCAGAGTCAAGTGGCGTAGAGTCAAGTGGCGTAGAGTCAAGTGGCGTAGAGTCAAGTGGCGTAGAGTCAAGTGGCGTGGCATACAGTGGAGTAGTAAAGAGTTGAGTGGCGCAGAGTGGAGTAGGGTGTCAGAATAGAGCGAAGCAAAGTGGCGTGGAGTGGCACAGAGGGAGTGGAGTAGACTAGAGTGGTGCAGCATACAGTGGTGTCGAGTGCAGTAGTGCAGAGTAGAGTGGTGATGAGTTCAGTGTCGTAGAGTGCAGTTGCGAAGAGTAGAACAGAGTGGCATAGGGTGCAGTGACATAGAACGCAATGGTACAGAGTGGCGTAGCTTGCACTGGCGCAGAGTAGAGTGGTGTTGAGTTCAGTGGCCGAGAGCGCAGTCTTGCAGAGTGAGAGGCGCAGAGTGCGGTCTTGCAGAGTGAGAGGCGCAGAGTGCGGTCTTGCAGAGTAGAGTGGCGCAGAGCGCGGTCTTGTAGAGTGGCGCAGAGCGCAGTCTCGCAGTCTTGCAGAGTAGAGTGGCGCAGAGCGCAGAGTAGAGTGGCGCAGAGCGCAGTCTTGCAGAGTGGAGCAGAGCGCAGTCTTGCAGAGTGGAGCAGAGCGCAGTCTTGCAGAGTGGAGCAGAGCGCAGTCTTGCAGAGTGGAGCAGAGCGCAGTCTTGCAGAGTGGAGCAGAGCGCAGTCTTGCAGAGTGGAGCAGAGCGCAGTCTTGCAGAGTGGAGCAGAGCGCAGTCTTGCAGAGTGGAGCAGAGCGCAGTCTTGCAGAGTGGAGCAGAGCGCAGTCTTGTAGAGTGGAGCAGAGTGAAGAGGCGCAGAGTGCAGTCTTGCGGAGTAGAGTGGCGCAGAGTGCAGTCTTGCAGAGTAGAGTGGCGCAGAGCGCAGTCTTGCAGAGTAGAGTGGCGCAGAGCGCGGTCTTGCAGAGTAGAGTGGCGCAGAGCGCGGTCTTGCAGAGTAGAGTGGCGCAGAGCGCAGTCTTGCAGAGTAGAGTGGCGCAGAGCGCAGTCTTGCAGAGTAGAGTGGCGCAGAGCGCAGTCTTGCAGAGTAGAGTGGCGCAGAGCGCAGTCTTGCAGAGTAGAGTGGCGCAGAGCGCAGTCTTGCAGAGTAGAGTGGCGCAGAGCGCAGTCTTGCAGAGTAGAGTGGCGCAGAGCGCAGTCGTGCAGAGTAGAGTGGCGCAGAGCGCAGTCTTGCAGAGTAGAGTGGCGCAGAGCGCAGTCTCGCAGTCTTGCAGAGTAGAGTGGCGCAGAGCGCGGTCTTGCAGAGTAGAGTGGCGCAGAGCGCGGTCTTGCAGAGTAGAGTGGCGCAGAGCGCGGTCTTGCAGAGTAGAGTGGCGCAGAGCGCGGTCTTGCAGAGTAGAGTGGCGCAGAGCGCGGTCTTGCAGAGTAGAGTGGCGCAGAGCGCGGTCTTGCAGAGTAGAATGGAGCAGAGCGCGGTCTTGCAGAGTAGAGTGGCGCAGAGCGCGGTCTTGCAGAGTAGAGTGGCGCAGAGCGCGGTCTTGCAGAGTAGAGTGGCGCAGAGCGCGGTCTTGCAGAGTAGAGTGGCGCAGAGCGCGGTCTTGCAGAGTAGAGTGGCGCAGAGCGCGGTCTTGCAGAGTAGAGTGGCGCAGAGCGCGGTCTTGCAAGTAGAGTGGCGCAGAGCGCGGTCTTGCAGAGTAGAGTGGCGCAGAGCGCGGTCTTGCAGAGTAGAGTGGCGCAGAGCGCAGTCTCGCAGTCTTGCAGAGTAGAGTGGCGCAGAGCGCAGTCTTGCAGAGTAGAGTGGCGCAGAGCGCGGTCTTGCAAGTAGAGTGGCGCAGAGCGCGGTCTTGCAGAGTAGAGTGGCGCAGAGCGCGGTCTTGCAGAGTAGAGTGGCGCAGAGCGCGGTCTTGCAGAGTAGAGTGGCGCAGAGCGCGGTCTTGCAGAGTAGAGTGGCGCAGAGCGCGGTCTTGCAGAGTAGAGTGGCGCAGAGCGCGGTCTTGCAGAGTAGAGTGGCGCAGAGCGCGGTCTCGCAGTCTTGCAGAGTAGAGTGGCGCAGAGCGCAGTCTCGCAGTCTTGCAGAGTAGAGTGGCGCAGAGCGCGGTCTTGCAGAGTAGAGTGGCGCAGAGCGCAGTCTCGCAGTCTTGCAGAGTAGAGTGGCGCAGAGCGCGGTCTTGCAGAGTAGAGTGGCGCAGAGCGCGGTCTTGCAGAGTAGAGTGGCGCAGAGCGCGGTCTTGCAGAGTAGAGTGGCGCAGAGCGCGGTCTTGCAGAGTAGAGTGGCGCAGAGCGCGGTCTTGCAGAGTAGAGTGGCGCAGAGCGCGGTCTTGCAGAGTAGAGTGGCGCAGAGCGCGGTCTTGCAGAGTAGAGTGGCGCAGAGCGCGGTCTTGCAGAGTAGAGTGGCGCAGAGCGCGGTCTTGCAGAGTAGAGTGGCGCAGAGCGCGGTCTTGCAGAGTAGAGTGGCGCAGAGCGCGGTCTTGCAGAGTAGAGTGGCGCAGAGCGCGGTCTTGCAAGTAGAGTGGCGCAGAGCGCGGTCTTGCAGAGTAGAGTGGCGCAGAGCGCGGTCTTGCAGAGTAGAGTGGCGCAGAGCGCAGTCTCGCAGTCTTGCAGAGTAGAGTGGCGCAGAGCGCGGTCTTGCAGAGTAGAGTGGCGCAGAGCGCGGTCTTGCAGAGTAGAGTGGCGCAGAGCGCGGTCTTGCAGAGTAGAGTGGAGCAGAGCGCGGTCTTGCAGAGTAGAGTGGCGCAGAGCGCGGTCTTGCAGAGTAGAGTGGCGCAGAGCGCGGTCTTGCCGAGTAGAGTGGCGCAGAGCGCGGTCTTGCAGAGTAGAGTGGCGCAGAGCGCGGTCTTGCAGAGTAGAGTGGCGCAGAGCGCGGTCTTGCAGAGTAGAGTGGCGCAGAGCGCGGTCTTGCAGAGTAGAGTGGCGCAGAGCGCGGTCTTGCAGAGTAGAGTGGCGCAGAGCGCGGTCTTGCAGAGTAGAGTGGCGCAGAGCGCGGTCTTGCAGAGTAGAGTGGCGCAGAGCGCGGTCTTGCGGAGTAGAGTGGCGCAGAGCGCAGTCTCGCAGTCTTGCAGAGTAGAGTGGCGCAGAGTGCAGTCTCGCAGAGTAGAGTGTTGTAGTGTTGTAGAGTGTTGTCGAGTGTTGTCGAGTGTTGTCGAGTGTTGTCGAGTGTTGTCGAGTGTTGTCGAGTGTTGTCGAGTGTTGTCGAGTGTTGTCGAGTGTTGTCGAGTGTTGTCGAGTGTTGTCGAGTGTTGTCGAGTGTTGTCGAGTCGAGTGTTGTCGAGTGTTGTAGAGTCGAGTGTTGTAGAGTCGAGTGTTGTCGAGTGTTGTAGAGTCGAGTGTTGTCGAGTGTTGTCGAGTGTTGTCGAGTGTTGTCGAGTGTTGTCGAGTGTTGTCGAGTGTTGTCGAGTGTTGTCGAGTGTTGTCGAGTGTTGTCGAGTGTTGTCGAGTGTTGTCGAGTGTTGTCGAGTGTTGTCGAGTCGAGTGTTGGAGTGTTGTCGAGTCGAGTGTTGTCGAGTGTTGTAGAGTGTTGTAGAGTGTTGTAGAGTGTTGTAGAGTGTTGTAGAGTGTTGTCGAGTGTTGTCGAGTGTTGTCGAGTGTTGTCGAGTGTTGTCGAGTGTTGTCGAGTGTTGTCGAGTGTTGTCGAGTGTTGTCGAGTCGAGTGTTGTCGAGTGTTGTAGAGTCGAGTGTTGTAGAGTCGAGTGTTGTCGAGTGTTGTCGAGTCGAGTGTTGTCGAGTGTTGTCGAGTCGAGTGTTGTCGAGTGTTGTCGAGTCGAGTGTTGTCGAGTGTTGTCGAGTCGAGTGTTGTCGAGTGTTGTCGAGTCGAGTGTTGTCGAGTGTTGTCGAGTCGAGTGTTGTCGAGTGTTGTCGAGTCGAGTGTTGTCGAGTGTTGTCGAGTCGAGTGTTGTCGAGTGTTGTCGAGTCGAGTGTTGTCGAGTGTTGTCGAGTCGAGTGTTGTCGAGTGTTGTCGAGTCGAGTGTTGTCGAGTGTTGTCGAGTCGAGTGTTGTCGAGTCGAGTGTTGTCGAGTGTTGTCGAGTCGAGTGTTGTCGAGTGTTGTCGAGTGTTGTCGAGTGTTGTCGAGTGTTGTCGAGTGTTGTCGAGTGTTGTCGAGTGTTGTCGAGTGTTGTAGAGTCGAGTGTTGTCGAGTGTTGTAGAGTCGAGTGTTGTAGAGTGTTGTAGAGTGTTGTCGAGTCGAGTGTTGTCGAGTCGAGTGTTGTCGAGTCGAGTGTTGTCGAGTCGAGTGTTGTCGAGTCGAGTGTTGTCGAGTGTTGTCGAGTGTTGTCGAGTGTTGTCGAGTGTTGTCGAGTGTTGTCGAGTGTTGTCGAGTGTTGTCGAGTGTTGTCGAGTGTTGTCGAGTGTTGTCGAGTGTTGTCGTGGCAGTGTTGTCGAGTGTTGTCGAGTGTTGTCGAGTGTTGTCGAGTGTTGTCGAGTGTTGTCGAGTCGAGTGTTGTCGAGTCGAGTGTTGTCGAGTCGAGTGTTGTCGAGTGTTGTGTTGTCGAGTGTTGTCGAGTCGAGTGTTGTCGAGTCGAGTGTTGTCGAGTGTTGTCGAGTGTTGTCGAGTGTTGTCGAGTGTTGTCGAGTGTTGTCGAGTGTTGTCGAGTCGAGTGTTGTCGAGTCGAGTGTTGTCGAGTCGAGTGTTGTCGAGTGTTGTCGAGTCGAGTGTTGTCGAGTGTTGTCGAGTGTTGTCGAGTCGAGTGTTGTCGAGTCTTGTCGAGTCGAGTGTTGTCGAGTGTTGTCGAGTCGAGTGTTGTCGAGTGTTGTCGTGTCGAGTGTTGTCGAGTGTTGTCGAGTCGAGTGTTGTCGAGTGTTGTCGAGTCGAGTGTTGTCGAGTGTTGTCGAGTCGAGTGTTGTCGAGTGTTGTCGAGTCGAGTGTTGTCGAGTGTTGTCGAGTCGAGTGTTGTCGAGTGTTGTCGAGTCGAGTGTTGTCGAGTGTTGTCGAGTCGAGTGTTGTCGAGTGTTGTCGAGTGTTGTCGAGTGTTGTCGAGTGTTGTCGAGTGTTGTCGAGTGTTGTCGAGTGTTGTCGAGTGTTGTCGAGTGTTGTCGAGTGTTGTAGAGTGTTGTAGAGTGTTGTCGAGTGTTGTCGAGTGTTGTCGAGTGTTGTCGAGTGTTGTCGAGTGTTGTCGAGTGTTGTCGAGTGTTGTCGAGTGTTGTCGAGTGTTGTCGAGTGTTGTCGAGTGTTGTCGAGTGTTGTCGAGTCGAGTGTTGTAGAGTCGAGTGTTGTAGAGTCGAGTGTTGTAGAGTCGAGTGTTGTAGAGTCGAGTGTTGTAGAGTCGAGTGTTGTCGAGTCGAGTGTTGTCGAGTCGAGTGTTGTCGAAGTCGAGTGTTGTCGAGTCGAGTGTTGTCGAGTCGAGTGTTGTCGAGTGTTGTCGAGTCGAGTGTTGTCGAGTGTTGTCGAGTCGAGTGTTGTCGAGTGTTGTCGAGTCGAGTGTTGTCGAGTGTTGTCGAGTCGAGTGTTGTCGAGTGTTGTCGAGTCGAGTGTTGTCGAGTGTTGTCGAGTCGAGTGTTGTCGAGTGTTGTCGAGTCGAGTGTTGTCGAGTGTTGTCGAGTCGAGTGTTGTGTTGTCGAGTGTTGTCGAGTGTTGTCGAGTGTTGTCGAGTGTTGTCGAGTGTTGTCGAGTCGAGTGTTGTCGAGTGTTGTCGAGTCGAGTGTTGTCGAGTGTTGTCGAGTCGAGTGTTGTCGAGTGTTGTCGAGTCGAGTGTTGTCGAGTGTTGTCGAGTCGAGTGTTGTCGAGTGTTGTCGAGTCGAGTGTTGTCGAGTGTTGTCGAGTGTTGTCGAGTCGAGTGTTGTCGAGTGTTGTCGAGTGTTGTCGAGTGTTGTCGAGTCGAGTGTTGTCGAGTGTTGTCGAGTGTTGTCGAGTGTTGTCGAGTGTTGTCGAGTGTTGTCGAGTGTTGTCGAGTGTTGTCGAGTGTTGTCGAGTGTTGTCGAGTGTTGTCGAGTGTTGTCGAGTGTTGTCGAGTGTTGTCGAGTGTTGTCGAGTGTTGTCGAGTGTAGTCGAGTGTAGTCGAGTGTTGTCGAGTCGAGTGTTGTCGAGTCGAGTGTTGTCGAGTCGAGTGTTGTCGAGTCGAGTGTTGTCGAGTCGAGTGTTGTCGAGTGTTGTCGAGTGTTGTCGAGTGTTTGAGTGTTTGAGTGTTTGAGTGTTTGAGTGTTTGAGTGTTTGAGTGTTTGAGTGTTTGAGTGTTTGAGTGTTTGAGTGTTGTCGAGTGTTGTCGAGTGTTGTCGAGTCGAGTGTTGTCGAGTGTTGTCGAGTCGAGTGTTGTCGAGTGTTGTCGAGTCGAGTGTTGTCGAGTGTTGTCGAGTCGAGTGTTGTCGAGTGTTGTCGAGTCGAGTGTTGTCGAGTGTTGTCGAGTCGAGTGTTGTCGAGTGTTGTCGAGTCGAGTGTTGTCGAGTGTTGTCGAGTCGAGTGTTGTCGAGTGTTGTCGAGTCGAGTGTTGTCGAGTGTTGTCGAGTCGAGTGTCGTCGAGTGTTGTCGAGTCGAGTGTTGTCGAGTGTTGTCGAGTCGAGTGTTGTCGAGTCGAGTGTTGTCGAGTCGAGTGTTGTCGAGTCGAGTGTTGTCGAGTCGAGTGTTGTCGAGTCGAGTGTTGTCGAGTGTTGTCGAGTGTTGTCGAGTGTTTGAGTGTTTGAGTGTTTGAGTGTTTGAGTGTTTGAGTGTTTGAGTGTTTGAGTGTTTGAGTGTTTGAGTGTTTGAGTGTTTGAGTGTTTGAGTGTTTGAGTGTTGTCGAGTGTTGTCGAGTGTTGTCGAGTGGTGGCGTAGAGTCGAGTGGCGCAGAGTCAAGTGGCGCAGTCAAGTGGCGCAGAGTCAAGTGGCGCAGAGTCAAGTGGCGCAGAGTCAAGTGGCGCAGAGTCAAGTGGCGCAGAGTCAAGTGGCGCAGAGTCAAGTGGCGCAGAGTCAAGTGGCGCAGAGTCAAGTGGCGTAGAGTCAAGTGGCGTAGAGTCAAGTGGCGTAGAGTCAAGTGGCGTGGCATACAGTGGAGTAGTAAAGAGTTGAGTGGCGCAGAGTGGAGTAGGGTGTCAGAATAGAGCGAAGCAAAGTGGCGTGGAGTGGCACAGAGGGAGTGGAGTAGAGCATTGTAGAGTGGCATAGTGTTGTAGAGTGGAGTAGAGGGACAGAGTGGAGTACAGAGTAGATTGGTTTAGAGTGCAGTGGCGTAGAGTGCATTGGTTTTGAGTAAAGTGGTGTAGAGTGCAGTGCCGTAGAGTGGTGTACACAGTAGAGTGCAGTGGCGTAGAGAAGATCATTTCAGAGTAGAGTGAAGTGGCATAGAGTGAAGTGGTTCAGGGTAAAGTGGAGTAGTGCAGCGTAGAGTACAGAGGTGTAGAGTGGGATAGAGTGCAGAGACGTGGAGTACAGTGGTGCAGAATAGATCAGAGTGACGCAAAGTGTAGTGGCGTAGAGTGCAGTAGGGTGGTGTAGAGTTGAGTGGTGCAGTGCAGTGGTGCAGAGTAGAATAGAGTGGCGTAGAGTTCAGTGACGTAGAGCGCAATGGTGTAGAGTGGTGCAGCATACAGTGGTGTCGAGTGCAGTAGTGCAGAGTAGAGTGGTGATGAGTTCAGTGTCGTAGAGTGCAGTTGCGAAGAGTAGAACAGAGTGGCATAGGGTGCAGTGACATAGAACGCAATGGTACAGAGTGGCGTAGCTTGCATTGGCGCAGAGTAGAGTGGCGTAGCTTGCATTGGCGCAGAGTAGAGTGGCGTAGCTTGCATTGGCGCAGAGTAGAGTGGTGTTGAGTTCAGTGGCCGAGAGCGCAGTCTTGCAGAGTGAGAGGCGCAGAGCGCAGTCTTGCAGAGTGAGAGGCGCAGAGCGCAGTCTTGCAGAGTGGAGCAGAGCGCAGTCTTGCAGAGTGGAGCAGAGCGCAGTCTTGCAGAGTGGAGCAGAGCGCAGTCTTGCAGAGTGGAGCAGAGCGCAGTCTTGCAGAGTGGAGCAGAGCGCAGTCTTGCAGAGTGGAGCAGAGCGCAGTCTTGCAGAGTGGAGCAGAGCGCAGTCTTGCAGAGTGGAGCAGAGCGCAGTCTTGCAGAGTGGAGCAGAGCGCAGTCTTGCAGAGTGGAGCAGAGCGCAGTCTTGCAGAGTGGAGCAGAGCGCAGTCTTGCAGAGTGGAGCAGAGCGCAGTCTTGCAGAGTGGAGCAGAGCGCAGTCTTGCAGAGTGGAGCAGAGCGCAGTCTTGCAGAGTGGAGCAGAGCGCAGTCTTGTAGAGTGGAGCAGAGTGAAGAGGCGCAGAGTGCAGTCTTGCAGAGTAGAGTGGCGCAGAGTGCAGTCTTGCAGAGTAGAGTGGCGCAGAGTGCAGTCTTGCAGAGTAGAGTGGCGCAGAGCGCAGTCTTGCAGAGTAGAGTGGCGCAGAGCGCGGTCTTGCAGAGTAGAGTGGCGCAGAGCGCAGTCTTGCAGAGTAGAGTGGCGCAGAGCGCAGTCTTGCAGAGTAGAGTGGCGCAGAGCGCAGTCTTGCAGAGTAGAGTGGCGCAGAGCGCAGTCTTGCAGAGTAGAGTGGCGCAGAGCGCAGTCTTGCAGAGTAGAGTGGCGCAGAGCGCAGTCTTGCAGAGTAGAGTGGCGCAGAGCGCAGTCTTGCAGAGTAGAGTGGCGCAGAGCGCAGTCGTGCAGAGTAGAGTGGCGCAGAGCGCGGTCTTGCAGAGTAGAGTGGCGCAGAGCGCGGTCTTGCAGAGTAGAGTGGCGCAGAGCGCGGTCTTGCAGAGTAGAGTGGCGCAGAGCGCGGTCTTGCAGAGTAGAGTGGCGCAGAGCGCGGTCTTGCAGAGTAGAGTGGCGCAGAGCGCGGTCTTGCAGAGTAGAGTGGCGCAGAGCGCGGTCTTGCAGAGTAGAGTGGCGCAGAGCGCGGTCTTGCAGAGTAGAGTGGCGCAGAGCGCGGTCTTGCAGAGTAGAATGGAGCAGAGCGCGGTCTTGCAGAGTAGAGTGGCGCAGAGCGCGGTCTTGCAGAGTAGAGTGGCGCAGAGCGCGGTCTTGCAGAGTAGAGTGGCGCAGAGCGCGGTCTTGCAGAGTAGAGTGGCGCAGAGCGCGGTCTTGCAGAGTAGAGTGGCGCAGAGCGCGGTCTTGCAGAGTAGAGTGGCGCAGAGCGCGGTCTTGCAGAGTAGAGTGGCGCAGAGCGCAGTCTCGCAGTCTTGCAGAGTAGAGTGGCGCAGAGCGCAGTCTTGCAGAGTAGAGTGGCGCGAGAGCGCGCGGTCTTGCAGAGTAGAGTGGCGCAGAGCGCGGTCTTGCAGAGTAGAGTGGCGCAGAGCGCGGTCTTGCAAGTAGAGTGGCGCAGAGCGCGGTCTTGCAGAGTAGAGTGGCGCAGAGCGCGGTCTTGCAGAGTAGAGTGGCGCAGAGCGCGGTCTTGCAGAGTAGAGTGGCGCAGAGCGCAGTCTCGCAGTCTTGCAGAGTAGAGTGGCGCAGAGCGCAGTCTCGCAGTCTTGCAGAGTAGAGTGGCGCAGAGCGCAGTCTCGCAGTCTTGCAGAGTAGAGTGGCGCAGAGCGCGGTCTCGCAGAGTAGAGTGGCGCAGAGCGCGGTCTCGCAGAGTAGAGTGGCGCAGAGCGCGGTCTTGCAGAGTAGAGTGGCGCAGAGCGCGGTCTTGCAGAGTAGAGTGGCGCAGAGCGCGGTCTTGCAGAGTAGAGTGGCGCAGAGCGCGGTCTTGCAGAGTAGAGTGGCGCAGAGCGCGGTCTTGCAGAGTAGAGTGGCGCAGAGCGCGGTCTTTCAGAGTAGAGTGGCGCAGAGCGCGGTCTTGCAGAGTAGAGTGGCGCAGAGCTCAGTCTCGCAGTCTTGCAGAGTAGAGTGGCGCAGAGCGCAGTCTTGCAGAGTAGAGTGGTGCAGAGCGCAGTCTTGCAGAGTAGAGTGGCGCAGAGCGCGGTCTTGCAGAGTAGAGTGGCGCAGAGCGCGGTCTTGCAGAGTAGAGTGGCGCAGAGCGCGGTCTTGCAGAGTAGAGTGGCGCAGAGCGCGGTCTTGCAGAGTAGAGTGGCGCAGAGCGCGGTCTTGCAGAGTAGAGTGGCGCAGAGCGCAGTCTCGCAGTCTTGCAGAGTAGAGTGGCGCAGAGCGCAGTCTTGCAGAGTAGAGTGGCGCAGAGCGCGGTCTTGCAGAGTAGAGTGGCGCAGAGCGCGGTCTTGCAGAGTAGAGTGGCGCAGAGCGCGGTCTTGCAGAGTAGAGTGGCGCAGAGCGCGGTCTTGCAGAGTAGAGTGGCGCAGAGCGCGGTCTTGCAGAGTAGAGTGGCGCAGAGCGCAGTCTCGCAGTCTTGCAGAGTAGAGTGGCGCAGAGCGCAGTCTCGCAGTCTTGCAGAGTAGAGTGGCGCAGAGCGCAGTCTCGCAGTCTTGCAGAGTAGAGTGGCGCAGAGCGCAGTCTCGCAGTCTTGCAGAGTAGAGTGGCGCAGAGCGCAGTCTCGCAGTCTTGCAGAGTAGAGTGGCGCAGAGCGCGGTCTCGCAAGTAGAGTGGCGCAGAGCGCGGTCTTGCAGAGTAGAGTGGCGCAGAGCGCGGTCTTGCAGAGTAGAGTGGCGCAGAGCGCGGTCTTGCAGAGTAGAGTGGCGCAGAGCGCGGTCTTGCAGAGTAGAGTGGCGCAGAGCGCGGTCTTGCAGAGTAGAGTGGCGCAGAGCGCGGTCTTGCAGAGTAGAGTGGCGCAGAGCGCGGTCTTTCAGAGTAGAGTGGCGCAGAGCGCGGTCTTGCAGAGTAGAGTGGCGCAGAGCTCAGTCTCGCAGTCTTGCAGAGTAGAGTGGCGCAGAGCGCAGTCTTGCAGAGTAGAGTGGCGCAGAGCGCGGTCTTGCAGAGTAGAGTGGCGCAGAGCGCGGTCTTGCAGAGTAGAGTGGCGCAGAGCGCGGTCTTGCAAGTAGAGTGGCGCAGAGCGCGGTCTTGCAGAGTAGAGTGGCGCAGAGTGCAGTCTTGCAGAGTAGAGTGGCGCAGAGCGCGGTCTTGCAGAGTAGAGTGGCGCAGAGCGCGGTCTTGCAGAGTAGAGTGGCGCAGAGCGCAGTCTTGCAGAGTAGAGTGGCGCAGAGCGCAGTCTTGCAAGTAGAGTGGCGCAGAGCGCAGTCTTGCAGAGTAGAGTGGCGCAGAGCGCAGTCTTGCAGAGTAGAGTGGCGCAGGGCGCAGTCTTGCAGAGTAGAGTGGCGCAGAGCGCAGTCTTGCAAGTAGAGTGGCGCAGAGCGCAGTCTTGCAGAGTAGAGTGGCGCAGAGCGCAGTCTTGCAGAGTAGAGTGGCGCAGAGCGCAGTCTTGCAGAGTAGAGTGGCGCAGAGCGCAGTCTTGCAGAGTAGAGTGGCGCAGAGCGCAGTCTTGCAGAGTAGAGTGGCGCAGAGCGCAGTCTTGCAGAGTAGTGGCGCAGAGCGCAGTCTTGCAGAGTAGAGTGGCGCAGAGCGCGGTCTTGCAGAGTAGGGTGGCGCAGAGCGCGGTCTTGCAGAGTAGAGTGGCGCAGAGCGCGGTCTTGCAGAGTAGAATGGAGCAGAGCGCGGTCTTGCAGAGTAGAGTGGCGCAGAGCGCGGTCTTGCAGAGTAGAGTGGCGCAGAGCGCGGTCTTGCAAGTAGAGTGGCGCAGAGCGCGGTCTTGCAGAGTAGAGTGGCGCAGAGCGCGGTCTTGCAGAGTAGAGTGGCGCAGAGCGCGGTCTTGCAGAGTAGAGTGGCGCAGAGCGCGGTCTTGCAGAGTAGAGTGGCGCAGAGCGCGGTCTTGCAGAGTAGAGTGGCGCAGAGCGCAGTCTCGCAGTCTTGCAGAGTAGAGTGGCGCAGAGCGCGGTCTTGCAGAGTAGAGTGGCGCAGAGCGCGGTCTTGCAAGTAGAGTGGCGCAGAGCGCGGTCTTGCAGAGTAGAGTGGCGCAGAGCGCGGTCTTGCAGAGTAGAGTGGCGCAGAGCGCGGTCTTGCAGAGTAAGTGGCGCAGAGCGCGGTCTTGCAGAGTAGAATGGAGCAGAGCGCGGTCTTGCAGAGTAGAATGGAGCAGAGCGCGGTCTTGCAGAGTAGAATGGAGCAGAGCGCGGTCTTGCAGAGTAGAGTGGCGCAGAGCGCGATCTTGCAGAGTAGAGTGGCGCAGAGCGCGGTCTTGCAGAGTAGAGTGGCGCAGAGCGCGGTCTTGCAAGTAGAGTGGCGCAGAGCGCGGTCTTGCAGAGTAGAGTGGCGCAGAGCGCGGTCTTGCAGAGTAGAGTGGCGCAGAGCGCGGTCTTGCAGAGTAGAGTGGCGCAGAGCGCGGTCTTGCAGAGTAGAGTGGCGCAGAGCGCGGTCTTGCAGAGTAGAGTGGCGCAGAGCGCAGTCTTGCAGAGTAGAGTGGCGCAGAGCGCAGTCTTGCAGAGTAGAGTGGCGCAGAGCGCAGTCTTGCAGAGTAGAGTGGCGCAGAGCGCAGTCTTGCAGAGTAGAGTGGCGCAGGGCGCAGTCTTGCAGAGTAGAGTGGCGCAGAGCGCAGTCTTGCAGAGTAGAGTGGCGCAGAGCGCAGTCTTGCAGAGTAGAGTGGCGCAGAGCGCAGTCTTGCAGAGTAGAGTGGCGCAGAGCGCAGTCTTGCAGAGTAGAGTGGCGCAGAGCGCGGTCTTGCAGAGTAGAGTGGCGCAGAGCGCGGTCTTGCAGAGTAGGGTGGCGCAGAGCGCGGTCTTGCAGAGTAGAGTGGCGCAGAGCGCGGTCTTGCAGAGTAGAATGGAGCAGAGCGCGGTCTTGCAGAGTAGAGTGGCGCAGAGCGCGGTCTTGCAGAGTAGAGTGGCGCAGAGCGCGGTCTTGCAAGTAGAGTGGCGCAGAGCGCGGTCTTGCAAGTAGAGTGGCGCAGAGCGCGGTCTTGCAGAGTAGAGTGGCGCAGAGCGCGGTCTTGCAGAGTAGAGTGGCGCAGAGCGCGGTCTTGCAGAGTAGAGTGGCGCAGAGCGCGGTCTTGCAGAGTAGAGTGGCGCAGAGCGCGGTCTTGCAGAGTAGAGTGGCGCAGAGCGCAGTCTCGCAGTCTTGCAGAGTAGAGTGGCGCAGAGCGCAGTCTCGCAGTCTTGCAGAGTAGAGTGGCGCAGAGCGCGGTCTTGCAGAGTAGAGTGTCGCAGAGCGCGGTCTTGCAGAGTAGAGTGGCGCAGAGCGCGGTCTTGCAGAGTAGAGTGGCGCAGAGCGCGGTCTTGCAGAGTAGAGTGGCGCAGAGCGCGGTCTTGCAGAGTAGAATGGAGCAGAGCGCGGTCTTGCAGAGTAGAGTGGCGCAGAGCGCGGTCTTGCAGAGTAGAGTGGCGCAGAGCGCGGTCTTGCAGAGTAGAGTGGCGCAGAGCGCGGTCTTGCAGAGTAGAGTGGCGCAGAGCGCGGTCTTGCAGAGTAGAGTGGCGCAGAGCGCGGTCTTGCAGAGTAGAGTGGCGCAGAGCGCGGTCTTGCAGAGTAGAGTGGCGCAGAGCGCGGTCTTGCAGAGTAGAGAGGCGCAGAGCGCGGTCTTGCAGAGTAGAGTGGCGCAGAGCGCGGTCTTGCAGAGTAGAGTGGCGCAGAGCGCAGTCTCGCAGTCTTGCAGAGTAGAGTGGCGCAGAGTGCAGTCTCGCAGAGTAGAGTGGCGCAGAGCGCGGTCTTGCAGAGTAGAGTGGCGCAGAGCGCGGTCTTGCAGAGTAGAGTGGCGCAGAGCGCAGTCTTGCAGAGTAGAGTGGCGCAGAGCGCGGTCTTGCAGAGTAGAGAGGCGCAGAGCGCGGTCTTGCAGAGTAGAGTGGCGCAGAGCGCGGTCTTGCAGAGTAGAGTGGCGCAGAGCGCAGTCTCGCAGTCTTGCAGAGTAGAGTGGCGCAGAGTGCAGTCTTGCAGAGTAGAGTGGCGCAGAGCGCAGTCTTGCAGAGTAGAGTGGCGCAGAGCGCGGTCTTGCAGAGTAGAGTGGCGCAGAGCGCAGTCTTGCAGAGTAGAGTGGCGCAGAGCGCAGTCTTGCAGAGTAGAGTGGCGCAGAGCGCAGTCTTGCAGAGTAGAGTGGCGCAGAGCGCAGTCTTGCAGAGTAGAGTGGCGCAGAGCGCAGTCTTGCAGAGTAGAGTGGCGCAGAGCGCAGTCTTGCAGAGTAGAGTGGCGCAGAGCGCAGTCTTGCAAGTAGAGTGGCGCAGAGCGCAGTCGTGCAGAGTAGAGTGGCGCAGAGCGCGGTCTTGCAGAGTAGAGTGGCGCAGAGCGCGGTCTTGCAGAGTAGAGTGGCGCAGAGCGGCGGTCTTGCAGAGTAGAGTGGCGCAGAGCGCGGTCTTGCAGAGTAGAGTGGCGCAGAGCGCGGTCTTGCAGAGTAGAGTGGCGCAGAGCGCGGTCTTGCAGAGTAGAGTGGCGCAGAGCGCGGTCTTGCAGAGTAGAGTGGCGCAGAGCGCGGTCTTGCAAGTAGAGTGGCGCAGAGCGCGGTCTTGCAGAGTAGAATGGAGCAGAGCGCGGTCTTGCAGAAGTAGGAGTGGCGCAGAGCGCGGTCTTGCAGAGTAGAGTGGCGCAGAGCGCGGTCTTGCAGAGTAGAGTGGCGCAGAGCGCGGTCTTGCAGAGTAGAGTGGCGCAGAGCGCGGTCTTGCAAGTAGAGTGGCGCAGAGCGCGGTCTTGCAGAGTAGAGTGGCGCAGAGCGCGGTCTTGCAGAGTAGAGTGGCGCAGAGCGCAGTCTCGCAGTCTTGCAGAGTAGAGTGGCGCAGAGCGCAGTCTTGCAGAGTAGAGTGGCGCAGAGCGCGGTCTTGCAGAGTAGAGTGGCGCAGAGCGCGGTCTTGCAGAGTAGAGTGGCGCAGAGCGCGGTCTTGCAGAGTAGAGTGGCGCAGAGCGCGGTCTTGCAGAGTAGAGTGGCGCAGAGCGCGGTCTTGCAGAGTAGAGTGGCGCAGAGCGCGGTCTTGCAGAGTAGAGTGGCGCAGAGCGCGGTCTTGCAGAGTAGAGTGGCGCAGAGCGCAGTCTCGCAGTCTTGCAGAGTAGAGTGGCGCAGAGCGCAGTCTCGCAGTCTTGCAGAGTAGAGTGGCGCAGAGCGCAGTCTCGCAGTCTTGCAGAGTAGAGTGGCGCAGAGCGCGGTCTCGCAGAGTAGAGTGGCGCAGAGCGCGGTCTCGCAGAGTAGAGTGGCGCAGAGCGCGGTCTTGCAGAGTAGAGTGGCGCAGAGCGCGGTCTTGCAGAGTAGAGTGGCGCAGAGCGCGGTCTTGCAGAGTAGAGTGGCGCAGAGCGCGGTCTTGCAGAGTAGAGTGGCGCAGAGCGCGGTCTTTCAGAGTAGAGTGGCGCAGAGCGCGGTCTTGCAGAGTAGAGTGGCGCAGAGCTCAGTCTCGCAGTCTTGCAGAGTAGAGTGGCGCAGAGCGCAGTCTTGCAGAGTAGAGTGGTGCAGAGCGCAGTCTTGCAGAGTAGAGTGGCGCAGAGCGCGGTCTTGCAGAGTAGAGTGGCGCAGAGCGCGGTCTTGCAGAGTAAGAGTGGCGCAGAGCGCGGTCTTGCAGAGTAGAGTGGCGCAGAGCGCGGTCTTGCAGAGTAGAGTGGCGCAGAGCGCGGTCTTGCAGAGTAGAGTGGCGCAGAGCGCAGTCTCGCAGTCTTGCAGAGTAGAGTGGCGCAGAGCGCAGTCTTGCAGAGTAGAGTGGCGCAGAGCGCGGTCTTGCAGAGTAGAGTGGCGCAGAGCGCGGTCTTGCAGAGTAGAGTGGCGCAGAGCGCGGTCTTGCAGAGTAGAGTGGCGCAGAGCGCGGTCTTGCAGAGTAGAGTGGCGCAGAGCGCGGTCTTGCAGAGTAGAGTGGCGCAGAGCGCAGTCTCGCAGTCTTGCAGAGTAGAGTGGCGCAGAGCGCAGTCTCGCAGTCTTGCAGAGTAGAGTGGCGCAGAGCGCAGTCTCGCAGTCTTGCAGAGTAGAGTGGCGCAGAGCGCAGTCTCGCAGTCTTGCAGAGTAGAGTGGCGCAGAGCGCAGTCTCGCAGTCTTGCAGAGTAGAGTGGCGCAGAGCGCGGTCTCGCAGAGTAGAGTGGCGCAGAGCGCGGTCTTGCAGAGTAGAGTGGCGCAGAGCGCGGTCTTGCAGAGTAGAGTGGCGCAGAGCGCGGTCTTGCAGAGTAGAGTGGCGCAGAGCGCGGTCTTGCAGAGTAGAGTGGCGCAGAGCGCGGTCTTTCAGAGTAGAGTGGCGCAGAGCGCGGTCTTGCAGAGTAGAGTGGCGCAGAGCTCAGTCTCGCAGTCTTGCAGAGTAGAGTGGCGCAGAGCGCAGTCTTGCAGAGTAGAGTGGCGCAGAGCGCGGTCTTGCAGAGTAGAGTGGCGCAGAGCGCGGTCTTGCAGAGTAGAGTGGCGCAGAGCGCGGTCTTGCAGAGTAGAGTGGCGCAGAGTGCAGTCTTGCAGAGTAGAGTGGCGCAGAGCGCGGTCTTGCAGAGTAGAGTGGCGCAGAGCGCAGTCTTGCAGAGTAGAGTGGCGCAGAGCGCAGTCTTGCAGAGTAGAGTGGCGCAGAGCGCAGTCTTGCAGAGTAGAGTGGCGCAGAGCGCAGTCTTGCAGAGTAGAGTGGCGCAGAGCGCAGTCTTGCAGAGTAGAGTGGCGCAGAGCGCAGTCTTGCAGAGTAGAGTGGCGCAGAGCGCAGTCTTGCAGAGTAGAGTGGCGCAGAGCGCAGTCTTGCAGAGTAGAGTGGCGCAGAGCGCAGTCTTGCAGAGTAGAGTGGCGCAGAGCGCAGTCTTGCAGAGTAGAGTGGCGCAGAGCGCAGTCTTGCAGAAGTAGAGTGGCGCAGAGCGCAGTCTTGCAGAGTAGAGTGGCGCAGAGCGCGGTCTTGCAGAGTAGGGTGGCGCAGAGCGCGGTCTTGCAGAGTAGAGTGGCGCAGAGCGCGGTCTTGCAGAGTAGAATGGAGCAGAGCGCGGTCTTGCAGAGTAGAGTGGCGCAGAGCGCGGTCTTGCAGAGTAGAGTGGCGCAGAGCGCGGTCTTGCAGAGTGAGAGTGGCGCAGAGCCGCGGTCTTGCAGAGTAGAGTGGCGCAGAGCGCGGTCTTGCAGAGTAAGTGGCGCAGAGCGCGGTCTTGCAGAGTAGAGTGGCGCAGAGCGCAGTCTCGCAGTCTTGCAGAGTAAGTGGCGCAGAGCGCGGTCTTGCAGAGTAGAGTGGCGCAGAGCGCGGTCTTGCAGAGTAGAGTGGCGCAGAGCGCGGTCTTGCAGAGTAGAGTGGCGCAGAGCGCGGTCTTGCAGAGTAGAGTGGCGCAGAGCGCGGTCTTGCAGAGTAGAGTGGCGCAGAGCGCGGTCTTGCAGAGTAGAATGGAGCAGAGCGCGGTCTTGCAGAGTAGAATGGAGCAGAGCGCGGTCTTGCAGAGTAGAATGGAGCAGAGCGCGGTCTTGCAGAGTAGAGTGGCGCAGAGCGCGGTCTTGCAGAGTAGAGTGGCGCAGAGCGCGGTCTTGCAGAGTAGAGTGGCGCAGAGCGCGGTCTTGCAGAGTAGAGTGGCGCAGAGCGCGGTCTTGCAGAGTAGAGTGGCGCAGAGCGCGGTCTTGCAGAGTAGAGTGGCGCAGAGCGCGGTCTTGCAGAGTAGAGTGGCGCAGAGCGCGGTCTTGCAGAGTAGAGTGGCGCAGAGCGCGGTCTTGCAGAGTAGAGTGGCGCAGAGCGCGGTCTTGCAGAGTAGAGTGGCGCAGAGCGCAGTCTTGCAGAGTAGAGTGGCGCAGAGCGCAGTCTTGCAGAGTAGAGTGGCGCAGAGCGCAGTCTTGCAGAGTAGAGTGGCGCAGAGCGCAGTCTTGCAGAGTAGAGTGGCGCAGGCGCAGTCTTGCAGAGTAGAGTGGCGCAGAGCGCAGTCTTGCAGAGTAGAGTGGCGCAGAGCGCAGTCTTGCAGAGTAGAGTGGCGCAGAGCGCAGTCTTGCAGAGTAGAGTGGCGCAGAGCGCAGTCTTGCAGAGTAGAGTGGCGCAGAGCGCGGTCTTGCAGAGTAGAGTGGCGCAGAGCGCGGTCTTGCAAGTAGGGTGGCGCAGAGCGCGGTCTTGCAGAGTAGAGTGGCGCAGAGCGCGGTCTTGCAGAGTAGAATGGAGCAGAGCGCGGTCTTGCAGAGTAGAGTGGCGCAGAGCGCGGTCTTGCAGAGTAGAGTGGCGCAGAGCGCGGTCTTGCAGAGTAGAGTGGCGCAGAGCGCGGTCTTGCAAGTAGAGTGGCGCAGAGCGCGGTCTTGCAAGTAGAGTGGCGCAGAGCGCGGTCTTGCAGAGTAGAGTGGCGCAGAGCGCGGTCTTGCAGAGTAGAGTGGCGCAGAGCGCGGTCTTGCAGAGTAGAGTGGCGCAGAGCGCGGTCTTGCAGAGTAGAGTGGCGCAGAGCGCAGTCTCGCAGTCTTGCAGAGTAGAGTGGCGCAGAGCGCAGTCTCGCAGTCTTGCAGAGTAGAGTGGCGCAGAGCGCGGTCTTGCAGAGTAGAGTGGCGCAGAGCGCGGTCTTGCAGAGTAGAGTGGCGCAGAGCGCGGTCTTGCAAGTAGAGTGGCGCAGAGCGCGGTCTTGCAGAGTAGAGTGGCGCAGAGCGCGGTCTTGCAGAGTAGAATGGAGCAGAGCGCGGTCTTGCAGAGTAGAGTGGCGCAGAGCGCGGTCTTGCAGAGTAGAGTGGCGCAGAGCGCGGTCTTGCAAGTAGAGTGGCGCAGAGCGCGGTCTTGCAGAGTAGAGTGGCGCAGAGCGCGGTCTTGCAGAGTAGAGTGGCGCAGAGCGCGGTCTTGCAGAGTAGAGTGGCGCAGAGCGCGGTCTTGCAGAGTAGAGTGGCGCAGAGCGCGGTCTTGCAGAGTAGAGAGGCGCAGAGCGCGGTCTTGCAGAGTAGAGTGGCGCAGAGCGCGGTCTTGCAGAGTAGAGTGGCGCAGAGCGCAGTCTCGCAGTCTTGCAGAGTAGAGTGGCGCAGAGTGCAGTCTCGCAGAGTAGAGTGGCGCAGAGCGCGGTCTCGCAGAGTAGAGTGGCGCAGAGCGCGGTCTCGCAGAGTAGAGTGGCGCAGAGCGCGGTCTTGCAGAGTAGAGTGGCGCAGAGCGCGGTCTTGCAGAGTAGAGTGGCGCAGAGCGCGGTCTTGCAGAGTAGAGTGGCGCAGAGCGCAGTCTCGCAGTCTTGCAGAGTAGAGTGGCGCAGAGCGCAGTCTCGCAGTCTTGCAGAGTAGAGTGGCGCAGAGCGCAGTCTTGCAGAGTAGAGTGGCGCAGAGCGCAGTCTTGCAGAGTAGAGTGGCGCAGAGCGCAGTCTTGCAGAGTAGAGTGGCGCAGAGCGCAGTCTCGCAGAGTAGAGTGGCGCAGAGCGCAGTCTCGCAGAGTAGAGTGGCGCAGAGCGCAGTCTCGCAGAGTAGAGTGGCGCAGAGCGCAGTCTCGTAGAGTGGCGCAGAGCGCAGTCTCGCAGAGTAGAGTGGCGCAGAGCGCAGTCTCGCAGAGTAGAGTGGCGCAGAGCGCGGTCTTGCAGAGTAGAGTGGCGCAGAGCGCAGTCTCGCAGTCTTGCAGAGTAGAGTGGCGCAGAGCGCAGTCTCGCAGTCTTGCAGAGTAGAGTGGCGCAGAGCGCAGTCTCGCAGAGTAGAGTGGCGCAGAGCGCGGTCTTGCAGAGTAGAGTGGCGCAGAGCGCGGTCTTGCAGAGTAGAGTGGCGCAGAGCGCGGTCTTGCAGAGTAGAGTGGCGCAGAGCGCGGTCTTGCAGAGTAGAGTGGCGCAGAGCGCAGTCTTGCAGAGTAGAGTGGCACAGAGCGCAGTCTTGCAGAGTAGAGTGGCGCAGAGCGCAGTCTCGCAGAGTAGAGTGGCGCAGAGCGCAGTCTCGCAGAGTAGAGTGGCGCAGAGCGCAGTCTCGCAGAGTAGAGTGGCGCAGAGCGCAGTCTCGCAGAGTAGAGTGGCGCAGAGCGCAGTCTCGCAGAGTAGAGTGGCGCAGAGCGCAGTCTCGCAGAGTAGAGTGGCGCAGAGCGCAGTCTCGCAGAGTAGAGTGGCGCAGAGCGCAGTCTCGCAGAGTAGAGTGGCGCAGAGCGCAGTCTTGCAGAGTAGAGTGGCACAGAGCGCAGTCTCGCAGTCTCGCAGAGTAGAGTGGCGCAGAGCGCAGTCTCGCAGAGTAGAGTGGCGCAGAGCGCAGTCTCGCAGAGTAGAGTGGCGCAGAGCGTAGTCTCGCAGAGTAGAGTGGCGCAGAGCGCAGTCTCGCAGAGTAGAGTGGCGCAGAGCGCAGTCTCGCAGAGTAGAGTGGCGCAGAGCGCGGTCTCGCAGAGTAGAGTGGCGCAGAGCGCGGTCTCGCAGAGTAGAGTGGCGCAGAGCGCGGTCTTGCAGAGTAGAGTGGCGCAGAGCGCGGTCTTGCAGAGTAGAGTGGCGCAGAGCGCGGTCTTGCAGAGTAGAGTGGCGCAGAGCGCGGTCTCGCAGTCTTGCAGAGTAGAGTGGCGCAGAGCGCAGTCTCGCAGAGTAGAGTGGCGCAGAGCGCAGTCTTGCAGAGTAGAGTGGCGCAGAGCGCAGTCTCGCAGAGTAGAGTGGCGCAGAGCGCAGTCTCGCAGAGTAGAGTGGCGCAGAGCGCAGTCTCGCAGAGTAGAGTGGCGCAGAGCGCAGTCTCGCAGAGTAGAGTGGCGCAGAGCGCAGTCTCGCAGAGTAGAGTGGCGCAGAGCGCAGTCTCGCAGAGTAGAGTGGCGCAGAGCGGTCTCGCAGAGTAGAGTGGCGCAGAGCGCAGTCTCGCAGAGTAGAGTGGCGCAGAGCGCAGTCTCGCAGAGTAGAGTGGCGCAGAGCGCAGTCTCGCAGAGTAGAGTGGCGCAGAGCGCAGTCTCGCAGAGTAGAGTGGCGCAGAGCGCAGTCTCGCAGAGTAGAGTGGCGCAGAGCGCAGTCTCGCAGAGTAGAGTGGCGCAGAGCGCAGTCTCGCAGAGTAGAGTGGCACAGAGCGCAGTCTCGCAGAGTAGAGTGGCACAGAGCGCAGTCTCGTAGAGTGGCGCAGAGCGCAGTCTTGCAGAGTAGAGTGGCGCAGAGCGCAGTCTCGCAGAGTAGAGTGGCGCAGAGCGCAGTCTCGCAGAGTAGAGTGGCGCAGAGCGCAGTCTTGTAGAGTAGAGTGGCACAGAGCGCAGTCTCGCAGTCTTGCAGAGTAGAGTGGCGCAGAGCGCAGTCTTGCAGAGTAGAGTGGCGCAGAGCGCAGTCTCGCAGAGTAGAGTGGCGCAGAGCGCAGTCTCGCAGAGTAGAGTGGCGCAGAGCGCAGTCTCGCAGAGTAGAGTGGCGCAGAGCGCAGTCTCGCAGAGTAGAGTGGCGCAGAGCGCAGTCTCGCAGAGTAGAGTGGCGCAGAGCGCAGTCTCGCAGAGTAGAGTGGCGCAGAGCGCAGTCTCGCAGAGTAGAGTGGCGCAGAGCGCAGTCTCGCAGAGTAGAGTGGCGCAGAGCGCAGTCTTGCAGAGTAGAGTGGAGCAGAGTGAAGAGGCGCAGAGTGCAGTCTTGCGGAGTAGAGTGACGCGGAGTAGAGTGACGGGGAGGAGAGCGGCGGGGAGGAGAGCGGCGGGGAGGAGAGCGGCGGGGAGGAGAGCGGCGAAGAGAGAGCGGCGGGGAGGAGAGCGGCGGGGAGGAGAGCGGCGGGGAGGAGAGCGGGGGGAGGAGAGCGGCGGGGAGGAGAGCGGCGGGGAGGAGAGCGGCGGGGAGTGGAGCGGGGCGGGGAGTGGAGCGGCGGGGAGTGGAGCGGCGGGGAGTGGAGTGGAGCGGCGGGGAGTGGAGCGGGGCGGGGAGTGGAGCGGCGGGGAGTGGAGCGGCGGGGAGTGGAGCGGCGGGGAGTGGAGCGGCGGGGAGTGGAGCGGCGGGGAGTGGAGCGGCGGGGAGTGGAGCGGCGGGGAGTAGAGCGGCGGGGAGTAGAGCGGCGGGGAGTAGAGCGGCGGGGAGTAGAGCGGCGGGGAGTAGAGTATAGTATGGTGGTGTAGAGAGCAGTAGTGCAGAGTAGTTGGCATATAGTGCATGTGGTTTTGATTAAAGTGGCATTGAGTGCACTGGCATAGAGTGCAGTGACAGAGTGGAATGGTTCAGAGAAGAGTGGAATGGTTCAGAGAAGAGTGGAGTGGTGCAGGGAAGAGTGGAGTGGTGCAGGGAAGAGTGGAGTGGTGCAGGGAAGAGTGGAGTGGTGCAGGGAAGAGTGGAGTGGTGCAGGGAAGAGTGGAGTGGTGCAGGGAAGAGTGCAGTAGCATAGAGTAGTGGGGTAGAGTGCAGTGGAGTAGAGTGCAGTGGAGTAGAGTGCAGTGGAGTAGAGAGGAGTAGACTGGCGTGGAATGCAGTGGCGTAGAGTAGATTATTTCAGAGTAGAGTAAAGTGGCTTAGTTTGGAGTGGTGCAGGGCAGAGTGGAGTGGTGCAGGGCAGAGCGGTGCAGGGCAGAGTGGAGCGGTGCAGGGCAGAGTGGAGCAGTGCAGGGCAGAGTGGAGTGGCTTAGAGTAGTGGCGTAGAGTGCAGTAGTAGAGTAGAGTGGTGCTGAGTTCAGTGGTGGAGAGTGCAGTCTTGCAGAATAGAGTGTCAGAGTGTAGTGGCGCAGAGTAGAACAGAGTGGCATAGAGTGCAGTGACATATAACCCAATAGTGTAGAGTGGCGTAGCTTGTAGTGGTGCAGAGAAGAGTGGTGTTGACTTCAGTGGCCGAGAGTGCAGTCTTGCAGAGCAGAGTGGGGCAGAGTGCAGTTGCGTAGAGTGTTGCAGAATAGAGTATAGTGGTGTAGAGTGCAGTGGTGTAGAGTAGTTGGCGTAGAGTGCATTTGGTTTTGAGTAAAGTGGTGTTGAGTGCCCTGGCCTAGAGTGCAGTGGTTTAGAGTAGAATGACGTAGAGCGCAATGGCGCAGAGGGCAGTAGAGTAGAGTGGTGCAGAGTAGAGTGCAGTTGCAAAGAGTAGATTGTTTCAGCGTGAGGTGGCATGGAGTGGAATAGTGCAGGGAAGAGCGGAGTGGTGCAGGGCAGAGTGCAGTAGCATAGAGTAGTGGCATAGAGTTCAGTAGAGTAAAGTAGAGTGCAGTGGCGTAGAGTGGCGCAGAGTAGATTGATTCAGAGTGGAGTGCTGCAGGGTAGAGTGGAGTGCTGCAGGGTAAAGTGGAGTGCTGCAGGGTAAAGTGGAGTGCTGCAGGGTAAAGTGGAGTGCTGCAGGGTAGAGTGGAGTGCTGCAGGGTAGAGTGGAGTGCTGCAGGGTAGAGTGGAGTGCTGCAGGGTAGAGTGGAGTGCTGCAGGACAGAGTGGAGTGCTGCAGGACAGAGTGGAGTGCTGCAGGACAGAGTGGAGTGCTGCAGGACAGAGTGGAGTGCTGCAGGACAGAGTGGAGTGCTGCAGGACAGAGTGGAGTGCTGCAGGACAGAGTGCAGTGGCATTGAGTAGTGGCGCAGAGTGGAGTGGCGCAGAGTGGAGTGGCGCAGAGTGGACTGATGTAGAGAGCAGTGTCGAGTGGTGCACAGCAGAATGGGGTAGAGTGCACTGGCTTAGATTAGAGGGGTGCATAGTAGAGAGACACAGAGAGAAGTGGCGTAAAGTGTTACACCAGGCACCAGCAGTACTAAAGCCGGTCCTGGTGGTAGGCCATTGTTGTTTCAGTGGAACATGTTCACCTATTTCATTGCTGACAGCACTTGCATCCACCAAATAGAATAAAAACTATGCTTTGACATAGGCAGGATGTTTAAGGCTGTAGTGTAAATGTAGTGGGTTTACGGGCTCCTGTCCGGTTTGTAGTTTTCAGGAAAGCAGTAATCTGTATAGTCTAGGTTTTCATGGCACGATGCTATTGCACGTGCGGCTCATACTGAGGCTATTGCTCATTAATTGTAGTTGTGCAGGCTAGACCTTTTGGCTTGCCAAGGCGTGCTATTAGAAGGGTTTGGTACTCAGACTCGTTGACTGTAAATAGAAAGATCATTTGACATTCACTAGAGGGTCACATTAAGCAAAAGCCAACAATGCTTTGACAGAAGAAACTGGACATGGATATTTGTTTAGCACTGCTACAGAATGTGAGTGCACCTCCTCCCTGCAGGCCTGTTTTAAGGGTTATGTTACAGCATCGCGAACTGGAGCATAGGAGGGGCACAAGCGGGCTCCATGGGGAGAGTAATCTGCAGGGCACGAGTCGGGGTACCACGCGGGTGGACGGCGTCCCTCCACTTATTTTACAGGGTGGACGCCGTCCACCCTACTCATCAAAAACGCCGTCCACCCTACTCGGCAAAAACGCCGTCCACCCTACTCGGCAAAAACGCCGTCCACCCTACTCAGCAAAAGCGTGATAACTAAGAGCGCGCACCAACCAATCAGTGGTCATAGCAGACGTCACTGGATGGGTGTGTCTGCAACTCGGCAGTCCCGCCCTCGTGCTTCATGCCCTGTGTGTAACACAGGGGGTGATTCACACTCTGTGCGTCCCCACCCCTGCTGCAGCCAATCCCCTGCAGTTATGCGCAGCATTTGCCCGTCATATCGCTCTGCCTTCAAAACTGAAAGCCAGGCTGGCGGTTTCAACCCACCGGCCTGCCTTTTAATGCTGCACTCTCTCTAGTGCGGGCACCAGTTCGCACTTCTACTGGGGACAGCAGAGTGCTTGTAATATGGCACACTGGCATGTGTGAGGCACTCTCTCGTGAAGGTGCGCCAGGCACGGACTAGGCCAAATGCATAATTTTACTGAATTAATCCACGTGAGCGAATGAGCTGCAGGCGGCACAACTCAGTGGCAGCTTTGTTTCCAAGCTGTGACGCCTGCAGCCAGAGGCGCAACTAGAGCCAAATTTCGGGGGAGGCTAAGAAAAATGTCGGGGGGCTGATTCTTCAAGCAATAGGCAGAGTGGAGCTGCAGGGGCTCTAAGAAGGGGTGAAAAACAGCAAAGCCTCATTAGCAAGCAAATGGTCTTTTAAAGACCTGTGAAGTACTCGGGTGCGGCTGTGTGTGTGCCCGGGAAGCTGTCTCAGCACGGGCTGCCTCACACGATGAGGGGGGGGGGGGGGAGCTGAAGCCCTTTGATTCCAATGGGCGTTAAGCGCCTGGCTGCAGCTCACGCACTAACTCACTCTGCAGTACTAGAGACTCTGGCTTTTTGTACACCTGGCGCCCTGTCTAACTTCAAAAGACCTTAAGCGGTAAAACGCTGTGTGCTTGTTTGAAATGTTAAACTACGAAGAAATCACCGACTTTAAAAGGACATCTTCACCCCCCTTAAGAGATTGCCACAGGAAATTAAAGTTACCTCTTCACTCGTCAAAATAGGATTTTACTCCAAAGTACCGAATGTAGGGAGTAAAATGGCGCTCATTCAGAATCTAATCTGCAATATATATGGTTTAACTGCTTTTCGTGTTTAGTGCGTGTATTATTAAACTCAGTAAAAGGCCAAGTCTGCAGATACGATTTTTTTGTAACATCCATGTCCAGTTCTCCTGCAGGGTGTGTCTGGGTGGATAGCTGCCCCTGCTCATCACAGAAGAAAGACCTTCACCTACCTAGACCCATCAAGGCCAACCTTCCCTGTCCACTCCCCTTTGCCCTCGTTACTGCATGTGGGATGCCTCGCCGATACATTCTCACAGCAGGGTCTTCCCCCTGGTGCACCTCATGCCTGGCATGGAGTTGTAAATGGCAGACAGTGAAGGGTCTTAATTTTAGACACCTTTTGCAGGTCAATGTGATCAGATCTTCAATATCATATTGTCAAAATGAAAAGTCCTATGAAGACAGGTCTCGAGACTGTAGGGGTCCACGTGGGCCTAGGTTCGAGTACATGAAGGGGTGCCGTAGACCAGAATTAAGACATACAAGTGGGGGTTCTGTCCCAGCACTGGACTAATGTCAGGCGCCATTAGCCGGGAAGGAGGTACACTGGCCGCACTGGGTCTCAGTACGTGACCAGTATGTGAGTACTACCAATCAGAACCGGTGTGCGTTGGCATGGTGCGCACTTTACATTTTGTGGGTATTAGAAATGGAACAATACAATTAAGACTGGTGGCATTGGTTGAGCTGTGTGCGAGTCTCAGTACTAGAATGGTAGGCCTGCTGATGGGAGCTGTAGTATGTGGCTCTTAAACAGGGCACGAGTCGGGGTACCACGTGGGTGGACGGCGTCCCCCCACTTATTTTACAGGGTGGACGCCGTCCACTCTACTCATCAAAAACACCGTCCACCCTGCTCATCAAAAGCGTGATAACTAAGAGCGCGCACCAACCACGCATTTCTGGGTGATTGCGGCTGAATCCGGAAATTTCTCGGACTGCTGGTCACCACGCCCCTGCACCTACTTTCGTAAGTTGCCTTGCCCGCCTATTTTGAGCGCTACCTATCGCAGCTCTTGCTTTGGTCTGTGAACCTGCCCCCATCACCTCGTAACCTTGCCAGGGTACCTACCAGTAGACGCTGTGATCTGCGACCAATCAGTGGTCATAGCAGACGTCACTGGATGGGTGTGTCTGCAACTCGGCAGTCCCGCCCTCGTGCTCCATGCCCTTTATTTTTCGGGCTTGTCTGCTCTGGCTCCTTTCCTTTTTGGAAGTGACCGGATCAGGATATTGACGTGTCTCGCCCTCCCTTCCTGGCCTCGCCTGCTGCCTGACCTGCCTTGCTTGTCCGTGGCATCTACACGTAGGAAAACATTTTCGGCTTGAGCAGCTTCAATTTGTTAAATCTTGCAATATATGCAAATGATCGATCTGCTGCACATGTGATGTCTCTTCCTGTCGTGATGTCACTTCCTGCCTTGATGTCACTTCCTGCCGTGATGTCACTTCCTGCCGTAATGTCACTTCCTGTGACACCACTTAACTTGGAGAGTCCCCCCACTTCTTTTTTTAGGACTTGTGCCCTGGTAATCTTCATTCCTCTTGCTTACATATAAAACACTCTCACTTTGAAATCACAGAAAGAAAAAAACCACCAAGCTCCCTTGGAAGACGGAGTCTGACATTTGACCTTTGTGTTTAAATGCACAACAAACGTGCCCAGATAAGAGCAAGATTTAAAGGCCTGTTTACAGAAAGCGAGATCTCGGATGGATACAGCAAACAAGGTCTGGGCAAGGGAAGGGACAAACTCAAGCTGGACAGTCTAAAACAAATGGAACCAGCAAATAGAAAGCAAAGACATTTGAGTTACAAACCACAAAGCCAATGGTAAGCAATGGGCAGAATGCATTCCCAGGGAAATTTTCTGAATATCCCAAAGATGTCTTTAGCAAAACAGACAGTTGCGCTATTTGGTAGGTTTCAACATAGAACGGGGGTCACCACATTAATAAAAACAATCACATGTTATTGGCGAAACAGGGCCTGACATAAGCATTTTTTAAGATTTGCGCCCTGTTTAAAAAGAAAAAAAACAGGCGTGTGACGCTCCACTGCATTTTCAGGAAATATTCCCGGGGTGGACCACGTCCCCGGGGGTCAGCACAACGTGGATTCTTATTTTTAAAGCGACCCCTTTGGAGAGGGAACATGCATGAGGCCTGCTCCCCGAACTGAATGCTTTCCGCCCCGGGGTCCAACAAACACAGAGGACAAGGAAAGTAGACCACTGGACCTTCAATGCGCTCTTTGTTCCTAGATTCCCGGAGAAATGCAGCGTACTTCACCGCTCTATGCCAGCATTTGCAGGAGTAGAGGGGGGTGCGGAGGGTGACCAAGGCAGCTGTACCTCACCCGTGCTCCACTCAGGCAGGAGAAAGAGACTGGTGTACTCCCTGCCCACACTAGCATGGGCAGGGAGGGCACACAGGTGGCTCTGCAGCGTAGGAGAGGACTCCCTGCACTGCCATCAAACTAAACAACAAAAACGCCACAAGAATGGGAATTCAAAACAAAAGACAAACAGTGTGAGGCAGCGAAGAGGGGAAAATAAACCAGCAAAGCCCCCAAATTTAAAATTCACTGGTATTGGGTTGGGGAGCCCCCTAATGCCGCGTGCTAGGGCTGAAAGTTAACATGCGTTGTCCGTGATGCGCCAAGGAGGGGCATCGCCAGAGTATGTTTTTAAGTGTTGTTGGGGACTGTAAAGAGTGCAGCAGCCCCTCAAAAGTGTTCTTTAGAAAGCGCACCCTAAGTTTCGCAGGGAGTTATAGGCATGCCCGGGGGAGAGGTTTAACTTACATTTAAAGGCTCTGAGAGATGCAGCTGTATGCTCTCAGTCTTAGGTGTGCAGGGACCCCTTGTGGCGGGTCCTTTGGCTGCATTACATTACCTGTACATTGTGAAGAAAGATTCATACTTAGATGTTGGTTTGAATTTCAATGCTTTTTAACAATTTAAAGATTGGCCAATGAACGTTAACCATTATAATAAATGCCTATGACTATTTGCAATGGTTCCTTTGATTTAAACGGTGATGCAAGGTGGAGTCATGGCATGTGGGTGATTCTATTAACGTGGTGATGCCCGGACAAAGCCAGTAGACCTGCCTTCTATATACTGACACCCCTTTTAATGTGCTACACTGACAGAGGATAACATGTGATTGTTTTTATTAAAGTGGTGACCCCCCTGACAAAGCCAGCAGGTCTGCTTTATTTGAAGTGACATCCACTTATATTGTGATGCAGCAACTGGTATAGGTGGGAGGTATTGTGAGGTTCAGGACCCACTAGGAGTTAGTGGGATACGAGGGTGTCACCAATGATTTACCGGACGTATATATTTGTAATTTAAGGAGTAATGTAATTTAATGAGCAGTATTTTATAGTGTGTGTGTGTGTGAGAGATACATGTACTTTTCCTTTTTAAAAGAAAAAGTGCTGTATGGACAATAATTTATTGAGCATTATTGAGTGCCAACGAACTGGGATTGCTAGCCGACACCATCTCCTAATAACCCAATTTCTTACAGTGGGTACAAGAAAACACCATTCAGAGTAACTCCAAGAGCCAAGCTGAACAACTTTGACAGGACAAACGTTCACAACCAGAGTTTAATATTTTAAATATCCTTGATTGAAGCAGCCAATGAGACTGATACAATATCGTATGTGACTTGGTGCTAAGTAAAGTGAAATGTTAGTATCCCAGAATGTTATCAATTTTACAGAAAGAGTATATTCCTCAAATTCACACTCTATTGAGATTCTCTGAAAAAGAGTGAACATCCACGAATAATATCAAAACAAACCAACTTTCTTCTACCCAAACAAAATAAAAAATAAAAAAGGGAGGTCATCAGAGAATTATTACTGGATACCAAAGGCCAGATTCACAAAGAAAGTCGGAGATTTACAAGCACAAATCTCACTGTGGAATGCCGGTTTTCCCACCCCCCAGTACAAAGTTTATCAGTACAAAGAACTCCACATTCGTGGCAGAGATCTCTGCACTCATAAATGGGTTTTAACGTATGCCATGAATCTTTGTGTATTCTTTGCGGGCATAAAACGGGTAAATTCAATCCAAATCTTATTTTTGGAACTGAATTTAGGTTTGTGAATAGATCCTGGTCTGGTGGCTCAGTGGACTAATGCGCCCACTGCAGGGGCCTGTGTTCGACCTCATGGTCACAAGTTCAAATCGTGGTGGGTCCACTCAGCCTTTCATCCATCTGAGGTTGATAAAATGAGTACCATTGAGTTGGGTAACAATAAACATCTGTTATTCAGCGCCAAGTTACCTACGGGTGAACGTGCGCATTTACCAATACGCATGTTATGTTATCCTAAAGTGTTCGTAAGGCTTATCATTCAACAGAACAAGGTGCCTCAGGATGTTGAGCTTATTTAGGTTAAATTTTGGAACGGTTATTAACTGATATATATGCTTTTCTCCAATATCCAATTGAAAGGTAGTTCAGGTTAGTTATGAGTACAAAAAAAGATAACTAAGATCAACAACAATTGCTATGTTGAAGGATTAGAATTTTGCTGCAGAAGCCTCCTCATATCCTTCACCTCTAGACAAGTCTGTCAACACCCATGCCCTAAGTAATGGTGGTGCTTTCAAGAATACACTGGTGGGTGTTTAGACCTCTCGGCTCTGCCAGCTGGTGAGAGGCGCAGACAGATGTCACCCCGTGGTACCTAATCCACTATGGACCAAAGAAGTGTTGGAAATCCGACTTAGTGGAACGGCAGACGTCAGAATAATCTGGGACTGTGCAGACATTCCTGACTTGGAGGAGATGGACTGATGAGATGCAAGAGAGTAGGGAAGTGCTGCCCTGGTGGAGAGAGAGGTGGCTGTAGTGGATCGACTTGAAAATCAGACTACTACGTCACAACAGTAGCTACTTGCAAGGTCAGTTAATGGCAAAAAAAGGGAAAACTGGGACGTGTGTAGCCGCTTTCAGCCCAACAGAGGAGGTGATGACAGAGGAGAAAGGGAGGCAAAGAGACAAAAGGTGGAGATCTGAAAAGCGCCAAAACAGAATAATGCCTAGCATTGAATCTGTCCTCTGGACATAGTTAAGAGAGTTCACTGGCTATGAAGGATTACCTCAAGAGGGAGGAACGCAAGGCCCAGCAAATAGAAAATTCAGTAACTGATATTGGGAGGAGGCCAGAGTGAGTGAAACTGAGGAATATTTGAAAGCAATGAAGACTTCCATGACATAGTGACAGGGGCACGAACAGTATAGTGGAAGCACACTTTGAGAAGCAGAACCCATGTCGTCAGAGGACAAGTGTAATAAAGGAAATAGAAAAAAACTCTTTGTGCAACATCTCAGACCACCTGGATTTGAAGGAGTCTGAAGTGTGGGAAAGGCCAAGTGGAATGGCTCTCTGACAGGAATATAGGGGCACTATTAGAGTAACCCTGACAGAACCAGAAATGGAAGATTCTGTGCTTTGTAAGTCAGCGATGTTGACATGATGAAAAGACCTCCAGGCAATAAGACATGAGTTGGCGCATTTGGGGGTTTTGCCTTCTTTTGGTATCTGGTGAGATTGAGGAGTGAATAGAAGGGGAAACCATATGTGTTTCTGAAGAAACTAAAAAAAGTGTACAATGCGGAGAAGTAGTGATGCAGTGGTAAGTGGAGAGTGGGATTTGGATATATCTGGTTTATCCTGCCTCCATGGGAACACAGGCGTCTACCGGTTTGCACGCTCTTTTTTGCCACCTACGTACCACCTTTCCCTTGCTTTCCCAATCAGCGTCCCCACACCTCTCCTTCCTTGATATCCCTCCCCTAGCGATTATTCTTGAATGAAGCCCATTCACAATAGCAAATCATTTAATGGTGCACCAGCAGTCATAGAAACCAGTTTCTTGCTGTCCTGGTGTGGTCTCTTAGAGGAGTAAGACTGGTGGGACAAACGCACCCCCCCCCCCCTCCCCCCGGGTAAAGTAATGTTATAGTTAGGTGGAATGTTCAGTAGCCACGTAACTCTTTAAACTCTAAAAAACACAGAAATTCATCAGTTATAGCTATCCAAGCAGATTTAAATTTCTGATTCTTTAATTGGCCTGTGACATGGCTTCAAAGTATGGTTGAGCACTCCTATTTTCCATGAATGGGATTCCTTCTAAGCACAGTTTAATTGCTTTTCGATAGGACATCTGTACCTCAATCGAGCTAATGGACCTAAACTCGAAAAGATTATCTTTGCCTATTTAACACATTTTAAAAATGGTCAGAAGGTAGGACAATTTGAGGCTTCTTTGATTACATGATGACAAAAAAATGCTTTGGCTTATATCCTCAAGCAAAGTGTATTGGTTGGTATTCAGATAATAAGATAAGAAGTAGAGATCACGGGTTTCTTCCAAGTATGTAAACGTAAAGAGAAAACCAAACCAAACCAGAACAGTAAATAAAATCCAGCCCACATAGAAGGGAATGTAAAGCACCCATTAATAAGAATAGATCAAGTGACAGTGCTCCCATACATACATATGTAGCTGTAAATACAGGCACTTCGTTAAAACATGTATAGCCAAGTCTAAGGCACGAGTGTGGTTTTGAGAAGGGACAACGCCAAGCTCAGACAACCCAGAAAGAATCAAGCCATCATCAATAAATTACAGACCTTGATGGCACATATAAGTTTGTCATTTTGCTTGATGAGTTGTTAGAAGACGAGAGGTTACCATTTTCATTGCTTCAGGGGCCACAGAGCAGTATATGAACACGAAGACAGTTTTAAAATTCCCTTTGTAGGAAAAAACACATTGCAGGCTACACATTAAACTGATTTCACCTCTGGTACCACTGCCCACCAGACTCCAGGCACTGGAGTAACACGTAGAGTTACGCACCATGAGAAATTCCACTTTTACCTCAGTCGCACTTAACCTTTTGAGCCCATTTTGAGGATGCCTGGTCTTACACTCTACAGCTCAAACATATACAGGGGATCTTGCACCACTGTTCCCCCTAACATGCTGTAAAGAGAACTGTATCCTTCTCATCAAAAATTGACTTTCACTCATTATACAAAGCAATGAGATATGCAACGGTTTAAATTTTGAATAAGAATGGCTGGGCTGAAATTAACAATCTTGAGATGCAAACGGCTTTTGAAATAAAACAGTAGGTATGATTTATACAATAACACAATATCCACAAGTCAGGAAGTTAACAAAATACACATGAACGCTATCTCAAGTAAGGCTAAATTCAAAAATGCACCAGTAAAAGCACTCTTGTAATCAAGATAAATAAGGCCCTTGGATACAAATATTACCTGTGGAAAAGCTACGTGTGATAGCATACAAGCCTACCTCATGGGCATGTGTAATGCTATGTGCCATCAGCCCAAATATCATGCACTCATTCCCAACCAGGTTTGTAGGTTTCACTTCCCCTCCTACAGCATCCATACCTGCAGGATTAGAGAGCCCTGGTTGACCTTCCCTGCTGCACAAAGTATCTCATATTGCTTTATGAGAGCAGAAAGAAACTGCAGCTTGTATCGGCCACTGTACCTTCCTCATAAGTCATTTGTTAATGCTGGGGAATCCACAACAAGACAGGTGTGCTAGGAGAACATGTGCGCTGTGGAGCCTGGTGCCAAGCTAGACAGAAGTGGTCAGCTTCTACCAAGGTCAGGACAGTGCCTAGCCAATGGAAGTTGAATTATTATTATTATTTAGCTTATAAAGCGCCTGGTTACTCCAACGGAGTGTCCCCGCGCTAGAACACCATCAGAATCTGTGAAAATTGATTGTGATGGCCACTGCAGATAGCCTTTTACTTGCAACACTAGACACAAACACTTGTCCAGAGACAGTCTGAGGACACTTTAGCCACTAAATTCAGAGCCTGCACATGGTTCAACAAATGCAAGATGAATTGGTAGTGGGGTGGGTCATGCAGTCTGGCTCATTTGGGATCTGGTACGTTTCTTCCAGCACTTCTTTCTTGTAAGGTTCAGCACTGTAATGTTATAGGATTTTGGGCTGGTCATTCGTTTTGTTGGTAGGTAAACCAACGCAGTCCAAAAACATGACAAAACAACTAGTAGGAATCTCTGATTAGTTGTTTGGAAAGGGCAATGATCGGTTGTAGTTGATTAAAAGATGTTTATTTATTGATATAAATTTGGTACAACACTATGGAAACCTAGCAAAACAAATTAGGAAGCACAGTCCGATTGGTTGTGGGGAATTTCTATTAATTGTTTCTTGATGACTGTAGCAAAATAACTGATGCTAAAAACAGATTTCAAACAAACTCATGTGTGGTATGGAAGAATACATAGTACACTCCTTGGCTGTCCACTGCATATTTCCAGACTCACTAAACACTGCAGCAAGACCACGTGTCCTTTGACAGCAGAGCCAAAATGTTTCTGCAGTTATTGATTACAAATTAAAAAGAACAGCCATGCTTGCAAACCGGCTCATACCTTGTAGTCCACACCACCGATTATTTTACGGACAAGCTTGAATGTTAGTGCCCAAAGCTGTGTTCTTTCCCATTCCAAGGTGTCCGAATTTATGAGAGCTTCACAAACCATTCTAGAAAAATTTAAAACAAAAAGCACTTTATTTTTTCATAACAGTAAAAAGAAAATGCAGCTATTCCGAGAGATAAACTATTTCAATGAATAACACGTCCTGTGTAGTATGTCAAACAGATCTATTAAGACCAGTGGGTGGTTGTTGTGTTTTAAACAGCCGTCATTTGCTAATCTCTAAAGCCTTTGAGTCGCAACTCCTTCCTCTTACAACCACTGTGAAACTTGGACTGTACTAACTGGTAAAACTTTTATATTAAAAAGGGATTTAAATTTAATGTAAGTGAACCTTTAAAGATAGAATTATCTGGCTGTTCTAAAACAATCAAAATGAACCACCGAGTAAGGATTCCCACTTTAATGGTAGCAGCACACTATGGGAGAGATTTAGGATTTGCTTTTTTGCAAATGCCTTCGCCCTTCATCACGGAACAGATCTTCGACCCAAATGTATTTACTAACTTCTATGAACTCTGCAAGTCACCTTCCACGTCCCTCCATTAAAAAGCGAATCTCCCCTTTATAAAGCAAAGGGGTGTGTCAAGAAATACCGCAAAGTGTGGGGGAAGTGGTTGGGGAATGTGGAGGGTCCCGATTAACCTGACTCCAAACTCTGCCTACGTAATTTTATGGGGATCGTGATCGGGGGGGTATAACGCTTATGCGAATGAACTCATACTTGTGATTTCCGTGTATTGGCTGAATTGTTAATATGTTTTAAAATCAATAAAATTTGCATATCAAAAAAAAAAAGCGAATCTCAGTCTCCCTCCGTCTCCATTTCTCTGGCATGAATATGCTTCTTAGCACAGACATGCCAGTCCAACGTCCAGGGAAGTATGTAAATGCACTCACTTGACTCACACTGAGGCTGGATGAGTGGATAATTTAGGGCAGCCTTAATGAAAATATTATTTATGGGGCATTGCAGATCACTAGTAGACCCAAACAGATTTGACCACCTGTGTGAATGTCTTTGAATCCTAATCTGTCAAACTGAGATGTGTGCCGTAGTTAAGCAAACAGTGTATCTGTTCAATATTCTGCAAACACATTTCTTCCCAGATCCGAGGGTAGCGTTCTGATGCCACTGAATATGGATTTTCTACTTTAGAATTAAAAGGTAGTGGCACTGGCAAGAGGCTGGGTTTTAACTGTAGTATGCTCTAAAACACTTTGCCACGAGACTCCTTATTCATAAACATGTTAATGAAGAAATTCATTTGAGGTCTCTCCCCCCCCCCCACTCGCGATCCCACAGGATGCGCCATTCAACTAAACCTTCCCCCGTATCCAGACATCTACACACCGCAGTACAAATATGCTGCTTCTTCTGGATACTTTTATATAAGACGCATCAATTGAGAGTGGAACTGAATGGACTTCACTGCAAAACAGCATACAGGGCATTTACATGAGGCTGCAGACTCTCTACCACACCCCATGCTAATCCATCCAATTGTTAATTTCACTTCACGGGCAAAGGAGCAACAATTTCAACTGTATCCTTGATAAATTTTGCATGAATCGAGACAAAACATTGAGCGGTTTCAGGAAACTGATAATCCATTTAGCATCCATATAGTCATCACTTCACACAATTCCCCAAAACCTGAGCGTTTAGCTGTTACCAGTTTCCAGGTGCTACGCTGTAAATGTTGCTAAAGCAGTAGATCTGCTCACTACGAATGCACGAGAGAATACGTTATGTGCAGTCTAAAGTCAATTTATCGCCTGATGCTGTGTGCTAGCCATTTTCCAACTTAATTTTATCCCACATACAGAAAAAATGGGAACTGATGTTCTTTCACTCATACCTTACACGGTATGCATAAAGGTAGAACAGTAAACATATATCAAACACTACCAACAAATGCATATGTAAATATTCCAGGCACTGGGATGGTTACCTATGTAAATGAGAAATAAACAATACCTTGGTGGCAAAAGGCCTGTCTCAACAGCCATTGCCAAGCAGTCATAGAGGAAGGAGATCCTTTTAGGGCTGTGCTGGCCATGTATGAATCTCACAATCCACTGGACACACTGTTCATGAGAATCCTAGAAAAGAGCAAGGGTATTTATTTCAACAACAGTGACCAGAAAAAGCAAGCATATAACAATCCATCCAATTAAGTGGCTTTTCGTGGATAAGTCACTTCATAACCTTGAGATCTCTTTGGTTGGAGGCTCTAGGATGCCTAAAGTAATCACTCACAGACACTCATTTGAATTATAAAAGGCATGACATTGGAATGGATGCTTAAACTAGCACACCAGAAACAAACAAGACAACTGAGAGATGTTTGTGGCACAACTGCTGTAGACGAAGATAGCTCAAACTCATCATATTACCTCATTAGATATTCAGAGTCGAAGACATGCACAAACGCACAAACTCACTCTCAACTACTTAGTCCATAGCTTAGATGCTCATTTCGTGGGTCCAGAAACAAAGAAATAGAACAAGCATTGGTACCTGGGAAAGACTACTCCAAAACTGACGGAAAGCACCCAAGCAGCTAATCAGTTTGGTTCTCTCATCATCTGGTGTATCCATAAACATGCTATTAGAAAGAAAGAAGAAGGAAAAAAAAAGACATTTGCAAAACGCTCTTAGACAGGGAATGCTTTCGAAATACAAATAATAGTTTTTGGACTAAAAGCAAACTCACCCCGGAAAGGCTTCCTCTATAATTTCAGTTTTCTAAAAGAAAAAGAAAAAAGACAGTTGTATCTTAAAAGTTGCACTTATTAATAAGAGACACGTTCAGGGATCATGTGAGACAAAACAGTAGCTCCAAAACTGTGGCAATGCCAGCAAGTAGAAAGCACTGAATCCTGAGCATACACCAATATTTCCCACAATTAAAAAAAAAAAATACACATCTTGCAGCTCTTTTTTTCCAAAAAGTTTTATTGGCATGTTATTATTTTAAACATTACAAGTTACAATTATGATACTTTCTGTTAGCGGCTGTATAGCATAATTACAGGTAGGTGGCACTCTGGTTGTTGCTACGGTGGTATAGCTCAATAAATGCATTTAGACATGCGTCTCATTACACTGCAATGGCATATATAGTACTCAGAAACCAGACGTTGATATATTTATTTATTTGAAAAGTTTTATAAAGCGCGAATATGACCCGAAAACGGTATCAGAGCGCTGTATATCGGAAAAAAAAAAAAAAGGATACGATTAGTCACTAAGCAAGTAAACATCCTAAACATTTGTAGTGAACCAACCACAATACAATAAGAGCGAAAACAAACATGAGGAACATGTAGCGAGAACATAAGTTGCATCCCGAAAATGTCTCAAACAAAAGAGATAGCCATGTTTTCTCTAGGGTATAGAAAGATTAGTTATATTGACTTCGGGATTATTGTTGCAGCTGGTTAGTCAAGAGAAGTTCTTTGACTTGTATTTTGAAAGAGGAGGTCGGAGGGTTCGAACGGATATCAGGCGGAAGAGCGTTCCAAATTCTTGGGGCCAGACCCGAGAAGGGTCGTTTTATGTTCCTTTCTTTTCGAATTTGTGCGGTTTCAGCATGAGAGTGCTGGAGCTTCTTAGGGACCGAGATATACCAGAGAGTTCGAGCTTATTTACCAAGTAAGAGGGAGTATTATGGTGAAGCGCTTTGTGAGTCAGGCAAGCAATCTTGGACCTAATCCGATCATCGAGCGATAGCCAGTTGAGCGGAATTAAGTAAGGTGCGATGTGATCATGTTTACGAGAGCCCGTGACAAGTCTGGCGGCAGAGTTCAGAGTGGCCCTTAGGGGGGTCAAAGTAGCTTTGGGCAGCCCAGCCTAGGTCACAATTCCGTATTCCACATGGGAGATCACTAGGGACTGGACTGCAAGTTGCAGGTGCACAGGAGGTAGGAACGGCTTGATTTTCCTAAGAGTGTTGAGATGGTATTTGGCTCCCCTAGTTGTTGCCCTATGTTCTTGCATATTGAGGTGTTTGTCTAGAATGATGCCTAAGGATCTAGTGGAATCCACCACATGAGGATTGCAGTTGAGGGCCATAAGATGTTTGAGCCAGTCTTGAATGGGTATGGAGTGGGTGGGCGGAGCGATCAGGAGAAATTCGGTCTTGAGAGTATTAAGCAAAAGGTGATTGTGAGTTAGCCATTGTTGAGTTATCAGAAGAACACAGTTCAGCGTTTTGTCTTCCAGAGAGGCCATTTTCATATAAAGTTGCGTATCATCAGTGAACATGTGGTATTGTATGTTTAAATGTTTCAGGATTTCTGTGAGGGGTTCCATGAACAAGTTGAAGAGTGTTGGAGAGAGTGTGGAACCTTGAGGCACTCCAATTGAAACTGGTGTACTCTTAGCAAAGGAACGATTCACTTTTATTCATTGCGTTCTGTAGGAATGAGTTAAACCAATTTAAGACTGGGCCCGATAACCCCATCCTTTTATCCAGAATATCAATCAGGTTTTCGTGTTTGTGTCAAATGCGGAGGATAGATCAAGAAGGATAAGTAGACAAGGCACATTTTGGTCAAGTAGACTCAAGGCGTCATCAACAATGTGGGTTAGGGCCGTTTCAGTACTATGTCCCGCTCTGAAACCAGATTGGTATTGGTCAAGCAGCTGAAACTGTTCGATGTGATTGCAGAGTTGTAGGTGTACGCGTTTCTTAAGAAGTTTAGCTAGAGTCATGATGTTGGAAATAGGGCGGAAATTGTTGGGCTTAGATAAGTCTACATTGGGCTTTTTTGGAATGGGAGTGACTTGTCCCATCTATAGGCAATTAGGAATCTTACCCTGTACGAGCGATTCATGGATAATCAAGGACCAGAGAGGGAGGATGGCGGATCTAAAGTCTTTGAAGAATTTGGCCGGCAAGGGATCAAGGAAATGATTAGAGGGTTTTAGTGGCATTATGATTCTTTGATGCTCGGCATCGTCAGGCAGTCTGAAATTGTTCCATGATGCGTTATTTTTTTAAGTAAGGCCTATGCCACTGTAGGACAGAGCACTCTCTGAGGATAGGCAGGTCGATGTAATGGACTGAGCCCGATGAAACCCATTATGTGATGCATGTTGGAGTTCTAGTTCAATCTTTCTAGACTTTTCGTTAAAATGTTCAGAGAAGACCTCTTCACTGGGGAGAGAAATCTTGGGAGCAGATTGAAGGTCGGATGGGTGGTTAGCTTGTTGTTTTATGATTTTGAATAGCTTTTTAGGCCTGCTTAGAGCATTGTCTAGTTGAGATCTAAAGTGTTCGGCTTTTGTGCTGCGGATATGTTTATTGTAAGCACTTGTTGCTCTCTTCAACTGTTTGAGGTTAGTTACGGACGGAGAGTTTATCCATAATCTTTCCGAGAGCCTTAGTTTGCGACGCTCCTCATTGAGGGAGCCATTGAACCATGGTTTGGACTGTTTGACCGGAATCCTCTTGAGTTGCTTTGGAGCAACCGTGTCGAGTATATTAGTCATGGTCTGTATATAGTGTTCAGTGAGGTCGTCTAAATTGCTCATGTTAGGGGTGGAGGGAGTAGGTTGTTACTGAGAGAGGTTATGTCCATTGCATGAATGTCACTTAGATTCCTAGACCACTGTTTGTTCTTATGCGGTTGACCTTGTCTAGACATTACCTTTTCAAGTATGCGAAAGGAGATTATGTAGTGATCCGACCAGTTACACGGTGAGATGCTTTCCAGTTGTATTAGGTTATCCTTGGCTATGATTAAATCGAGGGTGGAACCCTTGTTGTGGGTGGGTTCCTTGCAAACCTGGGTGAGGTTAAGGTCTGCGAGGAAAGCCTTGAAGGTACACAGTGAGCGATCAGTTGTATCGTTCCAGTGCAGATTGAAATCCCCAAGGAAGATATGGTTAACGGGTAGGTCCGAGTTAAAGGCTATGATTTCCATCATTTGTTCGATGAAGATAAGATTGGCTCCAGGAGGATGGTAGATCGTGTGGAGCAAACAGACAATCTTGTTGTTGTTCCAGATTTCAACACTCAGGTGTTCGTGAGAGGACATCGGCACCGTTTGTAAGAGTCTCAGAGTGAGACTGGAGCGATAAATGTATGCAATATCGACACCCATTTTAACAGGTCTATCCAGTCTGATGATGTCATATTTGGGAGGCACTAAAATGTCCAGAATTGGTGAGGAGTTGTTGAGCAATGTTTCCGTTAATATCATGATGTCTAGGAATAAGGTTAGCAATATCAGCAGCGTGTTTGACTGCTGATCCGCAATTAAGTAGCATTGATTTGATGTGCGATTTAGTTTCCACCATTTCTAGGTGTGATGTGGGTACATGGACTAGGTTGTTCTTGTTCATGGATTTGTGCTTGACAGTGGTTTCTCTAAACGGGTTGGAAGGTATAGGTTGAATATTGTGTGCCGAGGGTTGCGAGACACTGCGAGGGCCATTGTACGACATAAGGGAGTGGATGACATCCTCGGACAGATGGTTGGTGGACCTATGGGGTCTAGAGTGGTGATTAGGATTGGGTCGAGTTTTCCCAAGAAAAATGAGCTGGTTTTTCCTAGACGCAGGTATTTTCATGCAATGTTTGCCTGTAGCAGGAGTGCTGGGTCAATTAGTCTCCAGGATTGAGTTAATCAACAAAAGTTTTTTCCATCTTCACTGAAAAGAGTAATAGGTTCTGCAGGCTATCTTTAACTAGTTGGAGATCCTGCTTGAGGTCAGCCAACTTATCTATGGAGGTCTGACTAGGGGTGAAAAGTAGAAGCCGCCCCTCACTGAGAGTGGTGGGGGGGGGGGGAAAGAGTTGGGAGACTCCTTGGGCGAGGAGGCAAGCGGAAATGCGACCGTGCAATTGCGGGCTCAGGGAAGGTGTACTGGGGAGGAGCGTGGGTGATGGGTAGGAAGAATTAACATGTTAGCGGTCACTGTCTGATAGCTGGGCTGAGAGGAAGCGGACACTGGGGGTACTGGGGTGGGGTGCGAACTACATGGGGGTGAGGTAGGAGTCGGTGTCAGGAGGTTGTTAGAGCTGCAGTATCCCCTATTATTCGATGTACCAACTTCAGGCAGGGGCGCTATGTGATTCAGACTCATGAAAGTAAAGGGGGCGGGCTAATCCCCTAAATTGATGTTCCGACAGATAATGTTGGGTAAAGTAGATCCAGGATCTTCATCATTGTTAAACTCGTAGTTTTCAGAGGGTTGTGTGATCGAGGTCTGATGAGAAGGGGGAGCGGCAATTGCTGCAGAATAGTTGGACGATGTGACAGCCTGCATCATGTCTGTGGGAGGGCTTTTATTAGGAGGACTAACCTTCCCAATATTATCCAGGGTATTTATAATCCTCTTAAAGACATTGTCAAACTGAGTGAGGTTTCTGTCAGATGCTTGAATGAGGATGATTCGGTTGTTATATAGGGATATGGTAAGCTCTGCACTGAGATTTGGTGAGGGTATTAAGATTACCCGGAAACCATGAGGAGTTTTCTTCATTGGATTAGAATGAAACATTGAGGTTAAGACATTTCTCCATTGTGCTCTTCTGTTACTGAAGGGGATGAGGTCATTAATCACCACCCCCTTAGACTTGCAGAAATAGGTGTCAGATACTAGTGTTTCAGGGAACCTTTTGAGTAGATTATGTTTGAAACTTTTTGCAGCTTTCTTAGAAAGGTTTGGAGGGTAGATGATCTTGGAAGCGTTCCGCCCTACTTGCGATAACAGGTTAGCCCTAGAGAAAACATTAGTTAGTGCCATGGTGGGGATGTGCACAGTGATATTGCTTGAGTGCAGATCAAGATATAAACATCTTCATGAGGTGAAGAGCAGGTTAGCGACTCCAATCTGTCATTATGATTAAAGAAAAAAAAAACATGAACAGTGTAGGTTGCATGAGGATGGTCTGTTATTTTTGGTTCGCAACTCATGGAGCTCTAGTGTTGGTGCAGGGCACAGGCACCATCTAGCAGGAAGAGCAGAAATTCATAGGATACAGCAGAAACGAAAACCACTGCAAGATGGCCGCCAATGGTTATGTTGACTGTACTGTTAATCCCTCCTTTGCTGTCTACCATTCAGAGAGACCTTTGTCTGTTTTACTTGGTTGAAGAACGCAGAGTCCTTCCATCATTACAGTGTAGCCCAGAGTTAGCAATTAAGTCCTTCTTTCATGACAGTGTAGCAATTAAGTCCTTCTTTCATTACAGTGTAGCCCAGAGTTAGCAATTAAGTCCTTCTTTCACAGCAAGTTTATCTCGCCAAATTTCTTAATTTTTGCTGATTGTGTGTTAAAAGCTGGCAGCCATCTTGAGGATGACAAAAAGGCTGGCGTGGGCCCTCCAAAATGGAGCGCTGGCTCACCGGGACCTGGTCAATACTCAATACAACTAGGGTGAGAACTAAGGGAGAATGGAGGGTGGAACCGAGGAACACAGAGAGCTTTTATGTGAGGTGGAGCTGGTGGGTGTGTAGAGATGGGCGGACTTTAAATATGGATCTTAAAGATAAACCATGGGGAGTGGTAGGGATTAAAATTCCAGTGGTTGCACTGCTTCGGGTCAGCAGTAAAAATGAATAGTCCATAACATATTAACAACGTAATCTAATGGGGGGGGGAGGGGTGGTTATGCTCATGAAATGCAGTCTTTAAGTGCTCTAGGGGCGTATCCCTATGCAATGCTGAACCCTCAACCTCAGCTCACTTCGAGAGCTCTCCAGTGGTGGCTGACGCCAATGAAAACCGGCAGGGCAGCGGGGACAGAGGGGGCATGGAGAGGTTGGGAAACGATCAAAATAAAAATCACTTACCTGCCGCTCCCCTCTGCTCCCGCTGCCGACCGCCTTGTTCCTCCTGCCCCTCATCCCAGAAGCAAATGAGTCTAAAGGCACAGGCTCCCCACCCAATCCAGATGCTGCTCTCTAGCAACAGAGCAGTGGTAGGATTGGTCTGAGCGGCCTCGTTTGCCGCTCAGGTGATGCCTGGGAGCCTGAGGGGTTTCTCCAACCCAGCTGCACAATACAGCCAGGTTGGAGAAACATAAGTGCGTATTTGTGTTTGGCCAGCCTAGGAAGACCTTATAAGTGCATAGTTCTCCTCCCTGCTATGGCCCGGCCCGATCCCTCCTGTCGAACGTAACTATGACAGAGATAAATAAAATAATAATAACAGTGTGTTATTATCGTTTTATTTATTATCTGCTGACAGTGGGGTGACGCTCCTCCTCCATTGCGGAGGAGCTGCCCCTGGAGCTCTCGTGTCTAGGCAGCAATAGGGGCGGAGATTTAGACCTCCAGGGCGATGTAATCATATGCATAGCCAGGAGGCGGGCTAAGATGGATAGTTTTGAGATCACAGGGTCTTTTTTTGAGTGATTGTATATTCACAGTGCTATGGAAGACCAATCTAGAGGGATTGGTTTGGCTGTAATGCTGGACAATCAATCAATCAATCATGTCACTTATAAAGCGCACTACATACCCGCGAGGGTCTCAAGGCGCTGGGGGAAGAGGGGGTGGTGCTGCTACTGATCGAAGAGCCAGGTCTTGAGGAGTCTTCTGAAGGCCAGTAGGTCTTCGGTCTGTCGGAGGTTGGTGGGGAGGGTGTTCCAGGTCTTGGCGGCGAGGTGGGAGAAGGATCTGCCGCCGGTGGTCGTTTTCCGGAAGCGGGGGACTGTGGCGAGGGCGAGGCTGGTCGAGCGGAGCTGGCGGGTGGGGGTGTAGAAGCTGAGTCGTCTGTTGAGGTAGGCTGGTCCGGAGTTGTGGAGTGCTTTGTGTGCGTGGGTGAGGAGCTTGAAGGTTATCCTCTTGTTGACAGGGAGCCAGTGCAGGTCTCTCAGGTGGGGTGTGATGTGGCTGCGTCGGGGGATGTCGAGGATAAGACGTGCAGAGGCGTTCTGGATGCGTTGCAGCCGTCTCAGGAGCTTAGCCGTCGTTCCTGCGTAGAGGGCGTTTCTGTAGTCCAGCCTGCTGGTGATGGACAATAGATTTGTAGTATACGTCCAGAAAGCCTGAGCATTGCGCAGGGCCAAAGTATGTGTGCAAAATCAGCTACAGGAGCCAAATTAGGAGGGCAGGAGGCTGCAACTTCTGAGAAGCATTCATTGAGGGTAGCAGGGGAAAGGTAGGATCTTTGCAGTACCTAGCACCGTATCAAATTAAATTTTTCATTGTGTACTGTTAAACGGGCATTCGAAGAGCGAGGGCCCATTCCTTATAGTGAGAAAGGCTATGTGGCTTCCATTTCCCACCTATCCCCAAGTTGGGTCAGTATCAATAAAGCATGCAGAATGAGGTATTTTTAGAACCATGAAATATGCATGCGGCTATGGCCCATCGTGTAAGGCGCATGAACAAAGGGATGGGGCGTAGGGAGTGAATCAGTGAAAGACCATTGTTTATGTGGAGCTTGTCGAATAGTATTACATAATAGGACTTAGCCCCGGTGCAGGCCAAATTTATCAACAAGCTCCTAAAAGGGAAGCAGGTGGTCATCCTCGAAAAGATCACCCACTGTCATCAGGTTTGACTCATGCTAGAGATTGAGATCCGCGGGGCTAAGCATGCCAGAAGGGGTGGGAAAGACCAGGGGGTGAGGGGAACTGTCAGGGCATCTGGATCACTCTCTTGGAGAGGGTAAATGGACAGGAGTAGCAACTTAACAACACCCGGAGGGGCCGGGAGTGTGGCTGTGGGTGGTGAGAGGTCGTAAGCAAGAGTGCATTTAAGTCTCCCACCTGAAGCGGGGGAGACCGTATAGTCATTTCCTCAAGGGAAAGTCTCACAAGCCATTTGCTCAGCCAAGGCCTGCTACTTGTAAAGCTCAAACTGTGAAGCCCTCACTCCTCCCGAGTCGATCGGAAGGCGGAGCTTGGCAATTGCCACTCTCCTTCTCTCTGTGTGCCAGATTAGGTCACCCAGAAGCCCGTCTAGGTCCTGGAAAAATGTCAAGGCTAAAGCTAATTAAAGAAGAAAGAACAGTGATCCCTAATAACAAAATATCATGGATATCAAATAGTAATAGAGAGTCAATTATTAGTGTAGAATCGGTAGAGGGGAAGCAGACAGCAGCAGAGAACAATAACACGGCATAATACAAAAGGAGGAAGTTACTAGAGAAAGTGGTATGTGCTGATTTTGTTACATGCTTTTTATGAGTGTATACAATGTGCCCGTGTATGTATTATTTTATTCATGTTTACTGATTACTATGTTACCCCTCCCCTGTTTTCCCTCACCCAACTACATACAGCGTCTTCTCTGGATCATATATATTAGGAGTCCTAATGATGATCCCGTCATGAATAGGGATTGAAACGGCATCGACAAATTAGGCAAAACCAATTAAATTTGTTTCTTAACAGGTTCTCTCGTTCAATTAAGAAAGCTTTGTGATACACAACTATTTCTCTTTATTACATGAGTGTGTCACTCTTCTGAACAACGAAGACAAACACTGTTGCACCTCATTGCAAATTGGGGTTTATTGTTGGAAAAAAATGTTTAAATATATGATTATTTAATCATAGAAAATAATGACCATTTGATTTCCCTGACATTTTGTTGTTATTTGGGATCACGGTTATCTCTTCTTTAATTGACACCCCATGTCCCTAGTGATCATAGGGTTTCCCTTGTTTTTCAGAATGGGTAAAGCCAATGGCAACTACACTACATAATAAAGAAGGTGGGGAAGGACCACCATTTTTGAAAGGGCTATGAGTCCAACTGTAGACAAGGAAAGGAATCTGCAAAACTATATCTGGAAGGAAATGGCAGGCACTGTTCTGGTCAGGTTGCCATCCAGGAGGTTCTTATCTGAATGGTGGATCCGGATGCCTAGGAAGCTGAACGTTGTGCCCAGCAGACTTGAACCCCATCTTGTTCTATCCAGGTTTCAGGAACTAATGAGAAGGCGTACAACTTCAGACAGTTGACCCAGAAGTGGCCGTAAAGACTTCAAAGTAGTTTTACTCAGATTTAGTGTCTTGAAAGTTTTTGATATAAAAGAGGAGGTCGTTTTCATGAAGGGAGATGGTGTGTACCCCATCTGGTAAAAGTATTCCCCCGATTGCCCCTGTGGCACGAAGCTTAATCACCAATGGCTTTATTGACAGGGCAGGGTGGGTACAGGGGACAAACCTGGTGCATTCCCTGACCCACGTCAAAGTGGAGAGAAATGGATTCACAGACTAGTACTTGTGTCGTACAGTCAGATTAAAGTATTCGTATGAGCCAGATGATTCGGGGGCCAAATACAAAAAAAACGAATAACTTCACAAAGGTAGTCCCAACAAACGATATTGAATGCTTTTTCGAGATCCAGGCTAGGGGCCTGGTATCTTGGTCAGGTTTGAGGAGATGCATCAAGGATTCTGTAGAGACAAATGGAGATTAAGTGTTACTGGAGGAAATTAACCCATTTTCATGAAGGTGGATTAGTTGCAGGACAAGTGGGAGCATTCAAGTGGCCAGGACTTTACTCTATATTATAATCCGAATTTAGGATTGCCATGCGTATACAGGAGGAAGGGTCGTTTTAGGGCCGCCCAAGCTTCAATAGGGGGACTAACACGGCCTCTCTCTGAGACAACAGGAGAATGCCGTTTTTCTTCCGTTTAGGCATAAAGTTAAACTAATTTAGGGGCTACTGCTGCCCTTTCTTGTTGCTGTGGCAGAGAGGAGGGTGGCTTTTTCATTCATTATGCAGAATGTGACCCGAATATGGTTGTGGGCTTCCACGATCCACATGCTTAAAATAAATGCAACCCACTACTCTTAAAAAAACATGAAAGAGTAGGAAAAACAGCAAAAGAAACAAGCATTGGCATAGCCAATAGGTCTCGCCTTTGGGACCATATAAGTGGTTAGCTATGCAGCACAGAAGCTGTGTGTTTATAAATATTAGAAAGTAGACAGAGCAACTAGTTATTTAGTTTGTGAGAGTGAGATAGGTATTTAGTTAGATTGAGAGTTAGTTAGTGAGAGTTAGTTAGTGAAAGTGAGAGAGTTAGTTTGTTATTTAGTTTGAGTGTGAGAGAGTTAGTTAGTGATTGTGTGAGAGAGTTAGTTACTTCGTTTGTGAGAAAGTGAGTGAGTTAGCCATGTAGTTAGTGAGTGTGCTTGAGTGAGATAGTTAGTGAGTGAGAGAGTCAGCAGTGAGGTAGTGAGAGAGTTTGTTTGTGTTTGATAGTGATTTAGTTAGTTAGTTAGGGAGTGTGAGAGAGTCTGTTAGTGAAAGAGAGTTATAAAGTTAGTTATTTATTGAGAGTGAGCGTTAGTGAGTTTGAATGAGAGACTTAGTGAGAGGGAGAGAGTAAGTGAATTAGTGATAGTGAATATGTTTTTTTATATGGGGTGGGCTTAAATAATAGGAGGGTGAAGGTTAGTTTGTTAGTTAGTGTGAGAGTTTTTTTGTTATTGAGAGAGTGAGAGTAAGTTAGTTAGTGAGAGATTTAGTTAGTGAGTGATAGAGTTAGTTAGTTAGTGTGAGAAAGTGAGAGAGTTATTTAGTTTCTTAGTTCGTGAGAGTTAGTTATTTAGTTAGTGAGTGAGTGAGAGAGTTAGTTAGCGAGAGTGAGAGTGAATTAGTTAGTGAGAGAGGATGCTAGTTTTTCTGAGTGAGAGTTTGTTAGTTCTTTAGTTTGTGAGACTGAGGTAGTTAATTATTTAGTTCGAGTGAGAGTTGGTTAGTTAATGAGTGTGAGAGACTTTGTTAGTTACTGAGAGTGACAGTCAGTTAGTTGTTTACTTTGAGAGTGTGAGAGTTAGTGATTGTGTGAGAGAGTTAGTTATTTAGGTAGTGAGAAAGTGAGTGAGTTCGCCTGTTATTTAGTGAGTGAGAGTTAGTTAGTGAGAGTGATAGAGTGAGTGAGGTAGTGAGAGAGTCTGTTAGTGTTATAGAGAGACAGTTAGTTAGTGAGAGTGAGAGAGTTAGTGAAAGAGAGTAAGAAAGTTAGTTATATATTGAGAGTGAGAGAGCCAGTGAGTTAGAATGAGAGAGTTAGTTAGTTAGTTAGTGAGAGTGAGTGACTTATAGAATTAGTTTGAGTGATAGAGTCAGTGACTGTGTTATTGAGATCGTGTGAGTTAGTTAAGTTAATGAGAGTGATAGAGTTATTTATTTATTTAGTGAGAATGAGAGAGGTATTCAGTTAGTTAGTTATTGAGCGAGTTAGTGATGTATTGAGTGACAGTGGTAGAGTTAGTTATGCAGTTATTTTGTAGGATGAGAATGAAAATGTATTTTTGTGAGATGTTTTAAGCCAAGACTGGAGGAAGTGCAGAGAGAGTGAGTGTATTTATGAATGCTTGGAGTGGCCACTTTGGAGAGAGTTGGAAGTGTGTGATGGTCAGTTTGACCTGCAGTTATTGCTTTACGTGAAATAGCACTAATAGTAATGAGTGACACAGAAGCATTGTGGCATTTGTCAGTAGGGCCATTATTTAGAAAAAACGTTGTCAATGTAATTTTTTATCCTTATAAATCAGCACTGTAATAATTGCGGATTTGCGCAAGATCACACCTTCCAATTCTTCTGGCCACAATTCCATAAAGAAATGGAAATTCTACATATTAGTAACTCGTAAACCCATTTTCAACAGCGTACAAGGTCTAAGCAATCATTTTGGGTTCTGGGTAGGGTAGTGGTTTGAAGGACGACAATGCGCTTGATGTATAATCCTTCACTATTGTCAGTGATGTAAAAATAGCAACAAAAGACACCCGTAAAAGGAGAGAAAGATTTCTATCTACTATTAGTTTTACAAGGTGGAGCTTTCCGCACAATTCTAAAAGTTACTTTCCCTCTAGATTCAGTATAACTGTTAGAGCAAAAGGAAAAGGGCGCCCACCGGGAAGTCCCATAAAAAGCAAGAAACTCGACTCAAATTGCTTCCAAAAGACTACCAAGTGTAGCCGCCATCAAGTCTGTAGTGGTGTGAAACGTTCCAATAGTTACGGAATGTGGTTGAATGGGACTCTGCCTGGCACAATAAAGAGAAACTTTTGCACCTTGTAAAGATCGTTATCAGCGGTAGGAGATGCAAATGTGGCTTTGATGCAGTTTCACTTAGGGGTGATGTTTTAAAAAAATTCTGGCAAGTTTGTACCTGCGTAAAAACAGAGTCCGAGAGTTTTTATTGTTTTTACGCTGTAATAGTTTGTTTTCTAAAAAGTTTACCAAAATACTCTTCCTAACACTGCTTTCTTTTTAAACCCACGGTTTAAACCTCGATGCTAACATTAAAACAGAGTCCGCTAAACAAGTTGCAGTAAAATAGCTTTTATGCGCGCTTTGCATTCCTTAGCAAACAGTCCCCAATTAAAATATACACACATTCAAAGGCATACTGACGCTGAGGAGGGACATAACTAGATAGTGCATAAACGTTTTGAAAATATAAATAAGGTTGTGCGGAAACGCTAATTAGAATGAGTGCCTCAGGTGTTGGTGTGGAAGGAGGGGGTCTGGTGACACAGAGGAGCAGCGGGTTATACAGTTTACAAAAGTGTGCATGACATGGTACTGTCCCTCACGTTCCTTTGTATTCGGCACGCTAAACACTCTCACAGGGTAACGCCTATAAATAATAACATACACCCCATAGATTGGCAGAACTGTTCCAATCTCAAACTCTAAAAATAAAGTCAGAAAAAGTACAGTTTCACTGTGAGAAAGTAAGATTCAGTGGCTCGTTGTTTTGCCAGTCCAAAAAGCTGAGGCACGGCAATAAATAGTATTTGCGCAAGATCACAGTTTTGTAAAAATGATAACTCACACCTACCACATCTTTAGGCCACAATCCCCTAAACAAATGGGATTCCGACATATTTGTAACTTGTAACCTCCTATTCACCATCGTAGAAGTTGAAGCAATAATTTAGGGTTTAGAGTACGGTAGTATTTTGCAGGACGTCAATGCTTTTCATATAACCCTTCACCATTGTTCGTGATGTAAAAATAACAACAACAAAACACAGCCAAGGAGTACGAAACGCAACTCAAATAGCGCGTATTATTTTATTGCGTGCTAATAAGGTATCAGCAATAATGCTGCACTTCTTAAGTTCTTCGAAAGGCAACCAGGCACGCCTGCCCCATGAGCTGCTGTTTCCTAAAGCTGACTTCGACTCAGTGCCCACAGATTGAGCATCGCTGAAAGATGCATTTCTAAAATAATCCTTCTTGGCAACGGAGGTCTCGCTTTGCATTCATGAGAGCACTCTGGACCAGGCTATATTTTTTAGTTAATGTTTGCCCTCGCACGCCACAAGAAAACAAGCATTGGCCGCGCGCTGTGGTGGGGGAGGGGGAGCAGCCGGAGAGCAAGTGACGCGCGGCTGTGAAAGTGACACGGCCGCGCGGCCGCTAGACGCGCTCTGTGGTGGGGGAGGGGGAGGAGCAATAAAGAGGAAAGCCAGATTGCCTGGAGCATGCGAGGAAAGCGCGTTACTGTGCGCGTTCTCGCATGCTCTAGGCCAGCCAAAAGTTGTGGTCGCATTTCTGAAGCCCACACTACAAAATGTCTCGCCCAGAGCCAGCGCTGAAGCGCTGGCTTTCAGGGCGAGACCTAAAAAGGGGGAGGACAATCACCTTTGCCAAGAGTGCTCTGGTACATGACCTGTGGTGAAATATCCACAAATCAAACCATTCAAAGGAAAATTAATTCAATAAAATCTCTGGATTGAAGGTAGTCAGACAATTACAGTGTATGTGTTGGACTACTAGCCGTTCAGATGCTCAAATTGCGTTTAAGGACAAACTACATGCTTAAGATTTCCTTCAGATATTGGCTTGCTGAGGACATAATGCACTCCAAAAACTGCCCAAAGTACTTAAATACTTTGTGGCTGTGTGAAAATGTAGCATGGCTTTTCATAACAAAACCCACGATATTTACACAGGTATTGCATTCATCCACCCAAGAGATGTTAGAGACACCTCTCTTTGCACTGTCTCAAGTCACTTCTCAACTGCCCCTTGGATCAAAAATCTTTTTGGTTAGGTTTTTTTCTTGGTCTAGCTTCATTTTGATATAAGTAGATTAAACTTTGAAATATGTTTTCTTATTCTGTTTGCTGTACCAGGTTTTCTAGAAAAAGATTTTGGTGCCAAATGTATACAGCATTTTTCTTTCCACATTCAGGTCTTTCAAGAATCAAAGATCAACCTTTTTGTAATTTAAATATATATATATATATATATATATATATATATATATATATATATATATATATATATATATATAGACTGTCCAATTAATTAAGCACTTTTCTTCATATTATAAGGCTACCATATTTCCAAGGCAGGGGTTTCCTGTTGCAAATTGTTATCCAGTATGACCGTCCAATTGGTCAGTGGAAGCAAACTATAATTATAAATTCCAGAACACCTTAGGGTGACAAATGAAACCCCAGGATCAGAAATATGGTGCCCTGAAAACATAAAAATGAACTAGAAGCCTGGTCATGGCTTGTGGTTGTAGTTCAGAGCACTGTTATATGAAATGCCATTATAGTATATTTGGTGCATAAAGAGCCAGTTAGGTTTATAGCATCAGGACTTTATATAAAGGGACACCACCTGGCAACCTAGCAACAAACAGCTTGGCAAAGTAATGCAGATGAAGTCTAGAGCAGGGGCAACTACTTACGGCAAAATAAAATTTTGAATACTACAGACACTAAACCCCATACTAGGCAAGAGCACAAAAAAAATCGCCTTCATTTTTAGGAGCAAACTTTAGCTTTTAGAACAGCAATTTAAAAAAACATGGGTAGGTACCGCAATAAAATCGAAACTGAGGCATAATAAAGAATAACATTAAATGAGAGCAATGTTACAAAATACATTAAATAGAGCTGAGAAAATGATCTGCTGGGATAAATGAAGAAAGGGATAAAGAGGGAATTGAGAAAATACTCTAAGGAGAACTGAGGATATTGTTTCAAAAGTGTATCACATATGCTTCCCCAGCTCTTGTCACAGGTTTTAGGGAATCAGAGGTCTTGAGAAGTACATAAGTGCTTTGTGGAGTGATAAGTCTGGTATCAGCAATCTTTACTCTTGCCTACCTCACATTTTGTAATTCCTTTACTTTTGATTCAATTAGCCCAGAATAATCAACATGGTTCACATGTTCAAGGATTGTGGTAAGGCATCATGATGCGGCACTAACTGACTTACTGAGCCTGTGGTAAGTCTGGTCCAGACCAGTGTCTGTGCAACTCTACTACAACACAATTACTTAGAGTTTAATAATTTACTGATACTTATCCCACGAACATTCATTTTCATGTAAAAGGACGATTCCGTAATTATTTCACTACAGTCCATTCAGATCCCTTAGCTTCTATGTCTCTATTAATAGGTTTTCCCAGGTCCATTAGTTTCCTTTGCAGTATTTTCTGTAAATCTTTGTACGATACCATTGCTGGTGCTAGGTCCTGTGTATGTTAGTCCAAGTGTGGGGGCCTCCACTTTCCAGTGAGAAATGTGTGATGCATTGAGTGCACTACTGCTGTTGAAGTTCTACTGTTGATCCTGGGGAATAGAATATGAAGGTCATCATTGTTCTTGGGAGGGCATGTGTTGACGCTTCTGTTCTATCAAGAAAGCCTAATATGCAGGATCAGTAGGAGGCAAAATGGATTCAGAAACTTTGCTGCAAAGAATTCTACCAAAGACCCTCACTTCGTCTTTTCAAAGTATTACATTTATTCAGTAAATATAGTTAATATTGCAGTAGTAAAGTGACTAGCACAAATAGTACCAATAATCAGTAAAATGGTATACTCACAGCACATAAACTGCCTACAGAACCAATATGCAAGCCAAATCAATAGAGCATAATTAAAAAGCCAAATCATTAACCTGAGCAACAGAGCGCGCTGCACTACAAGAACTACGTGTGATTAGTGCCTGTAATATGTGCTTCTATGAAATAGGCTTGTGAGAAAGTGCCCTCTTTCTTGCATGAGTATGCCCCCACTTTTTGCTGATGTGCTTTGACTGAGTGTGCCCTGGGCTCCTGCCAAACAGGTACCCAGGGCCTGTGTTCCTTCCCTAAAACTGCATTGAAGCCTAAACCCAATTAGCATCTCTGGCCACAGGTAAGCCCTTGGTAAATGGTACCACAGGTACCCAGGGCACTGTGACCAGAGAAGGCCCTAAGGGCTGCAGCACTCATTGTGCCACCCTTAGAAGCCCTGTACCTTGACACACACCCCCTGCCCTTGCAGGCTGCGTGTCTTGGTGCAGACCCAAGTGAAGAGTCGACATGGCACACATCCCTGTGTGCCATGCCCACAACCCTCTGCCCTGGCATCCATCAGTCACCCCTCTAGCTGGGTGCCCTATGCCAGTGGTGAGGGTACAGGTGCGTGAGCCCTGTACCCCTACAGTGCCCAGGTCCATTCCTGGGCACTGTGAGTGCTGTGCTGCCATTAAGAGGTATGGCTGCACTAAAGACTGAGAAGTTTGGTATCAAACTTCTCAGCACATTAAACCCACACTGATGCCAGTGTGGGATTTAATGTAAAATACACGACAGAGGGCATCTTGCAGATGCCCCCTGAAACTTGACCAACTCCCAGGGACCTGACTGAGTGGCTGCCGAGGCTGCCACCCCACACATGTTTCTAGACCCCTGGGTCGAGAGCTGCTGCTCTCGGGGCCTGAAACCATGCACAGCCTGGGACGAGGTGCCAAGCCCCCTCCCCAGGATGAGCAGGGTTCACGAAGGAGAAGCTTCAAAGGCATACCGCCTTTGTGAGCCTCTCCAGACCACTTGCTGTACTCAGCAACTGGTCCCCACTGGTTCTACCCCCACTTTGGGCGGGAGACCCGGCGGGAAAAACAAAGTAAGGAAGAGAGGTGTGCCCACCTCTGCCTACCCCACCCCTAGGATGGGGAGGCGAGGTGAAGCACAACCTCGAGTCCCCGCCATCTTGAGGATGGGGGGACCCAGCCAATCAGGACTAGGCTCCTGCCCCCCTCCCACTGGAGGGTGGCAGAATAGGGGGTGTACTCACCCCAGGGAAGGGACCCATTGGTCCCTGCCCTTGCCCTACCTGTAACGCCCTTAAATCAGGTATTTAGGGGCACCCTGAACCTTGCTTTTACAGATCCAGCAGCGACAAGAAAAGAAGAAGGACGAGAAGCCGTGCAGAGCTAACAAGAGGACGACGCCCACTGACTTGGCCCCAGCCCTACAGGCCTGTCTCCCCTCGAACCTGCTCCTGCGAAACCCCGGCGTGTCCAGTGGCCAGCAACCTCACAAACCCCGGAGGACCTGCCTGCATTCCCTTATCCAGCTGTTTCTCCCGAGAACACCGGACGCGTTTAAACTGCAGCTTCTGGTGCCAGCCAGGAACCGCGAATCCAGCACACTCTGCACCCGCCGAGCCCGGCCCGTGTTTGAGTGAACAAACACCACGAGGAGGTCCCCCCGGCGATCCTGACCAGAGATCCGGCGACCCCTGACCTGCCTCAAGCCTCCCGACGACACCTGCAGCCTCAATCCAGAGGACTCCCCCCTACCGCGACCAGAGCGGGTAAGAAAATCCGACGTCCAAAGGCACCTCTGCACCCGACGCCCCACGGCCTTGTGTGCCCAACCCAGCGGTGCCTAACCATCCCTCTACATCCCAACTTACCCCTCGAAGCGGTGGTCACTCCTGGAAGATCCTCGTCCCCGAGCCTGCAGTGTTTCTTTGTCCCGGAGAATCCCCATCGAAATCAACAGGGCACCTGACCTCAAAACAGCACCCTGCACCCGGCTGCCCTAGCGCCGCTGAGGGTGCCCCTTCTGTGCTAACTTGGTCCCCAGCTTGCCCTGAGCTTAACCCTAGGAGCTTTGCTCCCAGAACCCTGTGGCCTGCTTACCAGCCGCCACCAACCGGAGCCCCCCTATCCTCCATAGGATAAGATTGGGTCTCAACACTCTGCACCCGGCCGCCCGAGTGCCGCTGAGGGTGCAACAACAGTGCATCACTGACCCTGGGAGACCCCCGAGTCTAACCCCAGAACCCTAACTCAAAAGACTGATTACTTACCTTGAAACCGATAACTCATTTTTCCTCATAGGATAACATTGAAGCTTTTTCTCCCAAAAAGTTTCTGTGTCGAATTTTGCAAACTACAAATATTCCTTAAAAATCAGCCGAATAACCAAAACGCATTCTTTCAACTGTTTTCAGGAAATGCCCCAGTGCTGAATCCAGGATCCAGCACTGAGTAAGAAAAAGTATCGATAACCTAACTTACCTGCCAAGTGAATTTCCTTCCATAGGATAACATTGGTGACTCTATGTGAAAAAAGTTTCTAAGTGTCGAGTTTTGCAAATTACAAATATTCTTTAAAAATCGGACGAGTTACCAAAACGAAGTTACTCACTTGTTTACTAAAGATGTCCCAGTGCTGAATCTAGGTATCCAGCACTGATTAGGAAAAGTAATCACAAACGTAATTTACCGATGATACAATTTCCCCCCATAGGAACCATTGACTGTTTTCTGTGAAAATTCTTCTGTCAACTTTTGAAATACAAGAATATTCTTTAACAAGCATTGGCATAGCCAATAGGTCTCGCCTTTGAGGCCTTATAAGTGTTTAGGCAGAGCTATTGACTTTGCCAATGTCTTCAAGCTGTGCTGTAGATAAGTGTGGCTGCTGTGCGGCATGCTGAAAAGTTATAATAAAAAAGTGTCAGAAGCATTTTTGTTACTTTATATATGACCAAGAAGGCATTATGTAAAACTGAACGACCATATTAAAAAAAGTATTTACAATAAAAAATGTCCTCAGTTTTCTTTTGTTCTTGCAATGCTGGCAATGGTTGTTTGTTAATGCTTTTTTTTTGAGGGGGCATAAACAATCGGAGGGTGAAGGTTGGGAACTAGTACCTGTATTATAACACTAGCAGCGGCCAGACGCTAGGGGAGAATCAACAGATGCCAGATTCCGAGAGCAGGCTGAGGTGGTGCTGAGTGATGCTGAGGTGGTAGTGGTGGTGGTGGTGGTGACTGTTGCGGAGACGATGCTGAGGTGGTGCTGAATGATACTCAGGTGTTGCTGAGTGATGCTGTGGTGGTGCTGAGTGATATTGTCTTGGCGCTGAGTGATGCTGTGGTGGCGCTGAGTGATGCTGTGGTGGTGCTGAGCGATGCTGTGGCGGCGCTGAGCGATGCTGTGGCGGCGCTGAGCGATGCTGTGGCGGCGCTGAGCGATGCTGTGGCGGCGCTGAGCGATGCTGTGGCGGCGCTGAGCGATGCTGTGGTGGCGCTGAGCGATGCTGTGGTGGCGCTGAGCGATGCTGTGGTGGCGCTGAGCGATGCTGTGGTAGCGCTGAGCGATGCTGTGGTGGCGCTGAGTCATCCTGTGGTGGTGCTGAGTGATGCAGTGTTGGCCCTGAGTGATGATGTGGTGTCGCTGAGTAAAGCTATGGTGGTGCTGAGTGATGCTGTGGTGGCGCGGAGTGATGCTGTGGTGGCGCGGAGTGATGCTGTGGTGGCGCGGAGTGATGCTGTGGTGGCGCGGAGTGATGTGGTGGCGCTGAGTGATGCTGTTGTGGCGCTGAGTGATGCTGTTGTGGCGCTGAGTGATGCTGTTGTGGCGCTAAGTGATGCTGTTGTGGCGCTAAGTGATGCTGTTGTGGCGCTAAGTGATGCTGTTGTGGCGCTAAGTGATGCTGTTGTGGCGCTAAGTGATGCTGTTGTGGCGCTAAGTGATGCTGTTGTGGCGCTAAGTGATGCTGTGGTTGTGCTGAGTGATGCTGTGGTTGTGCTGAGTGATGCTGTGGTTGCGCTGAGTGATGCTGTGGTTGCGCTGAGTGATGCTGTGGTTGCGCTGAGTGATGCTGTGGTTGCGCTGAGTGATGCTGTGGTTGCGCTGAGTGATGCTGTGGTTGCTCTGAGTGATGCTGTGGTTGCTCTGAGTGATGCTGTGGTTGCTCTGAGTGATGCTGTGATGGCGTTGAGTGATGCTGTGATGGCGTTGAGTGATGCTGTGATGGCGTTGAGTGATGCTGTGATGGCGTTGAGTGATGCTGTGATGGCGTTGAGTGATGCTGTGATGGCGTTGAGTGATGCTGTGATGGCGTTGAGTGATGCTGTGATGGCGTTGAGTGATGCTGTGATGGCGTTGAGTGATGCTGTGATGGCGTTGAGAGATGCTGTGATGGCGTTGAGAGATGTTGTGTTGGTGCTGAGTGATGCTGTGCTGGCTCTGATTGATGCTGTGCTGGCTCTGATTGATGCTGTGGTTGCGCTGAGTGATGCTGTGGTGTTGCCGAGTGAGAGATAGAGTGAAGATATAATGCCCAATTAGAGAGGGTGGTGAGAGAGAAAGAGAGAGCAAGGGTGTACATAGAATAAAGAGTGGAGCGGGATAGAGAAAGAAGGGGAGAGAGAGTGAATGAAGGAGTTTGAAAGAGAAACAGATAAAGGGGTGAGAGAGAATGAAAGGCTAAAAAAGATAGAGAGGGGAGAGTTAATTAAGTAGAGAGAGAATTAGAGAGGGGAGAGAGAGAGAAGGAGAGAGACAATAAGAGTGGGGGGTGTGGAGTTTAAATAGAGTGAAGAAGTGACGCGGAAAAAGTAACCTTAAATATAGCTTTGTGCTTGGCGCGAATAAATATTTTTTTTTTAAAACAGTGAGAGACAAAAATACTGGTACTTAGGCTGCGACTCCCAATATAAAACAAATAGCGATATAAGGTGAAATCAACCCACCGAAGCAATATTTCTAACTAGACAAAAAAAAGCTTGCATTTCAATGCTAATCGCTGTTGTTTTTCATGTGACTGTAGTCCAGGACCCTCAGTTGGTAATGTGAGCTGCTGCTGCGATTGAAACATCAGAGTCCAGAGAGTTAATGAGCCATGACGAGGAAATGAGGAAGAGATAGGAAACCCAGATGCCAGCTGCGCGTGCACGCCATCGTGAACTCAAGCTGGTCGCCAGCCGAAAGCCAGTGTTTGCACTTCCAAAACCCGCTTACTAAAACTCTCGGCCAGACCAGCGCAAGCGCTGGTGCAGGCCGAGACCTAAAAATCGTACCTCTAACCAAAACGCATTTACTCACCTGTTTTCAGGAAATGTCCCAGGGCTGAATCCAGGATCCAGTCCTGTGGTAACCAAAGTAATCTGAAAAGTAATTAACTGCATTTTTATCAAAAAGCCCATTCATTCGAATGTACTATACCTGCAATGTGTTGCAAACTGCTTACTTAAACCTGTAACCAAAACCAGTACAAGTGACACCACAATTTTGAACTGTGTTCCTACAAGTAATTTACCACTGCAAAGTATTTTCATGCTTGCCTGTACCAGGCTTGCTTGGTTCTAGAAATAAAACAGTATATTTTTTATACAAAACAATTGGCCTAGAGTTCAGTTATTGAGTGTGGGAATTCCTTTGCTGACTGAGTGGGTACATCAAATGCTTTACACTGTCCTCTGATACTGCCATACTGCTCGACCAAGCTACCACTTTGGAGAGTAAGGTTCTATCTAACTTTAACCTCTGCCAAACCTCTGGAGATCCCTGGACTCTAAACACCCTGTACCTCACTTTGGTGCAGTGTATATAGAGCCAGTTTCTTACAAGGCTCAAATATGGTACTTGCCAATAAAGAGGAGTCTCTTAATAAGGTTTTGAACAATAAGAACAATTAGTGTATATCGAAAAAAAAGCGTGACATTTTTAATACATGACATTCCGTCAACGTGACCCAGAACCAAAATATTACATATAAATTGAAACATTTTCTTTTTCTTTCCGTCTGGACAGTTTAAAATACAAATACACTATGATTTTCTGATGAGCATTCATTACATTCACGTAATTTTCAACCACAGGGAAAATAATTTCAAAATATGTTGCATGAACTCATTCTATTTGCACAACAAGCTGCAGAGGAAGCAGCGCGTAAATATAACAATATGAGAGCAATGGCATTTCTATCAGAACATGCTGCAGGTTTCATGCTTGCCATATTACATCTGTTAGTCATGGAAAAATACAACGACCAGCAAACCAGACAGTTTAAACTAATTCACAATATTTTTCTTTTTTACTGAGAAAGAAACATGCACATTTGATGTGCACGTTTTAAGGCCTATTGTGTTAGCAACTACAAAATGTCATATGTTTCTAATTTGTCAGCTTTCTCACATGTACTGTGGATGGATGTATGTGGCTAAGTAAAGTAAAGAATGTATAAAGATACATTACATTGTCCTTTCATTATTCTACAAGTGTGTTGCTCTGTGTTTATTGTACTTTGAAGTTTTGTACTCAATGTTCCAATAACCATACATATACACAGCTGACTTTCTAATGACAATGCGATCTACATACACTGATGCTCACAAATGCTCTGCTGCCTCAAAGAGAACCCACTATGACACTGGTCACCTGTAAATGTCAAAAGGGAAGCCATCAAGTAGGTGAAATGCACCATAATGATGTGAGACTAGGGAAGGTAAAGGGGAGAGGTCAGTCTGGATCTTGCCTTACTGTGCAACAAACAGCGGGTTAACGCCAGTTCTGCTACTACAATCATAATGGTTTTAACAATGATCATGCTATTTGTTCGTTATTATACAACTTCTCTGTTTAGTAACAAACTTTCCAAATGTTTACAATGTCAACTAATACATTTAAAGCACATTATGAGAAGATTGCAGCACATTCACTGCCTGTCAGTCAACAATGGAAAGTAAATGTGCTACAGTTAAAAAAAACTAAACTGCAATGGATGTAAGCCAAGGAATAGAAGAAAGTAAAACATATAAAACAAAATTTAAAAAACAACAGCAAAATACAGAGATTCAAGAAAGAACAATGATTCTAAATCGACTGGCTTGCCAAGCAATTCAAAGATTGCTGACAAGCTATGCAGAGCAACAAAACTAGCAAAGACAAAAACAATAGGTTTGGCTTTTTTAATAAGTGTGATGATTGGCTTCTTCAGTGACTGGGGAGTTTGAGTGGGTGGACTGGAGAATGCGTCACTGGTTGGATGAATGAGTGGGACCATGCATAGGTTAAACAGTCAAAGCCTGACTGATGAATGAGTGAGTGCAAAATTTGAGTAAATTAGAAAATGACTAGACTGCCAGCAGACCTCACTAAAACATATAATACAAATTAAAACTGAAAAATATATCATCCTCATCTGCTACTCCTCACTAAGGATGATGTTGTAGGGCTCCAGTGTGGTGGGTAGACTTCTAGTAGTCACTTGGGCCGACAAGAACCACTTTATATGAAGGTGAGCTCATAGCTGCCAAGGTTTCAGATTGCCATGTGTGACATTTTCATAAATTTAGTGTAATTATGTGTGACATTTCAACAACTATGAGTGACACTTTCTCGCAACAAAAATCAAGCAATGAAAACCAGGAAAACATATAAATATCAGCAGTTACACCCATTTGAGCATCAAGACATTCTAAGAAGATGTTAAAACTGCTGGAAAGCACCAGAAACTGAAGCACCTCGTTCTCTTCTAAGCTGATCGTACTGTTAAACAAAACAAGGACTCAGATCTGCACCAGACGCGTAGATATTCAGCAAAATAGATGAGACTCCGGCAGGGGTAAGGAGAGCCTTAGCACACGTAAAGGAATGAGACAGCATAATGCGCCACATAAAGAGTTTGATGAGCGAAGCTGTTAGCACAAGTACCGCTGTCAATATCGGGTGTTCCCGCCAGGCCCAAAAGAAATTAAGTTATTCCTGTCCTACATACCAGCATGAAAACAGGGTCCCAGTGACCATACCGCCGTCTTGAACACAAGTGGGCACATGACAGTACATACCGGCGTCTCCTTGGCTCTCAGTTGCACCCAGTTTAAACAAATTCACTGTCCCGCACTCCCCGGTCTCGCGCCTTGTAGTCTGGGAGCAGACCTCCCCTATCGGCCGCCTCCGCTCTGGATCAATATACCGAAGCCGGCTGCAGCGCGGGCCTGCGTTGACGTTGTGATTTAAAAATACTCGTTCCTTGAAAATGAAAGCGCCGATATACAAGAGCTTTTGCATGGTAGCTTGGGTGCAGCAGGAGAGGAGTCAACGCCCCCCAGCCCCGGGACCTAGTGGTGCAGCCCAGCTGAGTACAAGAGTGTGCCCAGGAACAGCGTACTCACGATTGGCGTTGCAGCAGCATCAACCAGCCCCCAAGTCTGGTCTTAATTTATGCGCAGGCTGAGGCAGCACTGGACTCACTGTCTCTCTCAGCCTCGAGTCCCCCGCCGTTTCTGACGACCTCACTTCCTGTGTTCCAGGTCGTGGGGTCACATCCGAATAATTCGGCAGTGAGTGTCAGTCAGTGATTGACAGCAGCGCCGCGGGCGGGACTGGGAATTAGATGCAGCCAGGGCAGATTGTAACGCACGCAGCCAGAGCTGAGCAGACAGATCTTTAACCGTTTGTTAACTGTCTGAGCCAGCTGCTGGCAAGTGAGTCTGCAGCCGGTAGCAACTTAACCGGCACACAGCTGTCAAAGGCGCGCGCTAGCACCCTGGCGTAGGCGAGTTTCAGAGTAGCATTAAAAATGCGTGACAATGCATTTCAGTGCGGTGATGCGGAACACCGCACTGAAATGCATTAGTGTCACACCCGATGCGTGATACTTGGCAGGACTGTGAGCTATTAACCAGCTTGAGATCAGGGCCTTGCCCTCGCTACGTGTAAGATTTAGCAGAGCGCAAGTGAAGATGTCAACTAGACCTAACGAACGTACCAGCCTCATTCCTGATGTTTGAGGAAACCTCGGGATTAATTCAAAACAGTGGAATCATGGTCGTAGGAAGTGTGGGGGGCACAGGGATTCATCACCCCCAGATTTTGGAAAGGGGGGCCCAGGGAAAAAGAATGGGAGAACTTTGGGGGGTGGGGGAATCAGCCCCCATCCCCTTTTCAGCCCTATCTTGCTTGTCACCACAAAGTCGAGCTTCACACTGTCTCTATTAAAACTTGAAGGTTGTTCAGCGATGCAGTCCCTACTTAAACTACATTTATTTTCCAGTTCATTAAAAGCATGGGGACTGAAAAACAAAGTTTAAACAGGGGCTGCTGATTTAAATTCAGCATGCCTCTAATTTATAAATCCAGGTACGCAGCACCCATTTTGCTAAAAATGCTTTTCAGATCCTCCGCCCCAACCGGTGGTGTGCTGTAGCAGAGGCTGCGGCAGTTTTGATGACATGTAATTCTTTTAGCTGAGTGCTGGCTATAGTAACTTTGCAGGCCCTTCAAAGGCTTTTTAAAAATAAAGGAGAGTTTTTTAATTGCTTCTTGTAACCCCTGCAGTCTGCTCTCACTTCAGCCCACTTGCAAGATGTCAATTAAAGACTTGGTGTGGAGAGACCAACAAGAAAGAATGGCTCTATTATTATTTCTCTTCCCTCTGACAAATACACGGCAGTCGTACATTGTCACACTCTTTAATACTATAAAGGGGAGGTTATGGAAGCTTGTATGATTACTCATAAATGAAAAACTCAATAAACAGATTAAACAAAAATAAAGAGGAGGTTATGGAAATGTCATTTAAAATGTAACTGAGCGAGACAGTGTATTGCATTATATTGTCTTTCTATAGCACTTTCCCCACCCTTGTGAGCCCAAAGGCTCTGTGTCATAAATATTTATGACATTAGAATACTAATAGACTTTTTTTTATTTTTATTTTTATCTTTTTAGTGCCTTGAAACCGTTCATAACATAAGGCACTACTTAAACAGAAACGTTCATGACAAAAGTTATATTCTGTTATTAGGTTCAATAAATGATTTTATTTAATGGTCCAACCCTCCATGTTCCTCCACTCTTCTCATTTTAGGCTACAGTTGCCTTTGGCAAAGTGTACTTTGTGTGCTGTATGCCCTCTTGTAGTCTAACATGCATGTGACATTTCCATTCCACAGAAGCCGCTTTGGGGGATATTGAGTGAACTTCTTTGCCTTTTAACTGTTTGAATCACTTGTACCTCTGAAGGACGGTACCATTCATCTCATGTCAAAACACTCATAACATAGAACGCAAGGCACTCACACACTTCTATCCATCCATACATACATTAGAATCATCCAAGAGAAACCATTCGCTCACTAACTTTTTACTTCAAATTCATGCATATGAGCAGTGAAACAACATGGTAAGAACAGAATTCTGATCATCACATACAACATATGCACAACCTTTGGGCGGTAAATGGGTACTAATGAGGTAAAACATTAGCCCACACAGAGTTAAGATTAGTAGAAATGTCAAAATAATTAAGTATTACAATCGGATATTGTGCAGCATAATGTGCTTTTTAACCCCTTCGGTGCTCTGGACGGACGGGAGCCGTCATGAGGCACGGTGGGCGTGTGCTCACGACAGCTCCCGGACGTCCTGGCACCCACCCACGGGGGGGGGGGAGCTGGCGCTCCCGCCGTGGACCGCCGATCTTGCTGCCCCCACCGGGGAGGACAGCGGAAGGCCTTCCGCTGCCCCCCCGCACCCCCTCCTCCACGTCATCTAATGACGTTAGCGCGCATTGCGCGCCGACATCATTAGATGAAACTGGACGCGGTGGAAGCCATTTGCTTCCTGCGCGTCCAGGAGGAGAAGGTGAGTTTCTCCTCGGGGAGGGTTTTTTTTCCAAACAAAGAGGCTTCGGGGGAAAGGAAAGGGTTTTCCTTTCCTCCAATGTCTTTTTGAGCATTCCTGCTGCACAATCGCTTGATCGTGCAGCAGGAATGCCCACTAGACACCAGGGATTTTTTTATTTTAGTTTATTTTTTTCAAATTATGCAATCTATTCGGGGAGCGGCCCCTTGGGGGACATTCTTTGGCCGTTTCTGCCCCGTGGGGGGGGGGCAGATCGGGCCAACAATTTTTTTTAGATTGCCCACTGGGCCACCAGGGATTTTTTTTGTTTTAGTTTGTTTTTTTCTGTATGTAATGCATGCGGGGAGCGGCCCCTTAGGCAAGGGTTGGTCCCCTTTGGGTGACATATTGTTTGGCCGTTTCTGCCCCCATGGGGGGGGGGGGCAGATCAGCCCAACTCATTTTTGTAGATGGCCCACTGGGCCACCATAGATTTTTTTGTTTTAGTTTATTTTTTTGTAATGCATGCGGGGAGCGGCCACTTGGGCAAGGGTCGCTCCCCTTTGGGGGACATATTATTTGGCCGTTTCTGCCCCCCTAGGGGGGCAGATCGGTCCAAATAATTTTTTAGCAGGCCCACTGGGCCACCATGGATTTTTTTGTTTTAGTTTATTTTTTTGTATTGCATGCGGGGAGCGGCCCGTTGGGCAAGGGTCCCCTTTGGGAGGTCATATTATTTGGACGTTTCTGCCCACGGGGGATGGACCACTAGGCCACCAGCAATTTTTTTGTTTTCGTTTTTTTGGCCCCTTGGGCAAGGGAAGTTTAGTCTGGCCGTTTCTGCCCCACTGAGGGGGGGAGGGGGGGTGTTGGACCAAAATGATTTCAGAAGGCCCACTAGGCCACCAGGGATTTATTTTTTTATATAGATGATTGTGGGGAGCGGCCCCATGGACAAGGGTCGCTCCCCTTTATGGGGTTGAATATTTCAGCTGTTTCTGACCCCTTGGGGTCAGCCTTTTGCTTTTAGGCCCACCTACCCGCCATCTTGGCTGGTAGATTGTGTGTGGACTGGTTCATTATTTGCATATGTGATTGTAACGTTTTATTTCTCCTTTTTTTCTAGTGCTTTTTGTTCTTGTTTGCGGTTTCTGCAGTTTAGCGTAGTTGCATTTATTTGGTAAGAAAAACTTTTTTTGTTACGTTTACTCCAAATGAGTATTATTGTCATGCACGAGTGAATTTTTAGTAAGTGGTGTCAAAACAGCAGCATATTTAGTTTTTTTTTTAGATTGAAATTCTTTGCGATGTCTTTTGCGTTGTCTTATGTGTAATTTTCTTTTCTTTTTTAGTAGGATATTGTTGGTCCTTGCTGTGTCTGTGCAGAGTAGGTGGTGAGTCTATCTGCTTCTGGCAAGTGAGTGGTATAGTTTTGGAGTATATAGGTCTTTGTGATAAAGCCACATTTTGTTTATTAGTTTTTCTACAAAGTGTTTGGTGTTGTTGACTTGTTTGACACGTTACCTTTGTTAGTAAGGATTATGGCTAGCCGCAGAATTACTGCTCAGCAGGTGGTTGGTATGCTTTTTGAATCTTCCTCTGAGCAGGATTATGAGACTGACAGTGCGTCTGAGGGAGAGGAGGGAGGGGAAGATTCAGGCAGTGAGTTGTCTCTCCACATGGAATCATCGGATGATGAATCTACTCTCAGTGCGGATGAAGCTACTCTCAGTGCGGATGAAGTGCCTGTTTTAGAGGAGGACACTGATGTGCCGATGGTGCAGCAAGAGGCATCTGGATTGCAGCCTGAGGCTGCTAGGCTTCCTACTGGAAGTGCTGGACTCTGGGTTGATCCAAACATGGTGCAGCCGGTGTTGCCTGCCTTTACTGGTGATGCAGAGTGTAGAGTGAATTGTGAATTTTTTTTGCCTATACAGTTTTTTCAGTTGCTTATGGATGATGTCTTTTTGGCTGAGATTGTTGAGCAGACTAATTTGTATGCAGAACAGTATTTGAGGGACAACAGTGAAAGACTTAGGCCCTACTCTAGAGTTACTCGGTGGACTCCCACAAATCTGGATGAGATGAAGAAGTTTTTGGGTTTTACTTTTTTGATGGGTTTGATAAGGAAGCTGTCCATTGCTTCATATTGGTCTACTAGTCCAGTGATGGCAACGGCCATATTTCCTGCCATTATGAGTCGTGATCGGTATTTGCTTCTGCTTCGGATGCTGCATTTTGTTGATAATGCTTCGGCGTTGCCACGAGATCACCCCGAGTGTGACCGTCTTTTTAAAATTCGACCTGTTCTTGATCACTTTGTAGATCGATTTTCAGAGATCTATATTCCAGGGAAAGAAATAGCTATTGATGAGTCTTTGGTCCTGTTCAAGGGTTGTTTGGTTTTTGGACAGTACATTCCTAGCAAGAGGGCACGTTATGGAATTAAGCTGTATATGTTGTCTGAGAGTAGGACAGGATATGTCTATAATTTCCGGGTGTACACTGGTAGGGATTCCACTATTGATCCCCCCTGGTTGTCCGTCCACTTTTGGAGTTTCAGAGATAATTGTGTGGGATCTTGCTAGAGGACTGTTTAACAGAGGCCACCATTTGTACCTTGATAACTTCTACACTGCTGTGCAATTGTTTAAGGAATTGTTCAAAGTGGACACTTTTGCTTGTGGCACAATCCGCTCTAACCGTAAAGGTTATCCAAAAGTGCTTGTTTGCAAAAAGCTTCAGAGGGGACAGTGCAGTTCCTTGCGTAGTGATGAACTACTAGCTGTGAAATTTGTGGACAGGAGGGATGTGTACATGCTGACTACCATCCATGATGAGAGTACTTCAAAGTGGACACTTTTGCTTGTGGCACAATCCGCTCTAACCGTAAAGGTTATCCAAAAGTGCTTGTTTGCAAAAAGCTTCAGAGGGGACAGTGCAGTTCCTTGCGTAGTGATGAACTACTAGCTGTGAAATTTGTGGACAGGAGGGATGTGTACATGCTGACTACCATCCATGATGAGAGTACTTCACCTGTGGCTGTTTGGGGTCAGATTGCAGAAGTGCGCAAACCTGTGTGCATTTTAGACTACAATAAGCACATGGGTGGTGTCGATAGAGTAGATCAGAGGTTGGAACCTTACACTGCTATTCGTAAGGCTTACATTTGGTATAAGAAGTTGGCCATCCATCTCTTCAATTTAGCAACTTTCAATGCTTTTGTTGTGTACAAGGAGTGTTCTCCTGCGTCAAAGTTGACTTTTGTTCAGTTTCAGGAGTCTGTGATAGGCAGCCTTGTTGTTGTGGAACAGGCAAGTGTTCCTAGAGTTGGAGTGGTGGAGGATGTGGCTAGATTGAAAGATCGCCACTTTCCTGATTTAATTCCTCCCACGCCCAAAAAAAACAATCCCTGTAAGAGATGTAGAGTCTGCTTGCGAAGGTGTGCGCGGAAGGAGAGTCGTATGCACTGTGCCGATTGTCCATCTAATCCTGGGCTGTGTGTGCCTACATGTTTCAGATTGTATCACACTCAAAAGAGTTTTTGGGAGCAACCGTGAGTCTAATAGTGTACTGCCTGGTCTGTTTGGTTTTATATAGTTGTTCAGTTTAACGTTTGGCAATAGAATGATGTCTTTAGTTACTGCTGTTGTTTTTGTAGTTATAGTTTTGTATTTAGTTGCAATTGGTTTGTGTTTTCTTTCTTGTTTAAAAAAAATGTATGACGGTGCGCGTGGACTGGCGCTTGGCTGGCGGTGTGCGTGGACTGGCGCTTGGCTGGCAGTGTGCGTGGATTGGCGCTTGGCTGGCGGTGAGTGGACTGGTGCTTGGCGGGCGGTGTGCGTGGATTGGCGCTTGGCGGGCGGTGTGCGTTGATTGGCGCTTGGCGGGCGGTGTGCGTTGATTGGCGCTTGGCGGGCGGTGTGCGTGGACTGGCGCTTGGCTGGCGGTGTGCGTGGACTGGCGCTTGGCTGGCGGTGTGCGTGGACTGGCGCTTGGCTGGCGGTGTGCGTGGACGGGTGCTTGGCTGGTGGTGTGCGTGGACGGGCGCTTGGCTGGCGGTGTGTGAGTAGTGACTTGCTGCTGGTCACTACACACACTGCTAGCTAAACGCCACTCCATGCAATCCGTGAGCTGGTGTGGTTGCTGTGTCAGGAATGTGGGCGTGTGAAAGTGATGGGCCCTTGAATGGCGCTGTCTGCTGGTGTGAGTGTTGTAATGTGCTGGGCCCGCGGCTGGCGATGTGAATGGTTTTGTATGTGTCACACGTATGAAAGGTGTATGAATGGCCTGTAAAGCGGTTGGTGCCTTGTCGTGGCTTTACAGCTCACGAGCTGTGAGTCAATGGTTCAGTTTCTCGTCCTTTCAATTATTAACAGTGCATTTCATTTTTGTGAAATCTCTGGTTAATACAACTGTATATACTGAACCATCACTCACCCTCGTGCCAAATCCAACCAGTATGTCTGTGTGTTTGAAGAATAGGTGGTTGCGCAGAAATATTTGTCTTTTCTGTCTTTCTCAAGCAGGGTGTACCTTGTCCCTTTTTGTGAATGTTGTAATGTGTTGGTTTCGTGCCTGGTGGTGTGAATGGTCTTGTGTGTATTACTTATGAAAGGTGTGTGAATGGCCTGTAAAGCGGTTGGGGCCTTGACGTGGCTTTACAGCTCACGAGCTGCGAGTCACTGGTTCCGTTTTTTGTCCTTTCAATTATTGACAATGCATTTCATTTTTGCGAAATCTCTTGTTAATAAAATTGTATATACTGAACCATCACTTGCCCTCGTGCCAAATCCAACCAGTATGTGTGTGTGCTTGAGGAATAGATGGCTGTGCAGTAATCTTTGTCTTTTTAGTCTCTCTGCCAAGGTGTACATTCCATCTAAGAATAACCTACCAACTGTAGATATTGTCGTAAACTAAACACCCATGGGAGTACATGGTGATGTCTCTCTTGTGGATCCCAACAAGTTATCTTACCCACAATGTCCTGCAAACCTAAAAATGTCTGTCACATTTTCCTTGCATTATTGTGCCAAAATGTTCACGCTGCAGAAAGAAACAACAAATTTCCTACCCCCGGTCTTTCTCCAAGTATCCCAATAGAAATGGTACCTCACTCCCGTGGGTGGGTCAAGGGCCTGTGACAGACAAGGGCCCAAAACCTACTGAGGCGACATCAAAATTGCCTATCACAAAACAACCTGGTTTTGCAAGGGGGTCACCTGGGTTTTTGGCCCCGTGCTCGGCAGCCAGCTAGGGAAACCTACCAAACCCACACATTTCTGAAAACTAGACACCCGGGGATGCTAGGGAGGTATGGCTTGCGTGGATCCCCCAACGTTTTCTTACCCAGAATCCCCTGCAAACCTCAAATTTAGCTGAAAAAAATCACTTTTTTCACACATTTTTGTGTGGGAAAGTTGTGGCATCACCGGGCTGACACAAATTTCCTACCACCCAGCGTTCCCCCGGGTCTCCCGATAAAAATGGTGCATCACTCGTGTGGGAGGCCCAAGTACCCGCGACCCTGTGTACCTTTAGAATCCCCATGATGTTGGAAAAAAAGGACGCAAATTTGGCGTGGATACCTTATGTGGTCAAAAAGTTACAGGGGCCTAAGCGCGAACTACCCCAAATAGCCAAAAAAAAGGCTTAGCACAGGGGGGGAAAAGGCCTAGCAGCATGTAAAATATAATTGCAGACACCTTACATGAAAAATAAATGCATAATAAACTAATCTTTGGGAAATGCATTGTTCTGGAGAAAAGTTCAGTTGGTTAATACAATTAATTCACATATCTGTGTGTATAACTGGTTGATGCACTGGGGACCAGTGACTTGTGTGTTTATAGACCTATGAGGTCCTAGCTTGGGAGTGAAAGCACTGTGCATAAGTAGGTCAGATTAAAAAATTAACTATTAACTATATGCTAAAAACATTATGAGACAAACTGCCAGAAAATGTGCAGAAAGACTCGGGGTAAATTTACTATCTTTTTTTCCACCAGGTTTGTCTCACAAAAAGTGTGATGCTAACCTGGGACAAAGTGTTGTGCTGGATTTACTTTCCAACACATCCTGATTTACATTGGAAATGTGCCTAACCTAACGCAAAGTAGAGCTAAATGCTACTTTAGGGCAAGTACACGGGCATTCAAATATAAACCACCCATGGTTTTAATACATACCCTTATCTACCAAAAAAGGTAGACAGAACTTTATGCCAAAAACGTTTGCCTCCTCGGGGCAGACAGAGTTTGGGAAAGGTTTTCTTTTCTCTAAACTTTTCAAACTATACACATATACATTAGCATACATACAGAGGTAAAAATAAACTATGTCAAGCATAGTTTTTGTGCTAGACCCGTGTCCTTCCACTACAAACCCTATACTTGAAATCACACTCACAAACCCATGCACAAGAGGGCATGGTTGTGTGCATTGGCGCAAGGCGGCCAAAAATGCACCAGGGAAGAGTGAGATAAAACCTGCGCTTTATCTTAGTAGATATAGTGATGTACTACTCCAGCCGATTAATGCACGAAAGCAGCTTTGGTTGCAGTATTGTGTTGTATCAAAAGTTACAAATTTGCCCCTCAGTACTTTCAAAAAATACTTTTAATACTACACATTCAGACTGTACCTAGTGCAAACCTTTCCAGGACTGGTAAAAACCTCAAAGTACCTTTCCAAAAAGAAAAACTCTGACATCACAAAGCTTCAAATGATTTTCTGAATTAAAGCCTATACTAACTTCAAAGTAGCCCTTAGATTTGCTTATTAACCAAGCATTACCTATACGGATCTCATTCTGCATATTACACTACACTGAATTTCTGTGAGCATCTCTCAAGGCTGTGTCACATTTCTCTTTTTTCAAGCATTGCATATACTGGGGTACTGTGTGTTTCACACAGCAAGCTTTTCCCATTTGTATGTTCCTTTCACACAAACACGCACACTGCCTCTCATTTATGCAAACATGTTACACACACACACACACACACTCTACATCTTGTTTCTGCGTGTATCTCACATACTAGGTTTTATGTACCAGTTTCTTTCACACCAGGTTTTTCATATTTCTAAAGCATCTCTTACCAGTATACACACTTTCAGCTCAGTTAACTTTACTGTCAAGTATGTTTAAGTGGTTTTCAGGCCTGGAACTAGCACAAATACTTTGAAAAATGCTTCCAACAGAGAGGGTTTTCTTTACACAGGGTGAGAAGATACAACAGATTCTTAGTTATTTCAATAACTTCTTTGAGGTTGAGAAAAGCTACATTGGTCTCTGCTGACTAAAAACTTGGTTAAGGTCAACTATGTCCCAGAAAAGACTGAGAAATGGTGCTATATGCAACATACATTAAGAAATGATGGAGTCAGTTGACAAAGACAATAGCAAAATAATTTGTTCTACACACTGACGTGATCAAGAAAATATTTGTTTTTTAAAACTAAAGTTCAGGATTTCATTATAACTCCCTGCAGTGAAAAAGAACGGTTTCTGATTAGTACAATTGCATTTGAGATTTAGGAATAAGGCGAGGAAGATTTTATTCTTCCTTTTGCCCCCTCCCACCCTTGTATGCTTGTTGCTTGAAGATGCAAGGTTCAGCTATATCTATTTCCTAATTACATTGCAGAGTGTAAATAGTAATAAAGCATACTTGCAAACTGTGACTACCTGCTCGTCTTTTTAACTATTGGACTATAAAACTATGATCATATACGTTTATCAAAACCTGCGGCTCGCAGATCACAGGCACTTTGTATATGGTCAATAGAAAGTCCCAAAGGCTCTCCCTGCCCCCCAACCCTTGCCCCTAAACCAGACATTTAGTGTATCCTACACCCCTGGGAGGAACATACTTCTGTTTGCTTTTATCAGCAAACCAAATTACCTCAACCTAAATGAGAGACGGGGCACTAGTCTCCTATTCAAAGCACTCGAGCCTCCTCTCATTACATGTATATGCCTCGTCAACATAAACTACTGAGGTATTGCAATCATCTTGAGAAACTCCCTCCAACTTAAGGCTTTCCCTAACAGCTCCTTCTGTACATTCGAATGCCTGTCTCTGGAGCTTCAAGTGCAACACTGCTCACCTCTCAGATTTCATGCCATTTATCACCCGCCTGGTGTCTGCTCTTCCTTTTTGGAGGAACTCACCAACTTCATCAGCGACCAATATTCTCAAAGTGACAGAAAGATCTTCCTGGGAGACTTCAATCTTCACTGGGGCTCTTTGGAAGACTCTGCTGCCAATATGCTTGCCACTTTTCTCTCAGCAAATGATCTCATCCAACACTGCACTGAAACTACACACTCTAAGGGCTCAATTCTTGACCTTGTTATTTCTAAAGCAGACATGCTTACTATTTCTATCCCTATTCCGGTAGACTGGTCTGACCACTTCCTCATCCCCTTCTCTCTTCACCTTTCACACTTTATAACTCTTGGCCAACCTAAAAGGACTACTACCTGGTTCCATAACACTAAAAACATTGACCTTGACACTCTGTGTGATTCTGCTATGCTTTCACTTCCAAAGCTAGACCTGAACTTGGATGTCAACGATCTTACCTCCCAATGCCTCGCAGTCCTTGCAGGCGAAATTGATAATGTCGCTCCACTTCAAAGCAAAAGGAAAAGGCCTACTCCTTCAGCACCATGGTTCAATAAATCCCTTTATGAAGAAAGGAAAAGCCTGAGAATCCTGGAGAAACATTGGAGACAATCTCCGTCCACAACTAATCTTTCTATTCTACGTTCTGCAAGATCAAAATACCACAAACACATCTTCCATGAAAAAGCATCCCACTTCAGAACGCTCCTCGACTCAGCCAAAAACAGACCCAAAAAACTATTTGACCTCATCAAAAATCCAAACTGCTCTCCCCCAACCATCAAGCCTGACGATTCTACAAAGAAAGCAGCAGAATTCGCTTCATTCTTTGATGAAAAAGTGAAATCACTGGTGGATCAGGTCATTCATCCTACCCCCCTGTAGGAGCGCAAATCCTTAGTCATTTGGCAAAACTTTGACTTCATCTCTGAAGATGCCCTCCTCAAGTGCATCCTCGAAACTAAACCCTCTAACCATTCCTATGACCCCATTCCTAGTGACATTGCCATTGATTTCCACACCCATACTCATTCCTACTGGACCTGTCTGGTTAACCTCTTCCTCAGCCAAGGCTCCCTTCCTGTTGCCCTCAAAACAGGCCAGGTTACTCCACTCCTTAAAAAACCCTCAGCTGATGCGAACGACCTCAATAACTACCGCCCCATCACCAACCTCCCCAGTCTTGCGAAAATCACAGAAAAATGTGTAGCGAAACAACTTTCCAAACATATTATGGATAATAATCTTCTTGACAATTTCCAGTCTGGGTTCATTCAAAACTGCAGCACCGAAACAGCCCTGCTGCAAGTGATCGACGATGCGCTGCGTATACTCAATTCAGGGGAGTCTTGTCTTCTGATTCTTCTAGACCTCTCTGCAGCCTTTGACACTGTTAATCACAACATTCTCCTTAACACTCTTCAACAGAGAATGGGCTTGGAAGGCACAGTGCTTAAATGGTTTGCCTCATTCCTCGCGGACAGATCCCAAATGATCAAGATAGCGAACAGTCTTTCATCTCCATTGGCGGTAGGTCAAGGCGTCCCTCAAGGTTCGATCCTCGCACCCACTTTGTTCAATCTCTATTTGGAACCATTGGGAAATCTCCTAAGTAAATCTGGGATCCTCTACCATCTCTATGCTGATGACACTCAAATCTACCTTAAGGTGTCCTCCGCACACGATATCTCAATCCTCAACTCTACTCTCAACTCTATTCAAATCTGGATGTCAGCTCATCAACTCATTCTGAATCCTTCCAAAACTGAATTCCTCCCCCTCTCTACCTCTCTCTCTCCTCCTCCCGTTCAGTCTTGGATGGATCAGCTGAAGTTACTCAACAATAAACCCATCGTTGTCGACAGCGCAAAATCCCTTGGTGTCATACTTGACAAAAGGCTCAATCTACTCTCCCACATCAACTCCATTGCAAAGAATGCACGATACCAACTGCGCCTTCTCTGGGGGATTCGACGTTTCTTTCCAGAACAAGACCTAAAAACCCTGCTCCAATCTCTGGTTCTCTCTAGATTGAATTATTGCAATTCTCTTCTTGTTGGCCTCCCCAAATCCCACCTTTCCCCTCTTAAATCCGTTCTCCACTCAGCGGCTCGCTTTATATTTGGGGCCAAACGAAGTGACCACATCACACCCATTTTGTCCTCTCTTCGATGGCTTCCCATTGCAGCAAGAGCAATCTACAAGACTGCCTGTATCACCCACAAAGCCTTGCACACTTCCTCCCCTCGATACCTGGCGAATAAACTGAAAATTTCTGGAGGCTCTAGACCGTCTCGTAATGCGGAAAAGTTACTGCTTGAGCCCCCCCACCTTCAAGAGGGAAAGATCGATGGCTCAGTCCTTCTCTGGCAATGCCGTGAGAATCTGGAACTCGCTTCCTCCATACCACCACCTCTACTCGGACCTTCAAAACTGACCTCAAATCTCTTCTCTTCAAAAGACACTTCCAGAACTAATACACCCCTCTTCAAGTCCCTCAAGGAAGTTCTTTCTTTATTGTAAATTTGTAATCTATGCCTGTACAATCGTCATCCTAGTGGGTTTTTGGGGGTTTTTTTTGCGTGTTTTTGAGTGACTGTCATCTATTGCTTTATTTTACCTCTTCTTGTTTCTCGTCTGTTTCTGTAACATGTAAATTTTGTAACACTCTCCTCATGTAACGTACTTGGTTCTATTGTGGAGCGCTCTGACACCTTTGGGTAGAGTCCGCGCTATATAAAAATGCATTAAATAAATAAATACCCACGAGAATGGGGCAGCACAAGAATTGCGGTGTCTTCACTGATATCCACCACAGGCGCGATACAGCCCTAGAAGTATGAATGACTCACCACCACCTCCTCGAAGATGCTCTGCAACTGCGACTCCATCGGCACCATGGGGAGCGCCATGACCCCTCTTCCCCACCCGCGAAGCCGGTGCCAGGTGCCTCCGTTTTGGAGACCCCTGAGCAGGAGAGAAGCACAACAGAGCTCCGAGAGGCCGAGAAGGAGCCCCTGACATAGAGGAAGGACGTGCCTGGAATAACACCCGCTGGCGAGATGCAACCGTAACTGCCATCTTGGAAAGGGACATAAGTGCTTTTCTTTAAAGGCATCGAGCGGCTGGTGAAGAAATTGTTGGCAAAAGTATAACAAGGTATTTGTAGTAAATCATCATGGAAACAGTTGTCCGTAAAGCAACTCAAAAAACTTAAAATAATTATTTGGAGTCTTTAAGAAAAAAACACTGCCGCACTATCTTAAAATACTGTAAATACATTTATATTTTACAAAATGACCCACATTTAAACATGATGAGATTGTTACATAAAACTTTCGTGTTAAGTCGTTGAAACACTCCCATATAATATGTCTGTCATGTTACGAAACAGTGGAGGGTCGCGGCATTGTTATAGTCCAATGACATCTACAATTGACAGGATAAAAGAACATCTGAGCGTCTTTCCTTTCGAGACGAACCCACTACATATATGCTTAGCTTTCTAATCTACAAGCAAGGGTTCCGCTGTGCGCCTGTACTCGCCAACTATCTTTGTTGTTTAGGTTTGGACCAACGACTGCTGTGAACTACGAGAGTGATGGGGCGTGCATACTTCTCCGATCAGATTTTTCAAAATCAAAAAACTTTACACAGGGCACAGACCTAGAAATAGCACTCAAATGTCAGCGATTATGGAGGCTGAAAGAATGACAGCACCCGCCGACATTGAGAAAGGACTACTCTGCAGTCACTAAGAATAATTGAAACAGATTTGAGGAAGACTAAAACACCTATTCTAAAGGTTTACAATTTATTCTGTTATGGAACGTTTTGACTAGCGCAAAGATGAAATAATAGATGTCTTAAGTTGTCTCCTGTTACACACTAGTAGTTCATTCTTGTTTTGTCCCCTATCTCACTTAGTAGCTCATTCTGTTTTCTTGCAGTTTTGCATAGCCTGAACTTGGCCCAACGGCATTTTTTCTATTTTTATGTCTCAGCTACAGACAGGTTTAGCTGTGTATTGGTCAAACCTTTTTTTTCTAATAAATACAGAGTAAGTGAGTCTCCAGTCAGCCCCTTCAGCCCTTCGAAGTACCACGCATTGCGGGTTAGACTAATACATTTTAAGGCTGGTGTCCGCATCACTGCACTAAAATGTTTTAATAACGCATTTCTAGAGCTCCTATGGGTTCATGAAGTGCTCTGCTGAATGAAAGCAGCCCTGCCCTGGCAACTTTCTAGTTAATATCCTGTGGTCGGCTTGGGACTCCCTTGCGAGTCGTTGCTATGGTGCCCTACACTGCAGTTGGATACTTTTGTTTCTGCACATGGTGGAAAAAACGTAAACAAAGAAACAGAAGCGCTGGATCCACAGTCCTGCCAAGTGTCACGCCTCAGGCGTGACGCTAACGCATTTCAGTGCGGTGTTCCGCATCACCGCACTGAAATGCATTGTCACGCATTTGCCCACTCTCTGCTGACGCGCTGAAAGTTCGGCGGGACGTCCTCACGCTGCCGTCCGGCGCTGCGCGGCAGGACGTCCTCACGCTGCCGCCCGGCGCTGCGCAGCCGCAGTCCAACAGAATAAAGTTACAGACTGCTTGCAGCACGTGTGCCACGGACGGGAAATTATTTAAAAATGGAGATCTTGCGAGTCGACCAGGTCACCCCCCGACGACCGGCACCGGTGAACTACATGGACAGCAGAGCGTCACAGGTCTGTCCTGCTCAGCTACCATCTGCTGTGCAAGTGGGCGACATAAGTTTCGGCTGCGCTTTAAATTTCTGCCCAAGAAGTCACCGAGTGCGGTGCCGATACAGCTCCTCCGAACTCCTTGCAAGAACCGCAGTCTAGTGCAGGTGACCCGCAGTGCTGGGCGCCAGGACAAGGCACAACCTGCCAGCAGCTGCTCACCGCCGCCACGGCCGGTAATAAATCGACGGTCAATTGTAAAGCGGAAATATGAGATCCCGCCCGCACTCGATCCCAGGCCCACCAGCGAGAGTGACTCAGTATGGAGGCAGGCCATTGTTACAGTCAGTAAGTAAGTGAAGTTAGCGCAGCAAATATAGGGCCCATCAGTGTAACTGCACATTAGAGCGGGAGGAAGCCAATGTAACCTGACCCCAGCCCACTGGGCCACGGCGCCACCTCAGCAGCTGCTGTGAGCAGGAGTCTGCAGGCTGCATGACACAAGTGCCTGAGAGAGTGAGCGCAGGTAAAGTGTATTTATCCTAATTAAACTAAGTAAACATTACAAATAATGTGTTAATTGCTTATAAGACTAAGTAGACTGTGCAACTTACTCTTTTATTATACAACTCAGTTACTCAGTGTGTGTCTTTTTTTAAAATAAATTACAGCCTGCTGCGGCTGGGCTGTGACCCCTAGGCTGTGAGTGTGCCTCTCCTGCCCTTCGATTTCTGGTGATTTGCTGAAGTTCTAAGATCTTCTTAGTGTTTCTTGTTGCTCAAATGGGTGTAAAGTCTGATATTTATGTGTTTCCCTGGTCTTCATTGCTTAATTTTGTTTGTGACAAAGTGTCACTCATAGTCGTTGAAATGTCACTCATAATGACATTGAAATTATGAAAATGTCACACATAGCGATTTGAAACCTTGGCAGCTATGGATCCAGCCTGACTCACCTAGATCCGGTGCCTTTTGTTGTTTTACCGGGACCGGCTTGCCGCTGCTGACATAGCTGCCAACTGTACCGTTTTTGCCGGGACAGTCCCAGCAAGTTGGAGACTGTCCTGGGTAATTCACTATACCAGACAGTCCCGGCAAGTGCACCCAGTGGCCCCGAAATCGGTGCCTGGAGCAGTGACACTGGTCAAACTGCCCTAAATCCGGCCCTGCCTGCTGCAACAGGGTCGAGGCTGTTTGGATGGGCTGATAAAGAGCAGGTTGATTTTGTGAAATTGCAGGGCCCTTCAGTGGTAACACTCGCAGAGAATACAAAATTTTCCAGCTATCGCGACAAGAATTTTAGATTCTATTAAGGACACGGAGGCAAGGATTATGCTGTCTCAATTCCTTTACTACTCACAGCAGCCAATGAAAGTGAAACACATTAATAAAAAACTACAATACCCATGAGGCTTTGAACCACGCCTCCTCATACAACATAGTAACAATGTCACTTCAATAAAACACTGAGTCACCATCCTGACTTCCTCTTTCTTTGCGTAAGTCCATAAGTGATCAAACCAGAAGAACAGTCTTGGCTCCCAACGGAGAGCAATAACACCACTCCTTTCTCAACGGAGAAAAAGATCAGATCCCAGAAGCGTCCACGCTTGACAGGACATCCGGAGCATCCAACACCATCGCTTCTCAATTCTGTTTGGAATCAATTCCTGAGAAACCAAAACAAAAGTGTGAAAGAGAAGAAGCTACCCAAAGAGGTCCAATATCAGGGTGGGAGAAAATCATCAGAATATAAACAACATGACAATCGATATCATTCTGATCCCAACGGGTGGGATAATCCTCGCCTCCATGTCCTTAATAGAATCTAAAATTCTTGTCGCGATAGCTGGAAAATTTTGTATTCTATGTCAGGACCGGAGGCTTCTGATTATGCTGGTTCAAAGCTCATCAACAACCAGCGAGGCAACACATGCAATTGGTTTATAATAAAATTCCTTAAAAGTAGAATCTGAAGGCCAGTCTGCTGCTCTAAGAATATCTTCTAACCTAGACCCTAAGACATACGCTTTTGATGCCATGGCCCCTCTGGCGGAGTGGGCCCCATACACAGTCACATCAATTCCAGCTTCAGCCATAACCCACCTGACCCACCTAGCTAAGGTAGCCGCTGATACAGGTCGGAAAGGCTTCTGAACAGCAATTAACAATTGTCCTAAAGAGTCAGCCCTGTGATCTTTAGTACGATCTTCATATATCTTTAAACATTGTAACACACACAATTTAGGATTAAGAGGAAAAGCGGGATACTCCACTGAACGAGACATCGTCTTGGTCCGTTTGGAAATGCTAAAGGACACACCCTGTGGAGAGAAAATTCTACCAGCCAGATCCAAGGCTCTAACATCGGAAACCCTGCGACAGGAAATTAAACACAGAAGCATCGCTAATTTGGCTGACAACTGTTTAAGCGAAAGCTGATTATTGTCCGGCCAAGAGCCCAACAGGTTCAATACTTTAGATACATCCCAAAGGATAGAATATCTGGGACGTGGGGGTTTAGCTACTCTAATACCCTTCAACAACTTACAGACCAACGGATGCATACCAACAGGTTTCCCTTCAATATGGTCATGTCCGGCCGAAATAGCGGACCTGAAATTGTTGACTGACCTATAAGACAACCCAGACTCAGCACATTCCGATAACATATTTAAGATTTCCGTAACATCTGACCCCACGGGATCCAGATTCCGTTGAAGGCACCAACCCATCCATCGCTTCCATGAAGCCGAATATCGTTTACGGGTGGACGGAGCCCAAGCCTGTTGCATAAAATCGGCAGCCGCCGATGAAAGTCCCTCAAGCAGTTCGTGTCTCCGGAGAGCGTCCAAACCATGAGAGACAATTGGTTCTGCAGAACCAACGGGTGGGGGAGACCCACTGGGTCCTGAAGAAGCAAAGGAAAAGTGGGAAGAATGAACGGTAGATCTACCGACAAATCCAGAAGTGTCGGAAACCAGGATTGCGTTTTCCACAAGGGAGTAACTAGAACTAACGACGCCGCTTGGCGCCGGACTTGCGCCGCCACTTTCTGGATCACAGCGAAGGGCGGAAAGGCATAATTCCTCAGCGGACCCCAAGTCTGCAGGAACGCATCCGTTCCCGTCGCCAGAGGGTCCGGCCTCCAACTGAAAAACCGGGGAAGATGAGCATTTAGCCTGGAGGCAAAGAGGTCTATCTGACACGGTCCTCGCATATGCATGATCTCTGCAAACAAAGACGGATGAAGCCTCCAGTCACTGAAATCCTGAAGAAATCTGGAGTTCCAATCCGCCACGTTGTTCAACCTGCCTGGCAGATATTCTGCTATCACTGAGATCTTGTGATCCAGGCAAAAATGCCAAAACTCCTTCACAATGGTGGCCAAAAGTCTCGACCGAGTTCCCCCTAGGCGGTTGATGTACCTCACCGCCGACACGTTGTCCATCCGCAGAAGGATGCAACAGTTGCCCTTGACCGGTGAAATGGACTTTATTGCGAAAGATCCGGCCAGAAGTTCTAGGCAATTGATGTGTAGACGCAACTCGTCGGCGGACCATCGCCCGCCGGTAGAAAAGTCTCCACATCGTGCGCCCCATCCCCATCTGCTGGCGTCTGATTCTATAACGACGTCCGGGGAGGTACCAAAAATCGCCCTGCCGTTCCAGGCCACCATGTGGTCCAACCACCAATGAAGCTCCTCCCGAGCTTCCTCTGATAGCGGGATCAGATGGTCGTAATGGAAGCCCTTCTGAAGATACAAAATCTTGAGGCGCTGTAACGCTCTGTAATGCAGAGGGCCGGGGAAAATTGCTTGAATGGAGGAGGCAAGGAGCCCCACTATTCGCGCTAACACTCGCAGCGAAATCATCTGCTTGGTCAGGGTAACAGAGATTTCCCGCTTGATCGATCTGACCTTGGCCATCGGCAGCAGCAGCTGAGCCGAGATTGAATTGATTTGGAACCCCAAAAACTCTATAAGTTGAGAGGGAGTCGTCACTGACTTCTGTAAGTTTATCACAAAGCCCAGCTCCTGCAGGAGGGAAATCGTCCAGTGCAGGTGTGTGCGGAGGAGATTTGTGTCTTGGGCCAGCATAAGCATATCGTCGAGATATATGATTAGCCGTACGCCCATCTCCCGTAATCGAGAGGTCACCGGTTTCAGCAGCTTCGTGAACACCCAAGGTGCTGATGACAGTCCGAAAGGTAGGGAGCGGTACCGGTACCATTGCCCCCTCCACTGAAATTGGAGAAATTTCTGTTGGGAGGGGCAAACTGGCACCGTGAGGTAGGCGTCCTTGAGATCCAGTCTCACCATATAGTCCCCCTCTAGGAGAAGATCTCGCAGCAGATGGATCCCCTCCATCTTGAAATGTCTGTATACCACGAAAGGGTTGAAATCCCTTAGATTTAGGACCAATCTTTGACCTCCTCCTTTCTTTTGGACTAAGAACACGTTGCTGCAGAAGCCTTCGGGAATGAAGGGCCCCACTGCAATGGCGTGCTTGTCCAAAAGCTCTATAAGCTCGGAGTCTATAAAAGTTTGTTCTTGAAGGGAAAAACGGAGAGGAGGAGGGATCCGTGGTTGAGACGGTGTCTGCGTGAGTTCTATCTGATAGCCCTGTACAGTGTGCAGGATCCACGCATCCGACGTCACCTGAGCCCAGTTGTTGACAAAAAACGACAGTCTGCCCCCCAGAGGAATTTTGGGGAAAAACAATGCACTTACCAGAGGATTGGTTGTCAAAGTTCTTGTATCCTCGATTGACACCCCTGTTGAATATGCCCCTGAATCCACGGGACCTGGTGGGATAGAATCCCGCCTGTTCGGGTTCTTGCGTGTACCCCCTGCGGCGCGGGGCGAAGCCACGCTGAGGACTGGGGTTGGAGTAGCGGCCGGTCGCGCGTCCCCTGCCGCGTCCGGCCCTGCCAGAGACCTGATGGAATACTCTTCTGAGTGACGATTGCGACTTGTCCAGTGACGCAAATGTATTGACGAACTTGGCAATGTCTTTGACGAACTTGTCCCCAAAGAGTTGTCCCTCAGCAAGGGGGCCCGGTTCTGCGTCTGCCAGATCCGCCAATTGAGGGTCAATTCGGAGGAGGACTGATTTTCTGCGCTCGGAGGAGAGAGCACAGTTCGCATTACCTAAGAGGCAAATAGCTCTTTGGGTCCAACCGGCTAACACCTCAGGATGGATGGCCGCCCCAGTCTCCTGCGCCTGCAAAGCTAGCTCTAGGATCTTAGCAAGTGGTCCTGAGACATCGAGGACTTTGTCTTGACAGGCCTTAAGGGCACGGTCAATCCCTTTCTTCGGGTCCTTCTTGTACTTCTTAAGGAAGGTTGACATGGACGAATCTATCTCGGGCGTGAGGGCTACTTTGTGCGCCAGATCTGGTCGGGGGCATTCGGACTTTAGTCGTGCCCTGACTTCCTTATCAAACCCTTTCCGGAGATGAGCCTGCATATACTCTGCGACAGCTGAGGGAGGGGCCCAGTTGGTGGAGCGGGGGTGAACAATGTCTGATGGGTCAAAAAGGAACGGGGTGGCCGGGGTTGGAGGGGACGCAGCGTGTTTGCGCTTTTTCGCGCGCTTGCGCGGTTTGGACTCTTGTGAGGAGTCTGTGTCGGTACCAGCATCGGTAGTGGTGATTAGCACTGGTGCGGGGGCGGGGGGGGGGGAAGGTTGGGGTCTGGTGTCTCCAAAACTGCTTGTTCTTTTGATTTGCATATGGAAGAATATGCAGAAGCGTGTGGCCATGACTGATCAGAAGGGGTCCCAGTAGAAGGAACAGGGTCCGATGTAAGCGCAGGGGCGGGCTTCCCTGTAACTAACTGCTCTAATCGCTGGGAAATGGGGATAAGCGCAGAGGATAACATTTTATCTAGTCTGGCGTCCAATTTCTTATCTATAATGTCCTCCATGGACTCTTCATAATAATAGTCATCCCCATCACCCCCAAGGGTGTCGCACGCAGCCACCTCCTCCTCATAGACTTCACAGTCTGACATAATAAGCCCCACACGTGGGTAACTCTCAATCCCTGACTGGGTAATACAAATTGTCCAGCCTCAAGTCCTCCAAGGAACCAGGGCGTCGGTTGGGAGCAAGCTGGGGCAGGGGGGGCCACCAAGTTACCCAAAAATTGTCCTTAACTGACTGCCACCAGCAGGGTAGTCAGGGGTTAAATTTGAAGTTTTAAGGCTTCATGTGCGTGCGCGCAGGTAAATCAAAGCAAAGGCCCGGTACCGGTTCCAACCTCCTGCCGCTGCGTGTCAAAACACCCGTTTCAGCCCGGGAGAGGCGTCGGTTCCAGCTTATATCATCGAGATCGCACGCGTGCACTGACGCGTGCGGGATCCCGAGACGTACGCCAGCGCCGAGCTGAGCTCCTGGCGTGCGTCTCGCTCCCGCTGGGGGGGCCCAAACCCCTCGCGCACGTTAAGGACGGCCGGAAATCACCGCGCTCGTCCAGCAAGTGCCAGGAAAGAAACAAAACGGGGAATAAAGGCAGCGCAACACGCGCTGGGGTGAAAAGCGGAGAAAGAGCACCGGTGAGAGAAAAAAGCGCGCGTATGACACCACTCAGCAGAGAGTATTGGGAAGTATTTCGCTAGCGGAAAGCGCGCGGTCATACACCATCTAGGAACAGTTAATTAAATCCACTCACAGAATATATACAATACAATAAGCATATTCACATAGTATACAATGCCAATTCAATAAACACTGAAGCACTTATCTTGACTGCGGAGCAGCAAAGAAAGAGGAAGTCAGGATGGTGACTCAGTGTTTTATTGAAGTGACATTGTTACTATGTTGTATGAGGAGGCGTGGTTCAAAGCCTCATGGGTATTGTAGTTTTTTATTAATGTGTTTCACTTTCATTGGCTGCTGTGAGTAGTAAAGGAATTGAGACAGCATAATCAGAAGCCTCCGGTCCTGACATAGAATAGACAACGGGGTGGCTATTATTGTTGGCGCAGTGATGAAAGATGGCATTGTGTGCGTGTGTGTGTTTGTGTAGGCTGGAGGTGGGGGCTCCAGTTCAGCTGAAGGAACAGCGAGAGCTGACTTCCTCGGCAATTAGACAGTAGGCCGGACAGCATTATTCCTTTCACACCCTTCGCCCCTCCTGAAAGCCATCTTATTTAAAGACGGCCTCAACTGTCTCTCTATCACAGTAACCCAGCTAGGAGAGCATGAACTACTCCCATTTCAAGTTTCTAAAGGAAATTATATTCTACTGGGTGGAGCCGTGATTTATAATCCCCCTGGTTACCAAGCAGACTTTAGCGCCAAGCTACTCACTCAGCTATTTCCTGCCTGCCTGAAATATAGAAATTTTATGGTGGTCGGAGATTTTAATGTGCATTTCGAAAAATCCAACAACACGGTTGCCACAAACCTGGATAACGATATGCTGATCCTCCAACTTAAACAATGGATCAAAGGACCCACACACAACGCAGGTCACACATTGGACCTACTATTTTCCAATATTGAGTCCACCACAGTTGAGGAGATCAAACCTGTCACATGGACTGATCACTCACTGATCACTTTCTCATTCACCCTACCCGCAATACCAACTAGAGCTCCCATACTTACGCATGGAACATACAGAGCATGGAAACTAGTCACTTCTGACTTATTCCAGCTACATTTCTCCACCAACAATCTTGAGGCCTTAGGAACCCTTCCCACCGACAGGGGTGCAGTAAATCTCGAAACAGAGATCTCCAATACACTGGATCTATGTGCTCCCAAACTTAAATCTAAAACCACGAAAATAATTTTATCGGAAAAGTGGTATACATTAGAACTCAAGGCACAAAAAAGAAATGCAAGGTATTGGAACATAATTGGAGAATGTCCAGATCAGACGCCGACAAATTATCCTACAAAACAGACCTCAGGAACTATAACCATGCTATTAGGAAAACCCCAAAAACATATTTTGCACAAAGAATAAACGAAAATAGCAACTCAGTAAAGGAGCTATATAAAATTGTACGAGAATTATGCAAACCAACCTGCATGTCCCAAACCCTTCATCCATCAGCTGAATGCTGTGAAATGATCAGCAACTTCTTCATGGACAAAATAAGCATAATATACTCGTCATTCAATACCAATGCCTCAGCTAACCCCAATAACTGGGAAAGCACAGACCCTCATCCCGACGCCCATGCACAGCTGGAAAGCTTCGCCCCGTTCATTGAAGAGGAAGTCATCAAGGCCATGGGGGAAGTTAAATCGGGATCCCCCTTGACCCCTGTCCACATTTTATCTTCAGGCAGATTGCACCCACCCTTAGCCCGTCCATCACGCTGCTATTCAACAAATCTCTAGAAACAGCAGTCTTTCCGGAGATTTGGAAACAGGCCATAGTGACCCCCTTACTGAAGAAGGCAGGCTCAGATGTGACCAAACCAGACAACTATAGGCCAATCTCCCAACTCCCATATCTCTCCAAGGTAATGGAGGAACTGGGAAACAGACAGTTGTCTAATTATCTAGAAGACAATGACCTGCTGGACCCCTCCCCAAACGGGCTTTAGGGCTACCAACAGTACAGAAGCAACCCTCTTGGCCGTCTTGGATAACGTAAGAGCATTACTAGATCAGGGTAAGGCAGTGGCCCTGATACTATTGGACCTGTCGGCGGCGTTCGACACAGTCTCCCACCAGCTGCTGCTAGAAAATCTGCACGGAAAAGGGATACACGCTAAAGCCCTACAATGGCTCAGTTCGTTTTTGAGCAGCAGAACTCAAACCGTGCAACTGGGTGCCTTCTCATCAAGTCCAAAACTTTTGAGCTGTGGCGTCCCGCAGGGAGCATCCCTGAGCCCCACTCTATTTAATGCCTATGTCTCAACCCTGGCAAAAATTGGGACGAAGTGGGGCTTCGGCGTTTGCTCATATGCGGATGACACGCAACTAACAATAGCCATAGGAGACGGGCAAGAGGACACCAGGACCAAACTCAACAACTGTCTTACCGAAATGGCTAACTGGATGTCGGATCACTGTTTAAAGCTCAACGCAGACAAATCCGAAATCCTGCTCCTCGGTGGAGCCAATCATATCTGGGACGCATCATGGTGGCCACACTCACTCGGAGACGCCCCAGTACCCAAGCAGTGTGCAAAAAACTTAGGGGTTCACATCGACAACAAACTATCTATGCAGGACCATGTACGGATACTATGTGGAAAGAGCTTTGCCACACTGAAGCTTTTAAAAAGGCTCTTCCCATGGATCCCTCTGGAAAGTAGGAGGGCAGTCACACAGGCCATGCTTGTCAGCAGGATGGACTATGGAAATGCTCTTTTCGTGGGCATGCCAGACTACCTTTTTAAACGTCTGCAAGTAGTACAAAACGCTGCAGCCAAACTGGTGTGCAACAAGGGCAAATACAGCTCAGCCACAGAATGCCTGAGACAACTTCATTGGTTGCCCATGCGTCAAAGAGCACGATTCAAACTCTTAGGGCATACCCACAAAGCACTCCATCACACTGGCCCTAAGATTCTCCAGAACAAAATCCGATTCTACGTTCCTCCCAGATGCCTAAGGTCACATCAGCAAGCGCTAGCCGAAACTAAAAGAATAAAAAAGATCAGGACAGGGGGACGTACCTTTTCGTATCTTGCGGCACTGCACTGGAACGGACTTCCAGTAGAACTTAGGCTGATTAAAGATTACACCACCTTCAGAAAGAAACTTAAAACACACCTATTTCCTAAAGACTGACGCCATATTTGAAATCAGCTTCCGGCTCCTGGCACTAGGCCACTACCTCAGCGCCGTGATATCCCTCTGGGATGAATGTAGCGCTATATAAATAAATAAATAAATAAAGCCGGCCTTTTGACATCACAAGGTTATTTCTGAGGTGATATCCCGCAATACCGTGGCCTCTGTTGGCTAGATGATAGAGCGCGTTGGGATTAAGATGTCCTGAGCCGAAGACGAGGGGCATCACGTACATCAAGATTCTTTATTTCGAGCCATCGGGGGGAGACTGACATTCCAAGACCGCATTTCATTTCACTATCTTCGTGTTGTATTAAGTTATTATGTAGTATTGGAATGGAACCTCTTTTACATTCCATTCGTGTTGAGGTAAGGGTATTCTGAGGCTGGAATGTTGGGTGGTCAGTTGACGGGAGAGGGGCGCTGTAGCGAAGCCATTTTGCTGTGTTTCCTGTGGACCTCATTTACTTGAAATAAACCAGTTTCCTGCCACTGCTCTTTCATCATTCATCATTTACTACATTTGGTGGCTTGAGGATGGGATTGAACGCAGCCTTGAATTCGTAATTTCAAGAGGTCCACAGACAATATACAGTTTCGGCCGTTTGCCAAAAACACAGCAAGTACTTTATTTATCTTAAGGTTTCATACTGTTTATATCTTCAACGCGAGTTCTGTTTTTAATATATGCACGTTTTATTGCAACCTGTTCTTCAAACTGGATTTGATTCAAAACCACAGGATAATCAGATCTTTTAATAGAGATCTTGTTGCCTGCTTTCAGCGACAGGCACGCTTAAAAGTATAATATAAGTACTTTACTAAAGTACAAAGAAATATTTTTAAAGAAAAACATCAACAAAATTCCATTTTAATCTTTATTAAAAAAATCTCAAGTATGGCAAACAATCAGTATGCTACTCTTCCTGGATTTTCTTTTACAAAGTCCTGGAAAACCGCTAATAAAATCGAAGAATTGGCACAGAAATTTTGAAAGTTACTTGATAGCAATCAATGGCAAAAAATGTGATGCAGAAAGGAAGAAAGCACTTATGTATGGATTGTTAGAGACCGCAGGACAAGAAGTGTTTTGCAATCTACCTGAAGTGGATGTGCCTCATGATCAATTTGGTCGGTGGGATGAATATACTGAGGCAGTTAAAAGAATGGAGAAACAGTATCCAAGTGAACCAAGTATAATGGTGGAGGTACACACCTTTTACTTGAGGAAACAAGCACCAGACGAAAATGTGGAAGAATATATATCGGCGCTACGAATACTGGCGTCTACATGCGAATTTGAAAATAATAGTGATGTTTATATAAGAGATCAATTTGTTTTGCATTGCTATTCAAAGAAAATTCAGGAAAGGTTGTTAGCTTGTCGGAACCCAACTTTGTCAGAAGTGATTGACATTGCTAAAGGAATAGAGAGGTCAATCATTTCTGCTAAAGTTTTAGCATCTGATGAGAGTATGTCATCTAATGTGCGTGCTGTCAGTGAAAAACAAATTACAAAAAAGTATGTTAGTAAAACTGCAAGTTAGAGTGGTGGTAACTATGCTAGTGGAAGTGGTAATGAAAAATGGAAAAGCGGTAAAACATTTAATAAACGACAAATTATGTGTTACAGATGTGGGTCAAAAGTGCATTTTGGCAATATTCCTAGTTGTTCGGCGTATGGGAAAAAATGCCCAAAATGCTTAAAAATTGGACATTTCTCTGCAGCGTGCAGGAGTAGTAAACCAAGTGTTAGGGGAAATTTGGTTGAGGAATTTGAGGAAGATATGTGTGCGAACATAGTTCTAACTGTAGAAGTATGTACTGGCACAACTAGATTTAAGGGACCACTGGGTACGGTTCACATTGGTGAAGTGGAGATGAATATTATGGCTGACTCAGCGTTGCCAGTAACTATATTAGATGAGGAAGTATTTAAAAGATCGTGGAAAACTGTTACATTGCTGAAACCTGACATCAATCCCAAAGCATTTTGTGATTCTGAGATAATTTTGTTAGGCTATTTTGAAGATTATCTTGAATTTGGAGGACGTGTGATCAGAACAAAGATTTATGTTGAAGAGAACGGGAGGAATACAGTTGGGTGGCAAGATGTAGGACGGTTAGGGATTTGGCTTAAACCTGGATCAGAAGACCCCGTGGTTTTAGGTGATATGCCCATTTTAAACATAAAGGAAGAAAAGTTAGAAGACGTAAGTACTGAGGGAATTTTAGAAAAGTATGCCAAAGTGTTTTCTGCAAATGTAGGATGCATCAAAGGTTTTGAACACAAAATAAAGCTGAAAAGTGATGCAGTGCCCGTGTTTCACAAAGTACGACATGTACCATTGTCTGTTAGGAGTGATCTAAAAAAATTATTACATGGAATGTGTAGTGATGGTATAATTGAACCTGCAGATTCATCTGAATGGGTTTCTGCGATTCTTATCACAAAGAAAAATACAGGGGACGTCCATCTTTGTGCCGATTTAAGATCATTAAATAAGAATATCATTGTAGACTGTCGCCCAATAGCAAAAATCAATGAAATGTTGGCAGCAATAAATGGATCATCATATTTCAGTATAATTGATCTTAAATCAGCTTACCATCAAGTCAAATTAACCAATGATTCAAAAGATCTAACAACATTTGTAACACCATTTGGTGCATATCGATATTTAGGCCTGCCGTTTGGCCTTGCGTCAGCGGCATGCGTCTTTCAAAGATTAATGGACATTTTGTTTGGTCAGGTAGAAGGAGTGCAAACATTTCAAGGCGATATAATGATCTATGGCAAAAATGTGAAAGAACACAACAGGATCTTAGAACATGTACTGGGAATTTTGGAAGGTAAAGGGATTACTGTCAGCAAAGGAAAATGTAACTTTTTGCAAACAAAAGTTGACTATTTAGGCCATACAGTTTCTTGAGAAGGAATTTCACCCAAAGTAGATATTGTTAAAGCTATTTGAGAAGCACCAGTACCAGAGAACAGGGATGCCTTTAGGTCATTTCTCGGGATAAGCGAGTACTATTCACGCTTTGTAAATAATTATGCATTTTCTGCTGAACCACTTAGGTCTTTGTTGCTTAAAAAGCAACATTTGTCTGGGGAGAGGAACAACAGCAAGCTTTCAGTAAAGTGAAAGATATGATTATGAGAGCACCATCTTTGAAAGCATATGATCCTGAAGGAGAGAATGTGGTGACAGTATATGCAAGTGCATTAGGACTTGGAGTTGTTTTTACTCAGATATCAAAAGGCAAAAAACAAACCGTGGCATATCTTTAATTGAACATTAAAGAATGCTGAAAAACACTATGGCACAATATAAAGAGAGGTATTAACCTGTGTTTGGGCAGTAGAGAAATTAAAAACGTATTTATGGGGAAAAAGTTTCACTCTAATAACAGATCACAAACCATTAATTTATATGATGGATGGCTCAAGACGTGGAAATTCAACAGCTTCATCGAGATTAGTCAGGCTAATTCTTAAACTTCAAGAGTACAATTTCAGAATTAAATATATTTCAGGAGGGCTTAAATGTAGAGCTGATTGCTTATCAAGATTGCCATTAGTAATAACAGATGAGAGTGTAGGTGCCCAATCAGAGGAGGAATGTGTTGTGGCCATGATTGATGCTATCCAAATGAGTGAGAGTGTAATAAGTGAAAGAGGCTGGTTAGAAGCCATAGCAAAAGATATTAATTTCCAAACAGTTAAAGAACATGTGATTAAGGAATGGCCACCAGTCAGAAATTTAGACAGAGTCATCAAACAGTTTTGTCAAGTTAGGGATGAGTTGATGATTCAAGGAGATTTTCTTTTACGAAATGATTTGTTTATACCTCTTTCAAGTCTTAGGAAAAGGCTCATTGTTTTGGCACATGAGAGTCATCCAGATGCAACTGCCACAAAAAAATGGTTGAGAGAACATTATTGGTGGCCAGGTATGGACTCTGAAATAGATCTTCATGTTAATAGTTGTATAGAATGCCTTAAGTCGTACTTATATTGGAAATGTATGAAGGAGGAAATGCATTTGGTGGATATACCAAACAAACCATGGTCAAAGTTGGCCATTGATTTTGCAGGACCTTACATGAGTTTGGGGCAAGGAATGTGTTACAATATTATATTAGCAGATTACTATACTAAGTGGATTTGTTATGAGTTTGTGATCATTATCACTACAGAAAGGGTGATTGACTTTATGTAAGGAGTATTTTTAAAAGAAGGTTATCCTGATATTGTGGTATCAGATAATGGAAAACAATGAATATAGCAAAAAATGGTTTTATATTTTGCCAGGCATAGTATTACACAACAGAAAACACCTTTATATAGTCCATCTTCCAACGGACTTGTGGAAAGGGTTAATAGGAAAATAAAGGAAGGAGTTCAAATGGCACTTGCATCAAATCTATGTGTTAGAAACTTTATTCAGAAAAGAATCCTCACGTACAACAACACACCACATTCTGTAACAGGGTTTACACATTTTTATTTATTAAGGGGTAGATCTGGCTGTACCACACTCATGCCAGTATTTGACAGGAAAAAAAATACTACCACAAATATCATAAGAGATGAAAATCTGCATGTCAAGGAAAAAATTGAGGAAAAACGGAAATGACATATGGTCTATCATGATCATGTACGTAGATACAAAACTAAACAAATCATTGTTGGAGATTGGGTCATGGTTAGAAAACCTGTGAGGACACAGAAAGGTGAGACCAAATACACTAAACCAGCTTGTGTGATGAAAGTTACAAAAAGTGCAGTTTTATTAGAAAATGGAAGTTGGTGGAATAAAGGGTGTGTTGTGCTACTTAAACCAGGACAAAAAATCCCTCAAAAAATCTCAGTGCTGACATGGAAGAAAATGATCTAGACACATACAATTTCTTTGGAGATAAGGAAATACAAACTACAACTAGGAATGGTGACTATGATAAGGAATGTAATACCTCAAACACAGTGCAACAACAATGTGAAAGTTGCAATGAACAACAAACAGCTAAAGCTAGTTCAAGTTCTGGAACAGTATTTTCAGAACGCAGTGGTAGAAGGATTAATTTACCAGCAAAATTTAATGACTATATACTGTTTTAGTATTTTCAACTTGTTTGTGTATCTATACGCACTAAAAACCTTTGTGTTATATTTATATATTTGAGTTTTATACTTATTGCCCTTGCTTTGATTCAAATGTATATAATAACAAATGTTTTTTTTTTTTAATTCTTTTTCTTAAGGAAAGAGATGTTGTATTACGTTATTAAGTAGTATTGGAATGGAACTTTTTTACATTCCATTCGTGTTGAGGTAAGGGTATTTTGAGGCTGGAATGTTGGGTGCTCAGTTGACGGGAGAGGGGTGCTGTAGCGAAGCCGTTTTGCTGTGTTTCCTGTGGACCTCATTTACTTGAAATAAACCAGTTTCCTGCTCCTTCTGATTCATCGTTCTTCATTTACTACACTTCGCTTCCCTATTTCTGTTTAGAAAGCCCATGGTACTTAAGTGGTGTGTGCATCAAGGTGGCTTGGGTTGTTTAGACTCTATGCATATAATCTACAATAAAATAACTGATAAAAGATAGGGCAGACCTCTATACACAAATATTTAGATTGATTTATTATTATGACGTTTTTCACCCATGTTTCTGAGCATTGGTCCAGGTGAGCAGTGCTGCGCACCAATGACAGATTGTTTTACCTCTTTGCTGGCAGATGCCCAGACAAGGGACACCTCGTGACTCGAGCGACTCCTGAGTGGAGGGCACCAGTCTGTTTGAGTAATGGCAGTGGTCAGAGCAGGTAGCGTCAGCAGACATAGGATATTGTTTACCAGCAACCGGGGAGAACCATGTGATTTCACTCTACTTTCCCATGCCTCACAGCAACCCCATTTTCACAGTCTGTATTGTTGTTTTTAATCAGCAGCATATTGTATATGCCGACATTTTAGAAGAGGAAAGTGAGAGATTAAAAAAAAAGAATCGGGAGAATGTATTTCCCCCATTGACTTCTATGGACAATTTCAGGAGGGAAACAGCCAAAATAAAGCCATTTTTGGCTTCCACATGAATCGGGTCTAATGGCGTGTATGGTGTCAGGCAGGGTCGGAGATTCCTCCCGTCTCTTGGAGCACTAATAAAAGGTCCAGCACCGCTAGCCAGCCAGATAGATACATTGTCCTGAGCAAGGAGAGGAGAACTGTGACTGACCCTCTGTGCCATGTTACAGACTTGAAGTGCCTGCTGCTGCACCCTGTTGCCACTGGGCCCAGCTGGCCAAAGAACACAGCTCCAACTATAAACATGAGATGCTCTAGACAAGGCAAGCTGAAGCACTCAGTCTGGCAGACGCACTCCCCAGGCACTTGTGTACTGGCTGTCTAGTTAAATGAGTCAAGCACTCTCTCGCTCACACACTCTGCAAATGGGTGGCCAGGGAATTTAGCGGCTGTTAAAAAGCGCCAATATCTCATCACTGTAGTGGCACTCTCGGAGAGCAGCTTTGTGGTGGATTGTAGTGCACCAGGGCCAGTCCACTGTCCTGCTACAAAGCTCCACCAGGCCCAGGTGCACAAAGTAGGCTTGCCAAATTACCTACTACAGAGCAGCACACTCACACACACACACATGTATATATATGCAAGCGATTGGACACAGGCCAAGTACTTTGGCCTAGATTCAGTAAGCCTGAATCAGAGGGGTGGCAATCGTCTGGCGGCCTCACGCAAACTAGAATCCCGCTTCATTTTACAGGCTGGCACCAAATTCCCTGATGGGTTAAACCTGGATGAGGAGATACACTCTCATCTGTAGATCTACTTTACTGATACCTGATTATTGCTTGGCAGTTTTCCCTCCTTCCTACCTTTTCCTTTCCACCATTATTTTTGTATACTTGATGATGCCTTATCGTATATTGATTATATTTGCTTGAACTACAAAATGAACAATGCACAGTATGTGATTATACAACTGACGTAATAGTGAACTAGTAGCTAATATTCCTTTTGTATATTGTTTTTTACAGGAACCATGTGGCGGTTTTTAAACATGGGATTGACTCACCTACACTAATGTTATGCGCACCGAGTGGACAGATGTTCGAGTGAACCCTCACTACTCCTAGTCACTATAGTAGCACCCTCTTGACATGGTATATATGAATCCTGACATTAGAGAAATGGGGCACTAGAACGTTATCTCGTATGGCAATCTACTATCTCACAGGACACTATCACTCGACAATTATGCTCTATAGAGGATTAACGCAAAAACAACAGTTGATGGACAGAATGCAGAACAATGTCATACATTCACCCCAGTACAGAGATCTGGGCCTAAATCCATCGTTTTGTTGCTCACCATGCCATTCCAGTTTGAACCCAGCCATATGCAAATCAGTCTTGACCCTGAGCCTCATGGGAACAGTCCAGCCCGAACTGCCAAGCCAGGTCCTCCCTGGACTGGAAACAAGCATCCTAGGACCGGTTTCGGGGTTTCACCCCTCTTCAGCCAGGATAGCTTGATTCCAGAGGCATGGAGAGAATCATTTGTTTGCTGTAACACTTTTCGCCCTAAGTGGGATGGGTATGCCCAGACGTGGGTCCCTTGCTCACTGTGCCACTGGATTCAAGCTAGCCTGGCTGAAGAAGGGTGACATACCCTGAAACCGGTCCCAGGATGCTTGTTTCCGGTCCAGGGAGGACCTGGCCTGGCAGTTCGGTCTGGACTGTTCCCATGGGGCACAGGGTCAAGACTGGTTTGCATATGGCTGGGTCCAAACTGGGGTGGCGTAGTGAGCAAAAGAACGATGGATTTAACCCATATCTTTTGACTGGGGGAGAATGTTTGCATTGTCAGCATTCCGTCCATGATTTGTTTGCTGTAACACTTTTCGCCCTAAGTGGGATGGGTATGCCCAGACGTGGGTCCCTTGCTCACTGTGCCACTGGATTCAAGCTAGCCTGGCTGAAGAAGGGTGACATACCCTGAAACCGGTCCCAGGATGCTTGTTTCTGGTCCAGGGAGGACCTGGCCTGGCAGTTCGGTCTGGACTGTTCCCATGGGGCACAGGGTCAAGACTGATTTGCATGAGGCTGGGTCCAAACTGGGGTGGCGTAGTGAGCAAAAGAACAATGGATTTAACCCAGATCTTTTGACTGGGGGAGAATGTTTGCATTGTCAGCATTCCGTCCATCATTTGTTTGCTGTAACACTTTTCGCCCTAAGTGGGATGGGTATGCCCAGACGTGGGTCCCTTGCTCACTGTGCCACTGGATTCAAGCTAGCCTGGCTGAAGAAGGGTGACATACCCTGAAACCGGTCCCAGGATGCTTGTTTCCGGTCCAGGGAGGACCTGGCCTGGCAGTTCGGTCTGGACTGTTCCCATGGGGCACAGGGTCAAGACTGATTTGCATATGGCTGGGTCCAAACTGGGGTGGCGTAGTGAGCAAAAGAACAATGGATTTAACCCAGATCTTTTGACTGGGGGAGAATGTTTGCATTGTCAGCATTCCGTCCATGATTTGTTTGCTGTAACACTTTTCGCCCTAAGTGGGATGGGTATGCCCAGACGTGGGTCCCTTGCTCACTGTGCCACTGGATTCAAGCTAGCCTGGCTGAAGAAGGGTGACATACCCTGAAACCGGTCCCAGGATGCTTGTTTCCGGTCCAGGGAGGACCTGGCCTGGCAGTTCGGTCTGGACTGTTCCCATGGGGCACAGGGTCAAGACTGATTTGCATATGGCTGGGTCCAAACTGGGGTGGCGTAGTGAGCAAAAGAACGATGGATTTAACCCAGATCTTTTGACTGGGGGAGAATGTTTGCATTGTCAGCATTCCGTCCATCATTTGTTTGCTGTAACACTTTTCGCCCTAAGTGGGATGGGTATGCTCAGACGTGGGTCCCTTGCTCACTGTGCCACTGGATTCAAGCTAGCCTGGCTGAAGAAGGGTGACATACCCTGAAACCGGTCCCAGGATGCTTGTTTCCGGTCCAGGGAGGACCTGGCTTGGCAGTTCGGTCTGGACTGTTCCCATGGGGCACAGGGTCAAGACTGATTTGCATATGGCTGGGTCCAAACTGGGGTGGCGTAGTGAGCAAAAGAACGATGGATTTAACCCAGATCTTTTGACTGGGGGAGAATGTTTGCATTGTCAGCATTCCATCCATCATTTGTTTGCTGTAACACTTTTCGCCCTAAGTGGGATGGGTATGCCCAGATGTGGGTCCCTTGCTCACTGTGCCACTGGATTCAAGCTAGCCTGGCTGAAGAAGGGTGACATACCCTGAAACCGGTCCCAGGATGCTTGTTTCCGGTCCAGGGAGGACCTGGCCTAGCAGTTCGGTCTGGACTGTTCCCATGGGGCACAGGGTCAAGACTGATTTGCATGTGGCTGGGTCCAAACTGGGGTGGCGTAGTGAGCAAAAGAACGATGGATTTAACCCAGATCTTTTGACTGGGGGAGAATGTTTGCATTGTCAACATTCCGTCCATCATTTGTTTGCTGTAACACTTTTCGCCCTAAGTGGGATGGGTATGCCCAGACGTGGGTCTCTTGCTCACTGTACCACTGGATTCAAGCTAGCCTTTGCTGAAGAAGGGTGACATACCCTGAAACCGGTCCCAGGATGCTTGTTTCCGGTCCAGGGAGGACCTGGCCTGGCAGTTCGGTCTGGACTGTTCCCATGGGGCACAGGGTCAAGACTGATTTGCATATGGCTGGGTCCAAACTGGGGTGGCGTAGTGAGCAAAAGAACGATGGATTTAACCCAGATCTTTTGACTGGGGGAGAATGTTTGCATTGTCAGCATTCCGTCCATCATTTGTTTGCTGTAACACTATAGAGGATTAACGTGCGCATTTGCTGTGAGTACTGTTGCATAAGACAGCTAACAAAGGGTACTATACCCTCTACATGTTACAAACCCAGCTCACCTGTCAATTGTGACAATATCTTTCCCTGCATCATAGTTAACAACTTTTACAAATAAAGTTGACCCGACTTTGAAAATACGGAACCTTAAGCAAACCGCACACACATTATAAGTGAGGTATAGAACAGCTACCTGTATGTACTATATCCATTAGCACACTACAAACCAAGCATGCCATGCACTCTATAAATACCGGTCTCCGCTTCACAGTTTACAACTATTTGATAAAGTTGGCAAGGTTTTGAAAATGTAAAACTTTATGCAAACCGCGCAGACAATATGACTGGGAAATTGCATGGTCAATTCCAAATTGTTTTGTTACTGTGGGAAACAGTTAATCATTACATCAAGCGTTATTCTTACACTGTAACCAAATATGGATAACGTTTGGGCATCTGATATTGTTGTGCAGCTTTGTATATATATTTCTTCTTCCATGTTTATGAATACATCACGTGATGCACACGTTGATGCATGTATCTTTAAATATGTGTATGACCTTGGAAAAGGTCAAGTGACAAAGACCACGGCTGTGGTCGAAACATATCTTTCTCTGCCGGAATAAATACCTTTTTCTTTGATCAGCGGGCTCGGGACACTCCTTGCATTATATATATATATATATATTTGTGCTTGGTGAACCCGAATAAAATCTGGGTTTAGCAGTTTCCCGTGAGTGCTGTGCTTTTGTACTCTGCAGCAGGAATATATATATATATATATATATATATATGCAGCAAGACTCGTCTTTCTCCCAAGGTAGGAAAAACATGTAAAAGACGAAGCGAACCCAGATAATGGTGCAGTTTCCAATTTATTGCATGCCCAACACCACCGCCGCCATAACGCGTTTCAGCCCGCGTGGGGCCTTGATCACATGACACACTTGAGGGAGCGGTTACAACATTTAAAGTTCAAATCTGTGACGTATTCATGTGCATCAGCTGTGATACTAAAACATGGACATGGAAAAAATACTCTCATTTTGAAACACATCCAAATAAAATATAATATAATACTGTAGGGTATCCTAAAATGTTAAAGCCTCTCTAAAGTGCACAAGATAGAGAATACATGATATAATATCATGAGAATAGCAGCACATTGAATAAATAAATACATAAATACATACTCAATAACAAACTATCCAGCTCTAAAAAGTTTCACTAAATAGAAAAATCATGCTTATATTGATGAATAAAAAGCGAAATCTTAAAAAAGTAAAACATTGTAAAACTTTTTTTTCCTTTTTCCACCCACAAATAGCAGCATTATTCAAAATTCATATAAGTCTATATTAGCACCTAGGATATACCCAAAAAGTGGAATGTTTCAAAAGAATAAAGCCCAAATGGGCAATTACCAAAAAAATTCCATGTCAAAAGTTTAAATCAGTGCAAAATGCGCAAAATCATGTCACAATCTAAAATCCAAACACCATGTGCAAAAAATGTAAAACAACCGAAAATACAGTAAAAATTACTTCTAAAATTAAAATATTAAAAACTTTTAATTCCGAGTAGATAGGCAGCAGCATTAATATACAGTCTAGATCTCATTGACTAATTAAAGATGAGTAAAAACTCTTCACTAGCGTTCAATCCTTTTGGTGCTTTACAGTCCATTTCTATAATGTACCTTGTTTCCAATCTACGTAACAAAGATTCACGGTCCCCACCTCTTCTCAGTGGTGGGACCATATCAATTACAAAGTACTTTAAATCAGCAGAATTCTTAGCATGGACTTCTTCAAAATGTCTAGCGACAGGATAAGCAGCATCACCATTATTAATAGCGCGTATGTGCTGGAGTATCCTCTTGTGGACCTGCAGCTTAGTGCTTCCCACATAGCGCAGGCCACAGGGACACTCCAGCACATATACAGCAAATTCAGACTTGCATGTAAGTTTTTTCTGGATATGAACAAGTCTGTTAGTAAGCGGATTCAAGTATTCAGTCTTACTAACCCCATTTCTACAAGCTTTACAAACGGAGCACTTAATGAAACCTTTACTGCTGTTCAGCCACGAACTGTTGATTCTGACCTCGGGGCTACTTGACACCAGACAGTCGCTCATCGATCTCGCCTTTCTATAAGTTATACTAGGAGATCGTGACAATTGGGTCCCCAATATTGGGTCACTCTTAATCAGTGCCCAGTTTTGGTTCACTATCTTGCGAACCGTACGATGTTGGTTATTATAAGTTAGAATCAATCTGGTTTCAGTTTGCTCATTCTGTACCAATTTAATATTACCTGCTAATGCCTGTGGTCTACCAGGTTCATTGGCTTTACGCATGGCTTTATCGACTACTTCTGGGCGATAGCCCCTCCTTAAGAACCTGTCCCTGCACTCTTTCTGTGATACAAGACAATCATAGTCAGTGCTGCAAATTCTTCTTATACGTAGCATTTCCCCATAGGGAATGCTACTGATTAAATGTGCAGGGTGATGGCTAGAGGCATGTAATATGGTATTGCCCGCAGTGGGTTTCCTATACAATCTAGAGTGAAGTTTATTCTGTTGGATAAAAATTTCAACATCTAAAAAGCATATTGACCTGCTGCTAATCTGACCAGTAAAGCTGAGATTCAAATTGTTTTGATTGAGTTTCTCAATGAACTGTGAAGCCTCACATTCAGATCCTTTCCAGATTATCAGCAGGTCATCAATATACCTGAACCATTTAACAACATTTTCAGACATGATTTCAGGGTAGGTGGGCATAAGAACCTGCTCCTCCCAGTGCCCCATATGCAGACAGGCATAACTAGGGGAGAAACAGGCCCCCATAGCCACACCTCTCACCTGCTGGAATACTTGGTTCGAAAATAGAAAAAAATTATTTTCAAGGCACAAATTAATCATAGACAACAACATCCTGTTATATATATGTGTGTGTGTCCTCAACCTTAATGCCAAAAATGGTGTTCGATTTCTGCACAAGCAATGTTAAAAGGTTAAGGTAATCCAAATCAGTGATTTAGTTCCTGTTTATATTTCACATGTTTTACTTAGTCTTGCATTCCCTTAGAGTGTTGGTTTTCTGTGTTTTTTTTTTTATCTAGCATGTTACTCTTGCACAGTGCATACTTTGAAATGAGTCAAGTTGTTAAGGATTTTTGTTCTCTTATATTTTTGTGGTTCATTAATAACATGTAGAATGTATTTCACTCTTGATTGCACATGTGCACGCTAATAAAGAGCTATTTTCTTTGAAGCGGTTTTCTTATGAAGTGTGTTTTTCAACTATGTCTCAAATAGGGACTGCCACTTTGCTGCTGGCCTTGCTGTGTTGGCCTGCTGCTTCTGTCTTGGGAGTGAGAGGACTGGACTTTGCTCTCTGCATCCTGCTTTCTAAAGGTTCTCAAAGAGCTTGAGTTGAGCTTGCCTCCTGTTGGATGTCTCAAGTCCATCAAAAACTTCACCTGCAGCATGTGGGCTCCTCTGCTGAAAGCCTTACTCTGTCAAGTGGTGCCAAATCCAGTTCCTGGGCCCTTGGAAGTGAGTTGCTGTGCTAAAAAACAAGAAAGCAACACTTTGACTTTGAGCGTCTTTTCGGAACCGGGGCCGCGCCCTGACACTGCTTGCTGCTCTGAAGTCGTGGTCCCCGCTGAACGCAACAACTGTGACTCACAATGCAAGCACCGGCGCCGCTGCAGCTCCTCTGAAGAACTGCCACAGAGGGAGTCCTGAGTACCGTGCCACCGAAGTCTGTGGCACCCAACTCCGCCACCACTTTGGTGACCCCATGGTGTGACATTGATGCTGCAAAATCGACACTTTGCGGCTTGACTCTCAACGCTTCATCGACACCACACCCCCAGCAGAACCGACTCCTCGCCACAAACACAGCATCACCCCCCCTGCGCCTCGCAACATCCACGGGCGTCAGCAGCTCAACGACTCTGCACCGCCTCCAGGAATCAACGCCTCACTTGATTTAGTGGCTCCTCGCCTCCGTTGTGCAATGCACCGTCCCTGAGTGCCGACACGCCAATGACCTGCATAGCAGTAAGGAACCAATGCTGCAACTTCCTCAGCGACGCCTCACCTCCCCGGGGCAGTGCAATGTCTTTGTTTCTCAACGTTTCCTAGGTACTCTACTGGGTGTCTGTACGACTCCGTAGCCAACCCGCGCTCCTTCGCAGTCGGCCTGAACTTGTGGATTCGACTCCGTCAAGCACGTCGGAATAGCCCCAGCTGGAGCTTTTGTGTTTCTAAGAGCTGTAACTCGATTTAATCTTTTAAAAATTCATGTCTTGACTTGTGTATGTTGGAGTTTTGTCGTTTTGGTCTTGTTTTAGTCAGATACACATTGCCTGTTTTTCTAAACTGGTGTGGATTACTTTTGTGGTGTTTTCCCTGTGTTACTATGTGTGTGTGTATGTGTGCACGTGCACAAATACTTTACACATTGCCTGTTTAGTTTAGCCTGACTGCTCTGAGCTAAGTTACCAGAGGGTGAGCACAGGTAAAGGCAGTGTGTACTATACTTATTCTGATTTGGATTGTGGGTCCTTACTTGGACAGGGTGCATACATCTGCCAACTGGAGACCCAATTTCTAAAATTGGTGATCAGGATAGGTGTATTTGCGCATTACATACAGTGATTGGTGTACACTACTTCCATATCTCAGACCACTACATACCAGCATACTATTTTTGCCTTTTATTTCTTTGGCAACCGTTTTGAGTTTTTGCTATCATGTCTCAGTCTGGAGAGCCATCAGCTGTACCTGCAGATTTGGAGTTTGAGCAGGAGAGGTTGGAAACCTATACGGTGCCTCAGCTCAAGAAGTTCTGCAGGGATTTCAAGTGCTCTTTTAAAGGCCTTACTTAAAGGAGGCACTGCAAAAGGCCCTGAGCTCCTGGTTAGCAGCTAGGGATGCATCTGTGCACCCAGAGGATGAGAATGGCGTTGTGGAGGAGGTGGAACCAAGCTTGCACCTAGAATGGCAGCAGGATCCAGCATTGCCTGTGGGGCGGGGGGCCAGCCTGAATGGCCGAAGATTTCCCTTCAGACCTAGCAGTAGTATCTCATGTAAAAGCCTGCCTGCAGCAGAGTTGAGAGACAGGGGGAATAAAGGAAGCTCCATTTGGAGCTGGCAAAACTCAACGTGCATGTGGAGAAGCAAAAATTGGCCATAGAGGAAAGGAAAATGCTTTTAGCTCAAGAGCTGAGCTTGAAGGAGCTGGATTTGAAAGCCAAATCCAGCACAGATGGTGGCAGCGTATCATCAGATTCAGAGGGGAATGTACATATACCCAAGCAAGAGTCTGGTGGCTGATTATCAGGCAGGAGAAGACATAGATCGGTGGTTTCAGGGCTATGAAGCATCTTTACACATGCACAGGGTGCCTGACCGAGATGGGGGCAGACTTGTGGAAGCATTTTGCAGTGGAGGGGAGGGACACCTTGTTGGCACTAGAGCCAGCAAAATAGGAAGGAAGCCCTGATCAGAAGGTATGGTTTGACTCCAGAAGCCTATAGAGTAAAGTTTAGGGAGAGCCCTAAACTTGGTTCCCAGACCTGGCTTGAGTGTGTGGATTCCTTTTGCAGAGCACTGGATGGTTGGGTGAAGGGCAGTGAGGTAACAGACTATCAGGGGCCGTACAATTTGATTGCATGTGTGCACATGTTTGGTCTATGTTTTCTAGAGCCATGCCAAAACTTGGTTGATAGTAAGCTTACTGATCCCAGGACGCTTGCTAAGGAGGCGGACCTCTGGCTCAGCACCAGGGTCCATTAGAAGTTGTATGTGGGAGACTCAGCCAAGGGTAGACAGGGTCCACAACAAAGGAAGGAGTGGGGGACAAAAATAAAAGTAAGGAGTTCTCTAAAGGGCCCCAGAGTAGTTCCCAGGGTAAGGATTCCCAACCTCCTGTTGAGAAGAAGAGTTGGTTCCCTTCAGGAAAGCCTGCAGGGAAGGGACTCCTGAAGTGTTTCGCCTGTAGTCAGGAAGGGCACTTCAAGGGGGATCCCAAGTATCCCAAGCGGGCACAGCCCCCCACTGGTGGGCAGTCACTGGGGATGGAGAATGTAGCACTTGGGGAGGAATTGGTCCCAGTAAGTGGTGGGGAGCCAGCTGAGATAACCCTAGTTTCCCTTGGTGACAGTGAGAAGGTCCAGAGAACCCTCAAGGCTGACAATACTAGGAAGTACAGGCCGTGGGTGACTATCAATGGGTGGAGGGTCAGAGAGACACAGGAGCCAGCATGACAACCGTCCGGTGTCCCCTGGTGTCCTCAGAGCAGGTAGTCCCTAATGTGGTCCACTAAGTCCTTGCAGTAGACAACAGTGAGTGCCAATGTTTGGTGGCTGAGGTTCTCTTTGAATAGGAAGGAGTCTCAGGTTCCTTAAGGGTAGGTCTGGGAGTCCATCCATACCTGTGGATTGTCTGCTAGGCAATGGCCTGGAAGCAAAAGACACACAATTGATGGACGGAATGCAGAGCAAATCAAAACATGCAATGGCCTGGAGCATACCGCCTGGAAGGAGGTGGAGCTCAGGTCACACTTGGAGATGTTGGGATTGCCTGAATGGGTGTGCCTGCCACACGGTCAATGGCAATAGGTGAGGGTGGTCAGAAGGACCTGGAGCCTGAAAGAGTAGCCCAGGTTCCTGCCAAGAAGGGAAAGGGCAGGGGGCATGGGAAACCTGTTCCAGAAATTCCCATGGTCCAGGAGGGGGGTTGAACCTGAAGGGGATGCCCCAGAGCCTACAGGGGAAGATGTGGCTGAACTGGGGAACCTGAAAAGAAAAAGGTATGCAGTTCCTGTTGTGGGAAGGATAAGGAGGCAGGACAGGGGACTGGCAAGGTCCCTGACTACAAATTGGTAGTGTTAATGGGAAAGGGGGGGACTGGGAAGTCCTTCCTTTCGGAATGAGGGCCCTCACACACCCAGCCTGCTGGGTGTCATGCTTCATCATCGGGCATGCTCCTCATCGGGTCGGCGCTGCAATACCCGACGGGCACCCTATGCAGGGGCTCTTTGGCGGAGATCTTTTATTCCTTGCCGTATGGTGCAGTGGGTGTAAGGGGCCTTGGAAGTGTAGGAATGCAAGTGTGTGAATTAAAACAGGGAAATGGAAGAGTCAGGTAAATTAGACTTTAATGATCCTGCCTTCCCCCTGATTAAAAATGGAGTTGGCGACTCACTGCAATGATGCTGCAGGGTGTTGTGCTCAATCTCGTGTGGTCGACATGTTTCTTGCCTGTTTAGTCAGGTGGATCTAGCGGCAATTCCTCAGGACCTAGTGAAAATAGTAACTCTACACTAAAATATGGTGAGACTGTGATGTTCTAACCTATTAATAACCAAAGTGGCACCAAGAGGTAAAGTACCTGTTGATGCAGCAGCCAATCTGAAATGAAAAATGGCAAAATGAAAGCAATTCATATCAGAGAACAATCATACTGTAAGAATCCTGCCCTCGTATCCCTCAATAGTGACACCAGATTGTGCACACTAACAAATGCGGTGAGCATTGCTAAAAGTGGTCACGCTTGTCAACCAAATTTGCCCCGCAGTGGTCGATACCTTTGTATGTATAAATGTGAAGCACAGCGGGTTCGAATCATGCGGTGAGTGATTAAAAAGAAAGAAGAAGTAGCAACTTGGTGAGGTAGAAGCAACTCACCTAAAACTATCTTACGATTGGCCCCATCAAATCACGGCAAGTGTTGGACACGGTAAGGTATTTGTGTCCTGGGGAGGGGGGCCCAAAAGAAGTAAAAGGTAGTTTGAGCGTCTGGCGTGGACACGCGTTTGCTGGTAGATAGGGGTTGGTAGCCTCCGGTGTAGCGAGAGGCAGAAGTGAGGTGGCTATAAGACAGGACCCCGCGTCAAGGATCGTTACTCATGGTCAGATAGGCAAAGCACCCAGCCCCTGCCTGCCGACGTGGCGGGCGGCCGCCCCTCATGAGAGAGGCACCCGCTCCGTCCGCCGAACGGGCAGTGCGCCGGAGACCGCCTTCTGAGTTATGGAATCGTAGAGTACGCCCCCAGGATCGCGGGTGTGCTGCTGACGCCGAGACTCGGCGTCCAAGCCTGTGCCTTAAAAATGTCCTCGTACAGGCAGAAATCTAACCGGGTTCCTCCAGTCCTAGGGAGAAAAATTGTACTCACCAAATAACTGCGCCCAGGTGATGAGTGACCTACCCTGCACTGCCGGATCCGGGAGGTAATGATCCCAACCAGGCTGGGGTTTAAATGATAGCGGAAAAGGCGCGCAGGGCGGGAACATCTCCTAAAGGGAGCCGGAGACTAGCGTGTACTTAGCACCTGGGGAACCTGCCTCAGCTGTCCCAGTGGCAGCAGGACACAGGTCCCTCCAGGAAGGAGTTCTGCACAGCGTAGAATGAGTGTCCTACTCTTGTGGGTCTTCGGAAGCAGGCCAAGGCCCAGGCAGCTGGTGACCCCACTGGAACTCACCTGATTTACTGGGAGAATGATCTTCTGGCTGGCAAGCCTAGGGTTGCTGAACCACGGGCAGCCAGTGTGCTGGTGGTACCCCAGCGCTTCAGAGCCTTCCTACTGGGTCTGGCTCATGATGTGCCTCTAGCAGGTTATTTAGGGCAAGACAAGACCTTTGACAGGCTTGTCACCCATGTCTATAACCTCAAATGAGGAAGGCATCAGATGTGTTCTGCAGGTCCTGTCCTACCTGCCAGGCGAGTGACAAAACTGGGGGGAGATGCAAGGCTCCCCTTCAACCCTTTCCTGTCATGAGTACCTCTTTTGAGCGGGTGGGCATTGACATTGTGGAGCCTCTGTATCCCAAGGCAGCCATTGGCAACATGTTTATCCTGGTCTTAGTGGACCATGCCACTCAGTACCCCAAAGCTATCCCTCTGAGGACAGTGACTGTGCCTGCCGTGGCCAGGGCACTGATGGGGGATCTTTACTCGCGTGGGTTCCCCCAAGGAGGTGGTATTTGACAGAGCTACCAACTTCATGTTCTTGTACATGAAGGTCATGTGGAAGGCATGTGGAGTTACCTACAAGTTCTCCATGCCTTTCTACCCCCAGAACAATAGGTTGCTTGAAATGTTCAACCGAACCCTGAAAGTCATGATTATGGGTCTCTCAGAACCCATGAGGTATAAGTGGGAAGTCCTCTTGCCATGCCTTATGTTTGCTTACCGGGAGGTACCGCAGAAGGGTGTTGGCTTCAGCCCTTCTGAACTTCTATATGGGCACCCTGAGAGAGAACCTCTCAGTTTGGTGAAGGAGGGCTGGGAACAACCTCCCAAGAAGTTATCCTAGGATGTATTCAATTACATGCTAGTTTTCAGAAACCAGACAGCCTGCTTCCGGAAACTCACCCAGAAGAATCTGGAAGCTTCCAGGAGGACATGAAATGCTGGTATGACCAGAATACCACTCTGGTTGAGTTCGATCCTGGTTAAAAGGTGTGGGTGATGGTGCCAGTAGAGCCCTGTGCTTTAAAAGAACGTTGGTCTGGCCCATTTGAGGTGAAGGAATGCAAAAGTGACATCACCTACCTGGTGGACTTGCATGCTCCTAAGAACCCCCTGAGGGTCCTACATGTGAACCGCCTCAAAACACATTTTGAGAGGTCAGAGTTGACCATGCTCTTGGTCACGGATGATGGGGTGGAAGCTGAGAGTGAACCTCTCCCTGACCTCCTGACTTCCAAAGTACATGACATTGATACTGGGGACAGCCTTCCTGTTAAGTGAAAGTCTTACAGGTTGTCTGATAAAGTGAGGAGCAGCATCAAAGAGGAAGTATTCTCTAAGATGCTGGATTTAGGAGTTATTGAGCCCTCTAACAACCCTTGGTCCAGTCCACTGCTTCCGGTCACCAAGGCTGCACCACCCGGTGTCATACCTGAACTCCAGTTCTGCGTGGCCTACCATGGACTCAATGCGGTCACTAAGACTGACACGCACCCATCCCCAGAGCTGACGAGCTCATTGATTGGCTTGAAGCAGCCATGTTCCTCAGCACTTTTGATTTAACATTGGGTACTGGCAGATTGCCTTGACCGAGGGGGCACAAGTGAGGTCAGCGTTCTCAACGCTAGAAGGGCACTTCTAGTTCCGTGTTATACCCTTTGGGTTGAAGAACGCCCCTGCCACCTTCCAGAGGTTGGTCAACCAGGTCCAGGCTGGGTTGGAGAACTTCAGTGCCGCCTACTTAGACGACATTGCAGTCTTCAGCTCCAGTAGAGAGGCCTACTTGCACCACCTAGGGGAAGTGTTGAGGGCCCTGCAGAGTGCAAGCCTCCCTATCAAGGCCAGTATGTGCCAGATAGGGCAGGGTTCTTTAGTCTACTGGGGACACCAAGAAAGGGGGCATCAAAGTGCAGCCCCTGCAACCAAAGGTTGATACCATTCTGGCTTGGGCACCCCCCAAGACCATCAAAGATTTGAGAGCCTTCTTAGGCCTCACCGGTTACTATAGGAGATTTGTCAAGGGATACAGCACCATTGTTCCCCCCTTGACATAGCTGACTTGCAGGAAGCAGCCGTGTCAGGTGATCTGGACAGAAGCGTACCAGATCGCTTTTGACAACCTGAAGGAAGCCATGTGCACGGCGCCCGTGCTCAAGGCTCCTGATTTCTCCAAGGAATTTGTGGTGCAGACTGATGCCTCAAAGCATGGCATGGGGGTCGTGTTTTCACAGCTAAACGAAGAGGGCCTAGATCAACCTGTAGCCTTCATCAGTAGGAGATTACTTCCCAAGGAACAGAGGTGGAACACAATGAAAGTGAAGTTTTTGCTGTGGTCTGGATGCTGAAGAAGCTGAGACCCTACTTGTTTGGGACTCACTTCCGGGTTTAGACAGACCACAGGCCCCTGAGATGGTTAATGCAGATGAGGGGTGAGAATTCTAAACTATTGAGGTGGTCCATCTCCACACAGGGAATGGACTTTACACCGTCCTGGAACAGAACACATCAACACTGATGGTCTTTCCAGGTTCTTCTGCCTTAGTGATGAGAACTCCCAAGATCATAAGAGGTTGGGTAGTTCTCCCTACTTTCTGCTGGGGGGACACATGTTAGACTTGACAACTTTTGGTGTGGTTTCCCCTGTCTTTTTGCTTCTGACCTCCTGTTTTTGACTGTGTGCTGAACTTACTTTTGTTGGCTTTAGGACTCTGGGCACTTTACCACTGCTGGCCAGTGCTAAAGTGCATGTGCTCTGTGTATAAAATGTAATGGCATTTGGTTTCTCCATGATTGGCACATTTGATTTACTGATAAGTCCCTACTACAGTGCACTACATGTACCCAGGGCCTGTAAATCAAATGCTACTAGTGGGCCTGCAGAGCTGATTGTGCAACTCACACGAGTAGCCCTTTAATCCTGTCTCAGGCCTGCCACTGTACTGGACTTGTTCTTTTGAGATTTGCCTATCCTGGTAGTGAAAAACTGCTAAATTCATTTTTCACTACAGCAAGGCCTATCTCTCCCATTGGTTAGCATTGCAGCTGCCTTGTAACACTTTACAAGTGTATCTTCCAATTGAGAGTAGATGGGAAATTGGAGTTTGGTGTCTCTGGACGCACAATTTTAAAACACATCTTTTAGTAAAGTTGTTTTTTAAATTGCAGGTCTGAAAATGGCACTTTTAGAAAGCTCCCATTTTCTTACTTAACCATTCTGTGCCTCTGCCTGTTCCTAGAATGCACGTCTGGGTTGATGACAATTGGGCTTTGTGAATTCATTCTAGACAGTCACACACAAAGAGAGCTGAAGTGTGTCCTGCATATCCTGATGGCCCATCACCAGCCTGATGGGTGTTCCAGAGCTAGAATGGTGGGAGGAGCTGACACTTGCACCTTAATAGAGCTGTGTCAGTCCCCACACAAAGAGTTGCATACACCCCTGTAGTATGTCTGGTGGCAAGGCTAGAAAGGACAGGGTCTTGTGCACTACAAAGACCTTTCTTTGAAGTCTCCCTACTTCAAAGGCTGAAATTGGTATAAGTACTGGACCTCTGACACAATATGCTCAAAACACTTCTGTACTGAGGACATTCTGCCAATAAGAAGAGCTGTTGTGCTGCCAGGAGGGACTGCCACTTTTCTGCTTGCTTTGCTGTGTTGGCCTGCTGCTTCTGTCTTGGGTATGAGAGGACTGGACTTTGTTCTTTTCATCCTGGTTTCTAAAAGTTCTCCAAGGGCTTGAGTTGAGCATGCCTCCTGTTGGAAGTCTCAGGGCCATCAAACACTTCACCTGCAGCACCTGGGCTCCTCTGCTGAGAGCCTTACTCTGCCACCTGGTGCCAAATCCAGTTCCTGGGCCCTTGGAAGTGAGTTGCTGTGCTAAAAAGAAGAAAGCAACACTTTGACTTTAAGCATCTCTTCGGAACCGGCACCGCACTCTGACATTGCGCTGCTGCCTGCAAAAAAGCCGTAGTCCCTGCTGAACACAATGACCGTAACTTACAATGCAAGCCCCCTCACTGCCACAGCGCCTCTGAAGAACCACCACAGAGAGATTCCTGAGTACTGTTTCACCGAAATCCGTGGCGCCCACATCCGGCACTGCACCGGTGGTCCCATGGTGTGACATCGACGCTGCAAAATCGATGCCTTGCAGTTTAACCCTCAACGCTTCAATCGACATTGCACCGCCAGCAGAACCGTCACCGTACCGCAACCGCCACATCACCTCCCCTGCGCTTCGTAATGTCCCCGGGCGTCAGCGTCTCAATGACTCTGCATCACCTCCAAAAACCTACACCTCACTTGCTTCAGTGACACTTCACCTCAATTGCGCAATGCACTGTCCCTGAACACTGAAACGCTAACGACCTGCATAGCAGTAAGGAACCGAAGCCGCAACTGTCTCAGCGATGCCTCCCGTCCATGGCGCAGTGCAACTTCTTTGTTTCTCAACGTTTCCAAGGTACTGTACTAGGGGTCTGAACGATTCTTAGCCGGTCCACGTTCCCTCGCGGTTGGCCTGAACTGGTGCATTTGACTCCGTCAAGCACGTCAGAACAGCCCCGGCTGGAGCTATTGTGTTTCTAAGCACTATAACTTGATTTAATCTTTAAAATTTGTGTCATAACTTGTGTATGTTGCACTTTTGTCATTTTGGTCTTGTTTTACTCAGATGAATATTGGCTATTTTTCTAAACTGGTGTGGAGTACTTTTGTGGTGTTTTCACTGTGTTATGGTAAGAGTGTGTGTGCACAAATACTTTACACATTGCCTCTTCAGTTTAGCCTGACTTCTCAAAGGCAAGCTACCAGAGGATGAGCACAGGTAAACTAAGTGTGTACTACGCTTACCCTGACTAGGATTGTGGGCTCCTGCTTGGAGGGTGCATACCTCTGCCAACTAGAGACCCCATTTCTAACAAATATGATGTTAAATATTTCTCTGTTCTGATTTGCTATTGAAATTATATATTTGCACACACTACAATACTCTTGCAGTTGTGTTAATTTCTTATGCGAAAACAACCCACACAATACTCCACACTCTTATGCATGATTCTCAACACCCACTCGCTCACCAAACAAGCCACAGAGACCTGGGACCTGCTGCACGATAATGCCACTGACCGTACTCTTCCTCACAGAAACCCTGCATCGGCACTTGACATCACCAAAGCCACCGGCTACAAGATTGCCTGACAAGACAGACTCCACAAGCCCAGAGGCAGAATCAACATCATCCACAAGAACACCATCTGCTGCACTACATCCGTGGACATGTCATGCTCCAACATGTAATACCTGCCGTTTAATCTCCACGTCACTGCCAATTTTACCCTAAGTGGCACTTTCATCTACAGGCCACCGGGACTGCGTACCAACTTCACCTACACCATCACGGACTTTGTTGCACCATTCACACTCTGTTAGCAATTGCGTCCTACTCGGAGACCTGAACTTTCACCTGGAAGACCAATCGGACACCAACTCTATGGCACTCATCGAAGACCTTGGAAGGCTGGTCTCACCCGAGAAAAGGGACCTACCAACGAGCTGGACATTTCTTGGCCCCTATTTCCGCCAACTTCGACAATATCTGATTCGACAAGCCCACACCATTCCCTTGACAGACCACACCCTTGTCAAATTCAGTATCCCCGTCTCCGTCCAATGCACATGCACCACCATCAGACCAGCCCGCCACAACTGAAACAGCATCACTGACAAGGACTGGAACACTGCTCTCAACATCTACCGACCTGAACACAGCAACAGCCTCCCCAAAGCAATCAACAATTTCAGCATTTGGATCACCTCCTGCACCGACTCCCTGCCCCCACCAAACACAGTAATACAACAATATCCAGACCAGAGGCCAACTGGTACACTAATAAACTCAGACTGATGAAATGCCACTTCAAATAACTGGAGCGCAAATGGAGAATGAACCCAGCAATGCAGACAGGAGCACATTCAAATCCGCTCTAAGACACTACCACGAAATGATCCGGACCACCAAATGTGCTGCTCTGGTGAACTGGATAGATGCCAGCACTTACAAAAGCAAAGAAATCTTCTCCATTGTGAAAGATTGCACCTCACCATTGGCTACCTTCAACTCTATCACCCCCTCGTAGGACTTCTGCAATAGTCACTCTCAATTCTTCAGCAACAAAATCACCATGATTTACAGCAACTTCAAGCCACAACTAGGCCCAATAAACCTTACCAAATGCGTTCCAATCTTATCTAATGAACAAATGCTAACCCCATGGCCTGTCATTGCCCCAGAAAAAACTGCCATCAAGTCCATTGACTCAGGGGCCCCATCGGACCCCTGCCTCCATCACGCCTACTCCAGAGGTCTGACACCCATCAGCGCCATGCTCACACCCATTGGGAGTGCCTCCACCTCTTTCTCAACCTTTCCAGATGCTTGGAAACACAAACTGTCTTCCCATTGCTGAAGAAACCCTCTGCAGAGCCTTCAACACTCACCAACTACAGACTGAACTCCCTGCTTCCATTCCCAGCCAAGGTCTTAGAGAAAATCATTAATAGACACCTTTACGAATACTTCAGTGACCATCAACTCCTACACAGCACTCAGTCTGGTTTCAGACCGAAGCCACAGCATGGAAACTGCACTAATTGCTGCCAGAGATGACATCCATATGACTCTGGACAGAGGAGACACAATAGCCCTTCCTCCTGGTCCTCCTCACAGCATTTGACACAGTCTTCCACCCCATCCTCATCTAACGCCTACACAACATTGAATCCAAAGACACACACTCCAATAGATCTGTTTGTTCCTGACTGTAAAGACCCAGCCTGTCAGCCTGGCACAATACACCTCAGACACCTGCAACTTCATCTGCAGAGTTATGCAAGCATCCTCCCTGAATCCGACCACCTTCAACACATAATTGATCTCTGTCAGCAGCATCGTCTGCTCTCATGACATCAATGTCCTCTCCTACGCTGATGACACACAACTCATCCTCTCCCTCACAGAAAAGGCACCTAGTACCCGGATCAAATGTAATGGCTGCACGACTGAAATCGCCCACTGGATGTAGACCAACTGTCCAAAGCTGAACATCCACAAGAATTAAATTGTGATCTTCGGGAAGAGCACCTCACTGTAGTACTCCACCCGGTGGCTAATAGAGCTAGAACCGACAACGACAAAAACCTTAGGATTATCATCAACAACAAATCTGGCCTGACCTCCCAAGTCAATGCTGCCACCTCCTCATGCTTCCATAGCCTGAAGATGCTCAGGAAGATTTTCAAATGGCTCTCAATCAGCACACGGAAAACCATCACACATGTCCTGGACTATGGGAATACCCTCTATGCTGGGATCAACAAAAAACTCTCTAGAATGCTGCAGACCATTCAGAACTCAGCTGCCAGAATCGCTCTCAACCTCCCACGCTACACTCATATCACACCACACCTGAAGGAGCTCCACTGGTGTCCCATTCACAAATTAGCATCATTCAAACTCCTCACCCACACTTTCAAAGCATGACATAACACTGGCCCAGAATACCTCAACAATCGTATCTGCTTTCATAAACCGTCCGGACACCTCCGCTCATCTGAACTCCTATTTGCACAAATCCCACACATATGTAAAAACAGACCCGGCGATCAAGCCTTCTCATACATCACTCCTAAAGCATAGAATGTCCTTGCGCTACACATAAGAGCCTCCTCTGCAGGCGCGGTCGGTAGTGGGAGTAGCTGCCGGGCGGTGACGTGGGGAGGGGGAAGGGCAGGGTGGGGGGTAGTAAACTATGGATTACGGAGGATTACAGGTAAGTAAACATATAAATAAATAAAACGAATTTCGTTGCGTGCACTGCATCGCATTTGGGGATGCAGTGCGCGCAACGAAATTCGTTTTATTTATTTATATGTTTACTTACCTGTAAACCTCCGTAATCCATAGTTTACTACCCCCCACCCTGCCCCTCCCCCTCCCCACGTCACCGCCCGGCAGCTACTCCCACTACCGACCGCGGCTGCTCCTCTGCACTTCTTGAATTCTGCAAGAAGCTGAAGACCTGGCTTTCCGAGTACTCCTGCTAGGTCCTAGGTGTGTCTAGACTCACACCTGCTCAGCGCCAGGATACGCTCCCGGGTGATAGTGCACTGTACAAATCTGCATAACATAACATGTATGAAAACCCTCGATTTTGGGGGTCGGCTAGAGAATTTAGTATTCTACTAGGTATGCTCTCTGTTTTTCTCCAGTCTGCTTGAGACTTATACTAATTTCACATTTTGCAATGCTCTGGATTGCTCTACTTACTGAGAGCCTTCTTGGGTTTGCCTCTATATAGCCCTATGTCTGAAGTTGGTAATAAAACCCTTTAACTATTCCATTGATCTAGAACTCAGTTATTGAGTAGGCCCTTTACTTAATTGATTTTATTTCCATATTTTTTATATGTGGGGATGTGCCTTACCTAAGGGACACATCGCCTCATAAAATTGGGGTTTAACACCGTCTTTGGTTCATCATAACTGTGGGCGTCCTGTTGATGTAAATTGTGGGGTGTCGAAACTGTGGGGTTCCCCATGCCCACAGGTTCCAAGTATTTATAACAGGCCATAAATGAGAGCTCTGTAGTTGAGACTGAAGACAGTGAGACTTTGTCACAGTGCCTGTCAGTGTGTCGAAAAGGTGTTCAGAATACATGATCATCCTTTTGCAGGGATTCTGTTTTGAAACAGAACTATGCCTGGGATCACAGAACGTCAGTATGTAAGGGCTGAGTCACCATACCACATCAGTATCTAAGGGCCCAAATCCTGACTAGCTCATAGTGCCTTACCCGCCCTCCTAACCTTCCCAGATTAACAGGTAAATTGGCACTCCTTAACACGACACTCTAGTGCCCCAGGGGAACTGCGGTAACAGGTCATCACCTATCATTCTCTCACTTATGCATGTCCATAATAAACAAATGAAAGACATGAAGAAGCTTTATAATATTTATTGAAACTAGTGTGCTCTATCATGTAGCTACTGTGCTGCAATTCGAAAACATATGCAACTGAGCAAAGTAATTAGCGTTATCAATAAACTGTATACAATGAAAAGCTCTATCATGGCAAATTATATATTCGTCTAAGCCTAACCTCACTACGTGAGCACAATAATATATCAGTGATCTCTGGAATTAGAGCCCTGCCCCACACCTGGCATTTGCCGTTAGCTGATCAACATCTCAGATTGTGCAGCATTTGCACGCTTGTCCTGGGACCTTTCCTCTGCTAGATACCCTCCTCTCCATTTTCAAAACAGCAAGTCTCGGCTTATATAATAAGAAATGCCATGCTAGAAATCAGCAGCTATGTCTCTCTATTATGTCTATGTGTTAGTGACCGACCACAGAGTAAAACAGTGCATGATGTTGTTCGACCTTATACTAAATGTTCAGACTGAATCCCAGCAGAAGAGCTGAATATCAAAACATGTGCAGCCTATTTCTAAACTGAAAGTGTGGCACAGAAACAAACGTGTTTCTTTGTAACGTGTGCAAAGCAAAAACAGCCTACAACCAACAGTTAAGCTAACATAGTGGAAAACCACAGTGGGCCCCTCATGGCACCCCGTTCACCCACTCGGGACAGTAACGTAATGACTAACAGAATAATAAAAAGTTAAGCTTCCACACAAGCTAAGCAAAGCCAAGGCTTTGCTAATAAGTATATATTAAAAAGAATTGCAAAAGGTAGCCAAATTAAGGTGTGTCAGGGGCATCCATTATATTTTTAGCAAGTGCAAAAGCCAATGAATCCAGAACGGATTCCATCTCCACAGACGATGATTGTTCGACGGCCCAGTTCACCATCTCCAGAGAACAGACATGATCCTCGGTCTCAGCCAATGCTGAGAAAGTAGCCGGATAACCCACATCCATGTTATTAGAGCCAGCATTTAATGATTCTTGTGCTGAAGCACTTGTTTCCGTTGAAAGGAGTTCTTACAGCTCGCATTCTGAAGAAGACGTAGGCCAAAGGGGCACCTTTGAAAATGGGTCACTGATGGACTCATCAACAGGTCTATGTCCACAGAAGCCTGCGTCGGCAGAGTCAGGCAAATATCTAGTGCCCATTCGAAGGGGCACCAGAGGCAGTGAAACACAGTTTGAACACAGATAAACCAGACAGCTCGGAATTACAATGGCCAATCAAAGTCCAGTTCCTGGAGCAAGTGGATTCCAAAGAATCAAAGCATGCGCTCATGGCACAGCTGGAGCGGTAGTAGTTGAAGTGGGCTTGCAAATGGAACATCCATTGCATAGGAGCAAAAATACAGCAAATGAGGAATAACAGTAGCGGAATGCCCCAGAGCACACTGGAAAAAAGGGAATGAATAAAAGTCGGCATTACTCCAAACATATTCTGGAAGAAACTGACTAAGCCGAAACCCACAACTTTAAAAAAGTGAGCACGGCCAGCAGTATTGGATGCATTAAAAATGCAATGGACTAATTCGCTGAAATGTAATGGGAGGTTATTGTTTAACAAGGACTGTATCTCCCTCGATGTCCTTGCAGCTTGTAATTGAAAAGGTCCTCGAGCAGATGTTCGTGCTACAGCTTTTTGAAACGATCATGCTTTGAATCTGCTTAGCTTATTGAAATCTGCCTTCAAAGTTGGAATGAAAGGCCACAAGGAGCTAACCATAACCCCTTGAGTGAGAGGGAAATGAACATTGTTACAGCAGGTCACTATCTGGGAAACCAATAAAATATATGGGATCCCAGCTTTCATTCCACAACAGTCTTGATCGCTCAACATTAAATAATTTCCATTCGAAAGGACTGTAATTAGCGGGAGTATTGCAGGGGAAGTTATTCCTTTTAGCTAACAGGACAAATTCACTACTGACGCATGATATGCACTGTCAATGGTAACATGTTTGCAAACGATTGAATGTCTGACAGAAGAGTCACATTCCTTTCAGTAAGGAAGACTTCTTTGTTGGCATATTCACAACAATATGAAAATGGGAGTGACCATAATTCATGAATGAAGCTGCCTCCTAGGGTTTCATGTCTACCGACAGGGAAATGTTTCATACAAGCTGTGAATTAGAATGTTGAAATCTGCAAAGATATTACACCGTGTATTAACCGGACAGCTGTGGTGTTTCTGCAATAGTAAATGGGAGCTGTTCTAACTACTTTTGATGTAACATTACATATGTGGCATCTTTCTTAGCCATGAGTCATTGTTTACATGTCAGATTGAAAGGCAAGAATAGTTGGCTGGAATTGAGTTAACGCCAAGGAACTCAACCATTTTTAAGGGTTTGAAGTGTCCAGCTAAACTGCATGATAGATCTAAGCTGACTTTGCCCATAATACAATGTTGACATGTCACTTTGCATAATATCAATTATACATGACACAATGTCATTCAGATTGTAAATGTGAGAAGACAGTGTATTATTACTATTAGCAACAACAGCAAGCACTTTAGCCAAATTATCTGGATCAATTTGTCTTAAATATGATGCAGCTTCCATTTGTAACCCTTTCCGAATTTCATTATATGTGGCATGAATAAATCTTTTTGAACATGGAGATTTAGGACCTAATAGGAAGTCTGATAAGTCCATGTCTTCAGACAGGAGAGAAAGATGTTGTTTTACTGCAGACAGTGTGGAATGTTCCAACCATAGTTGACAAATTTCTCCACTGAATAGGTGGTAACAATACCTGAATGTTATGAGTCGGCATATCGGGGGTCAGGTCTGCTTGCCTTAAACCCCAGTGTGGAATTCAAAAAATGAGCATGACAACAATTTGTGTCCACTGGCCACAATAACCACCTGTGCGGACCTGAAAAGTGTAATTAAATGTACCATTCTGCAACATACTGTTGAGCTGTTCTGCAGTGTAATTTGTTAAATGTTGCCAATTATCAAAACAGGCTATTGAGGGAATATTTGGTGCATTCATGTCTTTAATTTTCGCCAATCCTAACATGTGGTCTGTTGGACGGTGTCATTTAGAAAAATCATTTATGTTGGAATTAAACAGGCTTGTAACATGGTTTCCATCCCCTGAATTTGCCACGCTTTAGTACCACAAATGGACTTCATGTCAGTTGTATCCTTCTAATAATTGTAGCCTTTCACAGCTAATTGGGTGACAATGAGTCTGTGTATATTAGCTTAGTTTGTGTAAGCATATATTTCTTTGGTAGTGTAGGGATTAGCTTGAAATAATATGATGTTAGGTCCGATGTATCATATCCAGAAACATATGTGAATTTATCCCTATATGTTTTGGAGCTCCCTTGTGGGGGTTGGGGCAATGTTCCCATTGTGTGTAATTAAAACTTATGCGTTGAACACTAGCTCTTGTAAATATTGATGGCCATAATGATAGTAAAAGAACATTTCACCATAATTAGCATAATTTAAGTACAGTTCCTCTGATTCAAAAACAGTGTAGTATTTCAGCTCCAGGAGCATGGAGTTTACAGTTTCAACATTCCAATCATCGGAATGTAACCCAGGCACAATTACATCACCCATAGAAACCCTAAATACATATGGTATTTACAGAATCTCTGTAGGTCCGAAAGTAACTTTATTTCAAACAATTCCATCAGTTACTGGAACAGCTGAAATGTTCACGAAGGACATATCTCTTTTTAGCCTTAGTGAGGCATCAACACCTCATCGACCAGTTCTGTAGCAGAGCGTTTTGGAAGGTAATGGCCATTAATCAGCAAATAAAACCGATCACAAATTCAATCCAAAGGAAAAGAAAAACCAAGGAAAGTGTTAACCAAACCTATATCCAAGTTGGGACCAGATAAGTGAGTTTCAGACATGAAAAGAAAACACAGATCTATGCAGGAGGAGTGTCTAAAACAGAAGAATCATCAATGGGGAGAAGAAAAATCATCTTGACCCACATAATATCCAGAAGCAGTTTGGCGAAAAACTGGTGCCTCAGGTACCGCAACAGCACTGGAAAAATCAGAAGAGGTGGACCCGAAAAAGGGGAATCTATATAAACAACATCAGCTGCAGAAGATGCAGTAGTAAGAACAGTACTCACTTAAGTCCTGTTACTGGTAGTTATAGCGGATGCAGGAATTAACTGTAGTGCTTTCTACATCCCCCAGCTAAAGAGAAACAGCTTCGCTGGTGCTCACTAGCTGTAGAGAAATTTCATGTATGGTAGAGTGGAGTTAGGGAACTACCAAGAATTCCCCGTGGCCTACTGATGAGAATCGGCCAAATGATGTAACTTGATGTGATCAATGGAGACAGAGTGATTGTCTTTAGAACCTGGAAGTGGTGGCAAGACTACAGTTCTTGTACCTTAAATGACAAGGACTGGCACCGGTGCGCGGTATGATGAGCCAAACACCACCACCACCACCACCACCACCACCACCACCACCACCACCACCTCTCGCACGAGATCCCTAACGTTTGGAATCCAACCGGAAGGTACTGGTTTCTCCTTGATTCCTGCAGAGACAGACATCTTCAACTGCTCGTTGGATTGGGTGTCACAGAATTTTTATAGATCCTGTAAGACAGCACAACGATCATTTACATCAAAGGGCGTGGCTTCCAACACAATGTCTGGACCGTCAAAGTCGGGGACGTACATTTTGATGCCAAAAAGGAACTAATTTTTCTTTGTTTATTGAATTTTTAACATTTTTGATACAATTTGACAAGCATCTGCACATGTCGCATGTATGCACACACTGCATAAAAAGACATATAGTATAGTTAACCTACATAGTGAGGGCATGCATGCCATACTTGTTTGTGAGCCACATAATGTATATCGTATGTAATAATGCATTAATAAATGGGGAAAGTAAGAACTGGGACAGAGTTGTGTTGTACCATTTGACGCATGTGACAGCCCCTACCCGGCTTGGTGTTCCGCTGCCCCCTCTGTTATGCGCGCTACAGTTGTACCCGCTCCTCATTTACCTGCTTAGGGTGTGAGATTCTAGCCGTGGCTGAGTGAATAGATATAGCGTGACCTGGTTATGTACGTGAGGTGCATAGTGGTTGAGGCAACATAAATCCCGCGTATTGCGGGGTACCCAGCGGCAACCAACATTCCCTGTGCGAACCATTAGGCCTTGCTTGTCAACTATGTCATGTGGGCCATCCTGCCACGAGTTCTGAAGATCCAGCAGTATCGCATCCAACACCGCTGCCAGTGGGAGCGTTCACAGCCCTAATGCGTCCTCCTGGTGTAGTGTCACGCTCTCTGCCTGTACCCAGCACGTCAGCAACTGTAGCCAGGCTTTTATACTCGGCGGCTCTGGCGACTTCCAGCGCCTAGTGATTAAGCGCTTGGCTACAAGAAGCCCAAGGTCTATAAATCGGGACGTTACTTTATGCTTCTTGGTTCTCCGGTACAGGCCCAGCAGGCAGGTTTCCCAAGAGCACTCTACTGTGCGATCCATGCATTCGGCCAGATGCGTTGTGACTGCTCCCCAATAGGGGGTGAGAGTTGTGCAGGCCCACAGCATATGTAAAAGGTCTGCATCTAACAATCTGCATCTCGGGCATCTGGCATCTGCCCGGCCAAAGTATCTGTTGATCTTGGCTGGTGTCATATATGCCCTCTGAAGAATGTAATACTGTATTAAACGGAACCGGGCATTCCTTGGGACATGTGTGGGTCCATCTAGGATGGCCGTCCATTCGCATTCAGTGCATTGCCTCTGCAGGTCTGCGTCCCAGCGCTGCCTGGCGACAAGTAGTGGTTGTGCCGAGTGTTCTCGTAGGGACTCAGCGAACCATTTCGTAAGCTGCCTGCCAGTGCCCAGCTCGTGAAGATACTGTGAAGTGATTCTCCAATCTCTTTAATGCTTCCGTAAACACATGGACTGATGGCGGAGGAAGGAGTTGAGGCTGATGATCAAAAATTCTTTGACCCTCCACTCCTAACCAATTATACAAAATTGCCTTTTACCTTACAGCTGCGAAATTCACTCCATCAATGGCCACTAGATAACTTTCAAAATATCTTTACCACTGCTGCCATTTCATTATTGGGGTATCCGGTTCAGGCAGACGTGAAATTAGTAAATTGGCTGTTTGCATTTTAATAAGTAATAACAATTGTAAATCAAGTGAATACTGTCAACCAGTCTGTAGAATTAATACAGAAGATGAATGCAGTTGAAATGGAATTGCGACGTGTAATGAAATAACACTGGAGCTAAACTACGAGCCAGTGCTATCCCCACCAGCTGTCTTGCTTTTCTCTCCAGAGCACCTGGGCAACACTCAAAATACCAGGCACAACATGAACACTCTTCAAATCAGGACCCTGCACTCTTTAGAATACCAAAATACAACGTGGGTAAGCTCAACACTCATTGCAAAGCAAAGGAGAATATTTATTGCAGCAAGTTCCCATATATCAAAAGGCAATTTTACACAAGAATAAAACGTATAGAAAAGTAACTGTATGTACACAAGAGTAAATATTTAGAACCGACTTGTTCGGGATGAAGTCCCCTTGGATGTTGAGGGTCCTTGGGGGCCAAGAACCCCTCCTGTTGCCTCCAGTAAGTCCCATGCAGCGGAATTGCTGTGAGCTGGTTGGAGGCCCTGCCCTCTTTCTCCACCACTCTGCAAACTGGCCTCCAGGTGCACAACTGGTTGGGGGATGAAGTCCCCTTGTATGCTGAGGGTCCTTGGGGGCCAAGAACATCTCCTGTTACCTCCAGTAAGTCCCACACAATGGGATTGCTGAGAGGTCTTCGGAGGCCCTGCCCCCTTTCTTCACCACTCTGCAAACGTGCCTCCTGCCACACTACTGGTTGGGGGATGAAGTCCCCTTGTATCCTGAGGGTCCTTGGAGGCCAAGAACCCCTCCTGTTACCTCCAGTAAGTCCCACACAGAGGGATTAGTGAGAGGTCGTCAGGGGCCTTACCCCCTTTCTCCACCACTCTGCAAACATGACTCCAGGTGCACTACTGGTTGGGGGGATGACGTCCCCGTGGATGCTGAGGATCTTTGGGGGCCAAGAACCCCTCCTGTTACCTCCAGTAAGTCCCACATAGTGGGATTGCTGAGAGGTCGTCAGTGGCCCCGTCCCCTTTCTCCATCACTCTGCAAACGAGGCTCCTGCTGCACTACTGGCACACTACTTGTAGGGGGATGAAGTAATCGGAGGCCTCACCCCTTTGTCCAGCACTCTGCAAACACGCCTCCTGGTGCACTACTATTTGGAGTATGAAGTGCCCTTGAATGCTGAGGATGGTTGGGACCAACAACCCCTCCTGTTACCAACAGTAAGTCCCACACAGTGTGATTGCTGAGCACTCTTTGGAGACCCTGTCTCCTTTATCCACACACTGTACAGACCCATAAAGCCACTCACACACCCACTCACAGACCCATAAAGGAACTCACAAACCCTCTCACACACCCACACAGCTACTCACATACCCACTCAGACACCCACATAACCACTCACACACCCAGTCACAGACCCATAGAGCCACGCACAAACCCACTCACTGACCTATTCAACCACTTACACACCCACTCTGAAAGGTTAGAGGTTACAGTTAGGAAATAAAATTTAAAAAACCTTCAAAATTCACAAAAAAACAAAGGTTACAAGGACATTATAGTTAGGAAATAGAATTTTTAAAAACCTTAGAAATTCACTGAAAAAAATAGGTTACAAGGATGTGATAGCTAGGCTCAGATTTCACTCATACAAAACCATTGAAATTCTACAGTTATAGTTACCTGAGCTAACTATAAGTTTATGCCCCCACAAAGGAACTCACAAACCCTCTCACACACCCACACAGCTACTCACATACCCACTCAGACACCCACATAACCACTCACACACCCAGTCACAGACCCATAGAGCCACGCACAAACCCACTCACCGACCTACTCAACCACTTACACACCCACTCTGAAAGGTTAGAGGTTACAGTTAGGAAATAAAATTTAAAAAACCTTCAAAATTCACAAAAAAACAAAGGTTACAAGGACATTATAGTTAGGAAATAGAATTTTTAAAAACCTTAGAAATTCACTGAAAAAAACAGGTTACAAGGATGTGATAGCTAGGCTCAGATTTCACTCATACAAAACCATTGAAATTCTACAGTTATAGTTACCTGAGCTAACTATAAGTTTATGCCCCCACAATGCACTGCTTATGACCTCACATATGACATCACTCATGACATGGTCAGTGACATTACTGATGACATCTCAAATGACATCACTGATGACACTGTCCACAGAACTACTCACACATCCACTCACACACCCACACAACTCATACACCCACTCAAACACCCATACAACCACTCTCACACTCACTCGCTGATCCATTGAGCCACTCACACACCCACTCACTCACCCATACAGCCACTCACTTCCCATATACCTACTCACACAGCCACTCACTCACCCATACAGTCAATCACACAGCCACTCACTAACCCATACAGCTGCTCACACACCCACTTCTTCACCCATACAACCACTCACACACCCAGTCACTCACCCATACAGCATCTCAACCGAGCCACTTACTCACCCATACAGCCACTCACATAGACACCCATTCTCCAATATAGCCACTCAGACAGCCAATCAGTTAATCAAACACTCACTCAAATGGCCACTCAGACACCCATACTGCCACTCACACACACAGGCACTCACCCAAAGCCACTCACACAGCCACTTAGTCACTGATACAGCCACTCACGTATCCACTCGCAGACCCATACAGCCACTCACACAGCTACTCACTCACCCATACAGCCACTCATATACCCACTCACTCACCAATAGACACTCTCACACCCACCCACTCATCCATAGTGCCACTCACATACCCACTCACTCACCCATACAGCTACTCACACAGCCACTCACTCACAAATACAGCCAGTCACACAGCCATACAGTTACTCACACGCCCACTTATTCACCCATACAGGTGCTAACACACCCAATTATTTGCCCATACAGCCACTCACACACCCACTCACATACCCATACAGCCACTCAGACATCCCCTCACACATGGAAACACACAGTCACACAGCCACTCACATAATATATGTCAAAAATATTGTCACTAATTAGTAGTACACAAAGTATAGTAATTTAACTTTTGCAGTACCTTAGTATATATGTATATATAACACTCACAATGAGTGGATGATGTCATCAGGATGTCATTTGAAATGTCATCAGTGATGTCACTGATCATGCCATGAGTGAGTGATGTAATATCTGAGGACATAAGCAGTGCATTGCAGGGGAGTAAGTTACAGTTAGCTCAGGTAACCATAAGTGCAGAATTTCTCTGGTTTTGTAGGGGTGAAATCTGGGTCTAACTATAATGTCCCTGTAACCTTTGGTTATTTCAGGGGGAAAAAAGAATATATACATATATTATCTACTGGCGGTCGCCAGTAGATAGTTATAGTTAGGACCTATTTTCCATAGGAAATCCGCGACATTCTATTTGAAATAACTCTTGCGTCGGTTGACGAATCTTCGCGAAATTTTCAAACTTTATGGCCCGCTCCGGTCCGCTCCTACCCTGAAAGTTTCGGGGTGATTCGTCAAGCGGGGCCGAGAAAAAGGGGGTCCCAAAACATGTTTTCCCCATTCATTTTCCCATAGGAAACTTTAGACACGGCTATAGCCCGAACTGCTGAACGAAATTACACCAAATTTGGCAAAGAGGTAGTTCTTGGTTCAGAAAGAACCCTTTTTGTTAAATGGTGTAAATCCGTTCAGTAGTTGCGGAGAAATTAAAAAAATAAGAGTCAAAAAATCAATTTCCCATAGGAAACTTTATGCAAGGCTACAGCCCGAACTGCTGAACGGAATTACACCAAATTTGGCAAAGAGGTAGTTCTTGGTTCAGAAAGAACCCTTTTGTTAAATGGTGTAAATCCGTTCAGTAGTTGCTGAGAAAATCAAAAGTAAAAACACATATATATCTGGGCGGAGCCTAACCACACATGTCATCGTGAGATCTGATTGGCTGTCAGCACTTCATCCTGGAATTGCTGGCAGCCATCTTGGGACCAATATAAATGATAGTACCCCATTGAAATGCATTGTAGTGAATCGAAGATTTTGAGGGTTACCAAAAGGAGAACTATAAAGGGTGATAACAGACTTTAGTTACATTAGAATTCATTTGTTGATGGTCCCATACTAATTTCAGGAATTGTGGTGTGTTCTAAGGTGATTTTACCCTGTGAAAAACCTTCTGCTGGGATATCATGAATCATGTTTGAGAGAAAACTATTTTCACATGCTTGTCCCATACAGTTTTGGAAGGTGCTCCAGAAGCTAAAATGAGAGCATATTTTCTGTAAATTCACATTATCTTTCTCAGTCATGTGAGAATGAAGTCTGACATTCTCAGTAAAACATGTACATCCAACAAGGGCAGAGACTGTCAGTTGATTCCTTTGTGTTCTACTGCAGCTTCCCAGAGTGTTCTAAAGAACATCTAGAGTGCTAACAGCCTTACTTATGACAAAAGTATGGCACACCTGAAGCCATCTTGATTGGAATAAACTGGTAACACTTAAAACATTTAATTTAAAAAGGAACAAAATGATGGGGTTCATCTTGTCATAGAAATTATGGTTAGTGCTCTGGAAAGAAAAATTAGGACATGTTTCAAGTGTGATCTCAAATATCTTCCTGTTATATTTCAACAGGAGCAGCCTGTCAGTTGATGCCTTTGTGTTCTACTGCAGCTTCCCAGAGTGTTCTAAAGAACAACTAGAGCGCTAACAGTCTTACTTATGACAAAAGTATGGCACACCTGAAGCCATCTTGATTGGAATAAACTGGTAACACTTAAAACATTTAATTTAAACAGGGAACAAAATGATGGGGTTCATTTTGTCATAGAAATTATGGTTAGTGCTGTAGAAAGAAAAATTAGGACATGTTTCAAGTGTGATCTCAAATATCTTCCTGTTATATTTCAACAGGAGCAGCCTGTCAGTTGATGCCTTTGTGTTCTACTGCAGCTTCCCAGAGTGTTCTAAAGAACAACTAGAGCGCTAACAGTCTTACTTATGACAAAAGTATGGCACACCTGAAGCCATCTTGATTGGAATAAACTGGTAACACTTAAAACATATAATTTAAAAAGGAACAAAATGAGGGGGTTCATTTTGCCATAGAAATTATGGTTAGTGCTGTAGAAAGAAAAATTAGGACATGTTTTAAGTGAGATCTCAAATATCTTCCTGTTATATTTCAACAGGAGCAGCCTGTCAGTTGATGCCTTTGTGTTCTACTGCAGCTTCCCAGAGTGTTCTAAAGAACAACTAGAGTGCTAACAGCCTTACTTATGACAAAAGTATGGCACACCTGAAGCCATCTTGATTGGAATAAACTGGTAACACTTAAAACATTTAATTTAAAAAGGAACAAAATGAGGGGGTTCATTTTGCCATAGAAATTATGGTTAGTGCTGCAAAAAGAAAATTTAGTGCATGTTTTAAGTGAGATCTCAAATCCTCTTCTATTTCATTAGAAAATTCTGACATGCAGACTGAAACAATCACTTTCAATACCAGCAGTAGACTTCCAGTTAACTCCTTGGTGAGCAGTAGCTTTACTACAGTGATCTAATGAACAACTAGAGTGCTAACATTCTGAATTTATGGCAAATGTGTGACACATCTGAATGCCTTCTTGATGGAATCAAAGTAAAAAACTGAAAGCATTTCCTACTGAGGAGACTGCAGTAAATGAGGAAATTAGGAAACGTCATAACAAAGAAGTCTTCCAAGATGGCCACCAGTGAAAAAAGAGCCCAAATGTAGCACAAATATTACCCAGATGTAGCCCACATATAGCCCAATGACAAAAGTGTGCAAAACACTTTTTATTTTTAGTTTTTTGCAGTTTTATGTAGTGCAGACTGGTCAGGTATTGGAGCGTTGCATCTTAAAACATGACCCCCTACACTACAAAAACACCACTGCACTACCCTAAACCCTAAAACACTACCCCCAGCACGACCCCCTACACTACACAAGCACCACTGCACTATCCTAAACCCTAAAACACTATCCCAGCATGACCCCCTACACTACACAAACACCACTGCACTACCCTAAACCCTAAAACACTACCCCAACACCACTGCACTAACCTAAATCCTAAAACACTACCCCCAGCACTACCCCCTACACTACCCAAACACCACTGCACTACCCTAAAACATGACCCCCTACACTACACAAACACCACTGCACTACCCTAAACCATAAAATACTACCCCCAGCACGACCCCCTACACTACACAAGCACCACTGCACTACCCTAAACCCTAAAACACTAACCCCAGCACGACCCCCTACACTACACAAACACCACTGCACTAACCTAAATCCTAAAACACTACCCCCAGCACGACCCCCTACACTACCCAAACACCACTGCACTACCCTAAAACATGACCCCTACACTACACAAACACCACTGCACTACCCTAAACCCTAAAACACTACCCCCAGCACGACCCCCTACACTACACAAGCACCACTGCACTACCCTAAACCCTAAAACACTACCCCCAGCACGACCCCCTACACTGCCCGAACACCACTGCACTGCCCTAAACCCTGAAACACCAGCCCCTGCACGACCCCTACACTGCCCGAACACCACTGCACTGCCCTAAACCCTGAAACACCAACCCTAGCACGACCCCCTACACTGCCCGAACACCACTGCACTGCCCTAAACCCTGAAACACCACCCCCTTCACAACCCCCTACACTGCCCGAACACCACTGCACTGCCCTAAACCCTGAAACACAACCCCCAGCACGCCCCCTACACTGCCCGAACACCACTGCACTGCCCTAAACCCTGAAACACTACCCCCAGCAAGACCTCCTACACTGCCCGAACACCACTGCACTGCCCTAAACCCTGAAACATCACTCCCAGCAAGACCCCCTACACTGCCCGAACACCACTGCCCTAAACCCTGAAACACCACCCCCAGCACGACCCCCTACACTGCCCGAACACCACTGCACTGCCCTAAACCCTGAAACACCACCCCCTGAACGACCCCCTACACTGCCCGAACACTACTGCACTGCCCTAAACCCTGAAACACCATCCCCAGCACGACCCCCTACACTGCACGAACACCACAGCCCTAAACCCTGAAACACTACCCCCAGCAAGACACCCTACACTGCCCGAACACCACTGCACTGCCCTAAACCCTGAAACATCACCCCCAGCAAGACCCCTACACTGCCCGAACACCACTGCCCTAAACCCTGAAACACCACCCCCAGCAAGACCCCCTACACTGCCCGAATACCACTGCACTGCCCTAAACCCTGAAACACCAGCCCCAGCACGACCCCTACACTGCCCGAACACCACTGCACTGCCCTAAACCCTGAAACACCACCCCTGCATGACCCCCTACACTGCCCAAACACCACTGCACTTCCCTAAACCCTGAAACACCACCCCCAGCACGACCCCCTACACTGCCCGAACACCACTGCACTGCCCTAAACCCTGAAACACCACCCCCTGCACGATCCCCTACACTGCCCGAACACTACTGCACTGCCCTAAACCCTGAAAAACCACCCCCAGCATGACCCCCTACACTGCACAAACACCACTGCACTGCCCTAAACCCCGAAACACTACCCCCAGCAAGACCCCCTACACTGCTCGAACACCACTGCACTGCCCTAAACCCTGAAACATCACCCCCAGCAAGACCCCCTACCCTGCCCGAACACCACTGCCCTAAACCCTGAAACACCACCCCCAGCAAGACCCCCTACACTGCCCGAACACCACTGCACTGCCCTAAACCCTGAAACACCACCCCAGCATGACCCCCTACACTGCCCGAACACCACTGCACTGCCCTAAACCCTGAAACACCACCCCCAGCATGACCCCCTACACTGCCCGAACACCACTGTACTGCCCTAAACCCTGAAACACCACCCCCAGCACGACCCCTACACTGCCCGAACACCACTGCACTGCCCTAAACCATGAAACACCAGCCCCAGCACGACCCCCTACACTGTCCGAACACCACTGCACTGCCCTAAACCCTGAAACACCACCCCCAGCATGACCCCCTACACTGCCCGAACACCACTGCACTGCCCTAAACCCTGAAACACCAGCCCCAGCACAACCCCGTACACTGCCCGAACACCACTGCCCTAAACCCTGAAACACCAGCCCCAGCACGACCGCCTACACTGCCCGAAAACCACTGCACTGCCCTAAACCCTGAAACACCAGCCCCAGCACGACCCCCTACACTGCCCGAACACCACTGCACTGCCCTAAACCCTGAAACACCAGCCCCAGCAAGACCCCCTACACTGCCCGAACACCACTGCACTGCCCTAAACCCTGAAACACCACACCCAGCAAGACCCCCTACACTGCCCGAACACCACTGTACTGCCCTAAACCCTGAACCACCACCCCCTGCACGACCCCCTACACTGCCCAAACACCACTGCACTACCCTAAACCCTGAAATACCAGCCCCCTGCACAACCCCCTACACTGCCCGAACACCACTGCACTGCCCTAAACCCTGAAACACCACCCCTCAGCACGATACCCTACACTGCCCGAACACCACTGCACTGCCCTAAACCCTGAAACACCAGCCCCAGCACGACCACCTACACTGCCCGAACACCACTGCACTGCCCTAAACCCTGAAACACCAGCCCCAGCACAACCCCCTACACTGCCCGAACACCACTGCACTGCCCTAAACCCTGAAACACCAGCCCCAGCACGACCCCCTACACTGCCCGAACACCACTGTACTGCCCTAAACCCTGAAACACCAGCCCCAGCACGACCCCCTACACTGCCCGAACACCACTGCACTGCCCTAAACCCTGAAACACCACCCCCTGCATGACCCCCTACACTGCCCGAACACCACTGCACTGCCCTAAACCCTGAAACACCACCCCCTGCACCACCCCCTACACTGCCCGAACACCACTGCACTGCCCTAAACCCTGAAACACCACCCCCAGCACGACCCCCTTTACTGCTCGAACACCACTGCACTGCCCCAAACCCTGAAACACCACCCCAGCACGACCCCCTACACTGCCCGAACACCACTGCCCTAAACCCTGAAACACCACCCCCTGCACGACCCCCTAGACTGCCCAAACACCACTGCACTGCCCTAAACCCTGAAACACCACCCCCTACACTGCCCGAACACCACTGCACTGCCCTAAACCCTGAAACACCACCCCCAGCACGACCCCCTACACTGCCCGAACACCACTGCACTGCCCTAAACCCTAAAACACCACCCCCAGCATTACCCCCTACACTGCCCAAACACCACTGCACTGCCCTAAACCCTAGAACACTACCCCCAGCACGACCCCCTACACTACCCGAACACCACTGCACTACCCTAAACCCTAAAATACTACCCCCAGCACAACCCCCTACACTACCCGAACACGTCTGCACTGCCCTAAACCCTCAAACACTCCCCCAGCACGACCCCCTACACTACCCAAACACCACTGCACTGCCCTAAACCCTAAAGTACTCCCCCCAGCAGGACCCCCTACACTACCCAAGCACCACTGCACTGCCCTAAACCCTAAAACACTCCCTCCAGCACGACCCCCTACACTACCCAAACACCACTGCACTGCCCTAAACCCTAAAACACTACCCCGCATGACCCCCTACACTACCCAAACACCAATGCACTCCCCTAATCCCTAAAACACTACCCCCCGCACGACTCCCTACACTACCCAAAGACCACTGCACTACCCTAAACCCTAAACGACTACCTCCTACACTACACAAACACCACTGCACTACCCTAAACCCTAAAACACTACCCCCTACACTACACAAACACCACTGCACTACCCTAAACCCTAAAAAACTACCCCCAGTACGAACCACTACACTACCCAAACACCACTGCACTACCCTAAACCCTAAAAAACTACCCCCAGCAGTACCCCTACACTACCCAAACACCACTGCACTACCCTAAACCCTAAAACACTACCCCCAGCACGACCCCCTACACTACCCAAACACCACTGCACTACCCTAAACCCTAAAACACTACCCCAGCACGACCCCATACACTACCCAAACACCACTGCACTACCCTAAACCCTAAAACACTCCCCCCAGCACGACTCCCTACACTACCCAAACACCACTGCACTACCCTAAACCCTAAATCTACCCCCAGCATGACCCCCTACCCTACACAAACACCACTGCACTACCCTAAACTCTAAAACACTACCCCCAGCACGACCCTCTTCACTACCTAAACACAACTGCACAATTTGTTACAGGCGTTGCAACGCAGGCCTGTGGTGCTTACTGGAAGTACCTAGTGGGCTAGTTGGGCCCCAGGGACCCTCAGGATTCAAGGTGACCTAATCCCCCAACTTAAAACGCACCACGGGGCGCGTTTGAACAGTGGTGAAGGGAGGGGGCGGGGCCTCAGGTGACATGTGCGCAAACACGCCCTGTGGTGCGTTTTAAGTTGGGGAATTAATTCCCTTTGAATCCTGAGGGACCCTGGGGGCCAACTAGCCCACCAGGTACCTTCAGTAAGCACAACAGAGTTGCGTTGCAGAGAGGTGAAAAAAGGTGCGTGGCCTCGGAACGCCTCTCTGCAACTCAGCTCTGTGGTCCTAACTGTAGGTACCTGGGGGCTAGTTGGGCCCCAGGGACCCTCAGAATTCAAGGGGACTTAATCCCGCAACTTAAAACGCGCCACGGGGTGCGTTTGCACACATGTCACCTCAGGCCCCCCTCCCTTCACCACTGTGCAAACGCGCCCTGTAGCGCGTTTTAAGAGGTAGTTTTAATCCCCTGCCCTATTATGTACTAGGGACTTGCAGAGGAGGTCATGCTAATCACAGGGGTACCCCAACGCATAGTGTTCCCTAGTGTATGTAGGTGTTTTCACTGTATTCTAAGTGTCTTTTAGCATAGCACTGGCTCTGGTTAGTCAGAGTCAGTTACCACCAGTACCCGTCTGAAAAAGTTGTGGGCACAGGATGATTTTGCAACAAGGCCTCTTTCTGCTCCTCTGTTGGTTCTTTCTGCACATCTTTTGCTTCTTTCTGTGCGTTTTTTCTTCTTTTTTCACATGTCCTACCTCTGTAGGCATAGTTAGAAACTAGCATTTAAAAAAACCTTTGAAATTCACTGAAAAAACCATAGGTTTCAGACACGTTATAGTTAGAAATTAGCATTTAAAAAACCTTTGAAATTCACTGAAAAAACCATAGGTTTTAGGGACAGTAATAGTTAGTTGGACATTTCACTCGTACAAAACCATAGAAATTCCCCGTTATAGTTAGTTCAGCTAACTATAACTCGCGCCCCGCAATGCACTGCTGATGACGTCACATATTACATCACTCATGACATGGTCAGTGACATCACTGATGACATCACTGATGACATCTCAAATGACATCACTGATGACATCATCCATGTGATAATTTCATGCATCTTCTCACACCCTAATATAACTTTTGATACACCCACTCTAAATTACAGACTGCCATTCTCAAAACCATAGACACTCCAACACCAAAAACTACATACCCACTCACTGATTCTTAGGTCTACACACACATCCACTCACTCACCCGTACAGTCACTCATACTTAGTCACTCATTACAGGACTATCATATGCACTCATACACCTATATAAACACTCACACACCGCCACTCATCCATAGAGGTACTCACACACCTAGTCAGTCATGCAAAAAACTTAATCACACACCCATTTACTCACCTATACAGTTATACACACACCACCTCACTTATTCAAACATATACTAACACATACTTACGCTCTTATACAATCACTGATACAAGTACACACTCATCCATACAGCCACTCTCACAATCACACACTCTCACTTATAGCCATTTATATACTCCAACACACATATATACTGCCTTTCACATATGTAGTTACTTGGACATGTACCACTGAGACATCCAATCTCTGACCAACACACCCATACCCGCCCATACAGCTGTTTCCACATGCACTCTTGAACCCATACATCCAGTGAATCAACCACTTACACATCTATGCACAGAGTCACACACCTCCCACACACACACTCAGTCTCCCATATAAATACTCAGGCAACCAATCAATAACCCATATAGACACTCATGTAGCTACTGACCAACACATGCAACAGCTTACACAACAACAGACATGCTGATACACACATTCAGACACTTTAGTCACTAACCCATGCATTCAGTAAGACACATTTAATCACTCACTTATACAGTCAGTCACGCACCTACTAAATCCTTCATCCAGACACTTATACACCCACTCATTCTTCAATACACCTTGGCATATATATATAAAACATATTTAAACTTTACAGAAACACACAGTCACTGGATGATGTCATCAGTGATGTCATTTGAGATGTCATCAGTGATGTCATCAGTGATGTCACTGACCATGTCATGAATGATGTAATATGTGACGTCATCAGCAGTGAATTGCGGGGGCGCGAGTTATAGTTAGCTCAACTAACTATAACGGGCGAATTTCTATGGTTTTGTGCGAGTGAAATGTGCAAGTAACGTCCCTGAAACCTATGGTTTTTTCAGTGAATTTCAAAGGTTTTTAACATGATAATTTGTAACTATAACGTCCCTGAAACCTATGGTTTTTTCAGTGAATTTCTAAGGTTTTTTAAATGCTAATTTCTAATTATAATGTTCATTAAACCTATCTGCTGTGCGATCCAAAAACAAGCTGGTGCTTGTAGTGTTATAGACAGTGGACGCAACCATGTTACCTCAGGCAGTGGGGAAGATCTCGGTCATGAACCTGTGTCGTCGCCCCCTGTAAGTGGAAGCGCAGTGGGCCTGTCCAACGTACGCCACTCCAGCGTAGAAGTGTGAATAAATAGGCTGGGGTTCTGGGCGTGGTTCACTTGTGTGAAAGCCAACGCATCTGCCAGAGCGGCAACCCTCACCCTGCCACGTGGCTGCCGCCATGACCGCGGGCCTCCTTGACGCAAGCCCCCTGCGAACACAGCGGCACAGCACTGCACAGTTATGTCTGTACAGACTACTGCCTTCGATCTACACTGCGGACAGCAGGGCTCACAATTCAGATTGAGTCGCGATTCCAGATGACGGAGTCCAGTAGGCATGACACATTGCTCCCAGTGCGGCCCGCCCGGACCACGCATCATCGCAGGCTGCGTACACGCTGAGCGCCAGAGGTACCACTAACTCAGTGCACCACAAGTAAACGCCACGTGGCAGAATTCATTAAACAAAAGACATTGCTACCAGTGCGGCCCACACGGACCACGCATCATCGCAGGATGCGCACACGCTGAGTGCTTCAGGTGCCACTAGCTCACTGCACCATAAGTCATCGCCACGTAGCCTTAAACCTACATAATATCCTTTTAGTATCCTTGCTTCAAGAACTTTTTTGATATCAATTATAGCTTTAGTACAATGACCAAATTCATCTTGCAAGTCCAAAGGAACACTGAATGGCAGTCTGCACTGCGGACAGCAGAGCTCACAATTTGAATTCAGTCTTGATTTATTAATTGCAGACAGAATTGTACTCTATGTCGTTGAATTTTCTCAAGAGGAAGTGACAAAAAGCTTTCCTCGATGTCTGTGCTGACTACTGCCTTCGATCTACACTGCGGACAGCAGGGCTCACAACTCAGATGGAGTTGCGATTGCAGATGACGCAGTCCAGTAGGCAACAGACATTGCTACCAGTGCGGCCCTCCCGTACCACGCATCATCGCTAGCTGTGCACACGCGGAATGCTTCTGATGCTCCTACCTCAGTCCACCACAACTGATGGACCCTTTATGACAGAATATTTTGTGTATGATTTCAGATCTGGTGCCCCTAACTTAGTGTAGCACAAGTCATGGACCCTTTATGATTGAATCTCTGTGTGTGATCTGATGATTACTGTTGTACTTGTTACCAGCACCAACCATTCCCGGAGGGCTGACTTACACTCACCCCACACGCATCCAGCACAGACGTCACTGGACATGTGACCCTGGTAATAAAAAGGAGTCGAGTGCACGTGCTCGTATCCAGTTCCACTATCTATCTGTGTCTGTGTGTTCATTATGTATGCAACATGCTGCCCCTGGGCCCTACCACATTACATTGTGCTCTGGACAGCGTATGCAACCAACTTACCTTTGACAGTGGGAGAAAACTTTGGTTATGTAACTTTGTCTCGGTCATTGTACAAGTACGCACGTAGAGTCTGGATGATTAGAGTACTGCAAGGAGAGTGTATAATGAATTTATAAGTGCGTGGGGATTGGTGGAGTGATTGTATAAGTACATATGTTGGCGCACCCTAACTCCAACAACGAGCTTGCCTCTAATTGGCTGCCCTCCATGTCCCAAAAACTGAAATTTGGATTTTGCATGGCCCAGTATTGCTGCAGCTGCAGTACTCCACTAAATGTGCAATAAACATTCACACCCACACAGATGTGTCATGTCCACCATCTTTCTTGTGTGGAACTATGGATGAATGTAGGGTCAGTGATTCCCCGTACCTTCCATGTTGGCCATGTTCAGGGACTTGACTCACAGAGTGACACATTGACGCTTGCGACCCGGGTGACGGCAGCACTACAACAAGAACACCGGCATGCCAGTGTTGCAAGATTTTTAAGCATTCTCTAGCCCAAAGACAACCAAAAAGTAGCCCAAACTAGCCCAATATTGCTACTTTAAGGAAGGAGGGTCAGGGACATCGTCAAGCAGGCGGTGAATGGATTGGAATTGATGTTGCAGCAGGCTGCCAAGTAAATATTTGTCTAATAAAGCGCTTTAACATACTAGTTTGCTGGAGCGCTGTATATATATTTATAATCTGGCAACTAGCACAAACCTAAATTTTACCGCACAACCGGGAAAAATATAGCCCAATTGTGCGTGATCTAGCCCAATCTGGCAACAGTGCCGCATCAGTTGATTCCTCATACAGCTCACGATGGAGCCACGCCCATAGCTCCGGAGTCATTCTTCACAGCCTCACGCAGAACTGGCATACGCCAGGCCAGCCCACTCCGCTTACGCTTACAGGGAAGGACAACAACGCTACATGGCCCAGATTTTCATTGCAGTGATCTGCTGGTCACACCCTAGTTGTCAGTATGCCACAGCCACTCCCTCACGGCTAGTATACACCCACACCACACCCATCCAGCACAGGCATCACAGGACACGTGACCCTGCCAATGAAAAAGACCGGGCGCACGTGCTCGACGCCATTTCAGAGTTGCTCGCACCGGATGCACTGCGGCCGGCACAGGCATTCCGGCACGGGACGGTGACTTTCGGTCCACTGAGGTACGGGTACCGTAACTGCTGAGCGGGTGTACAGCCTGCGGTGATGGTCCGTCCCGGCGGTCTGGACAGCTCAGGTTTTGTGTGCCCTGCTGGACCGCAGTGTAGGCCTGAGCCACCGAACAGGGAGGCCTACCACCATATGCGTGGCCTCACTGTTCACTGAGTTAGTGGCACCGCAAGGACTGAGCGGGTGGCAACCTGCGATGATGATAGGTGCACTAGTATGTCCTCTGGCATGGCAAAATCAAGACGCAGCACCAAATGTGAGACCTGTTGACCTGCGGAGCGGGACTGCATGATGCGGAGGGTGCCCTGTCCGCGAAAAGGTGAGCAGCGAGGCCTGGGTGGGCAGCGGTGGGCAAATACGTCTGGGCGGCGGGAGTGGATACACAAAGGCGGCACATTGATTTAGGCGTACGCAATCGTATATACTCTCCCATTACTAATTCTGTACTATGTTTAGATGTGGGAGCTTGAGGGCTCCACTAGGTCCCGGCACGTGGTTGGAGACACAGCGCTCACTGTCCTTCTTCATCTCTTCCTTTCTCTCCTTCACACTCTTTCTCTCTCTCTTCTTCTCTCACTATTTCTCTTTGTCTTCCTCTCACTCTTTCTTTCTTTTTCTCTCTCTCTTCCTGTCACTCCCACTGTTTCTCTCTTTCTCTCTGTCTTCCTCTCACTCCTTTCTTTTTCTCTCTGTCTTCCTCTCACTCTTTCTTTCTCTCTCTATCTCTTTTTCTCTCTCCTTTGATGGACGCATGACGTACAATCTTATCTTGCTTTTTGTCTTGCAGGCCTGCAATGAAGCGTGGCCATCCTGCAATCAACACTCAACCTGAATTGTGAGCTCCGCTCTCCGCGTGTACACAATGGGTGAGGAGGTTTCTTCGGCACGTGGTGGCCCCTCTTCGACACAAGCCGGTAGTGTAAGGTGAGCAGAGAGGCTTGTTTGCGCAACAGCAGGCAGTCACCTCTGGGCAGTGGGAGTGGATGGGGTGCAGCAGCGGCACGCAGTCACCTCCGGGCAGTGGGAGTGCATGGGGTGCAGCAGCCTGGGTGCGCAGCGGCTGTCATACACCTCTGGGCAGTGGGAGTAGGGAGTGCAGCAGCCTGGGTGTACAGCAGCGGGTAGACACCTCTGGGCAGTGGAAGTGGATGGGGTACACTAGCCTGGATACACAAAGGCGGGACAGCGATTTAGGCATACGCAGTTGTATGTACTCATCTATTACTGATTCCATTTTTATGTTTCAGATGACTAAGCTTGAGGGCTGCCCTATATCCCGGCACGTGGTTGGAGACACACCGGTGACAGAAAGGTGAGCTGTGAGGATTTTCTCCACAGTGTCAACACTCACTCTCCCTCTCCATCTCTTCCTTTCTGTCACTCACACTCTTTCTCTCTCTCTCACTATCTATCTCTTCCTTTCTCTCTCTCACACTCTTTCTCTCTTTCTCTGTCTCTTCCTCTCTCTCTCATTCTTTCTTTCTCTCTCTTCCTCTCTCACTCTTTCTCTCTCTCTTCCTCTCTCTCACACTGTTTCTCTCTCTCTTCCTCTCTCTCACAGTTTCTCTCTTTCTCTCTTCCTTGTATCTCACTCTTTCTCTCTTTCTCTGTCTTCTCTCTCTCTCACACTTTCTCTCTTCCTCACTCTCACTCTTTCTCTCTCTCTCTCTTCCTTTCTCTCACTCTTCTCTCTCTCACTCTTTCTCTCTCTCTTCCTCTCTCTCACTCTTTCTCTCTCTTTCTGTCTCTCACTGTTTCTCTCTCTCTTCGTCTCTCTCACTCTTTCTCTCTGTCTTCTTCTTACTCTTTCTTTCTTTTTCTCTCTCTCTTCCTGTCACTCCCACTGTTTCTCTCTTTCTCTCTGTCTTCCTCTCACTCCTTCTTTCTTTTTCTCTCTGTCTTCCTCTCACTCTTTCTTTCTCTCTCTATCTCTCTTTCTCTCTCCTTTGATGGACGCATGATGCACAATCTTATCTTGCTTTTTGTCTTGCAGGCCTGCGATGAAGCGTGGCCATCCTGCAATCAACACTCAACCTGAACTGTGAGCTCCGCTCTCCACGTGTACACAACGGGTGAGGAGGTTTCTTCGGCACGTGGTGGACCCTCTTCGACACACGCCGGTGATGTAAGGTGAGCAGAGAGGCTTGTTTGCGCAGCGGCGGGCAGTCACCTCCGGGCAGTCGGAGTGGATGGGGTGCAGCAGCCTGGGTGCGCAGCGGCTGTCATACACCTCTGGGCAGTGGGAGTGGATGGAGTGCAGCAGCCTGGGTGTACAGCAGCGGGTAGACACCTCTGGGCAGTGGAAGTGGATGGGGTACACTAGCCTGGATACACAAAGGCGGGACAGTGATTTAGGCATACGCAGTTGTATGTACTCATCCATTACTGATTCTATTTTTATGTTTCAGATGACTAAGCTTGAGGGCTGCCCTATATCCCGGCACGTGGTTGGAGACACACCGGTGACAGAAAGGTGAACTGTGAGGATTTTCTCCACAGTGTCAACACTCACTCTCCCTCTCCATCTCTTCCTTTCTGTCACTCACACTCTTTCTCTCTCTCTCACTCTCTATCTCTTCCTTTCTCTCTCTCACACTGTCTCTCTGTCTCTTCCTCTCTCTCTCATTCTTTCTCTCTCTCTCTTCCTCTCTCTCTCTGTTTCTCTCTCTCTTCGTCTCTCTCACTCTTTCTCTCTTTCTCTTTGTCTTCCTCTCACTCTTTCTTTCTTTTTCTCTCTCTCTTCCTCTCACTCTCACTGTTTCTCTCTGTATTCCTCTGACTTTCTTTCTTTTTCTCTCTGTCTTCCTCTCACTCTTTCTTTCTCTCTCTATCTCTCTTTCTCTCTCCTTTGATGGACGCATGACGCACAATCTTATCTTGCTTTTTGTCTTGCAGGCCTGCGATGAAGCGTGGCCATCCTGCAATCAACACTCAACCTAAATTGTGAGCTCCGCTCTCCGCGTGTACCCAACGGGTGAGGAGGTTTCTTCGGCACGTGGTGGACCCTCTTCGACACACGCCGGTGGTGTAAGGTGAGCAGAGAGGCTTGTTTGCGTAGCGGCGGGCAGTCACCTCCGGGCAGTGGGAGTGGATGGGGTGCAGCAGCCTGGGTGTGCAGCGGCACGCAGTCACCTCTGGGCAGTAGGAGTGCATGGGGTGCAGCAGCCTGGGTGCGCAGCGGCTGTCATACACCTCTGGGCAGTGGGAGTGGATGGAGTGCAGCAGCCTGTGTGTACAGCAGCGGGTAGACACCTCTGGGCAGTGGAAGTGGATGGGGTACACTAGCCTGGATACACAAAGGCGGGACAGCGATTTAGGCATACGCAGTTGTATGTACTCATCCATTACTGATTCCATTTTTATGTTTCAGATGACTAAGCTTGAGGGCTGCCCTATATCCCGGCACGTGGTTGGAGACACACCGGTGACAGAAAGGTGAACTGTGAGGATTTTCTCCACAGTGTCAACACTCACTCTCCCTCTCCATCTCTTCCTTTCTGTCACTCACACTCTTTCTCTCTCTCTCACTCTCTATCTCTTCCTTTCTCTCTCTCACACTCTTTCTCTCTTTCTCTGTCTCTTCCTCTCTCTCTCATTCTTTCTCTCTCTCTCTTCCTCTCTCTCTCTGTTTCTCTCTCTCTTTGTCTCTCTCACTCTTTCTCTCTTTCTCTTTGTCTTCCTCTCACTCTTTCTTTCTTTTTCTCTCTCTCTTCCTCTCACTCTCACTGTTTCTCTCTTTCTCTCTGTATTCCTCTGACTCTTTCTTTCTTTTTCTCTCTGTCTTCCTCTCACTCTTTCTTTCTCTCTCTATCTCTCTTTCTCTCTCCTTTGATGGACGAATGACGCACAATCCTATCTTGATTTTTATCTAACAGGCTGTGATTCACGAATAGATGTCCTCCCCACACCACCACAGCTGAACGCGTGTACAAACTGCGATGATGCGTGGCCATCCTGACAACGCCTGACAAAGTTGCCTCAGCACGTGGTGCACCCTCTTACACACACGCCAGTGGCGGAAGGTGAGCAGAGATACTTCTTTCCGCAGCAGCGGGCAGTCACCTCTGGGCTGTGGGAGTGGATAGTGTGCAGCAGCCTGGGCACACAAGAGTGCACAGACACCTTCGAGCAGTGGGAGTGGATGGGCTGCAGCAGCCTGAGTGCGCATTGCTGAAACAGATAATTAGGCGTGTGCAGTTGTATGTACTCTGCAATTACTAATTGTATACTATCTTTCAGATCACTAAACTTAAGGGTGCACTATGTCCGGGCACGTGGTTGGAGACACACCGGAGGCACAAAGGTAAGCTGCGAAGATTTTCTCCAGTGTCAACACTCCCTCTCCATCTCTTCCTTTCTCTCTCTCACACTTTCTCTCTTTCTCTGTCTGTTCCTCTCATTCTTTCTTTCTCTCTCTTCCTCTCTCTCACTCTTTCTCTCTCTCTCTTTCTCTCTTTCTCTCTACCTCTCTCTCACACTGTTTCTCTCTCTCTCTTTTCCTTGTATCTTACTATTTCTCTCTCTTACTCTTTCTCTTTCTCTGTCTTTGTCTGTCTTCCTCTCTCTCACTCTTTCTCTCCTCTCTCTCACTCTTCCTCTTCCTCTCTCTCACTCTTTCTCTCTCTCTTCCTCTCTCACTCTTTCTCTCTCTCTCTTCCTCTCTCACACTATTTCTCTCTTTCTCTCTCTCACTCTTTCTCTATTTCTTTGTCTTCCTCTCTCTCTCACTCTTTCTTTGTTTCTCTCTTTCTCCCTCACTCTTTCTCTTTCTCCTTTGCTGGACGCATGACGCACCATCTTATCTTTCTTTTTGTCTTACAGGCTGTGATTCACAAATGGTCCAGCGATGACACGACATGGCTGTACATAGTTTTATTTGTTGTTGTTTTGTTTTAATAAAATGTTTTATATGTAAATCCATACATGACTAAGATTTTTATTTGTCCAACCTAACGTGACTGTCACATTTGTTTGTGGAGGGTGGGGGTGAGGGGAGATGGCGGACAAGGAGCTCCTACTGGGGGATGTCGGAGCAGTGTTGGGTGCCCGACCTGCATGATCGTTGCTTCTACATCTGTTCTCAGAGACTTAAGAGCCGGCGGTCTGGCTCATAGATGAAGAACTGCGAGCCGACTAGCAGGCTCATAGAGGGAGAACCGTGGCCCGTCAGTTCGCAGAGGAAGAGCTGCGGGCCAGCTCGCAGAGGAACACCTGCGGGCCGACTAGTATAGGGAAAGGTGCGGGCCATCGGCTTCCAAAGGGATAGCTGCGGAACACTGATGTGGGGAGAGGGAGCGTGAAGAGCGTATCTCGCAGAGAGACACCTCCGGTTTATTTCCAGTATTGGCTTCACAGATACAACTGCGGGCCCGAGAACTCGCACCCGAAGAGCTGTGAGCTGACAAGTGGTTCGTAGAGGCAGACTTGCGGGCCCAAGAATGTTGTTGGAGGTATGCTGTTGATGGTGGAAAAGGGTGCGTTACCTGCTGATGTAGGGAGATGCAGCGTGAAAGCGGTATCTCGCACAGACAGAGCTCCGGTATATTAAATTGCCCCCGGGACCTTTCTTTTATATTTTCACTCGATGCGAGGCACAAGATGGCTGCTAACACTTCCTGGTTTGAATTGTTAGCAGCCAATCAGAGGCAAGCTCGTGCTCGGGAGTTAGGCACAGTCCAGACATATATATCTTTTTTTCCTTTAATATCTCAAAAACTACTGAACGGATTTACACCATTTCCACAAAACCGCGCTTTCTGCACCAAGACCTTTCTCCCTGCCAAATTTGCAATTCTTTCTTTGTCACACAGTACATGTAATGCACCGCTCTCATCAAGAATGGAACCAGTAATGGCACAATTTCCCTGTTGCTCCACACATAAATACATGTAAAGAACAAATCAGAATAGTTCCTTTATTTTTTCAAATTGCAAAACTTCTCTCTAGTGGTTATTTTTGAACTTTTCATATAAACAGTTTTTAAAAAATTTCAGAACACATACAGGTGAGAAGTTCAACGTATTCTATCAACAAACTTTCTAGAACATTCTTCGACACGTGCAGGTTAATAGTTCATCATTTTTTCAAACCTAACGATATTTTTTTGCAACATTTTCTCGAACATTTAAGGGCACGTGCAGGTTAAAAGTTCAACATTGTTTTAAGTTCAAACAGTGCCTTCCAAATGCAAGTAGCAGGTGTGGTTGAACTGACCAAATGTTATCCTATCATATGAACTCTACGTTGAAACTGCTTTTTATTAACCAATGACAAAGATGCTTTTCGACAAACTAATATGCACCCTACTTTTTAGTAATCAATGTTTTTCATCTCCCAAACAGTTATCGTTTTGTATGAGAAAAAAAAGTAGTTCCCCATCTTTAAATATATCTCTTATTCTACGAATGGACTGCATGAGCTACAGACATCTATCCATATCTTCCAGATACACCTTCAAAATGCTAGTGTGGATCGTAGGACATAGCTATGTTTTCTGGTGCAAGAGGAATGCAGAACAGAGACGTATTGACTTAGACCTAGGTTTACAAAATGTGGACATTAAATGGTTTGGACAGAGAGGATTGAAGTGGCACCAATTGCTCCCTTTGGTTAAAACCTGTTTGCATCTCCAACACCCTGATCTCATGATTGTGCACTGTGGTGGTAACGACCTAGGCACATTGACTGGGGTAGGTTTGGAAATGCTTATGAAGGACACCTTTGGACAATTGATGTTACTTTTGCCTCAAACTGTCTTTGTATATTCCAATATATGCCAAAGACAGAAGTGGAAATGGTCAAACCAATTTTGTCATAAGATTGAAAAATCTAGGAAGAATGTCAACAAAGCTGTGTCTGCATACCTCAGAGACCATAGAATGGGGTCGATTTACAACAACAACATACGTTTTGATATGGCTGATATCTACAGAAGTGATGGAGTACACTTCACAGATGAGGGAAACTGAGTTTTCCTGATTAACCTGAAGCTGTGCATTCGCACTTACATGTAGCTCCAACTAATAAACACAAGGGCTCTTTTTAGAGCCGCCTTATATTCCCAATTTCGGCTCGCAGAGTGTCAGCTGCAGTTTGGCTAGCAGAGGGACACCTGCGGGCCGTCGGGCAGGCTCGCAGAGGAAGAGCTGCGGCCCGTGGGCTCAGCTCCCAGAGGGAGACCTACGAGCCGTTGGCTCGCAAAAGCACAGCACCGTACTGGCTCGCAGAGGGAGAGCTGTGGCCGGACTCGCAGAGGGAGACCAACGGGCCAACAGGCCTGCTAGCAGACACACAGCTATCAGTTAACGGGCTGGCTCGCAGAGATACAGCTGCGAGCCTTCCGAGCTGCAACCCGACGGGCTAACTCACAGAGGGAGAGTAACGGGCCGATGGGCCTGCTAGCACAAACACAGCTACGAGCTAACGAGGTGGCTCACAGAGGTAGAGCTGCGGGCCTGACGGCTCGCAGACACAGAGCTGCGAGCTGACGGACTGGCTTCTAAAGGCATAGCCGCAAGCTGATGATGTGGGGAGAGGGAGCATAAAAGGAGTATCTCGCACAGACAGACCTCCGGGATATTTTCAGTATTGCCTCGCAGAGGTAGAATTACGGATCCGATGCCTTTTAGAGGGAGAGATGCGAGCTGACGGACTGAGTCACAAAATGGCTCACAGCTCACAGTTGCAGAGCTGAGAGCCGACGGACTGGCTTCTAAAGGCATAGCCGCAAGCTGGTGATGTGGGGAGAGAGACCGTGAAAGGGGTATCTCGCACAGACAGAGCTGCGGTATATTTTTAGTGTTGCCTCGCAGAGGTAGAACTACGGACCTGATGCCTTGTAGAGGGAGAGTTGTGAGCTGACAGACTGAATCACAAAATGGCTGCCAACACTTCCTAGTTTCAACAGTTCGCAGCCAATGAGCCGCAAGCTCGTGCTCGTAACGCTTCAGCCAATCAGATGTCAGAATTCTTAAATATCAATATCTGGAAATTTTGATATTTCTCTAAAACTACTGAACGGATTTACCCGATTTCAACAAAAGCGTGCTTTCTGGACCAAGACCTTTCTCTGTGCCAAATGTGGTGTAATTCCGTTCAGCAGTTCGGGCTGTAGCCGTGTCTAAAGTTTCCTATGGAAAATTGCATGGGGAAAACACATTTTGGGACCCCCCTTTTTTCTCGGCCCCCGCTTGCTGAATCACCCCGAAACTTTCAGGTTAGGAGCGGACCGGAGCGCCCCACACGTTTTGAAAATTTCGCGAAGATTCGTCAACCGGCGCCAAAGTTATTTGAAATAGAATGTTGTGAATTTCCTATGGAAAATAGGTCCTAACTATAACTATCTACTGGCGACCGCCAGTAGATAATATATATATATTATCTACTGGCTACCGCCAGTAGATAATATATATATATATATACATATTCACTGAAAAAACCATAGGTTTCAGACACGTTATAGTTAGAAATTAGCATTTAAAAAACCCTTGAAATTCACTGAAAAAACCATAGGTTTTAGGGACAGTTATACTTAGTTGGACATTGCACTCGTACAAAACCCGTGAAATTCCCCCGTTATAGTTAGTTCAGGTAACTATAACTCGCGCCCCGCAATGCACTGCTGATGACGTCACATATTACATCACTCATGACATGGTCAGTGACATCACTGATGACATCTCAAATGACATCACTGATGACATCACTGATGACATCATCCATGTGATAATTTGATACCCTAATATAACTTTTGATACACCCACTGTAAATTACAGACTGCCATTGTCAAAACCATAGACACTCCAACACCAATTACTATATACACACTCACTGATTCTTAGGTCTACACACACACATCTACTCACTCACCCGTACAGTCACTCATACTTATAGTCACTCAGTACAGGACTATTATATGCACTCATACACCTATATAAACACTCACACACCACCACTCATCCATAGAGGTACTCACACACCTAGTCAGTCATGCAAAAATTAAGCACACACCCATTTACTCACCTATACAGTTATACACACACCAACTCACTTACTCATACAAATACTAGCACATTCTTCAGTGATGTCATCAGTGATGTCACTGACCATGTCATGAGTGATGTAATATGTGACGTCATCAGCAGTGCATTGCGGGGGCGCGAGTTATAGTTACCTGAACTAACTATAACGGGGGAATTTCACAGGTTTTGCGCACTTGTTTCTTGTGCCTCGGTTCTACCGAGGGACAAAATGGCTGCCAACACTTCCTGATTTGGAGTGTTGACAGCCACTTGACAGCCAATTAGCATGCAGCTCGTGATCGGGAGGGTACGCGGACCCTACTCGGCCATAGATATATATGTGACTTTACTTTTGATTTTCTCAGGAACTACTGAACGGATTTACACCATTTAGGCAAAAGGCACGAGTCTGAACCAAGGGCTACCTCTTTGCCAAATTTGGTGTAATTCCGTTCAGCAGTTCGGGCTGTAGCCGCGATGAACGGTTCCTATGGAAAAATGAATGGGGAAAACACGTTTTGGGAACCCCCTTTTTTCTCGGCCCCCGCTTGACGAATCACCCCAAGACTTTCAGGATAGGAGCGGACCAGAGCGCCCCAACAAGTTGGAAAACTTCGCAAAGATTCGTCAACCGGCGCCAACGTTATTTCAAATAGAATGTTGCGGATTTCCTATGGAAAATAGGTCCTAACTATAACTATCTACTGGCGACCGCCAGTAGATAATATATATATATATATGTATATATTCACTGAAAAAACCATAGGTTTCAGACACATTATAGTTAGAAATTAGCATTTAAAAAACCCTTGAAATTCACTGAAAAAACCATAGGTTTTAGGGACAGTTATAGTTAGTTGGACATTGCACTCGTACAAAACCCGTGAAATTCCCCCGTTATAGTTAGTTCAGGTAACTATAACTCGCGCCCCCGCAATGCACTGCTGATGACGTCACATATTACATCACTCATGACATGGTCAGTGACATCACTGATGACATCTCAAATGACATCACTGATGACATCACTGATGACATCATCCATGTGATAATTTGATACCCTAATATAACTTTTGATACACCCACTGTAAATTACAGACTGCCATTGTCAAAACCATAGACACTCCAACACCAATTACTATATACACACTCACTGATTCTTAGGTCTACACACACACATCTACTCACTCACCCGTACAGTCACTCATACTTATAGTCACTCAGTACAGGACTATTATATGCACTCATACACCTATATAAACACTCACACACCGCCACTCATCCATAGAGGTACTCACACACCTAGTCAGTCATGCAAAAAATTAAGCACACACCCATTTACTCACCTATACAGTTATACACACACCAACTCACTTACTCATACAAATACTAGCACATTCTTCAGTGATGTCATCAGTGATGTTACTGACCATGTCATGAGTGATGTAATATGTGACGTCATCAGCAGTGCATTGCGGGGCGCGAGTTATAGTTACCTGAACTAACTATAACGGGGGAATTTCACGGGTTTTGTACGAGTGCAATGTCCAACTAACTATAACTGTCCCTAAAACCTATGTTTTTTTCAGTGAATTTCAAAGGTTTTTTAAATGTTAATTTCTAACTATAACGTGCCTGAAACCTATGGTTTTTTCAGAGAATTTCAAAGGTTTTTTAAATGCTAATTTCTAACTATAACGTGCCTGAAACCTATGGTTTTTTAAGTGAATTTGAAAGGTTTTTTATATGCTAATTTCTAACAATAACATGCCCCGCCCCCTCCCTTCACCACTGTGCAAACGCGCCCCGTGGCGCGTTTTAAGTTGGGGGATTAAGTTCCCTTGAATCATGTGGGTCCCTGGGGTCCAACTAGCCCACCCTGTACCTCCAGTATGCGCCAGGGAGCTGCGTTGCAGAGAGGTGTTCAGAGGCCACGCCCCTTTTTACACCTCTCTGCAACGCAGCTCTGTGGCACTTTCTGGACGTACCTGGTGGGCTAGTTGACCCCCAGGGACCCTCAGGATTGAAGAGGATTTAATTCCCCATCTTAAAACGCGCCACGGGGCCTGTTTGCACACATGTCACCTGAAGCCATGTGTCATGTGATCAAGGCCCGAGGTGGGGCTGAAACGCGTCATGGCTGTAGAGGTGTTGGAGGAGCAATAAACGTACATCTTTTGCTACTATTTGGGTCCGTGCTCCGTTTCTTTGGGACTAGAGGTACGCCAGAGGGCGAACGGAGTTGCCAAGAATATATATATATATATATTTATATATATATATATATATATATCCCAAAATACCTCCAATAAAGCGATCACTCGGAGGATTGTAGTACCAAGTTGGATTATTTTCAGTTTTCTTGCAAGTTGTGCTCCTTCTGTCTCCCCTCGCCCAGGGCAGTTGGATCGCTAATTGTCGGCGGAGCATGCCGAACATGAATTATCACAAAATATATATATGAATTGGTTTAATGGCAATGCGTTTCAACCCAGTCGGGTCTTCGTCACGCCCTATTCTCACTACACAGTGCACAATTCCCTTTTGAAAAAAACAGCTTTGATGAACATAAAAGAGATACTATAGAAGAAAGGCAGGAGAAAATGCAAAAGACATGCAAAAACTCTGTTTGTCAAGGCTTTTCAAAGAATGAAATGCAAAAACATAAATTACAATTATAAAAACTGGTGTTCAAATAATATTCAGAATAGGGATGCCTGTTACAGAAAATGACTCTGCTATAATGTCCACAGTTACATACAGCACACTGGCCATGTGGCTCCTTGCAAACAATAGCTTCCTATGTGAAATTCTAAACACCTTACATAGCACTAACATATTAAGCATATTAGATCCACAGCAATGCAAGCCAAATGGCTGATTTGACTATAAGTATTCGATTACATCTTAAAAATAATACAACTGGGGTCATTGAACATCGCTGGTTGAAAGCCAAGACATAATCCTAGTTTTTTCTGTCCTGCCAAAATTAATGTCTAACATCCTGCTCATAGAGCAAGTGAAGCCCATGTGTATAAAAAGCTAAACCTATCTCAAAGAGATCGCACAGTATCTTATTTTATCTTGAGCTAAGAAAGAAACCTGGCTGTACAACAAATAAATAAATGAAAAAACATAATGCCTTTCCTTGGCAAGTGCGATGGAAGGAAATACACATATAGAAAGATGAATCATAAATGTCAAAACATCCAAGGGGAGTACGTTGTTTTACATAGAAGCATGGAATCCCAACCACCCTCCTTAGATAACAGTGCATGAATGAATGAATGCAGAAAGGGATAGTAATATGCTGAAAGATGCAGATAATACAGTTCTTAAACTGTTGGCTATGTTCCCCAAAATACAAATCGGGAGTAGATGCATGAGACTATATCCCATCAGCTGATATGAATATGTAGTTCCTCACTTTCGTTCAGTCCTCCTGGGAACTACTTCCAAGGAAGATTATATATTCTGACTCTTTCTGCCTTTGCTCTCTTTCCCTGTTGCCACCTCTGGCCCTCCTTTTGATCCTGTCAATGCCAAAAAATACAAGAAGATTAGCATCCTGATCATGTTTTTTTGCCATTAAACAATTTTGAAACAAACACGTTGTGTGCAGGCTCTTTGATCTTGTTTACTGTTTTGCAATTTGAGCGGGGCTCACACCCGCTGACCTGCATTGTCCCCGAATGGTGGATGTGGCCGGAATTTCTGTGAGAAGCTATCTGGGATATATATATATATTACCTACTGGTGGTCGTCAGTAGTTATAGTTAGGACCTTGTTTCTATTCAAAAAGCGTTTTTTCTTTTGCAAATATCTCTGGCGCCGTTTGACGAATCTTCGCGAAATTTTCAGAACTAATGGTTCACTCAAGTCAGCTCCTGTATTGAAAGTTTCGGGGTGATTCATCAAGCGGGGGCCAAAAAAAGCATTAAAAAAAAAGAAAACGGCCGAATTCACGCTGGGTGCGCGAATCCGACCGAAAAAATTACAAAAAACGAAGCCCGGAAGTCCGCGCTTCATTTCTGTGAGCCCCCGGGTGGGCCAGGTCCCGGGGCAATGAGGTAATTATAGGTGGGGGCCAGCAGGGGCCCTCGCAGTCCTGGGGACCGCCACCTCCCCGGGGCTTTATTTAATATGCTCGGCGGCTCGTGGCCCCCCTGCAGCCCGGGGACCGCCACCTCCCCGGGGCTCATTGAGAAAAAAATGCGTAGGGGGCTCCTTACCCCCCCAGGCTGCCCCGGGGTCCGCCACCTCCCCGGGGCATTACTTTAATATGGTCAGGGGGGGCTCGTGGGCCCCCCCAAGCCCCAGGGACCGCCACCTCCCCGGGGCTCCAATTAAATTTTAGAAGTGTGGGGGGCTCCTGCCCCTCCCCACACTGCCCCGGGGACCACCACCTCCCCGGGGCACAAATTATGTTAATATGGGGGTCCGTTACGGACCCCCCGCCCTGGGGACCACCACCTCCCTGGGGCTATGTCAATGTTGGGAGGGGGGCCATGCGGCCCCCCTCCTGGAGCCCTCCTTGGCCCTGGAGACCGCCACCCCCCAGGGCCGGCTCCTGCAATGTCCCGGGGTGCCCACCCCCGGGACATTGCCGTTTGCTATGGCAGGGCGGGAGCCGTCATAGCAAACACTGCTTTGCTTCTTGGAAGCGAGAGCAGGAAACCTGCTCTCGCTTCCAAGAAGCAAAGCAGATTGCTTTTGGACAAGGGAAGCTGCATGTCAGCAGCTCCCCTTGTCCAAAAGCAATGCTGGCTCCCACAGGAGATGGGGAGCTGGCAGGGACCGTGGGGGCATTGGGGCTCCCCCTGCGCTCCCCCTCAAAGAGGCCAGGCCCCGGGGGATGGGGTCACCGGGCTAAAAGTGGCCCAGGGAAGGGGGCCACGGGCCCCCCTTTTGTATTTAAAATAAATAAATAAATAAGGCCGGGCCCCGGGGCATGGGGTCCCCGGGGGCCAAAATTGGCCTCAGGAGGGGGGGCCAGGCGCCCACCTCCAAAAAAAAAAAAAAAAGAAAGGCTGGCCAGGCCCCGGGGGATTCGGTCCCGGGGGCCAAGAGAGGCCCAGGGAAGGGGGGCCACACGGCCCCCCTTCCAAAAATACATTTTTGCTGGGCCCCGGGGATGGGGTCCCTGGGGCAGAAATTGGCCTGGGTAGGGGGCCCCACAGCCCCCCTCCCATGTAAAAAAAAAAAAAAAAAGGAATGCCTAGCCCCGGGGGATGGGGTCCCGGGGGCCGTAATCGGCCTCAGGAGGGGGGCCTCTCGCCCCCCTCCTTTTTAATAATAAAAATAATGGCTCAGGTCCCTGGGGGATGGGTCCCCGGGGCCCAAAAGGCTGTCCGGGACTGTCCAGGACTATGTCGGGAACACTATCAGGGACTTGGGCAAGGACTGGGAACTGGGTAGAAAATGTACACAGAAAGAGGAGTACAGCGCTGCCCAGGATCATACAAGAAGTCAGAGGAGAATAGGGATCCAAAGGGGAAGCCTGCACGAAGGAATAAGATGGCTAAGACTCAGAAAGGACAGGCACTCATGAGGTGATTTAGCATTCAGAATAACTACACCCAGGACGAATGTGCAAGACAGATATATGAAACAACATTAACAATAAAGAGGAGTGTGGGGTATAGCATGCAAGAGCTCCACACGGTAAGACTGAAGCTCAGTAAGTTCCTCACCCACAATTGCAGTTACAGATACTAACTGAAAATACCCACATATAGGATATGCATGCAAATTGCAGGGTCTGTGGAGCTTATACCTATGGTGATGTTATAAATGTAACTCAAAGACAATACTCACAGTGAACAAGAAACACCACCTAGGTAGTCAGCTGTGCCCACGGATCCTGGCGATCAAACAGGAACATGCAAGGCAGTAACAGCAAGGGGGTAGAACTAAACACAAGTACAATAGACAAGGAGCTAGCAAGGAGGAGTGCTTAACAGGAAAGGAAGGAAATCCCAGGGCACACTTGGCAGAAAGCAGGTAACAAACATACAAGGTAACAGAAGCAAGACAGCAGAATAGAAGGACAGCTAACTAGGAACCTGAACCAAGAAAGTGGGAAGAAAGGCAGGGACTGGCAAAAGGTAAATAAAGGAACAAGGAATGCTAAGGCTCGGAAGTCAAGGTAGCACTGCAGGCAGTGCTAGTTCAGGAACAAGGGAAACTGCTGCAGTTCAGGAACAAGAAATAACTAAATAACTAAAGCTCAGGTAACACTGGAAACAAGGATAGCAAAAGCTCAGGAAGCACTGGAAACAAGGGTCGGTCTCACCGGTACACAGCTACAATGACCAACTCTGGACTGAAGGGAGCTGGGGCTTAAAAGAGCTCACAGTAATCACATGCATCAGGTGTGAACAGGCTAGCAGCAGCCAGCCACAAGTGAGCTGAATTCCTCCACCCATCCTTGGCCTGCAGGGGTGGAGACGAAGCAGTGAGCAGGGAATTCTAGGTAATGGAGTGTCAAACATGTGCAGACTGGCTTTCTCAAAACCCAGCATGGATTGGGAATGGATGACAATTTGCACATAGAATCCAAATGACTGGAAGTCAGTATATGCATGAAGGGGAGGGTCTGGAAGCTTATTAGAACACTGGAGAGCCCCACAATTCAGCCCTCTGGTGGTGGGCACAAGAATGCAGGGAGCGAATCGTGACAAAGACTCAAGAGAAGGGGCCCCACACAGCTCCCCTTCTTAAAATAATAAAAAATGAAAAAAACGGCAACTCGGTGGAGGCCCCACCCCCTCCCTGCATGACTCTACAAACGCGCCTCCTGGCATGGTCTGCATTGGGGGATTAAGTCCCCGTTGCTAGTGAGGGTCCCTGGGGGCCAACTAGGCCACCAGGAACCTCCAGTAAGCCCCACACAGTGGGATTGCTGAGAGGTGGTACGAGGCCATGCCCCTTTTTACACCACTCTGCAAACACTCCTCTTGGCGCACTGCTGGTGGGGTGATGAGGTCCCCTTGTGTCCTGAGGACCTCAGGACTGAAGTGGACTTCATCCCCCGAGCAGCAGTGCGCCAGGCTGCGCGTTTGCAGAGTGGTGTAAAAAGGGGGCGTGGCCTCGGACCACTCTCAGCAATCCAGCTGTGTGGGGCTTACTGGAGGTAACAGGAGGGCTAGTTGGCCCCCAGGGACCCTCAGGAGGCAAGAGGACTTCACCCCCTAACCAAGAGCGTGCCAGGAGGCGTGTTTGCAGACTGGTGGGCAAAGGGGGCGTGACCTGTGTCCACCTCTCAACAATCCCACTGTGTGGGGCTTACTGGAGGTAACAGGTAGGTTAGTTGGCCCCTAAGGACCCCCAGCAGCAAAGTGGACTTTAATCCCCATGCAAGAGCACTCCAGGGAGTGCGTTTGCAGAGTGGTGGGGAAAGGGGCGTGGCCTGCTATGAGAACTTAGCAATGCTGCTGTGTGGGACTTACTGGAGGCAATAGGAGGTGTACCTCCACTAAGTCCCAGACAGTGGGATTGCTAAGAGGTCTTCGGAGGCCATGCCCCCCCCTTTCTCCACCACTCTGCAAACGCGCCTCCTGGCACCGTACTGGTTGGGGGATGATGTCCACTTTACTCCTTAGGGACTTTGGGGGCCAAGAAGCCCTCCTCGTACCTCCTGTAAGTCCTACGCAGAGGAATTCCTGAGCGCTGGTTGGAGGCCCAGCTCCCTTTCTCCACCACTCTGCAAACGTGACTACCAGTTAAAGAAGCATTTGTAATGTAATAGGTCTCGCATTTGCAAGAGTTAGAGCTATTGGCGTTGTAAATCTAAAAGTTTTTTACGAATGTCTTTTGGAGTGGAGTGGATGTACTTTGTGTATAGTGGAATTATGTGGTATGTTGTGCAGTGAAATTATGTGGATAGAAAGTATGTGGTATTTAGTGTATAGGAATTATGGAGAGTGGGATTATGTGTTATGGGGAGTAATTATGTGCTATGGTAGTCTGTGTTGTGGAGTGGTAACCTCAGGTTTAGTCTTCCTCGTTTCCATAGAAGCTAAATTATTAACTCAATTAGACAAAAAAAGAAGGAATCACTGAGGAGCACATCTGGACCTAGTCACAGGAATGAGCAGGGCCACTGGAATTATGCGACTATTTGGCTGCACCGACTTTCGAGCAATTATACATTTTCCGCATTAGCTACATAATCCATCATCTGCTGCCTAATCTGCAGATTTGAACAAAAAAGCCTTGTTTCTAGCTCAAACGGCTCAAACGTTACCAAAAATGCAGCGATAAGTGTTACAGCGTGGTGGAAGGTCCTTTGCATACCTAGAATGGTCACCTGTTACTTATTGCTAAATGTGGGTGTTAAATTGGTACTAATGGTGTGCAAGCCACTCTTACTTCTTTCTGCACCTCTCTTGCCTCTTTCTTCATTTCTGTTGCTTCTTTCTGCACCTTTCTTTCTTTTTCTGCACTTCTCTTGCCTCTTTATGCAAATCATATCTACTTTCTGCACCTTCTTTTGCCTCTTTCTGCACCTCTGTTGCCTCTTTCTGAACCTCACTTGCTTCATTGTGCACCCCTCTTGCCTCTTTCTGCACCTCTCTTGCCTCTTTCTGCACCCCTCTTCCCTCTTTCTGCTCCTCTGTTCCTTCTTTCTGCACTTCTTTTGTTTCTTTCTGCATCCCTCTTCCCTCTTTTTGCACCCCTCTTGCCTCTTTCTGCACCTCTGTTGCTTCTTTCTGCACTACTCTTGCTTCTTTCTGCACCTCTCTTGCTTCTTTCTGCACCACTCGTGCTTCTTTCTGCATCCCGATTCCCTCTTTCTGCACCCTTCTTCCCTCTTTATGCACCCCTCTTGCTTCTTTCTGCATCCCTGTTCCTTCTTTCTGCACCCTTCTTCCCTCTTTCTGCACCCCTGTTCCTTCTTTCTGCACCCTTCTTCCCTCTTTCTGCACCTCTCTTGCCTCTTTCTGCACCTCTGTTCCTTCTTTCTGCACTTCTTTTATTTCTTGCTGCACATCTCTTGCTTCTTTCTGCACCCCTCGTGCCTCTTTCTGCACCCCTCTTCCTTCTTTTTACACCCTTCTTGCCTCTTTCTGCAACTCTGTTGCTTCTTTCTGCACTACTCTTGCTTTATTCTGCACCTCTCTTGCTTCTTTCTGCACCACTCGTGCTTCTTTCTGCACCCTCTTTCTTCACCCCTCTTGCCTCTTTCTGCACCTCTGTTCCATCTTTCTGCACTTCTTTTGTTTCTTGCTGCACATCTCTTGCTTCTTTCTGCACCCCTCGTGCCTCTTTCTGCACCTTTGTTCCTTCTTTCTGCACTACTCTTGCTTCTTTCGGCACCTCTCTTGCTTCTTTCTGCACCACTTGTGCTTCTTTCTGCACCCCTCTTCCCTCTTTTTGCACCCCTCTTGCCTCTTTCTGCACCTCTGTTGCTTCTTTCTGCACCACTCGTGCTTCTTTCTGCACCCCTCTTCCCTCGTTATTCACCCCTGTTGCATCTTTCTGCACCTCTGTTCCTTCTTTCTGCACTTCTTTTGTTTCTTTCTGCAACTCTCTTGCTTCTTTCTGCATGCCTCTTGCTTCTTTCGGCACCCCTCGTGCCTCTTTCACACCACTCTTCCCTCTTTCTGCACCCCTCTTGCCTCTTTCTGCACCTTTGTTCCTTCTTTCTGTACTTCTTTTGTTTCTTGCTGCACCTCTCGTTTCTTTCTGTATCCCTCTTGCCTCTTTCTCCACCCCACTTCCCCCTTTCTGCATGTCTGTTGCTTCTTTATGCATTTCTCTTGCTTCTTTCTGCATCTCTCCTGCTTCTTTCTGCATCCCTTGTGCCTCTTTCTGCACCCCTCATCCCTCTTTCAGCAGTTCTCTTGCCTCTTTCTGCACCTCTGTTGCTTCTTTCTGCACTTCTTCTGTTTCTTTCCGCACCCCTCTTGCCTCTTTCTGCACCTCTAGTTCTTCTTTCTGCACTTCTTTTGTTTCTTTCTGCACCTCTCGCTTTTTCTGCACCCCTCGTGCCTCTTTCTGCACCCCTCATCCCTCTTTCTGCAGTCCTCTTGCCTCTTTCTGCACCTCTGTTGCTTCTTTCTGCATTCCTTTTGTTTCTTTATGCACCCCTCTTGCTGCTTTCTGCACCTCTGTTCCTTCTTTCTGCACTTCTTTTGTTTCTTTCGGCAACTCTCTTGCTTGTTTCTGCACGCCTCTTGCTTCTTTCTGCACCCCTCGTGCCTCTTTCACACCCCTCTTCCCTCTTTCTGTACCCCTCTTGCCTCTTTCTGTACCTTTGTTCCTTCTTTCTGCACTTATTTTGTTTCTTTCTGCACCTCTCTTGTTTCTTTCTGTATCCCTCTTGCCTCTTTCTCCACCCCACTTCCACCTTTCTGCATCTCTGTTGCTATTTTATGCATTTCTCTTGCAGTGGCGGTGCGTCCACTGGGGCGCTGGGGCGTTGCCCCACTAATGCCACGGGCCCACGGCCCCATTCATTGTTTAAATAAATTAGTAATAACAAATTCTTCGTTCTACTTCTGACGCTAATTCCAATCAGGACTCCTGATTGGAATTAGCGTCAGAAGTAGAACGAGGGACGCTGAAGGGGGTGGGGCTGCGGCAGCACTCAGGGTTTGAGTGACAGCGCACTAGACAGCAGTAGTGCACATGTTCGGTTTTGGGCTGGTCATTTTTACGACCAGCCCGAACATGCGCACTAGCCTTCCCCTTAGGAGAGCGAGGGTTGCTTCATGCCGCAGTCCCCGGTCTCCTAATGGGCAGGGAGCATCCCTGCTCAAGCCAATCCTGGCACTGCTGGAGCAGCGTCTGGATTGGCTGAGAGGGGTTGCCAGCCACTCGGACTCCAGTGACGCAGAAGACGTTGAAGGTGCCAACGCAGGACCCCTGCTCAGCAGCAGAGGCGGCGCGGACCCGGGCGGTCAGGTAAGTTTTCTTTACTTTATTTTTAAACCCCCCGGCCCCCACCCCCGCGCGACCCCCTGCGAGTATTGCGAGCGGCGACTGTTAAAACCCCACTCTGGGGGACAGCATGGTGAGCCGTGGGAGTGCTCACGAGTGTGAGACACACTGAGAGGTGTGAGAGGGTTGCTTGTGAGGACACCAGCGGCAGGGCTGAGACCCATCCAGACACAAGGGTAACTTTCTAAGAAGTGCCTTTTTAATGATCGGGTTGTTTCTGTTCAGAGTAAAGTTAGAAGTACGCTCTTGGCCCTTGTCCGTTCTGATTGGTGCATCCCGAGATGTGGGAATTCTGTGGCGCATTAAATGACGCATGAGTTTTCTTTGCTATAATAATTAGGATGGGCGTGTTTAAAGCGCCTTGGTTCTGATTGGCACATTCTGTGGCACAATCAACCTGGTGGAGGAAGGGGGCTGGGGGGGTGAGGGGGATCTTCGGTGGCAGGGGTGTATTTCAAAGATTTATTCTCTGGCACAGTCATTGTGATGTGTATATTTAGGGGTACAATAACGACCCCAGGCACCCTTCGTAATCGTAGTGATATCCTGTAGCTGTGGTTGTGATGGGCATATTCTGGGCACCAGGATCCTGCTCTGTATATTCTGTGCCAGGCTCCTGGCAATGGGAAGAAAGAGGCGCAGGTACTCACCAGTCTGAGAGAGGGGCAGGTGGTAGATGAGACCTGTGAACCCGGAATCTCCTCCGTGCACAACACTTCCATGGTCTCTGATGGCATATTTTATGCTGAGGTGTTATATATCATGTGTTTAGGGCAGGCAAAAGGGGCGCGGGCGGCCGCGTGGCTATCACTGCTGCAGCCGGTGCAGTGGCACTGTGTCCCAGAGGTAGGAATGGGCTCAGCCTATCCAGCATTGTTTACAGAAATGTAAGTGGCCTCACGCTCCAAGTTTATAAACACAGAGCCTGCCTTGGGCCTGGGTCTGTTTTTACTCTTTGTGGAGTTTGTGCGGGGCACGAGGGAGGAGTAGGTGAGTAAGGGGAAATAGGGAGGAGAGTGAGAAACGGGTTGAAATGAGAGGGTAAAGACAGAAAGTAGAGGAGGATATAAAAATGAGGGAAAGGGATATTGATGAGAGAGAAAGAAGATAAGCACGAGCAAAAAAGGCAAGGCAAGTGGAAAAGAAAGATGCCAGAAATAAGGACGTTAGAAGGGGACGAGATAAGTACCAAGGAGAGACAGAAGAGGGGACAGAGAGGAGACAGTAGAAGGAAGGAAGGGAGCTGCGGAGGAAATACTGGTAGAATAAAGAACTTAGAGACCCATATACAGGAACACTAGTGCAGAGAGTGCAGTGACAGCTGAGTCCATATTGTGAGGGGCCGACTGTGCCCCAAATATGCCTGTTTTTCCATCCCTAGCTTCTGACTTTTCCTGCCCTCTTTAGCCGCCTGGTTGTGAAGGGAATTTGCCTAGACAGCAGACAGTGCATGTGTGCAAGACCTGGACATGTTCGCTGCCGACAGGCCCATCCCATGTTAATTATCTGGATGCCAGATCAGCCCTCAGGGAGTCTGAAAACAAACAAGAGCGTGGGGATTCTTGAAAATGTTTTGCAACCCACAACTAAGGGAAGACGGCAGAAGACACTATAAACAAGGCACAGCGTTAATCCAGTCCACCTTGGGAAACAAATGTACCAGTTGGTCAGCTGTCACGTCACCCACTGTAAAAGATGTCAGCATATGAGGATCCCTGCAAGATTAGAATTGATGCAGTTTCTCAGAGGAATGGAAAATGTTTTAAATAAGTTGTGTGTGGGTGTTAATGTGTGCTCGTGGGAAGATACTAGCGTGTGTGCTTCTTCTGCGGTACTGGAAATGAGTGCGACCCATTGGGCCCAATAAAATCTTTTATTTGGGACAAGTTTATTCAAAATTTGCATTGCATGTGTATTATAGGAGAGCAGGGGATCAATTGAATGTTATCATAGCACAGCCTATCTTGAGAAATCTTTGCTTCTGACTAAACCGTAGCCATGTTAGAATCAGTATTGAAGTCTTAAGCGTGAATATTAACTTTACAAAGCTTCAGAAACATTTCTATCTACATGTTGTTATATGACATCCCTTTATTAATGTAATAACTGCACTTTCACAATTGCTTTATTAACCTTTTTTGCTTCTCACATTTGCTTGAAAATGCTTCATTTACCCACTCTTTTTTCAAAAGTTTCTCGGGGGAGAACCCCCCCGAACCCCCGTTAAGATGTACGGGATCGCTTGCTGCGCTCGCTCGCCACTGTGCACTCCAACAGAAAATTTACACCCCACCACTTTTAAATGTCACCAACCACCACTGTTCTCTTGCTTCTTTCTGCATCTCTCTTGCTTCTTTCTGCACCCCTCGTGCCTCTTTCTGCACCCCTCATCCCTCTTTCTGCACTCCTCATGCCTCTTTCTGCACCTGTTGCTTCTTTCTGCACTTCTTTTGTTTCTTTCTGCACCCCTCTTGCCTCTTTCTGCACCTCTGTTCCTTCTTTCTGCACTTCTTTTGTTTCTTTCTGCACCCCTTTTGCCTCTTTCTGCACTCCTCTTGCCTCTTTCTGCACCTCAGTTCCTTCTTTCTGCACTTCTTTTGTTTCTTTCTGCAGCTCTCTTGCTTCTTTCTGCACCCCCTTGCCTCTTTCTCCACCCTCTTCCCTCTTTCTTCACCCCTGTTGCCTCTTTCTGCACCTCTGTTCCTTCTTTCTGCACTTCTTTTGTTTCTTTCTGTACATCTCTTGCTTCTTTCTGCACCCCTCGTGCCTCTTTCTGCACCCCTCTTCCCTCTTTTTGCACCCCTCTTGCCTCTTTCTGCACCTCTGTTGCTTCTTTCTGCACTACTCTTGCTTCTATCTGCACCTCTTTGCTTCTTTATGCACCACTCGTGCTTCTTTCTGCGCCCTTCTTCCTTCTTTCTGCACCTCTCTTGCCTCTTTCTGCACCTCTGTTCCTTCTTTCTGCTCTTCTTTTATTTCTTTCTGCACCTCTCTTGCCTCTTTCTGCACCCCTCTTCCTTCTTTTTGCACCCTTCTTGCCTCTTTCTGCACCTCTGTTGCTTCTTTCTGCACTACTCTTGCTTCATTCTGCACCTCTCTTGCTTCTTTCTGCACCACTCGTGCTTCTTTCTACACCCCCTTCCCTCTTTCTACACCCCTCTTGCCTCTTTCTGCACCTCTGTTCCTTCTTTCTGCACTTCTTTTGTTTCTTGCTACACATCTCTTGCTTCTTTCTGCACCCCTCGGGCCTCTTTCTGCATCCCTCTTCCCTCTCTTTGCACCCCTCTTGCCTCTTTCTACACCTCTGTTGCTTCTTTCTGCACTACTCTCGCTTCTTTCTGCACCTCTCTTGCTTCTTTCTGCACCCCTCGTGCCTCTCTCTGCACCCCTCATCCCTCTTTCTGCACTCCTCATGCCTCTTTCTGCACCTGTTGCTTCTTTCTGCACTTCTTTTGTTTCTTTCTGCACCCCTCTTGCATCTTTCTGCACCTCTGTTCCTTCTTTCTGCACTTCTTTTGTTTCTTTCTGCACCCCTTTTGCCTCTTTCTGCACTCCTCTTGCCTCTTTCTGCACCTCAGTTCCTTCTTTCTGCACTTCTTTTGTTTCTTTCTGCAGCTCTCTTGCTTCTTTCTGCACCCCCTTGCCTCTTTCTCCACCCTCTTCCCTCTTTCTTCACCCCTGTTGCCTCTTTCTGCACATCTGTTCCTTCTTTCTGCACTTCTTTTGTTTCTTTCTGTACATCTCTTGCTTCTTTCTGCACCCCTCGTGCCTCTTTCTGCACCCCTCTTCCCTCTTTTTGCACCCCTCTTGCCTCTTTCTGCACCTCTGTTGCTTCTTTCTGCACTACTCTTGCTTCTATCTGCACCTCTTTGCTTCTTTATGCACCACTCGTGCTTCTTTCTGCGCCCTTCTTCCTTCTTTCTGCACCTCTCTTGCCTCTTTCTGCACCTCTATTCCTTCTTTCTGCTCTTCTTTTATTTCTTTCTGCACCTCTCTTGCCTCTTTCTGCACCCCTCTTCCTTCTTTTTGCACCCTTCTTGCCTCTTTCTGCACCTCTGTTGCTTCTTTCTGCACTACTCTTGCTTCATTCTGCACCTCTCTTGCTTCTTTCTGCACCACTCGTGCTTCTTTCTACACCCCCTTCCCTCTTTCTACACCCCTCTTGCCTCTTTCTGCACCTCTGTTCCTTCTTTCTGCACTTCTTTTGTTTCTTGCTACACACCTCTTGCTTCTTTCTGCACCCCTCGGGCCTCTTTCTGCATCCCTCTTCCCTCTCTTTGCACCCCTCTTGCCTCTTTCTACACCTCTGTTGCTTCTTTCTGCACTACTCTTGCTTCTTTCTGCACCTCTCTTGCTTCTTTCTGCACCACTCGTGCTTCTTTCTGCACCCCTCTTCCCTCTTTTTGCACCCTCTTGCCTCTTTCTGCACCTCTGTTGCTTCTTTCAGCACTACTCTTGCTTCTTTCTCCACCTCTTTTGCTTCTTTCTACACCACTCGTGCTTCTTTCTGCACCCCTCTTCCCTCTTTATTCACCCCTGTTGCATCTTTCTGCACCTCTGTTCCTTCTTTCTGCACTTCTTTTGTTTCTTTCTGCAACTCTCTTGCTTCTTTCTGCATGCCTCTTGCTTCTTTCTGCACCCCTCATGCCTCTTTCACACCCCTCTTCCCTCTTTCTGCACCCCTCTTGCCTCTTTCTGCACCTTTGTTCCTTCTTTCTGCACTTCTTTTGTTTCTTTCTGCACCTCTCTTGTTTCTTTCTGTATCCCTCTTGCCTCTTTCTCCACCCCACTTCCCCCTTTCTGCATGTCTGTTGCTTCTTTATGCATTTCTCTTGCTTCTTTCTGCATCTCTCCTGCTTCTTTCTGCCCCCTCGTGCCTCTTTCTGCACCCCTCTTCCCTCTTTCTGCAGTTCTCTTGCCTCTTTCTGCACCTCTGTTGCTTCTTTCTGCACTTCTTCTGTTTCTTTCCGCACCCCTCTTGCCTCTTTCTGCACCTCTTTTCCTTCTTTCTGCACTTCTTTTGTTTCTTGCTGCACCTCTCACTTCTTTCTGCACCCCTCGTGCCTCTTTCTGCACCCCTCATCCCTCTTTCTGCAGTCCTCTTGCCTCTTTCTGCACCTCTGTTGCTTCTTTCTGCATTCCTTTTGTTTCTTTCTGCACCCCTCTTGCCGCTTTCTGCACCTCTGTTCCTTCTTTCTGCACTTCTTTTGTTTCTTTCAGCAACTCTCTTGCTTCTTTCTGCACGCCTCTTGCTTCTTTCTGCACCCCTCTTGCCTCTTTCTGTACCTTTGTTCCTTCTTTCTACACTTCTTTTGTTTCTTTCTGCACCTCTCGTTTCTTGCTGTATCCCTCTTGCCTCTTTCTCCACCCCACTTCCCCCTTTCTGCATCTCTGTTGCTATTTCATGCATTTCTCTTGCTTCTTTCTGCCTCTGTCTTGCTTCTTTCTGCACTCCTCATGCCTCTTTCTGCACCCCTCATCCCTCTTTCTGCACTCCTCTTGCCTCTTTCTGCACTCTGTTGCTTCTTACTGCACTTCTTGTGTTTCTTTGTGCACCCCTCTTGCCTCTTTCTGCACCTCTGTTCCTTCTTTCTGCACTTCTTTTGTTTCTTTCTGCACCTCTCGCTTCTTTCTGCACCCCTTTTGCCTCTTTCTGTACCCCTCTTGCCTCTTTCTGTACCTCAGCTCCTTCTTTCTGCACTTTTTTGTTTCTTTCTGCAGCTCTCTTGCTTCTTTCTGCACCTCCTTGCCTCTTTCTCCACCCCTCTTCCCTCTTTCTTCACCCCTGTTGCCTCTTTCTGCACTTCTGTTCCTTCTTTCTGCACTTCTTTTGTTTCTTTCTGTACATCTCTTGCTTCTTTCTGCACCCCTCATGCCTCTTTCTGTACCCCTCTTCCCTCTTTTTGCACCCCTCTTGCCTCTTTCTGCACCTCTGTTGCTTCTTTCTGCACTACTCTTGCTTCTATCTGCACCTCTTTGCTTCTTTATGCACCACTCGTGCTTCTTTGTGCACCCTTCTTCCCTCTTTCTGCACCTCTCTTGCCTCTTTCTGCACTTCTGTTCCTTCTTTCTGCTCTTCTTTTATTTCTTTCTGCACCTCGCTTGCTTCTTTCTGCACCCCTCTTGCCACTTTCTCCACCCCTGTGCCCCCTTTTTGCACCTCTGTTGCTTCTTTCTGCAGTCGTCTTGCTTCTTTATGCACCTCTGTCCCTTCTTTCTGCAACCCTTGTGCCTCTTTCTGCACCCCTCTCCCCTCTTTCTGCACCTCTCTTGCCTCCTTCTGCACCTCTGTTCCGTCTTTCTTCACTTCTTCTGTTTCTTTCTGCCCCTCTCTTGCTTCTTTCTGTACCCCTCTTGCCTCTTTCTCTACCCCTCTTCCCCCTTTCTGCATCTCTATTGCTTCTTTCTGCACTTCTGTTGCCTCTTTCTCCAACCCTCTTCCCTCGTTCTGCCCCTCTGCTGCTTCTTCCTGCACTTTTCTTACTTCTTTATGCACCCCTCGTGCCTCTTTCTGCACCCCTTGTGCCTCTTTCTGCACCCCTCTTCTCTCTTTCTGCACTCCTCTTGCCTCTTTCTGCACATCTGTTCCTTGTTTCTGCATTTCTTTTGTTTCTTTCTGCACCTCTCTTGCTTCTCTCTCTGCTTCACTCTTGCCTCTTTCTCCACCCCTCTTCCCTCTTTCTGCATCTCTGTTACTTCTTTCTGCACTTCTCTCGCTCCTTTCTGCACCCCTTTTCCCTCTTTCTGCACCTCTGTTGCTTCTTTCTGCACTTCTCTTGCTTCTTTCTGCACCCCTCGTGCCTCTTTCTGCACCCCTTTTCCCTCTTTCTGCACCTTTCTTGCTTCTCTATGCACCTCTGTTCCTTCTTTCTGCACTTCTTTCGTTTCTTTCTACAGTTCTCATGCTTCTTTCTATACCCCCTTGCCTCTTTCTCCACTCCCTCTTCCTGCACCCCTGTTGCCTCTTTCTGCACCCCTGTTGCCTCTTTCTGCACCTCTGCTCCTTCTTTCGGCACTTCTTTTGTTTCTTTCTGCACATCTCTTACTTCTTTCTGCACCCCTCGTGCCTCTTTCTGCACCCCTCTTCCCTCTTTTTGCACCTCTGTACCTTCTTTCTGCACTTCCTTTGTTTCTTTCTGCACCCTTCTTCCCTTTTTTGCATCCCTCTTGCCTCTTTCTGCAGTTCTCTTGTCATATTCTGCACCTCTCTTGCCTCTTTCTGCACTTCTCTTTCTTGTTTCTGCACCTCTCTTGTGTCTTTCTGCACCTCTGTTGCCTCCTTCTGTACCTCACTTGCTTCTTTCTGCACCCCTCTTGTCTCTTTCTGCACTCCTCTTTCCTCTTTCTGCACCTCTCTTGCTTGTGTCTGCACCCTTCTTCCCTTGCCTCTTTCTCCACCCCTCTTCCCTCTTTCTGCATCTCTGTTACTTCTTTCTGCACTTCTCTCGCTCCTTTCTGCACCCCTCTTCCCTCTTTCTGCACCTCTGTTGCTTCTTTCTGCACTTCTCTTGCTTCTTTCTGCACCCCTCGTGCCTCTTTCTGCACCCCTTTTCCCTCTTTCTGCACCTTTCTTGCTTCTCTATGCACCTCTGTTCCTTCTTTCTGCACTTCTTTCGTTTCTTTCTACAGTTCTCATGCTTCTTTCTATACCCCCTTGCCTCTTTCTCCACTCCCTCTTCCCTCTTTCTGCACCCCTGTTGCCTCTTTCTGCACCCCTGTTGCCTCTTTCTGCACCTCTGCTCCTTCTTTCGGCACTTCTTTTGTTTCTTTCTGCACATCTCTTACTTCTTTCTGCACCCCTCGTGCCTCTTTCTGCACCCCTCTTCCCTCTTTTTGCACCTCTGTACCTTCTTTCTGCACTTCCTTTGTTTCTTTCTGCACCCTTCTTCCCTTTTTTGCATCCCTCTTGCCTCTTTCTGTAGTTCTCTTGTCATATTCTGCACCTCTCTTGCCTCTTTCTGCACTTCTCTTTCTTGTTTCTGCACCTCTCTTGTGTCTTTCTGCACCTCTGTTGCCTCCTTCTGTACCTCACTTGCTTCTTTCTGCACCCCTCTTGTCTCTTTCTGCATCCCTCTTGCCTCTTTCTGCAGTTCTCTAGTTCTCTTGCCATTTTCTGCACCTCTCTTGCCTCTTTTTGCACCTCACTTGCCTCTTTCTGCACTTCTCTTGCTTCTTTCTACACCTCCGTTGCTTCTTTCAGCAATTCTCTTGCCTCTTTCTGCACTTCTCTTGCTTGTTTCTGCACCTCTCTTGCGTCTTTCTGCACCTCTGTTGCCTCTTTCTGCACCTCACTTGCTTCTTTCTGCACCCCTCTTGCCTCTTTCTGCACCCCTCTTCCCTCTTTCTGCACCTCCCTTGCTTCTTTCTGCACCCCTGTTCCCTCTTTCTGCACATTTCCTGCCTGTTTCTGCACCTCTCTTGCCTCTTTCTGTACCTCTGTTGCTTCTTTCTGCACTTCTCTTGCCTCTTTCTACACCGTTCGCGCCTCTTTCAGCACCTCTGTTGATTCTTTCTGCACTTCTCTTCCTTCTTTCTGCACCCCTCATGCCTCTTTCTGTACCCCTCTTGCCTCTTTGTGCACCTCTCCTACCACTTTATGCACCCCTCTTGCCTCTTGTTGCACCTCTGTTTGTTCTTTCTGCACCCCTCTTGCCTCTTTCTGCACCCCTCTTCCCTCTTTCTGCACCTCACTTGCTTCTTTCTGCACCCCTCTTGCCTCTTTCTGCACCCCTCTTCCCTCTTTCTGCACCCCTGTTGTCTCTTTCTGCACCCCTGTTGTCTCTTTCTGCATTCGACTCCCCTCTTTCTGCAACTCTCTTGTTTCTTTCTGCACTTCTCTTGCTTCTTTCTGCACCTCTCTTGCTTCTTTCTGCACCCTTCTTCCCTTTTTTGCATCCCTCTTGCCTCTTTCTGCAGTTCTCTTGCCATTTTCTGCACCTCTCTTGCCTCTTTCTGCACTTCACTTCCTTCTTTCTGCACCCCTCCTGCCTCTTTCTGTACCTCTCTTGCCTCTTTGTGCACCTCTCCTACCTCTTTCTGCACCCCTCTTGCCTCTTTTTGCACCTCTGTTGGTTCTTTCTGCACTGCTCTTGCTTCTTTCTGCACCTCACTTGCCTCTTTCTGCACTTCTCTTGCTTCTTTCTACACCTCTGTTGCTTCTTTCAGCAATTCTCTTGCCTCTTTCTGCACTTCTTTTGCTTGTTTCTGCACCTCTCTTGCATCTTTCTGCACCTCTGTTGCCTCTTTCTGCACCTCACATGCTTCTTTCTGCACCCCTGTTCCCTCTTTCTGCACCTTTCCTGCCTGTTTCTGCACCTCTCTTGCCTCCTTCTGCACCTCTGTTCCGTCTTTCTTCACTTCTTCTGTTTCTTTCTGCACCTCTCTTGCTTCTTTCTGTACCCCTCTTGCCTCTTTCTCTACCCCTCTTCCCCTTTCTGCATCTCTATTGCTTCTTTCTGCACTTCTGTTGCCTCTTTCTCCACCCCTCTTCCCTCGTTCTGCCCCTCTGCTGCTTCTTCCTGCACTTTTCTTACTTCTTTATGCACCCCTCGTGCCTCTTTCTGCACCCCTTGTGCCTCTTTCTGCACCCCTCTTCTCTCTTTCTGCACTCCTCTTGCCTCTTTCTGCACATCTGTTCCTTGTTTCTGCATTTCTTTTGTTTCTTTCTGCACCTCTCTTGCTTCTCTCTCTGCTTCACTCTTGCCTCTTTCTCCACCCCTCTTCCCTCTTTCTGCATCTCTGTTACTTCTTTCTGCACTTCTCTCGCTCCTTTCTGCACCCCTTTTCCCTCTTTCTGCACCTCTGTTGCTTCTTTCTGCACTTCTCTTGCTTCTTTCTGCACCCCTCGTGCCTCTTTCTGCACCCCTTTTCCCTCTTTCTGCACCTTTCTTGCTTCTCTATGCACCTCTGTTCCTTCTTTCTGCACTTCTTTCGTTTCTTTCTACAGTTCTCATGCTTCTTTCTATACCCCTTGCCTCTTTCTCCACTCCCTCTTCCCTCTTTCTGCACCCCTGTTGCCTCTTTCTGCACCCCTGTTGCCTCTTTCTGCACCTCTGCTCCTTCTTTCGGCACTTCTTTTGTTTCTTTCTGCACATCTCTTACTTCTTTCTGCACCCCTCGTGCCTCTTTCTGCACCCCTCTTCCCTCTTTTGCACCTCTGTACCTTCTTTCTGCACTTCCTTTGTTTCTTTCTGCACCCTTCTTCCCTTTTTTGCATCCCTCTTGCCTCTTTCTGCAGTTCTCTTGTCATATTCTGCACCTCTCTTGCCTCTTTCTGCACTTCTCTTTCTTGTTTCTGCACCTCTCTTGTGTCTTTCTGCACCTCTGTTGCCTCCTTCTGTACCTCACTTGCTTCTTTCTGCACCCCTCTTGTCTCTTTCTGCACTCCTCTTTCCTCTTTCTGCACCTCTCTTGCTTGTGTCTGCACCCTTCTTCCCTTGCCTCTTTCTCCACCCCTCTTCCCTCTTTCTGCATCTCTGTTACTTCTTTCTGCACTTCTCTCGCTCCTTTCTGCACCCCTCTTCCCTCTTTCTGCACCTCTGTTGCTTCTTTCTGCACTTCTCTTGCTTCTTTCTGCACCCCTCGTGCCTCTTTCTGCACCCCTTTTCCCTCTTTCTGCACCTTTCTTGCTTCTCTATGCACCTCTGTTCCTTCTTTCTGCACTTCTTTCGTTTCTTTCTACAGTTCTCATGCTTCTTTCTATACCCCCTTGCCTCTTTCTCCACTCCCTCTTCCCTCTTTCTGCACCCCTGTTGCCTCTTTCTGCACCCCTGTTGCCTCTTTCTGCACCTCTGCTCCTTCTTTCGGCACTTCTTTTGTTTCTTTCTGCACATCTCTTACTTCTTTCTGCACCCCTCGTGCCTCTTTCTGCACCCCTCTTCCCTCTTTTTGCACCTCTGTACCTTCTTTCTGCACTTCCTTTGTTTCTTTCTGCACCCTTCTTCCCTTTTTTGCATCCCTCTTGCCTCTTTCTGCAGTTCTCTTGTCATATTCTGCACCTCTCTTGCCTCTTTCTGCACTTCTCTTTCTTGTTTCTGCACCTCTCTTGTGTCTTTCTGCACCTCTGTTGCCTCCTTCTGTACCTCACTTGCTTCTTTCTGCACCCCTCTTGTCTCTTTCTGCATCCCTCTTGCCTCTTTCTGCAGTTCTCTAGTTCTCTTGCCATTTTCTGCACCTCTCTTGCCTCTTTTTGCACCTCACTTGCCTCTTTCTGCACTTCTCTTGCTTCTTTCTACACCTCCGTTGCTTCTTTCAGCAATTCTCTTGCCTCTTTCTGCACTTCTCTTGCTTGTTTCTGCACCTCTCTTGCGTCTTTCTGCACCTCTGTTGCCTCTTTCTGCACCTCACTTGCTTCTTTCTGCACCCCTCTTGCCTCTTTCTGCACCCCTCTTCCCTCTTTCTGCACCTCCCTTGCTTCTTTCTGCACCCCTGTTCCCTCTTTCTGCACATTTCCTGCCTGTTTCTGCACCTCTCTTGCCTCTTTCTGTACCTCTGTTGCTTCTTTCTGCACTTCTCTTGCCTCTTTCTACACCGTTCGCGCCTCTTTCAGCACCTCTGTTGATTCTTTCTGCACTTCTCTTCCTTCTTTCTGCACCCCTCATGCCTCTTTCTGTACCCCTCTTGCCTCTTTGTGCACCTCTCCTACCACTTTATGCACCCCTCTTGCCTCTTGTTGCACCTCTGTTTGTTCTTTCTGCACCCCTCTCTCCTCTTTCTGCACCCCTCTTCCCTCTTTCTGCACCTCACTTGCTTCTTTCTGCACCCCTCTTGCCTCTTTCTGCACCCCTCTTCCCTCTTTCTGCACCCCTGTTGTCTCTTTCTGCACCCCTGTTGTCTCTTTCTGCATTCGACTCCCTCTTTCTGCAACTCTCTTGTTTCTTTCTGCACTTCTCTTGCTTCTTTCTGCACCTCTCTTGCTTCTTTCTGCACCCTTCTTCCCTTTTTGCATCCCTCTTGCCTCTTTCTGCAGTTCTCTTGCCATTTTCTGCACCTCTCTTGCCTCTTTCTGCACTTCACTTCCTTCTTTCTGCACCCCTCCTGCCTCTTTCTGTACCTCTCTTGCCTCTTTGTGCACCTCTCCTACCTCTTTCTGCACCCCTCTTGCCTCTTTTTGCACCTCTGTTGGTTCTTTCTGCACTGCTCTTGCTTCTTTCTGCACCTCACTTGCCTCTTTCTGCACTTCTCTTGCTTCTTTCTACACCTCTGTTGCTTCTTTCAGCAATTCTCTTGCCTCTTTCTGCACTTCTTTTGCTTGTTTCTGCACCTCTCTTGCATCTTTCTGCACCTCTGTTGCCTCTTTCTGCACCTCACATGCTTCTTTCTGCACCCCTGTTCCCTCTTCCTGCACCGTTCCTGCCTGTTTCTGCACCTCTCTAGCCTCTTTCTGTACCTCTGTTGCTTCTTTCTGCACTTCTCTTGCCTCTTTCTGCACCGTTTGCGCCTCTTTCAGCACCTCTGTTGCTTCTTTCTGCACCCCTCCTGCCTCTTTCTGTACCCCTCTTGCCTCTTTGTGCACCTCTCCTACCTCTTTCTTCACCCCTCTTGCCTCTTTTTGCACCTCTGTTGGTTCTTTCTGCACTGGTCTTTCTTCTTTCTGCACCTCTTTTGCAAATTTCTGCATCCCTCATGCCTCTTTCTGCACCCCTCTTGCCTATTTCTCCACCTCTCTTGCTTCTTTCTGCACTTCTCTTGCGTCTTTCTGCACTGCTCTTGGTTCTTTCTGCACCTCTCTTGCAAATTTCTGTATCCCTGTTCCCTCTTTCTGCACCCCTGTTCCCTCTTTCTGCACCTTTCTTGCCTGTTTCTGCACCTCTCTTATCTCTTTCGGCACCTCTGTTGCGGAGAGGTGTGGTGCAGCGGCCAGGGCAGCTGACTTCGGAGCACAGGGTTCACGGTTCGATCCTCGGCTCTGGCGGCAGCTCAGCTCAGCACCATGTGACTCTGGGCAATAGCTCACTTAATTTCCACTACGGCCCCCAGCGCCTTGAGACCCGTAAGGGTGAGTAGCTGCGCTATATAAAAACGGAATTACTTACTTACATTTTTCTCTTGCCTCTTTCTGCACCCCTCTTGCCTCTTTCAGCATCTCTGTTGCTTTTTTCTGCACTTCTCTAGCTTCTTTCTGCACCCCTCCTGCCTCTTTCTGTACCCCTTTTGCCTCTTTGTGCACCTCTCCTGCCTCTTTCTGTACCTCTCTTGCCTTTTTCTGCAGTTCTCTTGCCTCTTTCTGCACCTCTTTTTCTTCTTTCTGCACTTTTCTTGCCTCTTTCTGTACCCCTCTTGCCTCTTTCTGCACCTCTGTTGCTTCTTTGTGCACTTCTCTTGCTTTTTTCTGCCTTTCTCTTGCTTTTTTATGCACCCCTATTGCCTCTTTCTGCACATCTGTTGCTTCTTTCTGCACTTCTCTTGCTTCTACCTTTTTGTACACAAATTTACAGAGATGCTGTTTGAAACACAGGTATTCAAGTATTTGTATGTTTATTTTTATGTAACGTGTCACTAGGTAAAAGCAGAGACACACGCATGCATACCTTCACAAACTTGGTCAGACTTACAACAGTGATGTGCTTAGGATTGCTGTTTTATATTTGGTAAGCCTAACATATTGAGCAGTCGATGAATATTGAACCTTCAAGAGAAAAGTGAGGTTTAAGACATCTTGGGAGATGGATTAGTGATTAGGCTACTTTGTATGAGTCTGTTGTAAGGTACAGTCAAAGTAGGCCTCTTTCTGCACCTCTGTTGGTTCTTTCTGCACATCTCTTGCTTCTTTCTGCACCTTTCTTCCTCTTTCTGGACTTCTGTTGCCTCTTTCTGCACTTCTGTTGCTTCTTTCTGCGCCTTTCTTCCTCTTTCTGCACATGTTCTACCTATGTAGGCATATTTAGAAATTAGCATTTAAAAAAACTTTGAAATTCACTGAAAAAAACATAGGTTTCAGGGATGATGACATCATCCACGTGATCATCTGATGCTCCTCTTCACACCCTAATATAACCTTTGCTACACCCCCTCTAAAATACAGACTACCATTCTCGAAACCATAGACACACCAATACCAGTTACTACATACCCACTCACTGATTCCTAGGTCTACACACACATCCACTTATTCACCTACACAGTCACTCATACATGCAGTCACTCATCAATACAGCACTATCATATGCACTTATACACCTATAGAGACACTCACACACCACCACTCATCCATAGAGTAACTCACACACCTAGTCAGTCATGCAAAGAATCAATCACACTCCTATTTACTCACCTATACAGTTATACATACACCACCTCACTTATTCATACATATACTAACACATACTTACTCTCTTGTACAATCACTGATACAAGCACACATTCATCCATACAGCCACTCTCACAATCACTCACTCTCACAGTCATTTATATACTCCAACACTCACATATACTGCCTTTCACATATGTAGATACTCACACATGTACCACTGAGACATCCATTCACTCACCAACACAGCCATACACACACTCACCCACCCATACAGCCCCTCACAGACGCACTCTTGAACCCATACACCCAGTGAATCACCCACTCACACATCCATGCAGGGAATCATACACCCCCACCCACCCACACAGACACTCAGGCACCCATACAGATACTCAGACAACCAATCAATAACCCATAGAGACACTCAAGTAGCTACCCACCAACCCATGGAGCCGCTTACACACCAACTGACAGACTGATACAGACATTTACACAGTTTAGTCACTAACCCATGCATTCACTAAGACACGTTTAATCACTCACTTATACAGTCAGTCACGCACCTACTAAATCATCCATTCAGACACTCATACACCCACTCATTCTTCAATACACCTTGGCATATATATATATATAAAACATATTTAAACTTTACAGAAACACACAGTCACTGGATGATGTCATCAGTGATGTCATTTGAGATGCCATCAGTGATGTCATCAGTGATGTCACTGACCTTGTCATGAATGATGTAATATGTGACGTCATCAGCAGTGCATTGCAGGGGCGCGAGTTATAGTTAGCTGAACTAACTATAACGGCCGAATTTCACTGGTTTTGTACGAGTGAAATGTCCAACTAACTATAATGTCCCTAAAACCTATGGTTTTTTCAGTGAATTTCAAAGGTTTTTTAAATGCTAATTTCTAACTATAACGTGGCTGAAACCTATGGTTTTTTCAGTGAATATATATATATAGTGTGAGCAAGGTAGGGGATCCTACCGAAACGTGTAGCAGCCTTTCTAACAAAATAAAAGATTGGAACCTTACCTTCGATTTGCAGTGTCGTTTTCGGGAGAAGAGAAGGTAACCGGAAGTGGTAAAGGATATATATATATATATATATATATATATATATATATATATATATATATATATATATATATATATATATATATATATATATATATATATATATATATATATATATTTATATATATATTTATATATATTTTAAGTTACTGTAATGAACCACCTTTAGATATTACTGTAAGAGCACCATAATTTTGAAGCAGATATACCAGGTCTAATATAATATATCCCTGAAGGAAACGTGCCATCGGAAATTGTGAACCCTAAATTGAAAATGTGGTCAAACATTGAAATTCAGGAGTTTAGACATTCACTTAATAAAACCATTATTTATATCAAGGTTCATTTTTTTTTCCACACAGGATATGGCATCAATCCAGCAATATATGCGTTTGCACTGCATGAGATCAAGTATGACACATGAGATTTCTATAGACCTGTAATAATCTATAAATATAATCAGGTGTAAGTCAGTGATGGTGAACGAATCTTTCATAGAGTTGTGGTGCAAAGCTCATGGCTAGGTCTCTCAGTTGGTCAGCATACCGTCCCCTGGAATCAAATAGGTCCGTCCTGAGCAGCTACAACTCAAGGTTTTTACAGTGTTCCTTTAGAAACTGGCTCGTCCATGTTACCTTCTTCACTGACATCAGGCCACAGTGAAAGCAGTCAGTCAGTCAAATAACTTTATTCGATCTTAAGATAAGATCATAAAAGTACAGTACATAATAAAGTGCATTCTCACAAAATATCAGGGCGTCTAATTATATTTTGCAAAATATATCTAATCAGAATTTACATAAAATAGTTTATGCACACATGACAATTGTAAAAAGAATAAAAACACAGCTGTTTAAGAGTTAAAACCATTCATAAAAAACCTCCAGAATATTCCCACAGTGCGAGCAATTATACCGACATGCATTAATGAGAACTTGGTAGATATGATGGGGGTCAATAACAGCCTTTCACAGGCTATTGCTGAATATGATCATATTAAAAAAATTAATTCATATATCGTGTATGCAAGTGAGTCATATTCATCAAAAATGTTCACAATGGAACATCGTTAACATATTGTCTTTTAATGTTACCATACTAATGTGCATGAAGTTATAGATCATGAATGATAATGCTTGGTAATATTTATAATAAGGATATTCATGCCTCAGTAACCTCCTCAGATGCTGCTTTGTTACCCCTAAAGATATGTTTAGGCCACTGGGGGTCTGTTATGAATGTCATATTCTGAGGAGGTGACAGCAGTTGAAATAGTCATTTATTCTTACTGGGTAATCACAGATTAGGAATGTACATAGTTTATTGAGTTAAACATATATTCAAAGCTTTACTCCCAAACAATTGGGTGACCAGTGAGCCTTTGGTATTGCTATGTGAAACCACCAATGGTAGGAATGTCTCAATGCATTCTAAAAAAACACTTAGGGGCTGATTACGAGTGGGTCGGTTAATTCCGACCCATGCATAAACCCCTGTTTAAACATGGGTCGAATTACAGCTTTGATGGTATTTAACACATCTGATAATTATCGGATGTGTTGCATAACTCAACGTTTGTTAGATTTGGCAGGCCAAACCTGCCGAAATTTAGCTGGGGAAAAGCATACAGTATTTACAGTATTATGCAGATTTTGGTGCATTAAACACCAAAATCTGCATGTTATTCCCCGCAAACTCCTAACACGTGTTATTTATGACATCCCATGGTATTGTTATTTATCAGGTGCGTTAATTAACACCTAAACTCGTAATCTTGCCCCAAGAAGACATAGTGAAGGCACATGAATATTTTGAGTAATCAAATTCGAGTATGTGTTATCATCTGCTTATGTTAGGCTTTGGGGCCAGGCTTAATAATCTATAGAATAGAATGACATTAGATCAACTTAGCACTAAGCAATCAGGATATTGAACCCCCTCCCTGTTTACACCAGCATACAAAAAGCACATTTGAAAGGGGAGTGTAGCATTTGATAATAATGTCAGCAAGGGTCTACCTACTGCATAATAATAGATTCATTCTTGTGTGCATGGATTTTCTCACAGTGCAATTGTCATGATATGCAATCCTATTTGAATGTACTTTCTATGAACATATAATGGGTAAATGGTCATGGTGAGTAACTGGCAAACTTGCTTTGTGCACATTTCTAGAACATCAACATGTTATTGACAGTTTAGTACTCTCTTAATTGACATAAATGCTTTGCTTCATGATTTGTAACACATGTAGAAATACTTTCATTCTAACTGCTGCACAATCCATGTGAAAAAGTACCTCTTTTGATATGGTTAGCCCCCCCCCACCCTTTTTGCCTGGAAAATGGTGTGTTTTCAATTGTAGTGCACAGGGCCCCTGCCAACCAGGTTCCCTGTGCCAGAGCTTCTTCCCTAAAACTGCACCACGATTGGCAACTTCAGCCCCCTGTAAGTCCTCAGTAAATGGTACCCATGGTACCTAGGGCCTGTGAATTGAAGAGGCTTCCCTATGGACCCCTCACCAAGGCCATGCCACTGCCACTCAGCTTGCATGCCTTGGTGCAGTGAAAAACTACAAAGTCGACATGGCATACTGCCTGTGAGCCATGCCACCCAGCACTGCCTAAGGTATAGGTAAGTCACCCCTCTAGAAGGCCTTATAAGCCCTAAGGCAGGGTGCATTATAACTCAGGTGTGGGTATATCTGCATTAGCAGATATGACCCTACAATATTTAAGTCTGTTCCTTAATATTGTAAGTGCTAGGGAAGCTATAGAGAGTACATGGGTTGTAAACTTGACAACTTAAGTTACCCAGCACCATGATGGTTTGACTGAACCCAGGAGTATTTGGTACCCAACAACTCCTCTTAATAAACCCACACTGATGCCAGTGTTGGATTTATTAAAACAAGTATTCAGAGGGCACCTCAGAGGTGCCCCCTGAAAACATATCAACCCTGGTGTGGTCTCTGCCTGGCTTTAGGCAGCCTGCCAGCACCATACATGTTTCTGGACCCCTGGGTCGAGAGCCTCTGCTCTCTGTGGCCAGAAACTAAGCACTTCCTGGGCGGAGGTGTCACACCTCCTCCCCCAGGACAGGCACAGTCCTCAAGAGGGAAGCTTCAAAGGCCTGCCGCCGCCTTTGTAATGCAAGCTCAGACTCTTCTGCTAGCAGCAGATGGCAGTCCCTGGTTAAACCCCCCACTTTTGGTGGGAGAACCGGCGGGAAAACTTAGGAAGAATAGGAGGTGTGTCCCCTTATGCCAACTTCACCCCTCAGGTGCTGTAGACGACGTAAAGCACATTTTATTGAGTGCCCACCATCTTGAAGATGATGGGACTTATCCAAACAGGACTAGTGCTAAGCCCCCCTCCCTTAGAAGGGTGGCATAATAGTGGGTGTAGACACCCCAGGTAAGGAACCGATTGGTCCCTACCTGTTACTTCCCTGTAACACCCCTAAATCTAGCATTTAGGTGGCTCCCCCAGACCCTGAAATGAGATCTTCAATGACCTAAGAAGCCCGGACACCAAAGAGTTGCCACAGAACGAGAGAAGAAGGACCAGTGACTGACTCTGTGCCAGCCATGCCGGCCTGTCTGCTGCCTTTTTGCATCTGCTACAAAAAGGCAACTCGTCCTGCAGGCCCAGCGACCTCCAAACCCTTCGGAGGGCTGCCTGCCTTCGATAAAGTCTCCAAAATCGTATGTGGACAGCAGACCTGTCCAGAAGAAACCATCTACAAAGAAAAGAACTCTGCCCTGAGGAACCATGAACTCAACTCCGGATCCACCTCTGCATCCGACGCCCACGACCCAAGTCCAAGTGGCCCACCGGTCCCGTGAAGGTTCCCCTGTGCTTCTGAGCACAAATTCACCGTGGATTGACCCCTGCCGGACTTCACCTCGACGTGACCTCCCCCTGACCTCGACCTGCCCGGTAAGCTGTTTTCCAATGCTTAGGGTAACTGTATTCCAACGCCTAAGGACACTCCTCCACCCGACGCCCCTGGGCCTTGAAGAGCCTTACCAATGGTGTCCATATGTCCCCTAGCATCTCTACTTACCTTGGCAGCTGTGGGTTTTCTTCGTACGGCCTTCTGGGCTAAGTCTTCAGCCTTTCTTCAACCTCGATCTCCCCCGTTGAATTGCATTGGGCGCCCGACGCTGTGCTGGCACTCTGCACCCAGCCGCCCCTGTTCTTCTGAGTGTGTGAATTTGGTGCTGCCTTGTGGTCCCCCCTGTACTTACCTTAACCCCAGGAGCTCAACCCCTGATACCGCTTTACTCACCTGTGAGCAGAGCATCTTCAAAAACCCCCAGTTTCCTTTGGTTAACATTGGGCACTGACCCTGAATCTGACCTTTGCACCCTGCCACCGCTGTGCCGCTGGTGGTGCAGTTTTGGTGCCAATCTGTACCTTGCCTGGTGTTGACCCGAAACCCCGAAGACTGTAACTGTAACTTGTGTACTTACCTGAAAAAAACGCATTCATTTTCTTCCATAGGTTAACATTGCAAAGCTTGAAAATTTAGCCTTTTAAAGTATTAAGTATTTTTCCTGAAAAATGTACTTACTTTTTGCAAATGTCTGGGTCTTAAAATAAATCTTGAAAAAAGCTTATATTTCTAAAATTGGTGTGGATCTCCTTTTTGAGTCGTGTGTCATTTATTAGTCACTGTGTGCATAACAAATGCCTTACAATCCTCTGTGTTAGGCCTAAGGCTGCTCGCCGACACTACCATAAATAGAGCACTTTGGGTTTACATTGAGCCCTGTACACTTCTGGGGGAATCTCTAGATTCTGTGCACGATATAACCACTTGGTGGTATACCATATACAGAGCCAGCTTCCTACAATCCATTTGCCCTTTAAACTTATCCTGCAGAACAACTGTCAGTGAAACGTTGCAGGGAAGGCAAGGCGCTTTGCAGGGTTGGTATCATATTGTTTTGGGCCCATTCAACAAACTTTTTTCAGGTAAAAGTCCCAAATTAGAAGTTTGTTTTTGAAAAAAAATACACAGTGGCCCTTTTGTGATGGGAGTTTTCTCCATGCACGTTGGGGGTCATCGTTTAATTTCCCTGTTTGGGATGTCATGCCTTGCATGGCGGTCCAAGGAAGGGAAATCTATTGATGATTGTCTCACCCTAAATAAGCCAGTGCAAATGCCACTATTGACCCAGGGCCCCAAGGGCTGACAGGCCTCCAGTGTTTGCACCATAATGCCAGCTGAGGATCTCCTGGTGGAAACCCTGCGAAAGAGATGTGGGAACTGCAAGTTTGACAGGGCTGCTGACTGACTCATTTATGGCTATTCCTCTGCTGTACCAAACTCTAAATTACTCCCTAACTCTTTTCATCAGAGTTTTCTATGCTCAGGCAAAATCCTATTCATGTTATAAAATGCTGCCGGACACAGTGTTTACAACCTGTGATTTAGGCCTTCACTCTGTTCAGTTGAATGCAGAGTGCATGCTGTATATACTTTCACGTGAGATACTCTCATTATACTTGCATTTGAAACACTGTATCTCACAACTCTGAAAGCACGACTCAGAGAGGAAACAATCTGGGCCTCATTACGAGTTTGGCAGTGCAGGAGCGGTATGCCACACCGCCGCCCTGCACTGCCAAACCCATGTGCGCACCGCCCACCAGAGTATTACTTTTTTAGTCACTGGCAGGCAGTTCTTTGGTGATCCCACGTGGGTGCCTATTTCATTGGCACCTCAATGGGAGTGTCAAAGACAGTACCTGCACAACATCAACTGATGCAGCCCATGCTGTGAAGGTACTGGGGTGCATGCCTGCATGCACCCCCATGGTCCTGAGGCAACGGGGGCCTTGTAGGTTCCCCTTTGTTTCCTCTCCGCCACAGTTTTCGTGGAGGAGGAACAGCCATGAAAACCGTGGAGGAGAGGAAACTCGTAATATGCTTGGCGGGACCGTGGTGGTCCCGCCAAGCATATTGTGGCATCAAGACCGCCGCGCCACCACCAGGGATCAGAGCTGATCCCTGGCGGTTGCTGAGGTGCAATGGTGGTCCAACCTCCCAACTTGTAATGGGGCCGTCGGAACGCCGGTGCAGCGGTGGCTGAACCGCCACGCCATGCCACCGTGAGTATGGCGTCCGTGGATAATTAGGCCCTCTGTCTGGAGATGATTTGTCTTTTGGGTACATGCTGAGTGTCCTGGGGCAAGTGATGCAGCGGTGGTAAGTAGAAAGTGATTAACCAATTTGGGTAACGGACTGCCTGGTGGTTGATGTATTAAACAGGAGGCTAACAAAGTATTCCTTGAAACTTGAAGTAAATAATTATCACATGAGTACTGTAGAGAAACATACACTGTGACATAACCATGTTTTTACAGACTTTCTAAATGTCAGAATGGTTATGTTGTTGAGGTTACGTGTTATCCAAAGCAATGGCTAAAAGTTTGTCAGTTTTTGTTGGCTGTTGAAAAAGGCCTTATGAAGTTACTTGTCAGTATTTTGTTCAAAGAGGTAACGAACTACTCTTGTATAATAAATCACGTGCACCCCAAATTGAAAACTTACATTTTGACAGAACTATGGACATATTTATGTTAATTACTGTCTGCATTATTGTCTTAGGTCTTCTGTGCTCGAACTGCTTCCTGACAGTCTCCCATGTAAACAAATGCGACCCACTCACAGGAAGTGGTACACTGCTGATGTTCACATGCCAGGTCCTTTATGAACCACTGCTATGGAGTTTTATTCATAATTAAATGTTTTGCTTCAATATCAATGTTACCATGTAACATGCAAATTGACTGAACGTCTATCCTTCACGTTTAGCTTCATCATAGTTAATGAAGGTCGCATTTTCTAATGGCTAACGTCTGGTTGCCATTTTGTCCATGTCGTGTAACCTTTCTTTCAGGATAAAACTGAATTAGCATGTATTATTTGTTTTCTTTTCCCATGTGAAATCTTTTTACGCACTCTTTGTGAAATGCACTAACGTATACCTGCAGGATTTTGCCTAAACCGAATGTTTGTCATTATGTTGCATATAACTGTCAATCTGAAGGGCGCTTGGGGTGAGTTCATTGGGTTTTAGCATGAGAAAAATAACGAAGTTGTCTTATCTGTTTGTGCCTCACCCAGATTGGTTCTTCGTCTTTGAATCATGTGTAGCAAAATGTTTGACATGTGCGATTTAAACTAATGCAATGGAGACAGGAGTTCATATGCCTTTCTTCTGTCCTTTAAATTCATATCAAACACAAGGAGATGATGGACGGAGCGCTGAAACTTTTCAGACACTCACCCCCAGTCACAGATCTGGGTTGAATCCATCATCGTTCTTTAGCTCACTTCGCCAACTCAGTTCAGACCCAGCTACATGCAAATCAGTCTTGACCCTGTGCCTCATGGGAACAGTCCAGCCCGAACTGCCAAGCCAGGTCTTCCCTGAACCGGAAACAAGCATCCTGGGACCGGTTTCAGGGTAACACCCCTCATCAGCCAGGCTAGCTTGAATCCAGTGGCAAAGTGAGCAAGGGACCCACGTCTGGGCATACCCTGCCAAGTTAGGGCGAACAAAGCAAACACAAGGAGATGATGGACGGAGCGCTGAAACTTTTCAGACACTCACCCCCAGTCACAGATCTGGGTTGAATCCATCATCGTTCTTTAGCTCACTTCGCCACCTCAGTTCAGCTTGTTTCCTGTCCAGGGAGGACCTGGCTTGGCAGTTAGGGCTGGACTGTTCCCACAAGGAACAGGGTCAAGACGGATTTGCATATGGCTGGGTCCAAACTGGGGTGGTGTGGTGAGCAAAAGAATGATGGATTTAACCCAGATCCTTGTGACAGGGGGTGAATGTTTGCATTGTCCAGCATTCCGTCCATCAATTGTTTCCTTTAAATTCATATGTCACTTTCTACTTGCTTATAGTAGCTTTTTTTCCACTGACTAAGCAGTGTAGGTTCCTCTCTTCATGGGAGAACTGGTCTTGCTCAACTTTTCTTTTGAGGGACCTTTGTAATAGCTTGTCTTAGGTTTTATCGACTTTGAATTGCATTGAACGATTCATTGGCTGATGCATTCGAGTATTGGTTATTGATTCCAACTAATAATGATGGTTTGAGTTTGTAACTTTGCCAATCCTTTAATAAACATTTATGGTTTTGAATTTAACTACTCTCGGTCTTCCTTGTGGAGCCTAACATGCTTCACATTATTGAAATGTATTGAATTTTAACGTCAGCCTCAGTAGGAACCAGTTCTTAATTTAAGCCTGTCTATGCACCGGAACTAAATTACCGGCATTTAATTGTCGACACTGGCACTTATGCCTGCTGCCACATGGTGGCGCTTTTTGTATAAATTAGTGATGAGCAGAACAGCAATTGTTTAATTCAGTATGTATTATAAACAACTAATACCTGCCGCTACGCTATTTTTATAGCTTTGGGGGCCTGGAATAGGCTGAATTGTCACACTTGTAGTGTGGTGGTTAGTAGTAGTTGTGTAGGCGCTGTCATTGGCAATGACGGCAGGGGCAATGGGTGGTGCAAGCTGCAGAGGACTCCTGACTAGCTCCCTGGCACTTATTTTTGTTTTTTACAAATTAAGCACTGGCGGAACTCAAGATTCATTGCAGGGCGCTGTTTGAACCTGAATTTGCTCCATAATTTGCACGAAGCAAAGCACCGTAACACCGCCCACGCATTAATTTTCCCATTAAAAGATAGCAATGGGGTTGCATTTTTTATGGCGCCATAAGTGATTCGAAAATGACCCTCTTTAAAAATGGAACTATGTTAGTGGCCTTGTATGAGCCATGCAGTCATAAGTGTTGCACCTGTTTTAATACTGTTTACAGACTATTGCATTGCAACATGTGAACTCTTTCTGTTACATGATCATAAATGCTTCTTTAATTTGCAATAGAGTGTCATATAAAGTCTCACACATGACTGTGAAATGTCAAACTTCGGTAGGCACACTGACAAAAATGGAAATGTGACACATAAGCATCCTGAAAACTTGGCAGCTATGTAATGGGAGGCAGAGAAGGTTGATTTTTTGTTACAGCCAGATCACATGGTGCCTGGGGTAGGTGGACTCATCTCAAAGATGAAAGTATTGATAGAAGGAAGAGCTGAAGTGGTAATGCAATAGGTCAGAAACTGACAAAACATATAGATAAAACTAAACATTTACGACTTTAAGGTGGCAAACTGCTGTGAACCCTGCTCCCAATTTGAAACTAACCTTTGTGGGGCTAAGCTTCTCTTCTCTCCCCCTGTACGGAAGCCAAATGAAATGATTTCACTTTATTTTAGAAAGCAAATTGGTATGGGGGAGAATGCTTAAAGGTATGAGGTGGAATTGTAACACATATGGGGCGGCAACGTAAGGGGGACCCTTAAGTAAAAGATGCGTTGTATACCATCACTTGTGCATACGTCACTACAGATAGTTTGCCTGAGATGTATGTATGAAGAAACTCTTTTTCTGTTTGCATATTTTATTGCCCGTAGATCACGTTTTGTTCCACCGAAAGTCCTCTTTCAATTTATTTTACTCTGGTTCCATCTAGTGGTATTTCTCTGCCACTTCCTCTTTGTTAATTCTTTACCTTTGTAGGTGCAGCTTTTGGCATGCCATGCCTACCTAATAAGTTAGTGCTGGGAGATGAAGAAACGTAATTTAACTGTTCAACAACTATTTTGTGATTCCTCATATCACAGGAACATTTTCATTTTTGGCATAACGGGGCCTGACATTTGCTGCGCGTTTTACAGCAGGACTGAGGAACAGCAGTGCAGTGCATGACTTTCTTTTTCCAAAGTGCACATTTTATCCAAGTTAAGTCATTAATTTTGTCACTCAAGCTGCTGTTTGACTCTCGTCACATTAGGATTCCTATAAGTATGTTTTAGCTGCCGGTTGTTCTCAAAGCTGTACAATTAGGGTGACCAACTGGCATGGGTGCAAATTCAGGACAGTGAGTGTAAAAATTCAGGACAAAGGGTTAAAATTCAGGACGAAATTCAGGACAGAAGGTCAACATTTAGGACAAAAATTTGGGACAAAACATACGTTTTACAGACATATCAGAGGAGGTGGCACAATAGTTTATAAGCAAGTAAATAGAGAACCAAAATAAGTACAAGTCAAAATAGGTTTATATTAGGTTGAGTGGTTATCACTTCTACCCTTACAAAAATCCACCTTGACAATGTGGTAAATGACCTATAGATGGAGGTCTTGCACAAATGATTGCTCTGCCTCCGACAGTTATTTTATTCTTAATTTCTCCAGCATGACTCCAAAACGAAAGCAGGATGCCTTGCATATTCTGATGCAGGAGAAGGCACACCACATGCTGTCACTTCAGTAGCGCCCATGGTCATTCAATATGTGATAATCAGCTGCAGTCTCAGAATGACAATGGGCCAGTCCACAGTCTGTGCGAGGTCCGGGAAGGGCTGCTTCAGGCAGCCTCTACAGTTTAAAAGGTAAGTGCGAGAGGCCCCGAGTGAAAACTTTAAAACTCATGGGGCCTCTCGCAGGGGAACAGCATAGCTTCCTGAAATCCCCAAAATTACGGACAAAAGGCGTCCATAAAAGAAATGATGACGGACAACAGACATCATACTAAAATAACGGACGGTCCGTGAAATTTACGGACGGTTGGTCACCCTAAGTACAATGTAGACCACACAAAAGTGAAGAATACAGAAACATAAAGGACCCACCGAGCAATGTGTGTAATGGAGTCCGACATAATTTGCAAATAGATCTTCGCCAGTTTACTGCCCAGGTTGACAGTTCTTCAAGCACTGGAGAGCTGCGTGAAAAATTGCAGCACTGTGTTTGTGTGAAGGGCAGAAAATAGCGCAGGGCCAGGTTTTGTAGACTTCCAGTGACATCATCGTCGCGGCCCCCGACACTGACCGTAGCTGGATTGCCAATAGTGAGAAGGGGCTCCCTGATGGCGCGCGCATGGTAACCATGGTAACCTGGATGGAAGCAAACTTGGTTACCCTGGGTAGCTGCTACAATGAGGGGGGGCTCTGCATATTGGAGGAACTGGCAATATCTGACATACGGGGTAGTGGCACAGCCGTACAGGCACTGCGGGGCCTCTACGGGGCCCCGGACCCAGAGCTGCCCACACATGACCTTCTGCAGACCTTAGTAACACTTGGACAGTGTAGCCACGTAATCTCGTAGCTATACATAATGTCACAGGCAATGATTATGGACGCACTACCAGCACTACGAGACAGATGGGAGGATTATATTGGACGACAAATCACAGGGAAGAAATGGGAAAATACTCTAGCATGCACATACATGTCCACCCCTACCGGTTCACCTACTTGCACTGTACCTACCTCTCCCCCACACATTGAATGTGATGCTGCACATTGAGGACACCTGTTGCACCATTGCGGATGCAGATTTCATAGACATGGTGCAGGAGTGCCAAGTGATAGCGCATTTTTGGACACTTGTGGCAAATGACATAGAACACACCCTTTGCCGACACCAGATATTCAGGGCAGAGATGTGCCTTTCAGGCTTATACCACAGACAGACAGCAAAAAAAGTGGGTAATAGATTCTTGGACCTGTCACTGGGAGTGGCTTCCATGGATATTATTGCAGGCCACTGGAAGTCGTCTACTGGCCCAACACATAGTAGGTGTAGGACAGAGGTTGAGTGCTGGGCTAGGGCAGAGGGAGAGGCCCCTTGGGACTAGGAGTAAAGAGTGATTTGTAGGTCCCACTGGCGGAACAATGGGCGGAAGTATTGTGTAGGTGTGCGGAAGTAGAGGACGAATAGACGGGTACCACCCTGACCTCACCGTAGACAGCAACAACTGGTAATACGTTGCTAGTAGAGATCTGCTGGAGGCCTGGTCTGCCTTGCCCTGCCCCCAGGGTCGGATTGGGATCACAATTAGGCCCGGGCACTCCTAAAAAAAGTGGCCCACATTCCCGGATCGTGCCTTTTCATTAAACACCAGTTGACTAGTCTCATTGGGCACATGTTTATAGAAATCGTTGGTAATTTTAACATTTTATAGCTTATAGAGCCAGTAACATGGGTAAAAACTAGAAGCACTGAGTTTTGGCCAGGTGGGCAAGGTGAAATAAAATGGTCCAAGGGCCACAACACCTGATCTGATGGGTATTTTAATATCCTGGCCTGTAAGTAATTCTTTCTTTATTCGGATGCAAACACGTCCATATAAGATGCAATAATGCAATCATACAATATAAAAGAAAACACAGCATAATATAAAAACATTACAAACAACTAAAACATCACCAGCATTTAAAACAGTACAGAATAATAAAGCTCTGAGGGTCTAAAACTATACGTACCATCGCTCTAAGAGTGACATTATGAGTGCAGGCCATTCAGAGATCAATCAGTTCTAGAGAGCCTAGATCTGTAAGCGGCCCGCAGAAAGCTTATCACTGCACAGAGGGTATAGGGATTTGGTAGCAACTGTAAGTGCAAAAGTGCCACTTTGGCCTGCCGAAACTTCAAGCTCTTTAACAGGGGCCGAAGAAATCGTTTTCTTGGCAAAGAGAACAATTTGCACAGTAAAACACAGGGGTGTGGAATTTAATAAAATATCTACTTGTCCATGGGCCAGATTGCTTCATAAATCTACTTGTCCTGTAACAAAATCCACTTGTCCCTTTGGTGCCATGTAGAGCGGCGACAAATTATGAAAGCAATCTCATTATATAAGAGCTCTGATATAGCCTTCCTAATTATGCCAGGGCTAATACCATAGTAGTGATTGAATACTTGCAATCCCCTTATGTTGCCACGTTTCCGCAGATCTACATACTGCGGCTGAAGGTAGTGGTAAGCAATAGTTCCAGGGCTAGAATGCCCTTTTGAGTCTGTGCAAACCTACTAACTTGCATGTTTTAAGTGTTTTTTAAGAACTCGTCTCTAATCTTTTCCCATACTGAGAAATGTTGGAAATTTACTCCTGGCAATGGCAGATGTAAGCCTTCTTCCATAGTTGGGAAAAAAGTGGTTGGAGGGAAAGTGAACTTGCAAACACTCAGATTTTCGCATGAGCAAATCTACACATGCATATTTGCTCATGCTAAAATGCAGTTCACAAATATTTTCTAGGAGTACTATATCTTGTCCTGCTTCTGTAAATTCTTTGGAATTCACGAAAGCGGTATATCTGCATTTAATGCAGGGACATATACCATGGGTGCACTTTTGAGACTTTCTTTAATAATTGGGCCCTTAATTTGGTCTGGCATTGACCATGACCTTTTGCGTTTATTAAAATTGTCTCTCTGTATTGGCTGGCTTCACTGTGATTGACAGCCTTCTGCTCTTTCACAAGGACCATATTTGCACACAAAGCAGTTTTGTTCAGTACCAGTAACTACTGTCGTAGTGTGTGCTTTTTGAGACCAAAAAACAATTTTTGCTTTTGCCAATGTTTGTTATAATGGTGAGGGCCTGGCAGCTCCCACCCCATTAAGGTTTTACAAAAACCATGCCAAAACAAGTCACACATTGACAAAACTAAAAAGCTGACCACCAATTTCAGACCTACTGGCTTTGCCAATGCTTGTTTATTTTTGTTTCCCATAGTCTTATTGAAACTGGTTACACTGATTTTCCATTATGAATATTTTTGGGAAATACTAGTATGCATCAACACATGTTACTAAATGATGCTGCAAAGAAATGGTACCTGAAAATTTTCAGTAATTTAGCTAAATGTTTTTCCTGCTTTCATTTTTTATGAACATTTTATTTTGAAGCAAAGAATCATCAATCTTGCTTTCAAGCTTCTGCAAATATTTGCATCAAATCAGAGAGCATTCTGGGAGCATCATACAAAGCTTCATATACTTTTAAAACGTGTTTACACATTTTTATACTGGAACCACTGTCAGTAGTGCAGTCAGAGCTTACAACATTTACTTAGAGCGCTCACCCTAATAATAAAGTCTTTCAATTAATGAACCATAAATACCAGTTTGAACAGCATTAACATATGGACGAAAAGATTACCTTAACTGCAGACAGTGCCCTTCCCTGATCCATAATGTGGTACTACAAACTAGCAGCCAAAGGGTTTGTTCTGCAGGGGGTTGGGCCTACTTGTCCCAAGGACAAAATACACATGAAAACTTGTTGCCCTTGAATCCAAACAATATGTCCTGGGCGTTGGGCTATAGGAATTCCACATCCCTGAAAACAAAGTGAAGCGTGTCCTGCGGACATCTAAGATCCAGCCACAAGAACCTCTTTGAGTTAGGGGAAGAATTCCAGCCGGGGATGCTAAAATCTGGTGAAATTGATTAAATCTAAAGCATGTGATTAAAAATCTATCATGAGCGCTAGTTAGTGCAAAAGGGTATGGTTCCATGCCCAACACAGACTTTAACATTACATAAGCCCTCACTGTGGGTTTACTGAGCTCAGTGTTTTCACGAAGCGAAATGGAAAATTTATGGTGTAAGTCTTTTGTAATGTTAACATCCCCGGGGTTTAAAGTGTCATGTGCAAAGAAAATGTCTGGCCTTCCTTTAGCCTGAAAAGACTCCTTTACATATTGTATCCATGAAGTTTTATTACCACATTCCAAGGCCAAACAATCCGATAGGATCAGGTGGGTTAAACCCTTTTCCTCACATGTCCATATCTTTATCCAACACAATAAGGGTTTAATTGCCGCTTTATCCGCCATATAATCAAACCGTAGCTCCTCATGCATGGACCAGGCTGACGTGCCTTGGGTGACTCGCAGGATCCGGCGCAGAAACTTGTTTTCAGCCACCTGTAACCTGTGGGAGGGAACATACCCCCAGATTTCACTGCCGTATAAAAACTTTTGCGATGCTTTTGGACTTGTACAGTTTTAAAATAACCTCCGGTGCCCATGAGCCCAGTCTACTAGCAAAGCTGGTAATAGTCCCCACAGATTTATTCAGCTCGCCCAGCTTCCCCCCTAAGAGGGCTCTCCACTGTAATCGGTCGTCAAATATCACTCCTAGGTAGGGAAAGGCTGGGACCTTAGCGAGAATATGGTGACCAGCTTTAAAACTTTTCGTTCGGAGACCTCGGGGACCAGCAACTAATACATAGGACTTAGTAAAATTGACAGACAGGTCCAGCCTGTCCATAAAAGTAACAAAGCCGTCTATAAAAACCTGCAGGCCCGAGTCGTGCGGGCCATAAGCACCACATCATCGGCATAGAGTAAAACTGGCAGGGTTCTCCTACTCACTCTAGAGGAATCCGACTGAAGTGCCAATAGAGCAGCCTCGAGGCCAATAATATAAACCGAAAATAAAAATGGAGCTAAAATACAGCCTTGGTGCACCCCCGTGTACAATTAACATGATTTGTAAGGGCCCCCTCATGTGAATATCTCACTGCCACAGTCATCTGGGCATGGTGTGATGTGAGTAAATGAACAATACAGGGATCCACTCCCCCAAAAATTTAAATGTCCCACAACTTAGTCCGGTTAACTCGATCAAAAGCGGACGTAAGATCCATGAAGGATAAATACAAGGCGCCTGGTTGTGTCAGTGTGTATTAAGATGTCAAAAGATAAAGATTGAGACTTTGGTCTGTGGTTGACATGCCTTCGCGGAAACCAAATTGGATGTCCGATAAAATCTGGTTGTCTGTGACCCACAAGGACAATCTAGATAAGAGGACCTGACCCAAGACCTTAACTACAGCATCGATAAGTGAGATCAGGCAATAAGATTGCGGGTTATCCTTATACCCTTTTTTAAAAATTGGTACTATTGTAGCGGTAGACCAAGACGGCAACATCCCCTTCGAGGCTGCCGCATTTAAGACTTGAGTCAATATAGGGACCCAGATCTCAATATTATCGCCAAAGTGGTCCGGAGGTATTCAGTCGGGGCCCAGGGCCTTATTTAAAGATAGCAACTCAATACTTGAGTATACCTCATCCAGAGAGAAGCTAATGGGGGAAACAGTCAGGCTGGAAGGTATATCAACACATGCCTCTCCCTGGAAACCTGCGTTATTTACCTTTTCAAAATAAGAGACCCACTGGTCTGGCGTAATATGATGGCACAAAGTCGGTCTGACTGGTTCAGCAAAACAGGGACTATTAATGATCTTCCGGAATAGAGTAGAGTCCCTCAATGCGCCCGCTTTAATTAGTTTCTCCAATGCCTGCTTTTGTAACTGATGCCTGCGCTCTTTCAGCATCTCTTTGTAATGGCGCCGGCACAAAGTCACTCTATCTTTCTCCCGGGGCACATGTTTCAAAGCTAACTTTAACCCCCTCAATGCCTGTGAGCACTTGCTGTCGAACCATGAAGGGGAAGCCTGGCCACGCCTCGCTGTCTGTGTGGTTGTGGTAAGTTATGCCGTGTTTATTCATTGAAGTTTGCTCACTGTGTATGATGACGTTTGTGGAATCTTAGAATCTCATGTTTCCAGAGATCTAGATTCCTGTTCAAGTTTGTCATAACTTGCTTGCTGTTTAACTGGAGTTGTCGTGGGTTCCTTTCCTCTTCATTAAAGCAACTTTACAGAAATACCTCGAGAGTTTCAGGAGTTCTTTACCGAACCTTACTACAATTTTTGGCGACGAGTTGTCTTCTGGAACCCACCGACCCTATCTCATCCGATTTATCCTGTTTTCCTTTCATCGTATTGGATTGGATCATTCTCTTTTATTTTCCACACCCCTGGATTTATTCTGAGCATTTATCCTTTATGCTCCAACCTTGCATCATTTCATTTACCCATCTCCTTCTTAAGGCGCATTGAAGGTGACTGTTGGCTACTGCAGAACGGACCCACGGACCCCACATCTATCTTTCAGATGTCAGCAAACTGCGAGCTCATTGCATCTAATCCCATATATTGAAGATCGGGATTTTTGTGTTTTTCTACATTACAGGGAAGTTTACTTTGCCTCCTCAACTTACTTCCCGTGCCGTTGCCTCTTTGTTTTCATTCAATTCGGCCTGTGGATTCCATCACGCTCTGCTCTGCATCCTTCTCTTCGTTCTGCCCCACGTCACAACTGCTGCTGTGCGCTCAACCTCCTGAAGAAACCGCACGCAGTCATCACTATTCGTCATCACGCTGCTCACGTTTCTGGCAGCCATTTTCAACTCACCTAACATTTGGTTACCTTAGTAACCTTTCAGTGCCTCTTTTCCGCTCGCACTCAGAGGTTTGCATATGCATTTACTCAAAGTTCTCAGCTGTTTCCTGTCGTGCAACGTTGCAGCGCTTCATTGCGGTTCGCACTCAGGTGACTAACGCTCGCTTCTTAGAGTTTTCTTCAACTCTTCTTCCGAGATTATTGAAGTATTGCTGGTTTTCTGTGACTGGCACACGTTTTTCCCTAGACACCAGAAACAATTAACCCTGACTCTCTGTTTTAATGAAAACTCATAGTCAGTTAAAGCTATAATTGTTTTAATTTCTTTTACATTTATTTATTGGTGTCAACTACTTTATTTTTTTTTATTTTTTTTTATTTCCTCTTTTCAAAATGTCAGCTTCATCCAATAATGTGATGCAACCACCTCCTTTCTTACCAAAACCAGGTAAACCCATTACTCCTTGGCATAAATGGTATAGGAATTTTGATAATTATTTAGAAGCCATTGATGCTTCCAAGTTCTCAGCATCAAGGAAAAGAGCCTTATTATTTAATCATTTAGGTGATGCTGGACAAGATATTTTCGATAACTTACCTTTAGTACCTGCTCCTCCTGGTGATGAAACATGGAATGTGTTTTCGGAAGCTTTGACTCGTTTGGGTAAACACTATGTTGACGAACCATCAATTATGGTTGAGCGACATATGTTTTTCAAACGTAAACAAACTCAGGAAGAGTCAATTGAGGATTACTTGGCTGTTTTGCGTGTGCTTGCATCTAAATGTCAGTTTGGTACTTACCTGGACACGGCTTTACGTGATCAACTTGTATTTAATTGTTTTAACAAAAAAATCCAAGAAAGAATATTAACTTGTAAGAATCCATCCCTTGAGGAAGTAATGGACATTGCACGTAGTATTGAGAGGTCTGTAGTTTCTTCCAAAATTATTATGCAAGATAACAGTGTGAGACATGCTGAAGAATCTAAGGTAATTGCATTCACTACAGATAATTCTGGTGTGAACGCAATTTCACAAAACCCAAAGTTAGTAAACCTTTTGAGAATAAGGGTTCCTGTTACCGTTGTGGATCCAAGTTTCACATGGGTAACTATGTCAACTGTCCTGCACAAGGCAAAAGATGTACTACTTGCAAAAAAATAGGACATTTTTACACTGTTTGTAAGTCATTCAAACCTAGAAAGAAAATTAATTTTCTTAATGTAGAAGAGGATATACTTTGTGAGGGCATGAATAATCTTGTATCCTCTATTGAAATCAATGTTTTACATAGTGAGACTAAAAGATGCAAAGGACCTATTTGTAATGTTTCAATTGGTTCTATAGAAACCAATGTTATGGCAGATTCCGGATCTCCCATAACCATTTTAGACGAAAAACTTTTGCCAAGTTTTGGTGTAAGTCTATCCTTAAGCCTAGTGACGTGAATCCGAAAGCATTTGGAGAATACGACATAGTAATGTTTGGTTATTTTTGTGATTCTATCAAATTTAAAGACCGACTTATTTATACTAAAATTTATGTAGCTCTGAATGGACGTGATATTCTGGGTTGGCAAGATCAAGCAAAATTCGGTATGATCCTCAAACCCGGTCATCCTGAACCTGTTGTTTTGGGAGATCTTCCAGTTGTAGCTTGTGTACAAGAATCCTTGGATTCCTTACAATCATTCTCTCATGAGGATACCACTTTGAAAAATATATGTTCCAAATATTCTGGTGTTTTTTCAGATAAAGTTGGTTGTGTCAAAGGCTTCAAACACATAATTAAACTCAAGAAAAATGTTATCCCTGTGATTCAAAAGTGTAGGCCTATTCCCTTTCTGCTAGAGATGATTTACGAAAACTTCTTGATGAAATGTGTGCACAGGATATCATTGCTCCCATAGAATCTTCAGAATGGGTTTCTGCGGCTGTCGTAGCACGTAAGAGCTCAGGCGATATTCGTCTGTGTGCTGATCTAAGAATCTTGAACCGCAACATAGTTGTAGATTGCCATCCCTTACCAAGAATCCAAGAGATGCTTGCCAAGCTGGGAGGCAGTAAATTTTTTACTACTATTGATTTGCGTTCAGCTTATCATCAGATTCCCCTATCTGAAGAATCACAGCATCTTACAACTTTTGTGACCCCTTTTGGGGTTTACACGTACAAACGCTTGCCTTTTGGATTAGCATCCGCGGCAAGCGTGTTCCAGAGACTTATGGATCAAATGTTTGCTCAATGCAGTGGTATCCAGGCATTTCAAGACGACATATTAATTCACACTAATACACTAGAAGAGCATTACGTTCTTTTAGAAGAAGTCTTGCACAAACTAGAAGAGCGTGGTATGACTGTGAACAAAAATAAATGTAAATTTATTACTCAACAGGTAGATTATTTAGGTCACAACATTTCTGCGGAAGGCATAAAACCTAAGTTATCTCTTCTCAATGCCATTAAGGATGCACCTAAACCGTTAGACAAAGATTCCCTGAGGGCATTTTTAGGTTTAAGTGAATATTATGCACGTTTTGTGCAAGGCTATGCTATGATTGTACAACCTTTGAGGGATTTATTACGTAAAAATGCAAAGTATATTTGGTCGGAAGATACTCAACGCTCATTTAACTCTGTTAAGAAATTAATTCTTGAGGCCCCTGCTATCAGACCCTTTACGCATGGACAATTGACCATTATAACAGTTGATGCTAGTTCAAAGGGTTTAGGAGCTGTCCTCAGCCAAATGATTGATGGTCAAGAGTTTACAGTGGCTTTTGCTTCGAGATCTTTGAGTGGAGCTGAGCTCAATTATAGTACCATTGAGCGAGAAGCCCTAGCATGTTCATGGGCTGTGGAAAAATTTAGAATGTATATTTGGGGGATAGGTTTCAGCTATATACTGATCACAAACCGCTCATGTACATGTTAGGTGACAGTTCTTCTAACAAAGCTTCCTCTAGATTAATTAGACTTCTAGCAAGGCTACAAGAATTCAATTTCGACATTAAGTATATTCCCGGAGGTAAGAATATAAGAGCAGACTGTCTTTCACGTATGCCTCTTGAAAATGATGTTTATACCAATAATAATACCGACAATGATGATTTTGATTGTGTCTTTTCAATGAGTGACTTAATACAAGATGTAAAACTTTCTGAGAAAGAATGGTTTGAGTGCTACGAGCAAGACTTGTGCCTAAAAAGAGTAAAGAAATTTTTGGTCAATGGATGGCCATGTGATCGAAGTATGTCCATGCAAGATAGATCATTTTCCCAAGTGGCTCATGAATTATCTATAGTCAATAACATTCTGGTTAGGCAAGATAAACTTGTCCCACCTGAAGGTATTAGAGACAAAATTATTTCACTTGCTCACCAAGGCCACTTAGGTATTTCTTGTACAGTTCGCAAGATAAAGGAAACCTACTGGTGGCCTGGTATTGATGCTCAGGTCAAATCCCATATTAACAAGTGTCCAGAATGCTTATGTTCAGATAAACATTGGCATACTTCTACGTCTCCTTTGTGTCCTGTTGATTGGCCAAAGGGTCCATGGCAGAAATTGGGTATGGATTTTTCTGGGCCCTTTAATTTGCTAGGGAGTGACTCTAAATACCTTGTTGTAGTAATTGATTACTTCTCAAAATGGTTGTATTTTGCATTTGTAAAAATTCAGACTCTAATGCCGCCATTTCCTTTTTGCAACGTGTATTTTTAATTGAAGGTCTACCAAAGGAAATCGTCACCGACAATGGCACACACTTTGTTTCCAATGAATTTGAGAATTTTCTGTGTGAAAATTTGGTTAATCACATACTAGCACCTTTGTATAGCCCAGCGTCCAATGGTTTAGTTGAGCGTGCAAACAAATTGTTAAAAGAAGGTGTACAAACTGCCTTAGCCAGTGGGTTAGATGTACCTAAGTTTATCAATCAAAAAGTGTGGAGCTACAACACCACTCCTCACTCGACCACTGATGTTTCACCTTATATATTGCTCAGAGGTAGAAAACCTATTTCTTCTCTCAATCCCTCATGGTTAATTGATAAAATTGATTATACACCCTGCCTTGATATACACGAAGTTAGGAGACATGTAGAACGGAAACAGGCTTCTTATAAAAGAAACTATGATGAAAGAAAACACGTGAAAGAAGTCATGTTGTCTCCTGGTGATTGGGTGCTTATTAAGAAACCTATGAAAATCACAAAAGGGCAATCTAAATTCTCTGAACCAGTAAAAATACTTAAAGTTTCTCGTATGGCAATTCTTTTGCAGGATCGTGGATGGTGGAACCGGAATGCATTAATTAAATTAACTAATGAACAAGCTAAAATCATTCTCCATAAGTTTAAAACTCAACAGGACATGGATTGGTTTGATTTGGGGGATTTAACTTCCTGTCGCAACAATCGTGAAACGAATGTCAATTTATCTCCGCCTTCACGGGAAAGTGGGGACAGTAATATCATTGTCTCTTCTGGTAGCTCTGTTAACAGTTTCCCCACTGTCAGCCATGATACCACTAATGCTTCCGGTGATTGTAAACAGTTGAGGAGCAGTTCTCGCATTAGAACGTCTCCCTTTCGTTCTGATGATTTTGTATATTACTAAGTATATTTTGTTTTCTGTTTATTGTATAGGAAGGGGGTGTGTGGTAAGTTATGCCGTGTTTATTCATTGAAGTTTGCTCACTGTGTATGATGACGTTTGTGGAATCTTAGAATCTCATGTTTCCAGAGATCTAGATTCCTGTTCAAGTTTGTCATAACTTGCTTGCTGTTTAACTGGAGTTGTCGTGGGTTCCTTTCCTCTTCATTAAAGCAACTTTACAGAAATACCTCGAGAGTTTCAGGAGTTCTTTACCGAACCTTACTACAGTGGTTAAAAGGCCAGAAACTACCTGGGCGATAGAGGAAAACAAGCTTAAAATTTCCTCACTCTGTGTATGAAAATCCAAACATAAACCTATCTCATGCTTACAGGCAGAGAAAAGGCTATGATTGAAGGCCTTTACATCTATACTCGCCCAGCGTAGGCGCCTGCCCTGGTCCATTGGGGTTAGAAGTGCCTGAGACTTTCGGGGACCCGTTGAATGAATACCCAACCCCATCAGCAGGAGTGTCAGTGGATTGTGGTCACTAAATGGGTTATGTTCTATATTAAAAGAACCAGGAACCACGCCCAAGGGGGCTGTCACAAAAATAAAATCTATGGTAGTAGTAGAACCCCTTCTTTATAGGATGGGGCAAATGGGAGATAGGCCCGGTGTACCAATGGTCTATGGTGTGTACCAAGTTATGAGTCAGTAAGAAATTGTTTAACTCCTCCCCATCCGTGGTGTGCTCCATGTGCTGATCCTCTAAGAGCGGGGAAGTCTGTATGATAAACTGGTTCTTTACAAAAGACGAACACAGGTGACAATTAAAATCCTCCACTAAAATAAGGTTCATGTGCCCAAAACCCTCCTCCTTTAGGGAATCTAAAGCACTATTTAAAGCATTTAAATTGGAAGGCCGGCCCTTCCCCCTCTTCACAGTATAAAAATTAATTATAACAATTGGGCGCGCTTTCCCCATGCGCAATTTTATACCCTGAAACACCTGGCAATCCCACTTTAAAATCTGTAACTCCTTACAAAGTTCTAAATCAACAAATGTGATGAGCACCCCACTAGCTCTTTCCATGATGGAGTCTTCCGCTGGGCAAAAAATAGTCTTATACCCTTCCAGAAAAAAATTATTCTTTGTCTCCCAGGTTTCCTGTAAACATATACTTTTGTATGACTTAATATACGATAGCCATCTGTCATCGGAAAACTTGGAGGACAAACCTGCCACGTTATAGGAGATAAGACTAAGTTCTATACTGGGATTGTGGTCAATACTGCCAGGATAGGCTAAAAGAGGGGGAGATGTGTGGGGCCTCACCTGGTAATCGGGGTTGGCCATGGGATGCACATAAGGAAGAGGGTCTAATAAAATCTCATTTGGGCTCAATGCTAGTGCGGCACTGACTACCTCTACACCCTAACATGAAGGGCCTAGTTGTTGAGGCAACTGAGTATATGTCACCTCAGTCTTGTGAAGTCAATCCAGCTCATTCTTGTCCGCCAGTGGAGCATAGGGATTGGTAAGTAGCAACGGCCGCCCCATGCCTCCTTCTTTAAGCCTACCCCCCTAGAAGGTTCCTCCTCCAAGTTGTTCAACAGGGGTCTATTAAAAAAAAACAGCGGGAGTAATTTAATGCATGAGCCTGGAAACAATAATTTAGATGCTCCAAAGAGGATTTTCCGTGCTAACTATGGGTATTCTACTGAGATGATGATGCAATCTCCCTCGAAGATTTTCATTGAGGGGCCTATACAGGCCACCCTCCACGCCATCAATATGTCGTGGTAATCCCTGGCAAAGAACCCAGAGTGACTTGCTAACCAGTGCAAAGCTTTATTAATCAGTTTGGTAGTCAATTCCTCCTTGTGGACAGCTAAGCCAGGTACCCCCGACAAGACCACAGTGTAAGGTGCGCATGCTGGGGGGAGGTCAATTACTGGGAGCTGTAAGTCCTTGGATGGTTGCACCCCAGAATGGGGGGCGTCTGCCAGGCCTCAGGCCTGGGTAGAACGAGCGACAAGGGGCGCACCATCTCCCTCAGGACAAGATCTACTGGGCCGTTGCACTGTATGCTGAACCAATACACCCTTGGGCTTTGGGGACGCGTTACCATGCGGGCTGCCACTGCTACTCGGGAGATTACTAAAAGATGTAGTATCATCATCATCATCAATCAACTTTATTTCGCACTTCATGAAATGCATAAAAGTACACATATAAATAGCTAGCATAAAAGAGATAAAACCGAACATACAATAGCTACAGAAATAAAATCAATACAAGGCCCAAGGTATTGCCCTTTACATTAGAAGTTGATTCAAATGATACATTTATAAGTATTAAAAAACAAATACATCAATAAAAACAGTGATCTTAAAGTGCAGAGAGAGTAGTACTAGAGACCTTGCGATTTCTCATGGTGGGCAATAAAAAGGAGGCCAATGCGAAGCAGACCAGTGGGGTTTCTAACGAATAAAAAACGGAAAGTACTGTGGCTACCGAGCTCATTGAAAAAAAATGTAAGAGTGGAACGATAAAAACCTTCCTCTCTACTATATATAGTGGACAAAAAAAGAAGAAGTGTAAGGTCGATTGAGCCGCCTTATTGTCACAAGGACAAGGCGGTAGGTTGCTTAGAGAGAATAGATTATTTGGATAACCCAGCATTAGCGGGATGAGATTCAATCTGAATCTAGTCAGAATAAAGCGATGCTGGTTATTCTCAACTATCCGTAAGTATGAATAAAAGTGATTTGGTATCTGTGGTATGGTTTCATAAAACGTTACGGTTTGCTTCTCTCTATGGCTATCCCACCTGTCACGAGTAACTTTTAATACAAAAGTGGCCTTTAGTCTTGATTTAGGGAAATGCTTACAAAGGGTTGGGGTGTTATACAAGAAAGCAAGTCCCAAAGAAATTAGAGTTTCTCTAACATACCCTAGCCAGGGGATTCTGTGTGCGTGATCCAAGTTCAGAATGTCTGTGAGAATTTTTTGGTTCAGATCCACAGTACCCTTTTCCATATAGATAGCCAAAGAAAGAGTGGTGCTAGTTTTATAGCATAAGTAATGAAGGGCATGCTGGCTTCTTTATGTACTAAGAAATTATTACATGATGGTGGGACAGACAACAACCTTTTAATGAATTTATCTTCTTGAACTTGGAGTGATATCTGATATCGGCTTGTGGCCTAATTTTTGGGAAAATCTAAATATAGCAGCAATACTTTGGGTCATTAAATTAACTCGGCTTTGCAACATCTCCTTCCAGCTTTATTTGTTGTCAAAAACAACCCCTAAGTAATTAAAATGAGGTGCTTGTCTATTGTTTCCCCATCAAGTTTGTATCACATTATCTTCTTTTTAACACTGCCCATTGCCATAATGTGAGTTTTGGCTTTGTTTACATGCAGATCTAGGTCATGCATGAATGCTGTGTAGTGTAGGATGAGATTTTGGAGTGCCATGGGTGTCCTCGCCAGTAAGACAGCGTCGTCTGCGTAGAGGAGAATAGGAAGGGGGGTCGACGATACTAGTGGCGTGTCTTTCGCGATGTAGTATCAACTAATGGGGGACACACTGGCAATTGATTAAGTGAGGGTTTGGCTAAGGCAGTTAAAACAGTTTCCATTTTGCTTGCCAAGTCCCTAGAGGCTGATTCCAACTTGTCCAGTCTGTTCAAAAGCGGAGATAAAAGGTCAGTGAGGGTCGCCTTGATGTTGTGTAGAGCTGGGGCCAGCTGGTTCAGCAATTCCTCTACATTGGGCCTGGTTGCAGTGCTCACCTGTCCCTGGCGTGTAACCACAGGAACTTTCTTAACCCTCTTAGCCTTCCGCTGCCGTTTGGGAGCCGGAGGACTCGTCGCATCATTAGATGGAGTAGTCGGGAGAGGGCACAGACCTGGAGGCTGGAGGCTCTGAGGGCGGCAGAGATGGATCTAGGTGTGGGGTGGCCAAAACCTTAGGAATCAATGGTAGGTGGGTGAAAGACACAACCCCGAGCTTCCTATGTCGACTGAGAGCCGCCTCTCAGCCCGGTCTATCTCCTTGTTAATAGCTCCCACAGCCTTTGCCAGGAATGTGTCAATGGTGAGGCGCGGCTGCCCTGAGGGAGTCACTGGCTGACTCGGTGGTAATGAATCCAATTGCCCAAAGCGACTCAAAGGGAAGCAACAATAATTTGATCTAATTCTGCGTGAGTACCCAATATAACTAGCCAAACAAAAAGGTACTCACTGGTAGCACTGTGTCCTGAGTCTGCCCCTCGATTTGGCAAGCGTTTGATAAAGGCTGTTCAAGAATCCAAACTCTATCCCAAAAAGCCAACCAACAGGGTAGGCTCAGCCCAGCCTCGTCCAGGCGCAGACGGGCCCGCTCTTGGCCCGGTCTTGGGCTTGTCTTGGCCCGGGCACGCGCCCGGGCATGACCCGCGCATATCCTGCGCTGCGGGAGCCTGCTCGGCTTTACAAGCGTCTCCTGGCGCGAAAGGAAGGATGGTGGCGGCTTCCTCTGCACAGGGCTGGCTGGGGCTTGGAGTCCACCCCCACTATGGTGCAACAACAACTCCCGCGCTGTGGGAGCCTGCTCGGCTTTACAAGCGCCTCCTGGTGTGAAAGGAAGGACAGCGGCGGCTTCCTCTGCCGCAGGGCTGGCTGGGGCTTGGAGTCCGCCCCACTCTGGTGCAACAACGGCTCCCACGCTGCGGGAACCTGCTAGGCTTTACAAGCGCCTCCTGGTGCGAAAGGAAGGACGGCGGCGGCTTCCTCTGCCGCAGGGCTGGCTGTGGCTTGGAGTCCGGCCCCACTCTGGTACAACAACGGCTCCCACGATGCGGGAGCCTTCTCGGCTTTACAAGTGACTCCTGGTGCAAAAGGAAGGACGGCGGCAGCTTACTCTGCCGCAGGGCTGGCTGGGGCTTGGAGTCTGCCCCACTCTGGTGCAACAACGGCTCCTGGCCTGTACAAAAATTACAAAAATCACCCGAATCCAGAATTTTGCCTTTTAATCATTATATATTTTAAACAGTAGACGTAAGGCAAATGCACTTTATATTGATTTCTTAAGCTGCCTTAATGACCCGTGACTGATCGTCACATTAACAAAGGCAGAAAAGCCATGTTAAAAAGGAATAAGGTTTTTATTATATATAAAGATTTGTCTTTAATTATCATGCTCTGGCGTTTGCAAACTTTTAAAATATGAACAATAGCTGTTTATTTTTTTAATGTTTTTGTAGTTTTATATAATGTAAACTGGTCCCGAGGGCATTGAATCTATTCACATGAGCACCAGCTGCGTTAGAGATCAAATTCGTTTTTATTTTTCAACCTCAGGACATTAAGTGATTTGCCCAGAATCACAGGATGTTGAGCTAAAAACGGGACTCCAACATAGTTCCCGAGTTCCAAAGTTGGCAGCTCAGGTCAAGGTAGCCTCACAGCTAGGCCTATGCAAACACCGACCACCCCCCACCCCACCACCACCTTACACTCAGCGCAGAAAGACACTGGGGTTGAGATGACAACACCTGGCTCCCAGCAAAGCCCCTGAATACTCTCTCCCTCCCCGACCACCAACGCCTGAATAGGATGTGATGGCCCGGTGGGGGAGGGGCCAGGGGAAAGACAGTGATTTTGGGCTGGGTCTCACCCAAGGGGGTAAGGTGAAAATGACCATACAGTCAGAGCAACAATTGGCCCCCAGGGAGGTCGCTTCTCACTCACACCCTCCTCAGCCCAATTAAGCCTCAGGGCTATGGCCTGGCAGAGGGGGAAGGAAGCAAAGAACAAAGATTCTGGGCCGGCCTCGGAGGTGGGGGCAATGGGAGCTGAAGTGAAGATGGGCCATTAGCCCTTATCAACTGACACTGAACCCCCCTGTGCAAGGCTGCTTTACTCTTCCCTCCCCACCTCTTTGACAGCCCGACAGAGGAGAAGGAACACTGCCTTGTATGTGCAGCTCCCCAGGGTCTAAGCTGAAGTCTGCAACGGCAGGCCTAGTGACGCAAGTCCCTGCCCTGATAGTCAGCCTGCCTTATAATAAAGCAGCCTGGCTGGGGGGATGGCGAGGATAGCAAGGCTCTGTGGGCCGGTGACGCAGGGCTTAAAAAACAAGCAATGGCATAGCCAATAGGTCTCGCTTTTGGGACCTTATAAGTATTTAGATATGCAGCACAATATCCTTGGTGCAACAACATCAACTGTTGCATGACTAAACACTTATAAGGTCCCAAAGGCAAGACCTAATGGCTATGCCAATGCTTGTTTCGGATATGCTCTTGAGATGGGATGGTATCTGTGAGCGATGCCTTCCTGAATGAGCATGGAGTACATTTTGAATTGTTGTCTTCTGTGTGGCTTTTAACCCCTACATAAAACAGAGCTCTTCCCCACTATGGATAGCACACATTTTTGTGGATGTTTGCCACATGTATGGCTAGTATAGCAAAGGCCGAGCTCCAGACCGTTGCAGATTAAAAATAGCGAAATCTATTTGCCAATTGATTGCCAATAATATGTTATATGTTAAAATGGTGAATTGTAAACATTTGAATGTGTCCACATTTCTGTGGAAACAAGAGCGCCCTGTTGTTTCTACATGCAGAGTCTTGGCGTGCATTCGTGTCACGTAGCCCTGCAGCAAACAAAAACCGCACCTACCACGCACATCTCTTTATTCGTACGGAAAATAAAATGGCGTATTCCAACCAATCACTGGAAATACAATTCCTTGATGTTTCTATTTCCCAATGTCTTGCTCATCTCACACATATTGTAAACGCACACAATCGGGAATGTTTTATGCAAATGCATCTGCATACTTTTATATACTAAATGCGTACGTCATCTTTCTGAACAAAAGCAAAAACACGCACACAAGCAAACACAATGCCCCACACTTACAAAAAGCTACATAGAAAGCACACATATTATATCATACGCATACAAAAAACAGGGAGCAGTCATACACCACACAAAGGCACATACATTACACAAATGCACACAGACATGTACTCGCAAAAAAGACCTACATACGCTGAAGGGCACACAAAACAACAGAGTTCGTAGCCAAGCACGGAATACAAACACGCAGTGCATACACATATTACACACGCATACTTATCTATAAACACAGTCATTCCTATATAAAAAATTATAATAATCCGCACCATGCAAAGGCGTTAGAGAAGCTTTTGTATACATGCACAAACGCACAGCTCAAAGTCACAGTCATACTTTACACATAGTAGCACTACTACGGAGCTATATACCAAGTACAAAGGCGTACACAATCTACACAAACACACAGGCATGCACAAAGGCACAAGCACAACATTCGCACAGCACACACACGCCATAAAATGTGATACACACATCATTGTACACATTTATTGCACAAGCAAACACGCACGAGCGTTTACATACACAATGACTCGTGCACAAGCTCACAAGTAAGGTGCAGTGGGGTACACACAGAAAAACATGCTCCTCTACGCAAGCACACATATAGAATACAAAGAAATACACATTTTACAGACGTAGACAGTCATACACAGGCTCACATACATTGTACACTTAGAAGCAATCTACACAGACACACACATTGCACGTAAGCCCTCACACACCGATGCTCCTTTGTCTTTACTTTTAATGGCCACTCCTACATTCACCGGCAACACTGACGCACACAAATCTCATGTGCACTCACACGTGTTTCTGACTCTTTAACACGCAGTTATATCCCAGCAACAAACAAGCAAACATACGCATTGCAAACGCCCTGCTCGGTACTGCATGCTCCCTAAGTGACAAAAGTGCATGTGCCTGGTAAAGAGATGTGCCTCGGTATAATATAGAAACGTAGAGGGAAGAGGCTGCAGAGGAAAAGCAAGAACGACAGAATAAGAGCTGGGAAGACGCCATACACACAAGATGAAATATATAGGGGCAATGTGCGCTACATTTCACTAAAGAATGCCAGCGACAAAATACACAGGGCCACAGGGTGTTAGAAGGGAGGTCGGGACAGTGGAACAAAGAAATATAGCAGAGTGAACGGAGGAATTAATGCAGAAAAGTACGAATGAAACGCTGCAGTGAGTCATGGGAAAAGAAGGAAAACGTGCATGGGAAGTGAAGGAAGCAAGCTGAACGGCAGGGGTGTAAAAGGAGGTGAGAAAGGAGGAGAGAAGAAGGGAGGGGAGGCAAAGTGGCGGAAAGAGGAGAGAGGGCATGAAGGGATCGAAGGCAAGGGAAAGAAAGGGAAGATGGACGAGATTAAGAGGAGCCACAGATGGACTTCAGAAAAAAGAAGGGAGGAAATGGTAGAGGAGAAGACTCGAAAACACTGGAAAGAATAGTGAGAAAAGAAAAAAAGGCTGCATGAAAAGAAGGGCATTACAAAACAAGAACAAACGGGGCCCTCGTCAGGAAATAAAGAAGCAAGTAAGAGAAGAGCTATAGAGAGAAGAAAAGAAGAGGGAAATAAAAAAGTGCAGGGTGCGAGACCGAAGACTTAATAAGACTTAGAAAGAGAAAGAGACATAGAATGAATAAATGACCGAAAAGAGACTGGCTAGGGCTGGATAGGTGCTACATATCGGAAGCACATAGGAAGCAGCGGAGCTGACTGTGCGGGGGAGAAAAGGGTCTGGTCCACTGCAGGGACAGAATCAGAAAAGAGGCGTGGCCAAGGCGAGAACTCGGAAGAAACTGTGAGAGAGGTGGAAGGCATGCTGGAAAGGGAGTGAGCTGTAGGAGAGAGTGGACGACAAATATACATCGAGGATATACAGGCTGAGAGAAGGGAGCAGGAGAAAAAGAAAATATAGAGAAAGAGAATGCGAGGCAAGAAAGGAGACAGCTAGAGAAGGGTAGAAAGGGAAAACTAACAAGAGTAGGGTTGCGAAGGAAAGAGCATGGAGAAGGAAAGTCAGGAGGGAAAGAGAGGGAGGGAAATGAAGAAAGAGTGGGAAGGGAAAGAGATGAGGCGCGATAGCGAGAAAGAGAGGGATAAACTCAAGGAAAAATGAGGGAGTGCGCGAGATGGCGAGGACAATCAGAGAGAGGTCTAGAGTTAGCCAAAGAGAAGCAGAACCAGAAAGAAAGGAGAGAGTTCGAAGAGGATTAACCAAGGAGGCTGGGGAGAAAAAGAGATAGAGAGTGATAAAAAGACAAGCTAGACAGTTTGGAGACATGAATTCAGAGGTGCGAAGAAAAAACAGAGCACAATAGAGGAAAGGGAAGGCTTGGGCAAGAGAGATGAGGGAAGAAAGGAGAGATTTAAAGTGGCCGGAGAAGAAAGAGACCAGAAATACAGAGGGGGATAAAAATAGAGCGAGAGTGACAGAACAACAAAATGTAGGGGTGGGAGGCGAAGGAGAAACAGAAAGTGAATGAGCGAGAGAAGCGCAGAATCACCGAGAAAATAGAAAGCGGGAGAAAACAAGCACGCGAGTGGTGCGTGCGTGCGCGCACCTCGCGCTAAAAGTAAAAAAAAAGAAGAAGCATTGGTCGCGCGGCTGTGAATGTGACGCGGCCTCGCGGCCGCACGGCCGCGAAAGTGAAAGTGATCACGATCGCGGGCTGTAAGGGTGCCCGCGAGCGAAGCACTTAATGAGCCATGACGAGACAGGAAAGCCAGATGGCGCCTGTGCTCGTAACTGTGCGCGTAACCGCACGCTCTAGGCCACACAAAAAGCTGTGGTTGGCTTTTTGAAGCCCACTTACTAAAAGTCTCGCCAGAGCAGCGCATGTGCTGGCTCAGGCAAGACCTAAAAAACGGCCCACAAGTGACACTTAAGCGCCAGCCCATCGGCCAATGCTCGATTGCCCACCTTCCCAATACGACCCTGCCTGCCCCCTGCAACACTGAAGTGATCTGGACTCACCCTCTGGACTCTCAGGGACACCGACCGAGCATGCATAACAGTGACTGTACACCTAACCTAGACTGGGAAGATTATGAGTTCTAGTTGGTTACTGTTTATTGTTCACCCTTGCCCATACTGTGCATTGTACCGTAGACATGCGTGATGAACCACACCTGATGTGACCCACTTCTGTAAGGGTATAGGATGAGCCTGGGTAGCTTTGAGAGACTAGACCACAATATATGGATTGACTAACGAGAGGATACACTCCATAATTAGTGTGATACCCCTTACTGCTGTCACGCCTCTTGTAATGTTATTATATGCTAAGTGAAGTGTTATTAACGAGCATCAAAAAACAATAACAGAAATGTTAAAAAAATGAATATCACCGGCAATGCTAGATCAGGGTGTTCTGCATAACTCTAAAACTTGGGGTGTTGCACTAATGCGAGCCAGCAATATCTATTCTAGGATTTGTAGTCGAGATACACCCTCCAGTAGAAATTCCTAGGTATTTACAACTGAAGTGTCAGACATGTAAGATGTGTGATTTGCCATAAACAGCACATTGCAGGTAGATATATCAGGCAGGACACTGTTTGACCCCTTGGTTGCCCCTGTTTATACCAGACGTAAGGATCCGGGGCGAAGCCAGATCACGCTAATTTAGTAGCTATGGCTTTTTGACAAAATCTAAGGTTTTTGTACTGGCCCACCTCAGACACGCCTCCTTAAATAATTTATCATAGGGGTGGGCCAAAAAGGGGTTGGGCCCTGCACAAGGGTCAACTTTCAGTGCAAAATAGCTTTTGTATTTGAATTTGACCCGCCGCTGTTTACACCATTTGGCAATGCATAGCAATGTTATGCGCCTCTCTGTGGCACTTGATCACCAGCTCAAACCTTCACTAATTCTATAGAAGTCAAAAATTTGACTTTGTTGATCCAGTAAGGTGACAAATAAGTAAGAGCATAGGAAAGGCAAACGAAAATGGCCAGCTGGAATGCACACTCAAACACACTTTATGAATGCATTACTGAACAGCACACCCTTTCGCACACCACCAAAAATGCCCACGATGCACCATAAGGATTACATCTGTGTAAGAAATTGAGTTATTGGTTGAGCATGGTTAAAAACCACTCAAACAAAAACCACAATCCTTGTAAGGGTAAACTCACAAGTCAACTCCAAATGAACCTGGGCTCAACCCTCTAGTAGCTTGGCACAAGAGGAGCCAGGCTTAACTCAGAGGCAATGTGTAAAGTATTTATGCAGTACTTCAAACAGTAATAAAGTGAGACACATCACACAAAAAAAACCCACACCAATTTAGAAAAATAGAGTAAAATTAAATAAATAATTGAAGACCAAAACACAAAAATCCAACCAATTGAACCGGAGAAAAAGCACAAGGCGCCAACTGTGGTTATCTTGTTGGGCAGGACAGGGAAAAAGCCACAAGTTCAGGTCAACCAAGATGGTGCACAGGCCGGCTACGAGGACTCAGTTAGGCCCGCGGAAGAGGAGTACCTTAAACCCTAGTTGCGGAGCATTGAGGAGTCCTGACGTCGAGCATGCATCATGCAGTGGCGATTCCTAGGAACCGCAAAGCTGCAATGCAACTTTCTGCGTCTTTGTCGAGGTTGCCGTTGATGATGGGCTTACAATGCGAAGTCCTGCATCGAGATGTGTCATGCATCCGCTGATTCTGAAGAAGGTGCGGGGCTGCGTCGTCAAGGTTGCGGTGAACGAGGGGCTGACGATGTGAAGGGCTGCGCCAAGGATGCATCGTGCAGAGGCAGTTCCTGAAAGGTGGTGGGTCGCGATATGAAGTCCTGTGCCAGAGGCGAACAACCCAGCGGTGGTGGGGCGATGCGTCAAAATGTGTCTCCTATGCAAAGTTTCTGGTAGGGATGCATTGCTCTGCGACTCAGATTCAGCGGTTCTGCTGGGATCACAGTTGGGCTGGAAGAGCACCTTCAGGCCCACTTCCACCGGTTCAGGACTGGGGTGGCACCACTTGTGAGGGTAGAGCTCACAGCAGTCTGAGTCCAGGTGCTGGGTTCAAAGTGGTTGAAACCTTCTGGCCGTGAGGCTCTGGTCAGGGGGCCAACTAGCCCTTGAAGTCATTTGGTGGTCCTGGGTTCAAGAGGCAGGTCCAGTTCTTCACTCAGACAGCAAGCAGCAGGGCAGCGGAGTGGCAGTCTTCTTGCAGAGCAGCACAGGAGTTCTTCTTCTGAGTTTCCCCATTGGTCCAGATGTGTACTGAAGAGTTGGGTCTAAGGGTCCAATATTTATGCCTGGTATCCACTTTGAACAAGGGGAAGCTTCTAGAGGTTTTCACCCCCCTAAGGTGTCAGGCATCCCCTTCCTCCCTGTCCTGGCCTCAGCTTGTCTGGGGTTACAAAAGTGTCAAACCCTTCCTGAGAGTGCTCAGGCAGATCCTTTGTGATGTGCAAGTGTGGTAGGTGACAGCTCCACCCCCTCATCAACACAGAGTGGTCCATTCTGCCAACACCTATCTTTTCTTTGTCTCACTGTCTGGAAGCAATACACAAAGGCCAACTGCCACCGACACCTAATCATGTGACCCAGGAAACAGGCTGCAGGCACCAAATGGTTTGGACAAAAAAATACCAACCTCCTAAAAGTGCCATTTTCAGTTTTGTGATTAAAAATACAACCCCCCAGTCCTGAGGCCTAAAACTGCCCCAACCCTTAAAACTGTTCCTTTTCCCCCACACCGCCCTGAGCCCTAAAAACTCCCCACGCCCTAAAATCCACCCCATCCCCATCCCTCTACCCTAAAAACTGACCCCTACCCCTGTATACTACCCTGGCCTAGCCCCCTGCCCTGGGGCCTGAAATTGCCCCCTGCCCTGAAAACTGTCCTTTCCCCCTTGTCCCACCCTGAGCCTTACAAACTGACCCCATGCCGTAAAAACTACCCTGACCACAGCCCCCGCCCTGAGCCCTAAAATCTGGCCCTTACACCTGTAAAATACCCCCACTCAGCCCCCCTGCCCTCAGTCCTAAAACTGCTCCCTGCCCTATAAACAACCCCGACCCCCGAGACTTAAAAACGACCCCACCCTGAAACACTGCACCCCACCCTGCAAGAACTGGCCCCAGCCCCACTTACCTCACTGCATCCTCTCCCGATCCTTCCTCTTCCTGTCTTCCTGTGCCCGTTCATCTGCTCTGCATCTAGACAGTGCATTGCCGTAACCGCACATATGCGTTGTTAAGGCATTTGTGTGGGTAAGGCAAGCGTGGTTCGGCTTGCAGGGAAACAGCACGCGTGGCTGAGCCCGCATTGTTAAGGACGTTTCCCTCTCTGAGCTCCGGCAATTATCACGATCGTCTTCAGACAGTATCATGGAGGATAATCTGGGGCGAAGAATCTCTCTACCTAAGGAGTCCTTAAATATGAAACATTATCTGGGATGAAAACCTCTGACATAGTTTCAGGAATGTGGTACATATATTACGGGCATCAGAGAAAGGGTTCTATACTTAGCTTTAAGAAGATGGGAGGCAAGGGGGGGGAACAATTTGAACTACACCTCTTCGAGGAATTATCTAGGGATGTTTCTTGATGGCCCTGACATGGATAAGAGAGCACTTGTTCCAGACTGGGTGTTTCATCAGGTGTTACATCTGGGTCATTATCAGAATAAGTTGACACTCTCTCAGTTCTGCTAATGATATGGGTGGACAACATTCAGGTTACTATTGTTTATAACAGATACAGCAGTGAGTTGACAGAATTCGGAAGGATTGTTGTCCGCGATAGAGTTGGAACCTGACTTGAATGGAGCCGCACCTTAAGGACTTTACGTCATCCCCACCTTCTACGTTCGAAAATGTCACAGGGGCATAGTAAACCAGTGGGGAGATGATTAGTGTGTACAGAGATTCATGTTCTCCATTTTAAGCTATATAATTCTATACCTATTTCTACTTAAAGAAAGCATAATGCAATGCAATTAAATAACATCTGCTTTTAGGTGAAGCGAAGCATGAATAATTTGAGCCTTGCACAGTTTCAAGCATTTGGTGTATAGTCTCTATAAAGAGATGCGTGTTGGGGAAGAGACGTTTTCCCAGTACATGATCCATGAACACTGTGGTATCAGGATTGAAGCGGTGCTTCAAAAGTCATAGTTCATTCTCCTCCTCAGAGAGCATGTTGATATCCCTTAGTTCATCCATGAGCCAGGTATGGTTACTATAGAACCAGGCAATGCGTACCTCTATTCATAAGCCCACACATTTGATGGTTCAGCACACATTGGATCATTGGTGCACTTTTAGATGATGGAAACTCGACTTCGAGGGGGCTCAAATGGCAACAGCGCATCAAGCAATTGACCGGGAGAAGCATCAAAGAGTGCCACGGGTGAACTTGCTCTGTTACACATAATTTCCTGTTTAGAAGACAGAAGCAGTGCTTGGTATTGTCTCTGGTGCTCATATAATGGATACATTGCGACCTCTGTAGCAAAACCATCTACAGGCAGTTCAGGTAGTTGTTCCAGTGACAAATGCAGGATGATCTCAGTTGGGCAATGTATGCACCAGAACACAGGTCTCACTAGTAACATGCTCATTTACTGGAAGGTTAGTATCCAGTTCTCTCTTAGTTCAGACAGCCAAGCATGTCCAATGCAACAAGCAAGAATTTCTCTACATCTTTGTTCAGCTGGATACATGTGTGCCATGATGTTGGTTTCCTTGTTGAATTAGAAGGAAGACGATGAGAACAGAGAGTGGAAAAATTATGGAATCAGTACAAATACTGCTTTGAACCCAGTCAGCAGATTAGAATCAATATTCTTAAAAAAGATGCACAGCACATGTGGTCAAAGATGAATTGAATATTGTTTGTACGATATCAGCAAAGTGCGTGGGGTACTGTGTATACAACAGCCTCTGTGTTGCTCAGGAAGCTTAGGCTCACTGTACAAGAGACTATTTTCCCAGTAAATCAAGTGATAACCAGAGGTGTTGCCAGGTGCCTGGGCCTCGGTCTGCCGCTGTTTGCCCTCCATAGTAAAGCACCTTATAACTGCATTCCAACAATTGAGCCAAATGTCATGCCAGCCATAGTCATCCACTGCCTTAAATTGGCCACAGATTCTTGACATCCACACTTGCCAATCAATATGAACAAACAAGATAATAGTTGTGGTGGTGAAGTTCCATGTGGCAGCCTCAATAATACTTACTTTATCCCCAACATACATAAAAACCTCGAAGTGTGGAGGAAGTGAGGTGAAGTGCCTTACCTTTTGGGACATGGGTCTTTGCAGGTCTGTATGTTTTAAAAGGGTGGGGCATGATGGCGCTTTGTTCCCCCACTGGGCTTTGTGCTTTCGGTGCTGAAGAAAGAGACAGTCAAGAACTAATAGCCAAAGAGGTTGAATCAGAAGCTGAAAGTAATCATGTTTTGAGATGTCGTGTTTTTGGATTTTCTTTTTTTTGCATGCAGGTATGTCAGAAGCTTTTATGATTATTAGACCATGAAGATAAAGTAGTGTCCTTCGGAGGAGGAGAACTTGTTTCAGGTTTTAAAAATATGTCTTATAGCGAAAGAGAAAACAATGAAGATTAGCATCTTGTACTCTCTTGTGGAATTAGCTGTGTTACTAGTTACCTTACAACAGCTTTGCTTTAAAATCTGTAAATAAATATGTTACAGTATGAGTGTGCGACCCCAGCACCCTCTAAAAGCTCAGGTCCTAGGGAAAAATGACCCCACAGCCCCCCTTCGGAAGGCCTGCTTGTTGCAGGAATAATTTCCTTGCTGCACCCCTGATAGGCCCAGTTTCTCAGCGCTTGATTTATGTATCCCAGCTTATCTTGGCACAATATACACATTGCTATAGCCAAGAACTTGCTGGATGGACACCCTGCACTCTGGAACAGCTTCTTTTGCCATGGCATTAAGTAATCTATTTTTGTCCTAGGTCATGGAGAGACTTGTATCCATGAAAAGCCTAAACAAAGAAATATGATGTTGGAGATTAAGCTGGACAACTGGTATTGATTCGTTCTAATGTCAGGTGATACCCAGATAATACCAGAACAATTGGGAAAAACTGGACCAAGTAGAGGGAGCTCACTGAGGTAACCGCCTACTCTAATGATTGGCTTTTTCCACAGGGACGACTAGTCCCTGTTGGTTCTCACCCTAAGTAGGGGGAGAGGTGTGGCACAGCGGCCAGAGCGACTGACTCCAGAGCTCGGGGCTCACAGTTCGATCGCCGGCGGCAGCTAAGCTCACCATCATGTGACTCTGGGCAATACTTAATCTCCCTAACGGCCCCCAGTGCCTTGAAACCCTTAAGGGGTGATATGTTCGCGCTTTACAAATAGGAATTATTCTTTTATTTATTATCATAGTTGATGAAAGTATACATTGTCCTCTCTCTCTTTCTCGCTCTCTCTCTCTCTCTTTCTCTTTCTCTCTTTCTGTTTTCCTGTCTCTTTCTGTTCCTCTCCATTTAGGTAAAAAGGGAAAGTGTGCTGTTGTGCTGCTCGCGACAAGGCCAGTGGCGGCTGGTGGACTTGGAAAGTGGTTAGCCTGGGTGAAGAAAATGCCTTAGATCCATGTAAAACCAAAGGGGATGATGGACGGAGTGTTGAACATTGCAAGCACTCACCCCCAGTCAACTGATCTGGGTTTAATCCATCATCATTCTTTAGCTCACTCCGCCACCCCAGTTCAGACATGGCCATATGCAAATCAGCCTGATCCTGTGCTTCATGAGAACAGTCCAGCCCGAACTGCCAAGCCATGTCTTCCTGGACCGGAAACAAGCATCCTGGGACCGGTTTCTGGCTTACAGCCGTCATCAGCCAGGCTATCTTGAATCCAGTGGCAAAGTGAGCAAGGGATCCTCTTCTGGGCATACCCTGCCAACTTAGGGCGAACATAGCAAAATCAAAGGGGATGATGGACGGAGTGTTGAACATTGCAAGCACTCACCCCCAGTCAACTGATCTGGGTTTAATCCATCATCATTCTTTAGCTCACTCCGCCACCCCAGTTCAGACATGGCCATATGCAAATCAGTCTGACTCTGTGCCTCATGGGAACAGTCCAGCCCGAACTGCCAAGCCATGTCTTCCCTGGACCGGAAACAAGCATCCTGGGACCGGCTTCTGGCTTACAGCCATCATCAGCCAGGCTATCTTGAATCCAGTGGCAAAGTGAGCAAGGGACTCACGTCTGGGCATACCCTGCCAACTTAGGGCAAACATAGCAAAACTAAAGGGGATGATGGACGGAGTGTTGAACATTGCAAGCACTCACCCCCAGTCAACTGATCTGGGTTTAATTCATCATCATTCTTTAGCTCACTCCGCCACCCCAGTTCAGACATGTGCATATGCAAATCAGTCTGACCCTGTGACTCATGGGAACAGTCCAGCCCGAACTGCCAAGCCATGTCTTCCCTGGACCGGAAACAAGCATCCTGGGACCGGTTTCTGGCTTAAAGCAGTCATCAGCCAGGCTATCTTGAATCCTGTGGCAAAGTGAGCAAGGGACCCACGTCTGGGCATACCCTGCCAACTTAGGGCGAACATAGCAAAATCAAAGGGGATGATGGACGGAGGCACAGGGTCAAGACTGATTTGCATATGGCTATGTGAACTGGGGTGGCGTGGTGAAGCAAAATAACGATGGATTAAACCCAGATCTGTGACTGGGGGTGAATGTTTGCCAATGTGCAACATTCCGTCCATCATCTTGTGTGTTTTGCATTTCGCCCTAAGTGGGAAGTGTATGCCCAGACGTGAGTCCCGTGCTCACTACGCCACTGGAGTCAAGCTATCCTGGCTGATGAGGGCTGAAAGCCCGAAACCGGTCCTAGGATGCTTGATTCCGGTCCAGGGAAGACATGGCTTGGCAGTTCGGTCTGGACTGTTCCCACGAGGCACAGGGTCAAGACTGATTTGCATATGGCTATGTCTGAACTGGGGTGGCGTGAGTGAAGCAAAATAACGATGGATTAAACCCAGATCTGTGACTGGGGGTGAATGTTTGCCAATGTGCAACATTCCGTCCATCATCTTGTGTGTTTTGCATTTCGCTCTAAGTGGGAAGGGTATGCCCAGACGTGGGTCCCGTGCTCACTACGCCACTGGAGTCAAGCTATCCTGGCTGATGAGGGCTGAAAGCCCTAAACCGGTCCTAGGATGCTTGATTCCGGTCCAGGGAAGACATGGCTTGGCAGTTCGGTCTGGACTGTTCCCATGAGGCACAGGGTCAAGACTGATTTGCATATGGCTATGTCTGAACTGGGGTGGCGTGGTGAAGCAAAATAACGATGGATTAAACCCAGATCTGTGACTGGGGGTGAATGTTTGCCAATGTGCAACATTCCGTCCATCATCTTGTGTGTTTTGCATTTCGCCCTAAGTGGGAAGGGTATGCCCAGACGTGGGTCCCGTGCTCACTACGCCACTGGAGTCAAGCTATCCTGGCTGATGAGGGCTGAAAGCCCGAAACCGGTCCTAGGATGCTTGATTCCGGTCCAGGGAAGACATGGCTTGGTAGTTCGGTCTGGACTGTTCCCATGAGGCATAGGGTCAAGACTGATTTGCATATGGCTATGTCTGAACTGGGGTGGCGTGGTGAAGCAAAAATAACGATGGATTAAACCCAGATCTGTGACTGTGGGTGAATGTTTGCCAATGTGCAACATTCCGTCCATCATCTTGTGTGTTTTGCATTTCACCCTAAGTGGGAAGGGTATGCCCAGACGTGGGTCCCGTGCTCACTACGCCACTGGAGTCAAGCTATCCTGGCTGATGAGGGCTGAAAGTCCGAAACCGGTCCTAGGATGCTTGATTCCGGTCCAGGGAAGACATGGCTTGGCAGTTCGGTCTGGACTGTTCCCATGAGGCACAGGGTCAAGACTGATTTGCATATGGCTATGTCTGAACTGGGGTGGCGTGGTGAAGCAAAATAACGATGGATTAAACCCAGATCTGTGACTGGGGGTGAATGTTTGCCAATGTGCAACATTCCGTCCATCATCTTGTGTGTTTTAGATCCATGTAAGTCACATCATGCTTCACTTAATTTTCCCATCATGCCAAACACAAGTAGATTCTCAGGCACCAGCCAGCCCCTCACCTTGAAATATCACTCAGTGCATTCCCAGTCCTAGTGATGGAGCAAGGACTTGTAAAGAAAAAGACTTGCTCGGAAGCAATCCTCTTGTTTAACTCGCTAACGAATTACTAACAATGTCTTGTAAATAATAACACGCACAACAGAAAACACGCGGGGTAGCGAAGCTTGCATATGTGTGTACTAATGTAAATAACAATGAAAACGGACTAATTCAGCTTTAAACGGGAAATCTTTACCGCGCATGCGTCAATTGCATCTACGCAATATGACGAGGTAACGCTTGGAGGGAAATTCTAGCGCATGTGCAGAAGGCATTAAAATGGAGTCTTGAAGACTCACATGCATGGCATCTGCTTAGCCGAAATGAAAACCAGCTATTTTACTAATGCTAATGCGGGGAAAGTATTAATAAGTAAAGAGGGTTAGAGTAGAGATGGGTGGTATACAGTGAGACCATTTATTTGTGAAAGTAACATTTGTCTTTTTGACTTTATTATTAGTGCGCATTTGGGCCTTTCGCGGATGACCAAAGTAAGCTGAGTCTCGTGACTTTTGCGCAGGCCCACAAGAAAGTTAACCCGGAAGGATGACCAAGGTTTTGTCAGCCGTCCAAGGACAAGAATGATGTGCCCTGAGAACAGAGGGTGAAGAGTTCAGCCAAGAGGACTCATATTCATGATTTTGAAATAATTGTTACCAATAAAGTTTGGATATGTATGGGAACGGAAGAAACGAATAAAGTTTAAGGGGATGGGTTTTGCGGACAATAGAACGATAGAATAAAAGTAATATGTAAGTATGGTGTGATGATCCTCCCCTTGCCTGACCAATTAGATTTCGTATTTTTACGATATTGAAACTTTAGTGGGTGGTACATGATGAATGAAGGATATAATTGAGGTAGCTTTAGTTAGTTAGTTAGCTAAGCGGAGCACGGATGAGCAGAGCTTGGGATGCTCTCTGGGAGTTTGTGTTGCTGAGGTGCTGATGCAGGGAGGGGTGCTGTGAGATGCTGATGAAGAAACCGAATGCAGAACCATCTATCTTAATTTAATTGGGCTAGACAAGAAGATCGCGGAAGAAAACTCGAGGAGGAAGAGAGTGTCAGAGAGGGGTGCGACGCAGCCGTCGGTATTTAGAGAGGTCAACTATCCTGTCCTGAAGACTTTGTCTCTTGATCTATCTCGGGGGACCCACACCAGCCCTTTGGCCAGGGGGTTGGTCTTCACACTATCCTTGGTAATTATTATTTCTTGTCTGTTTGTAGATGTTCTTTTCTCTCTATCCTCTCTTTTCTGAGCATAGTTATTGCATGAGTCTGAACTATTTTTTTGTTTAAATGATTATTTCGATTTTGAATTTACACTCTTATGAATGAGGGTGTTTGTGCTGAAATTTTGAGATGGTTCACATTCATTTAACTTAGATAAAGATTTTAAAACTTCCCGAGTCTGTGGTTATTTACTTTAAATTAAAGGACAGTTTAGAATTATGTTCATTATCACCATCAATGAGTTCAACTAATGGTCCATCGACCAGAGGAAAGAACTTTTTGATCAGTGAAAGGTTAGTTAGGAATAAGAAATAACTAATCTTGAGGAATATGAAATTATATAACTAAAAGACTCCAGCGGTCTACTCGATACGGGGTGTGTTGTGATTTATGGGCCCAGGTGAGTATAAGGTAGCGGAGTATCTGTTGTTAGTATACCGCTGGATCAGTTTTCTGGTAGCAGAGTTATGGTTATTATTGACTAGTTTGGTGATAAGTATAGATTATTGATTTATGTTTTAACAAAAGAGTTAGCGTCTTTGTTTTATGTTGTCCAGAATTCCCGGGAAATTAATAGCGGGTGGTGACAGAAGCCATACTGCAGTGAGGTTACTCGTCTGTTGGAATAACACTGAGAAGCTAGGTAGGGCTGGCAGTGTTAAACTAGGGACTATTTCGTATAAAAGTGGAGTGCGAATGATAGCAAAAGGGGTTTGCTGGTGAAACTTTGGTCTCATTTCCCAATACGGGTGACACTGGAGGAGTAGCAGGTTCTCTGGAGCTTGAGTGAAGGGTAAACAGAGGTTTTTAGCCGCAGTAGAAGAGGAGTAATTCTGAGACTCCAGAAAAAGTCGAAAATTCTATCCTTTTGTTTAGTGGAACAGACAGAGTAGCGAATGTTTTTATGTTGTTAATAACAAAGAATTTAATGAAAAGTATTAAGAAATAAGTTTTCCGTATTACCTTGTGAAGGGAGGGTCAGTCGCTGGAGTTGTACTGACGTCACAGTGAGCCGTGCTGGGATTGGTAGAAACAGCGGGTGTGTGACAAAAGCAGCTTTGTAAATGAGGGGTCAGTAGTAAGGAGCAGAACTGATGTCACAAAAGGCCGCGCTGGCATTGGTCAGACCACGAGCGTGAGCCTGAGTTTGATTGGATAATCAGTTACAAGCCGCGCTAGGATTGGTAGAAAGAGAAATTGTATGCAGGATTCTGATTTGACTGCCAGTGTGAGACGTGCAGATAGAAGATTTCAAGGGTTTGCAGAATACAATTTTATATATCGTTCATCTAGGATGTATGGAGAAAAGAGAAAAATGTTATTTATAAAGAAAATTAAGAATTTCTTTAAGAAAGATAAGCCTGTGTTAACTAGGGAGGGAATTCCTATTCCGCCACCGAAGACACCAGCTTCTTTTATGATGATGGAAAGAGGGTATCATACTTGCGTGTGGTTGGAAAATTGGATAGAATATACGAAAGATGATGGAGTGCTAGCGTTTCCCGAAAATGGTACGTTTAACGGAAGAATTCTTCAGAATTTGAGAATGAGAATGAATGATTTAGAACCAAGACCTAGGTTAACTCTAATACGAGGCTTTAGAAGAATGGGAGACTGAGTCATATGAACACGAGAAATGCAGAAGTGGGAGATATAGAGGATTTTTCCCCAGATACTTGCATGAGTCACGCGAAGGGCAGATGAAACAATGGAGGAGAGCTATGGTATCAGAAGGTTTATATCCAGTGTTAATAGCTGAGGAAGAGTCTGGAGGAAAGTGTAAAGAGAAAACAAAACACTTGAATACAACAGGATATGGTGAATCAGATGATGAGTTATTAGAGGATATTTTAATTAAAAATCCACCACCATATCAAGAAGCAACTAGTGAGGTTACCCCAAGTGCACCAGTGATAGGAATGCCTTTGACCCCACAAATTTTACATGATGCGTCATTTAATAGGGTGCTGCAGGATAAAGAGAGAGATGTTTTGATTAAAACAAGAGAAGAATTAGTTCAGAAAATAAGCCAATTAAGTTTGAATGCTGAAGCTTTGACAGTACCCGTGACCATTGGTCCAGTAATCCCATTGTATGGAGATAAAAAGACTTGCCAGAAACCACAAACTGTAACAATTCCGATGAATAGTCCCAGAAAAGAAGTAATAATTACAGATGATCAGGTCAGTGAAAGTGAATCAGTTATTTCATTAATGGATCTCCCAAATGTAGAACCTTCAACTGAAACTCCGAAAAGAGCTATGCCTACAAATTTGAGAGAGAAGAGATCTTTGGTTCCTGTAGGAACTGGAGGTGCAACAGTAGTTACATAGCTAAACAAAGAGAGAGAAAGGGAACTTCTTTGTCTCCACTCTTATTCCCCAGGAATATATAATAAACAACCAAAGAGTGAGGCCAAGGTATCAAGGGCTATAAACAGGGATCACTCATGTTTTTATAAAGGGTCCTCACTCACCCACCTAGTTGGTGACATGCTTCATCATAGGACTCCCACCAGAGAGGCCGAATGCCTCTCCAGTGTGCTTCAACGCCTGATTACAGCGGAGCAGGATTTTTGAGTGTTGAGTGCAAGTGATGGTGCAAAAAGTGATGTTAAAATAATCTTTACTACTCCTAAAAAAATTTAATAGTAGGGTAGTAAGACTAGGTTAAAAGTGTGTAATGGACGCTATGACTGAATAAATTGATCAGCCATATCCAAAATTAAAACATTAGGTCGACATGTTTCAGCCTCTGTGCGCCAATTGCGAGGCTTTCCTCAGGACCAGGGACCATGGCGGTATGCACTCTCTAAGGTGCACCCTAACCTATGGCCACGTAGAGAACCGGATTACTCACGGTTCAGAAAAACAAACACGCCTCCAACTCTTCTGAATGCGTAATTAAATCTGTGAAAAAAAGGACATTGAAAAGCACATACACAGGACATGACAAATACACATATTTTGCCCGGTGCTTAGTCCCAGAATTCAAGCGATCCTCTGTAATCGCCTGCCCTTCAAAAGTGACTACTTAAATTGCTCCCGTCACATGAAATTAAAATCAACAGTGGCGAATGCGTCTACAAAGTGATTCTTGTTAAACTATCCATTCGGATAGCTAGGTGCAATTACGCAATACCAGCAGTAGATAAAATATATGAAGTATACCAGTTCACTACTTCTGATTCTATGCGAAAAACTGCTTTACCGTCACAAAGTATAAATTATATGTCCGGTTTTCTATATGACTAATTGCCAACTCCGCAATGCCTTAGAAAGATGCCTAAGAAAACATGGTGGAACTACCTTGTTAAGTAAGAAAAGGCTATGTGTTCAAATCTTCTCTAGATGCAACAACTGAGAATGACAGTCACGGAGATGTAAAGCTTACGTTTCGATATGAAGTTATATTACAGCATGGGTCCTGGCAGGGGCGGTGACAAGCCGTCACTTGCTGGCAGGTGAGAAACAAAAAGACGAGGGTCATTACGATTTTATATTAGGGAGAAAAACCCAGTGTTGACCGAATCGTCCTGTGTCACTTACTGCCTCAAAGTCAGCCGCCCGCGTTGCCTAGGTCGTGCCCGTCTACAGGACCCGAAAACTGCAAATAATCCTCCATGAAGAAAATATAACAGGAAGTACCGCCGCTGTCTCTAGGGCGGTGCTCAACTCGCGGAATGACGTCAACGTGCACGCGCGTCATTCACGTCAAGTGAGTAGACCGCTGACCCAGTTACAAGCGTACTGGCTTCCCGGTGAGGATTTGCGCATGCGTACAAGCAGTAATGTCGAGAAAGAATGAATACTGTCTAAACTTACTTGTTGCATGACACCGGGTGCCCAACATAATGTTTATATGGCACCATGATAAAATGTATGTACCCTATGGATGATAGATCACGGTCTCCAGATTATAAAAGAACAGCATAGAAAGCCTGCTTCCGTGATTGAAATTAAACTCAACTACAGAAGTTAATGAAAACTGGGGGATAAGCAACGTCCATGTAGGCCATACCACAATGAAAAGAGCAATGTCTCCTAATTCAAGAGCACAAAAAGGGGGCGGTTACAGCATTTAAAAAGTCTACCTAACAAGAAGCCTAATTTTATTCAGTAATAGCTGGCTGCATTAGCTAGAAAACATAGGGGGACAACTAATGACAGCCACTATAAGTTTATATGTTGTTACACATTTGGTAATTATCTTTTTAAAACCGAACCCCATGGGATATTATCATTCATTCCCTGCTTGTGGGTGGCCAGACGGTATATCCAGCGTTGCTCTTTCTCGAAAAGGAGCTCTGTATATTTTTGCCTGGTTTCAATTGCTCAATTACTGTCCAATGTATGTCGTTGGTAGTATGGTTAGCCTGCATAAAGTGTTCGGTCAGTTTGGTTGTATTCTTCTTACACCGGATATTACTCCGGTGTTCGCTGATACGTAACTTGATTTTTCTGGTCGTCATACCCAAGTAACGTAAGCTACAGGGACATGTGATAAGATATATCACGTTACTTGAATTGCAATTTGTATGGGCTTTTTGAGTCCAGATTCTGTTGGGTTCAAGATCAAGTGTTTTAGAAGCAGTGGTCAGATGACAAATACTGCAATTCCCACACGGGAAGTGCCCAACTATATCGGGTAAGCCCCAAGCATTGAGGACTGATCGATTACTAATAGGCACAGATTTTGAAGGTCGGGTGTGTACCAGGCAGTCCTTAAGGCTCCTCGCCTTTCTGAAAGAGAAAAGGGGTTTGTTCCATTTCCTATTTCCAGTTTCTAGAATCTTCCAATGTTTATTAATGGCTTTCGTGACTGCATTTGAGGCTGTGCTGTACGTCGTCACACATGTCAGTGGGATTTCCTCTTTGTTCCTGAGGTTATCTTCCAGCAATGTATCACGATGCTGATTCCTTGCTCGTTTGTAACTTTTCTTGAGGATGTGTTCAGGGTAGCCACGGCTCCGTAGTTTACCTGATAGTTCTATGGCTTGGGAACGATAGTCATTGATATTGCTGCAATTCCGCCGGATCCTAAGATATTGTCCATACGGGAGATTTTCCCGCAGGGCTCTTGGATGGAAACTGGTAAAGGCTAGAAGGTTGTTTTTTGATGTTGGTTTGTAATATGTTTTAGTGGCAAGCCTTCCTTCTGCTTTTGTAATGGTCACATCCAGAAACACCATCTCTTTCTTATCATGGGTGTGGGTGAACCGCAGATTAGCATCACAGGTATTAACCCAATTGAAAAAATCCAACAGAACTCCCTCTGGTCCTTGCCAGATGACAAAGACATCATCTATGTATCTTTTCCAGCATGTGATATAAGGTGCGAAAGGGTTAGCTGTGGCCAGAATGTATTTTTGCTCGAAGTCATACACATACAGACCGGCCACACTTGGGGCAAAAGTGCTGCCCATCGAAGTTCCCATAGTTTGTAAAAAGAGCTCTCCCTCGTACTCGAAGAAATTTCTTTTCAATGCTAATGTGGCACATTCAATGATAAACTGGCGTGGGACATTGTAATCCCACAGTGCCTCCGTTAAAGCCTTAGCTAGGACAGTAATGGTTGCATCTTGGGGAATGCTTGTATACAAGCTTTCTATGTCCATAGAGACCAAGATGGTAGAGTCTTCATCTATGGAAACATTCTGCAAAAATGAAAGAAGAGTTTTGGTGTCCTTCAGGTAAGTAGAGGTTTTTGTATCAGAGGTTTCAGGTAAAAGTCGCAAAATTTGGACAATGGTTCGAGTAAGGACCCAATCCCTGAAACAATCGGGCGACCTGGAGGTGGAAAGATGTTCTTATGGGTCTTTGGCAGAGGTATAAAAGTAGGGGATAACACTATCCCCTACAGTTAGAAAATCTGCTTCGTATTTAGTAATATGGCCAGTTACTTTAGCAAGGTCAACAAGATTACTGATTTCTGACTTAAGAGACGTTGTAGGATCTGATGTCAAAGGAGTATAATTCCCCCTATCACAGAGGAGGCGTCGGCATTCTGCGTCATAATCAGTTTTATCAAGGATGACCAAGCCACCCCTTTATCTGCAGGCTTGATCACAATGGCGTCGTTGTTTTGCAGATTCTGGAGACTCTGATATTCACTGGCACTCATATTCTTAAACGTATCTGGCTCTTCAAATTTCTCCAAATCATTAAATACTGCCTGCTCAAATGTCAGTATTTCTACTGGAACCATGTGCGGGGGTGGGGTGAAGGAGGATTTCAATCTAAGGCCAGTTTCACCCGTAGTATAGGGTGTATCGGTGGATTGTGTTTTATCAAAATACGCCCTCAGTTTCAATTTTCTAAAGAAATCCGACAACTCAGTTTTCATTAACTTCTGTAGTTGAGTTTAATTTCAATCACGGAAGCAGGCTTTCTATGCTGTTCTTTTATAATCTGGAGACCGTGATCTATCATCCATAGGGTACATACATTTTATCATGGTGCCATATAAACATTATGTTGGGCACCCGGTGTCATGCAACAAGTAAGTTTAGACAGTATTCATTCTTTCTCGACATTACTGCTTGTACGCATGCGCAAATCCTCACCGGGAAGCCAGTACGCTTGTAACTGGGTCAGCGGTCTACTCACTTGACGTGAATGACGCGCGTGCACGTTGACGTCATTCCGCGAGGTTGAGCACCGCCCTAGAGACAGCGGCGGTACTTCCTGTTATATTTTCTTCATGGAGGATTATTTGCAGTTTTCGGGTCCTGTAGACGGGCACGACCTAGGCAACGCGGGCGGCTGACTTTGAGGCAGTAAGTGACACAGGACGATTCGGTCAACACTGGGTTTTTCTCCCTAATATAAAATCGTAATGACCCTCGTCTTTTGTTTCTCACCTGCCAGCAAGTGACGGCTTGTCACCGCCCCTGCCAGGACCCATGCTGTAATATAACTTCATATCGAAACGTAAGCTTTACATCTCCGTGACTGTCATTCTCAGTTGTTGCATCTAGAGAAGATTTGAACACATAGCCTTTTCTTACTTAACAAGGTAGTTCCACCATGTTTTCTTAGGCATCTTTCTAAGGCATTGCGGAGTTGGCAATTAGTCATATAGAAAACCGGACATATAATTTATACTTTGTGACGGTAAAGCAGTTTTTCGCATAGAATCAGAAGTAGTGAACTGGTATACTTCATATATTTTATCTACTGCTGGTATTGCGTAATTGCACCTAGCTATCCGAATGGATAGTTTAACAAGAATCACTTTGTAGACGCATTCGCCACTGTTGATTTTAATTTCATGTGACGGGAGCAATTTAAGTAGTCACTTTTGAAGGGCAGGCGATTACAGAGGATCGCTTGAATTCTGGGACTAAGCACCGGGCAAAATATGTGTATTTGTCATGTCCTGTGTATGTGCTTTTCAATGTCCTTTTTTTCACAGATTTAATTACGCATTCAGAAGAGTTGGAGGCGTGTTTGTTTTTTCTGAACCGTGAGTAATCCGGTTCTCTACGTGGCCATAGGTTAGGGTGCACCTTAGAGAGTGCATACCGCCATGGTCCCTGGTCCTGAGGAAAGCCTCGCAATTGGCGCACAGAGGCTGAAACATGTCGACCTAATGTTTTAATTTTGGATATGGCTGATCAATTTATTCAGTCATAGCGTCCATTACACACTTTTTAACCTAGTCTTACTACCCTACTATTAAATTTTTTTAGGAGTAGTAAAGATTATTTTAACATCACTTTTTGCACCATCACTTGCACTCAACACTCAAAAATCCTGCTCCGCTGTAATCAGGCGTTGAAGCACACTGGAGAGGCATTCGGCCTCTCTGGTGGGGGTCCTATGATGAAGCATGTCACCAACTAGGTGGGTGAGTGAGGACCCTTTATAAAAACATGAGTGATCCCTGTTTATAGCCCTTGATACCTTGGCAACAGTAGTTACCCCTGAAGATATAGAAAGATGGGCACAGGAAATAGATAATCGAAATCCACCACCAAAGATGCTAGACATCAGCAGATTGAAAGTGTAATTGGAAGAAATGATAGTAGGAAGTGTGGGCATAGAAAGATTGAATGTTTATAATGATGAAGAGTTATTATTCTTATGTAAGAGTATAACCAGAAGAGCAAGAGTATATCATGAGAAATTAACAGAAGTCGCTTCAGAAATTGGAATAGATATAGGAAATCGAAGTTGTTGCAGAAACCATATCGAGTGGATTTTACTGACAAAGATTTAGAAAGTGTTAATGCATCTGGAAAGAGACTACAGATAAAGGAGTTGATGAATATTTTGCGAAAATGGGGAGACATTGATAAATGGAGAATTAGATGGATAAGAAAGAAAGAGGAAGTTCAAGTGAGAGAAGCATCATCTGCATTTCCAGTAAGGGAAACAGAAAAGGTTGAAAAATTGTGTCCAATGAGAGAGGTTCTAGGAGGTGGATATGTTCATGTTCCTTGGAGTAGACAAGATATTTTGTCATTTACAAATGACTTTCCAAAACTAAGAGAAAAACCAGTGAAATGGTATAAACAGGTGGAAAGATTTGTGAAAGTTTCAAAGGTTTTATTGAAAGATTTGGATGGTTTATTTGACATTGTGGTACCTGCTGATTTATGGACAGAGTGTAAGATTACAATTGATTGGCCAAGTGAGGAGTATGCTAGAGACTCGAAGACAGGAGCACCCTCAGAGGAGGTGATGAAGAAATATCACCAAGTGATCACATACTTGAAAGGGAAAATTCCTCCTAAAGAAACAGATTGGGTAAAGATAGATAGGACAATGCAAGAATCAAATGAGTCTGTACATGCATATTATGAAAGGTTACTGCAGGTGTTTCAACAGTATAGTGGTTTTGAGAATATTGGTGATAAAGATATGGGACATTTTGTGTATCGATTTGTATATGGTTTGAAACCGGAGATTAGTCAGATGATTCAGCAGCACATGTTGTGTTGGCAGAGTAAGACAGTGGATGAAATTTTAAAGTATGCAAAATATTGCAGAGATGACATTGAGGCGAGGCGTAGAAAGTTAAAGGAGAAAATGATGTGGGCACAAGTAAAATTGGCAGAGCAGCAGGAGAATAAAACAAATACACAAACTGATAATCAAGTGAAAGAGCAAAGTCAGAATGATCAAGCGGCGAATGGTAGTAAATTTATAGGACGAATGAACAGAGAAGAAGCGAAGAAGAAGTTTCCATGTCATGCGTGTGGAAAGCTTGGACATTGGAAGAATGAGTGTAAGAGTATTCAGAATAATAATGGGCCAAATCAAAATTTAATTCCACAGATGCAGAATGAAGTACTTATGAATCAGCAGCAGCAGCAGGTAGTTACTCCACAATATCAGGTGCCACCAGCTCCTATGCCAAACTTTGTGAACCACCAAAGGTTCAGTACGAACACCAGATTTCAAGGAGAAAGTGGTAAGAATAACAGAACAGTTACACAATATTTTTTGCAGAATGATGATGAAAATTCGGACTTCATGCAATGACGGTGCCTGAGGGGGGAGGAAGAGGAGTGCGTACTTGGCGCATCCTTGCCGGTAGATCAGTCAGGTCCATTTGTTGATGGGAAAGTGTAAGGTAAAGACATCACTTTTCTATTGGATACTGGTGCTACCCGGTCTACTGTGAGAACAGCAGACATCCCAAACCTACCCCTCTCGGGAGAGTCCATCTAAGTTGTAGGAGTGTCAAATCAACAGATTAGAACCCCAATCACAAAACCGATGGAGGTGCATATCGGAAACTTTAAAGAAATGCATCGATTTGTAGTTTGCGATTCCAGTCCCGTAAATCTGTTGGGAAGAGATCTATTGTGCAAGATGAATTGCACGATCTATTGTACACCCGATGGTGTCGCTTTCCAGACCCCTGATGAGGATGTTATAAACAAGATGATGCTAGTGAAGCAAGGAACAGAAGTAGATGAGATGTTTTCATTGATGACTGAAAAAGAATTGCCGGAAGAGTTGAGAGCCACAGTCAACCCAGAAGTGTGGGATTTTACAGGAAAAGATATTGGGCTGATGTCAAATGTAGACCCAGTGAAAGTGACAGTAAAGGAAGGTGCAGTTTATCCAAGCACACGACAGTACAAAATGAGTCCAGAAGTGAAAGCAGGAATTATTTCAGAAATTGATCGAATGGTCAAACAAGGCATTTTAAAAGAAATAATGGGTAGTCCTTGTAATTTGCCAATAATAGGACTGAAAAAGCCTAGTGGAAAATATAGAATCGTGCAGGATTTGAGAAAGATTAACAAAATTGTAGTACCACGTTGCCAATAGTGCCAAATCCAGCAGTGATCCTTTATCAGATACCTTGGAATGCAGGCTGGTTTACAGTAATTGATTTATGCCAAGTATTCTTTTCTATTCCTTTGCACTCAGACAGCCAGTATCTTTTCGCCTTTAAGTTTGAGGATCGTATTTTCGCATGGTGCCGAGTTCCTCAAGGGTACACAGAGAGTCCCTCAATTTTTAACCAAATCTTGAAAAAGTGTTTAGAGTCAAAAGTTATGCCTGGAAATTCGGTTTTGGTTCAGTACATTGATGACCTACTGGTGGCATCAAAAACACGAGAAGATTGTGTCACTGACACAATTGCATTACTGAACCACTTGGCTGAAGGAGGACACAAGGTGTCTCCAGAAAAATTACAATTCTGTCGACAAGAAGTTAAATATTTAGGGCATAAAATAGAAAGAGGAGTAAGAAAAGTGACACCGGAAAGAATAAAAATAATCAAAGAGATGCAACTACCTCAGACACAAAGAGAGATGAGAATGTTCTTGGGGGTGGTTGGGTATTGTAGGCAGTGGATTAACAGTTTTTCCATGCTAGCAAAACCATTGATACAAATGACCCGAAAAAGAGCAAAAGATCCAATTGATTGGAATGATGAATGTTTGGAGGCCTTTGTGAAATTGTGGAATTGTTTGTGTGAAGCTCCTGCCTTGGGCATGCCTGATTATTCAAAAGAATTTGCATTGTTTTGCTGTGAGAGAGAAAAATGTGCACTTTCAGTCTTAACACACAGACATGGACTGAGCCGACGTCTAGTGGCGTATTTTTCTGCCACATTGGATCCACTGGCTTCAGCCTTACCTGGCTGCTTAAAAGCAGTAGCTGCTACTTGTATGAGTCTGGAGCAAAGTGAGTCAATAGTGATGGGACATCCTGTAAAGGTCTACGTTCCACACTCAGTTGAAATTCTTCTGACAAGAACAAGAACACAACATCTCACACCTAGTCGGCTGACTAAGTATGAAAGAGTGATTTTGGGAGCAGAAAATGTGACAGTGATAAGATGTACGGTCATGAACCCTGCCACATTATTGCCAGATCCATGCAATGAGGAAGTAAGAGATGAAATTGATTGTTACTGTTTGGATGTGACTGAATTGTGTACTAAGCCCCGTCCTGACATTAAAGAAACACCATTAAAGGAAGCTGATCATGAGTTGTTTGTGGATGGGTCTGGTCTAAGAAATGAAGAAGAAGGATTAAGTGCTGCTTATGCTGTGTGTAAAATTTCGGGGGTAATTGAAGCATCCTGTTTACCAGGAGTCAAATCTGCATACGTAGCAGAATTGGTGGCCTTAACAAAGGCATGCAAAAATGGGAAAAATTGGAGAATAACCATATTTACGGACAGTCAATATGGTTTCGGGTTTGTGCACGATTTTGGCCAACTCTGGATGCAGAGACGATTTCTGACTTCTTCAGGATCTCCTATTAGAAACAGTAAAAATGTGAAAGATCTGCTGGAAGCCTTTCAATTGCCAAAAGAAGTAGCAGTTGTTAAATGCGCTACACATCAGTCAGGAAATGACTATGTGGCAGCCGGCAATAGATATGCTGACCAAATTGCTCGATACTGTGCAAGAAATACAATGGCCATAAACCGAAAAATTGAAACGGGTGAAACCAGCTGCCAACTTATGTTTTTTTCAATTCCAGAAACATGGGATGAGATTAGACAGTTGCAGGGAGAAGTTGAGGAAAAGGAAAAAGAAATTTGGATAAAATCAGCTTGTACAAAAAGGTTGGAAGATGAAGTATGGGTGTACCTAAATGGAAGACCAGTCATGCCAAATTGTTTGCTCTCTAAAATGGCAAGAGTTTATCATGGAGCAACACATATAGGGAGAGATTCAATGATCAGATTATTCAGACAGAGTTGGTACAATCCGAAATTCAGGGTAGTCGCAGAGAGCCTTTGCCAAAGATGCTTAACCTGTCAGCAGCAAAATCCAGGTAGGAAGACAGTGGTTAGCTGGGGAAAAATTGGAAAGGCAGAAGCGCCCTTCACCAGGTTGCAGTTAGATTTTAATGAGTTGCCTCCTTGTAATGGACTAAAGTATGTACTTGTCATAGTGTGCCTGTTCTCAAGATGGGTAGAGGCATACCCCACCAGAAGAAATGACAGTCTTACAGTTGCTAAACTATTCTTGAGGGAGTTTCCAGTCACTTTGGAATCAGATAGAGGACCTCATTTTAATAATGAGATAATTTGATTAATCTGTGCTGCATTTAACATTGAACAAAAACTGCACTGTGCTTATCGTCCAGAGGCTTCTGGAATAGTTGAACAGCTAAATGGCACCATCAAGTCAAGATTAGGGAAAGTATGTGCATCCACAATGCTGAAATGGCCAGATGCATTACCTCTTGTACTGATGGGTCTCAGAAGTATTCCTGACAGAAAGACAGGAATGAGTCCACATGAGGTTCTCATGGGAAGGGCAATGAGACCAGCATTTATTCCTGGAAATAAATTAATGACTATAACTGATGATCTGGTATTGGACTATTGCAAAGGATTGGCTGAAATGGTGCGTTCTGTCTCTCACCAGGTTGGAAAAGACGCAGTTGAAAGACAGCCAGACCAAGCACATGATTTGAATCCTGGAGATTGGGTGCTAGTGAAGAAACACGCAAGGAAGTTGTGTCTAGCACCACGGTGGGATAAACCACGTCAAGTCATACTAGTCACTACCACAGCAGTGAAGTGTGCAGGTTTGCCCAACTGGATTCATGCTAGTCATACCAGAAGAGTTCCGAGCCCATCAGAAATACAAGAGCAACCACTGACTGAGCAGGCTGAAACGTCAGAAGTTGAAAGCTGTGAAATTAAAGAGTCTAGAGTGATAGATTCTGAAAAACAACTATATGACGAACAGCCAAGTACAAGTCAGGAAGAGTGGATACCAGTAATTGAAATACCTGATGATGCTGTCGAAACAAGAAGAATAACAAAACTGAAAAGGCAGGAAGATAGACAGGGAAGGACAGGGGAATAAGAACACACTCAGGTCGAAATAAATAAAGACATTCAGGAACCTGAGGAGGGAAAGGCAGAATTAGAAGAACAAGTTCAGGCAGAAGAAGAAGAACAATCTGAAATAAGACCTGAACAGGATCAGGTAGATCTAGAAGAACAAGTTCAGGCAGAAGAAGAAGAACAAATTATATTAAGACCTGAACAGATGCAAGTAGAGGAAGGTCCAAACACAGAAAATAAAGAACAAGGACAGATTGTGCCTAGATTAAGTGAAAATAAAAGAACTCTAGAAGGCGATAGGGAAGGTGAAAGTGCAGTTCAGGTTAAAAGAGTTAGAAAAGGAGACAATTGGCCAGTAGGAGTGAAGAAATTAAGGTATTATTTGAGAAAATCAGAAAAGAAACCAGAACAAGTAAACCAAGTTACGAGTCAAACGCAACCTAAACAAACTTTAGTAAAACTTACACGAAGAAGCCCGAGATTGAGAAATTTAAATAGAAAATACAAGACCCCTGAGTGGACCTACATTATACTCGAAGAATTTGAAAACTTATATTTAAGTGAAGAAACAGAAAGGGTTCATGTTGCACAGATTGATGAAAGCAAATTGAGACCTCCTTAGAATAAAAAGAATAATTAAACAGACAAAGAAAGAAAAGAGAGAAGAAATTTTCTCAGACTGAAATGGCAGAAGTCGAAGTCACAGAAAGACCAAAACGAGGTTTAAAAAGAAAATGTTTTAGATTTTGTTTTTGTAGTATTTTATTGGTAGTATTAGTATGGTTATTCCTAACAGTAGGAGTACCTTTGTTAATGGAAATAAGTGACAAAAATAATACCATTACTAATGAAAAGATAGATAGAATAAAGGAAACTAAAATAGAAATAGGGGTAGAAGATGAGGCAAATTATCATAATGAGTCAGACTTTAATATGTCTTCAAATGTGTTTACTAAATTGTTATTTCAGTATGTTAATACAATGGAGATTAATAATTGCTATGTTTGCATGAAGTTACCCTCATCAGTATCAGAAGGGGTGACATATCACCATATACCTCTAACATATGGTGTGTCATGTAGTGTTTTATCAAGTTTATTTTATGCAACAGGTAGACTTCCGTATTTTTATTCAAATCTAGATGTAGTATTTTCAGAATTGCCTATTAGAAAGAAAATGAATCCAGTAGCTAGTAGTAGGAATGCAGTTTATGGGTGAATTCTTTTTAACAATGAGTTTAATAGATATAGCTCAGGCACACGAAAATAATTTAACTTGCACCTTACATGAAGGAGAAAAAGAGTTTTTGAATTTAGTAGAAGAAAGGAGACAGGATTTAATAAAGAAAGCTGCTGAACAGAAAACCCATGTACCTCCATGGGCTGAGAAAGAGGGAATCTATGCAAAAGGCAAAGCTCATGCTGCGATGTCCCTGGATTTTGTGAAAAGGGGAAAATTCTGCCTCCACAGATTATAGACAGATTATAATAATAACTACATTGGTTCCAGTGAGTGTGAACACAACTTCCTAATTTTAGGAGGGTGGGGACTAAAAGGGGGAACTGATCCTGTATTTCCAGGAGTTTATTATGTCTGCGGGAACAATGCCTAGTATAGGTTACCTGCAAGATGGTACGGGAGCTGTTATTTTGGAATAGTTTTCCCGAAAATATATCATGTGGACAGAATCAATGGAATCAATGGAAAATCTAATGAACTAACACAAAGAAGAAGAGCTAGTTTTTCTGAAATAGTAGGAGATATATTTAGTGCATTGATACCCTCAGTTGGGGTCATTCTAAATTCACAGAAAATTTGTAAGTTATCAGCCATAGTTGATCGTCTTTCTACAGACACTGCAGGAGGATTCTTAATGATTAACACAGAAATGGTTGCAATTAGGTCTATGGTTTTACAAAACTGTCTTGCTCTTGATATTTTATTAGCAAAAGAGGGTGGAGTCTGTGGTATGTTGAAAATTCAACATTGCTGCACTTATATTCCGGACAAGAGCAAAGAAATTAAAGGGTATATTAGAAATATTACAAGAATGCATAATGACGACCCAACTGGAGGTTGACAGTGTGTGGGGAAAACTAACAAAGAGTATAACATCAATAGGGAAATGGTTTACTGATTTTGGGAAACGTTTTCTAGGTCAAATAATATTACCATTAGTTGTGATAATAACAATAGTAATGATATTAATGATTACATATAAATGTTGTATCTGATGGCGATTGTTCAACCTCGTGAGACAGTGAAATAAGTGAGACACTGGTAAAGTGAGAGAGGAAAAGGGAATACTCACACGGGGACGCGGTCGGGTGCCCCGTATGAGAGACGAACTGGTGGGCTGACAAACGGTCTTAATCATAGGTTGCTCAATCGTGGTAGATGGCAGAAGTACATGACCCCCACTTAGTGTAGTAGTGATGGAGCAGATTCTTCAATTTAATTGAACCGGCTGCGGGACCAATCGTGCCACGGGAATAGTATTACTCTTTGGAATGAATCTGTCAATTCGAACTGCTCCGGTCGTCTGCCTGGTTACAATGACATTGTCCCGCGGCCGGTTCAATTAATTTTTTCCTCTCTCACTTTACCGGTGTCTCACTTATTTCACTGTCTCACGAGGCTGAACAATCGCCATCAGATTGTCCCCATATCCCTTGGTCCTGAAGAGACCCTGCACTGTAAAAGGGTCGAAACGCCGTCGACTGTATTTGAAAGCGAACCAGTTTAACAGCTCTGACTATTGTACACAGAAGCTGGAATAATTACTAAGTTAATCTTTGGTCGCCTTTTAAAAAAATTGTGGAAACCAAGCTGTACACGTTACATGTTTTTCACTGTTTGTTTTATGGTTCCATTTCACTTGGGGACACAAAAGCACTATTGTTTTTTCTTGGTCTGTGTATATATCAATTTGAATTTTACAAATCTGATAAAAAGAATTAATGTAAACATAAAGTCTGCAAGGCCCTCTTTCTTTCTGACATCACCTTAACCCGTTTTTGTGATTGCGATTGTGCATTTGATTATTATTATAGATTAGCCTAACTTTCCGCTGGAACCGTTGTTTCTGTTACACATGACATACCCTGGTTCCTAGTGAGTAGGGTGCCCCTTGTTCTTGTTTTCGCCTGGAGGGAATTTCAAGCGCATGTGCAGAAGGCATTAAAATGGAGCCTTGAAGGCTCACGTGCATGGCATCTGCTTAGTCGAAATGAAAACCAGCTATTTTACTAATGCTAATGCGGGGAAAGTATTAATAAGTAAAGAGGGTTAGAGTAGAGATGGGTGGTATACAGTGAGACCATTTATTTGTGAAAGTAACATTTGTCTTTTTGACTTTATTATTAGTGCGCATTTGGGCCTTTCGCGGATGACCAAAGTAAGCTGAGTCACGTGACTTTTGCGCAGGCCCACAAGAAAGTTAACCCGGAAGGATGACCAAGGTATGTCAGCCGTCCAAGGACAAGAATGATGTGCCCTGAGAACAGAGGGTGAAGAGTTCAGCCAAGAGGACTCATCTTCATGATTTTGAAATAATTGTTACCAATAAAGTTTGGATATGTATGGGAATGGAAGAAATGAACAAAGTTTAAGGGGATGGGTTTTGCGGACAATAGAACGATAGAATAAAAGTAATATGTAAGTATGGTGTGATGATCCTCCCCCTTGCCTGACCTATTAGATGTGTTATTTTTATGATATTGAAACTTTAGTGGGTGGTACATGATGAACGAAGGATATAATTGAGGTAGCTTTAGTTAGTTAGTTAGCTAAGCGGAGCACGGATGAGCAGAGCTCGGGATGCTGTCTGGGAGTTTGTGTTGATGAGGTGCTGACGCAGGGAGGGGTGCTGTGAGATGCTGATGAAGAAACCGAATGCAGAACCATCTATCTTAATTTAATTGGGCTAGACAAGAAGATCGCGGAAGAAAACTCGAGGAGGAAGAGAGTGTCAGAGAGGGGTGCGACGCAGCCGTCGGTATTTAGAGAGGTCAACTATCCTGTCCTGAATCCTGTCCTGAAGACTTTGTCTCCTGATCTATCTCGGGGGACCCACACCAGCCCTTTGGCCAGGGGGTTGGTCTTCACACCATCCTTGGTAATTATTATTTCTTGTCTGTTTGTAGATGTTCTTTCCTCTCTATCCTCTCTTTTATGAGCATAGTTATTGCATGAGTCTGAACTATTTTTTTGTTTAAATTATTATTTCGATTTTGAATTTACACTCTTATGAATGAGGGTGTTTGTGCTGAAATTTTGAGATGGTTCACATTCATTTAACTTAGATAAAGATTTTAAAACTTCCCGAGTCTGTGGTTATTTACTTTAAATTACAGGACAGTTTAGAATTATGTTCATTATCACCATCAATTAGTTCAACTAATGGTCCATCGACCAGAGGAAAGAACTTTTTGATCAGTGAAAGGTTAGTTAGGAATAAAAAATAACTAATCTTGAGGATTATGAAATTATAAAACTAAAAGACTCCAGCGGTCTACTCGATACGGAGTGTGTTGTGATTTATGGGCCCAGGTGAGTATAAGGTAGTGGAGTATCTGTTGTTAGTATACCGCTGGATCACTAACTCCATTTCAATCAATCATCTTTCTCCCTCTCTGTCAAGAGTCCACGCGCTGCTCTACCTCCGAAGCTGCTGTCTAGTCGACAAAAGGAAAAACCGCCACTGCTCAAGGCCCTAGAGGCTTACCTCTTTCTATAGATGCAGATGCCTGAAGGGTGCCTGAGGAGAACTGGACCTCCCTAGGTTTACAGTGGGATGACTGCCTCTGCACCCATTTCAGCAGAGAGATTGTGAGTACATTGCTTTCTTTATCCAACATACACCATTTTTTTTCTGGCCTTTGAGGTTGGCATTCATCTACTGCAGATTGTCAGAGAATGTAAGAGCTTTCTTAATTTATTCTGTTGACCCTGTTGATAACCTAGGATACTGTACTTTACACTTCACAAGCGGTGCCCCTGGCCTCGGTGGAGGTCACGGCATCACTGGCGGCATCGCTGACAGCATCAGTGTTGTTTTTCTTGGGTTGCAGCACCAACCACACGCTTCCAAGTGCCCAGAAACTGGAATTGGCACCCTTTGGCAATCAGGAGTCCAGCAGAGGAGTCCAGGTGTTGTTAGCAAGTTGCAGATTAAATCTTTGTGTCCCTGAGACTTCAGAACAGGAGGCAAGCTCTACTTCAAGCCCTTGGAGAATCTTCTTAAGCAGGATAATACAGCAAGGCAAAAGTCCAGTCCTTTCCACTGCCCACAGCAACTGCAGGCCAACCCAGCAAAGCAAGACACAGCAAAGGGACAGTATTTCTCCTGACAGCTCTTCATCTCTTCTTCTTGGCAGGGTCCTCTTAGTCCCGAAGTAATCTAAAGTTCTGGGGTTTTACTTCTAATATTTATACCCCATTTTCTCTTTGTAGTCTTTGTTGCAAGAGTTTCTGAGCTCAGTAAAAACCAGTTCTGTCCTCCCTGGTCCAGCTTTACTACAGGAAGTGCTAATAAATATCTGAGTTTAGAGAGCCTAAACTCTAAATCTCTAACTACTCCTAATTGAAAGTTATACATATAAAATGGTTCAGTGTAGCTCCAATGATAGCCTATGGGACAGCCAGCCTTTCAACAGTGAAAAACGAAATACACTGTATTTCACTATCAAGACATGTAAAACACACCAGTACATGTCCTACCTTTCACATACACTGCACCCTGCTCATGGGGGTACCTTGGGCCTACCTTAGGGGTACTTTACATTTAAGACAAGGAAAGGTTAGGGGCTGGCAAGTCGGTGTACTTGCCAGGTTGATATGGCAGTCTAAGAGTCAGCGCGCAGACACTGCAGAGGCAGGTCAGTGACACATTTACAGGCCTACTCATGTGGGTGGCACAACCAGTGCTGCAGGCCTACTACTAGCAATTGATTTACAGGCCCTGGCACCCTCAGTGCACTTTACTGGGGACTTACCAGTAAATCAAATATGCCAATCACGGATAACCAATCATAATTACAATTTACTCAGGGAGCACTTGCACTTTGACTCTATTCAGCAGTGACAAAGTGCTGAAAGCATCTAAGCCACAAAAACGAAATCCTGTACACAGTCATAAATGCAGGAGGTAGAGGCAGAAAGTCAGGGGAAACCACACCAAGGATGCCAAGTCTAACACGTGTCCCCTCCAGCTGAAAAGTGGGGAGAACTACCCACCCCACTAAGAATCTGGACAGACCATCGGCATTGGTGTGTCCTGTACCAGGGCGGTGTTCCACTGTAAAATCTATCCCCTGTAGGGAAATGGACCACCTCAACAGTTTTGTATTCTCACCCCTCATCTGCATCAACCATCTGAGGGGCCTGAGGCCTGTCTGAACCCAGAAGTGAGTCCCTAACAAGTAGGGTCTTAGCTTCTTCAGCGGCCAGACCACAGGAAATGCTTCTCGTTCAATTGCACTCCACCCCTGTTCCCTGGGAAGTAGCCTCCCACTAAAGAAAGCTAAAGGTTGGTCCAGGCCCTCATCGTTCAATTGTGAGAGAACTGCACCTACACCATGCTCTGAAGCATCTGTCTGCACAACGAATTCCTGGGAGAAATTGGGTGTCTTGAGCACGGGCTCCGTGGACATGGCAGATTTCAGGGCATCAAAAGCGGTTTGACAGGTATCAGTCGTGATCACTTTCTTTGGCTGCTTCCTGGAAGTCAGCTCAGTCAGGGGGGCAACAATGGTGCCATATCCCTTGACAAACATTTGGTAATAGCCAGTGAGGCCTAAGAAGGTTCTCGCCCCAGTCTGGGTCTTGGGGGGGCTCCCAAGCCAGAATGGTGTCAATCTTAGGTTGGAGGGGCACCACCTGGCCGCTTCCTACCTGGTGCCATAAGTACAACAAAGACCCCTTCCCTATTTGGCACATACTGGCCTAAATAGAGAGGCCCGCCTTCTGCAGGATCTTCAATACTTCACAGAGGTGATGCAAGCGTTCCTTCCAACTGAAGCTGAAGACTGCTATGTCATCCAGGTAGGCGGCGCTGAAATCCTCCAGCCCGGACAGTAGTTGGTTGACCAGTCTTTGGAATGTGGCAAGGGCGTTCTTCAACCCAAAGGGCATGACCCAGAACCGGTAGTGCCCCTCTGATGTTGAGAACGTAGACCTCTCCTTGGCCTCATCAGTTAAGGCAAACTGCCGTTGCCCAGACATCAAATCAACCGTGCTGAGGTACTTGTGAGCTCCCAACCAATTTAAGAGCTCATCAGCTCTTGGGATGGGATGCGCATCAGTCCTGGTGATGGTATTGAGCCCACAGTAGTCCACACAGAACCAGAGTTCAGGTGTGGCACTGGCTGCAGCAGCTTTTGGAACCAAGACCACCGGGCTAGCCCAGGGACTGCTGGAGGGCTCTATCACCCCTAGCATCAGCATCATAGAAACGCATCCCTGATGCTGGCCTTGACCCTGTCAGCCAACCTGTAAATCTTATGTTTCACAGGCAGGCTGTTCCCAGTGTCCACGTCATGGACATACCAATGAGTGAGGTCTGGGGTCAGAGAGAACAGGGAGGCAAACTGTCCCAGCACCTGGCAACAGTCCCTCTGCTGCTCCGGGGTCAGGGTGGGGGAGAGATTTACCCCATCCACTGACCCATCTTGCTCCTTGGTAGACTGAAGGTCAGGAAGAGGTTCACACTCCTCTTCCATTCCATCATCCGTTGCCAAGAGCATGTTCACTTCAAACCTCTCAAAGTGAGACTTGAGGCGGTTCACGTGAAGGACCCTCAAGGGGTTCCTTGGAGGCTGCAAGTTCACCAGGTAGGCGATGTCACTCTTATGCTTCACCACCTCAAATGGCCCAGTCCACTTGTCCTGGAGTGCGCAAGGTTCCACTGATGCCATCACCCACACTTTCTGGCCAGGTTTAAACTCTACCAGAGTGGCATTCTGGTTGTACCATAGTTTCATCTCCCCCTGGCTTGCTTCCAGGTTTTCCTGAGCGAATTTCCTGGAGCAAGCAGTCTGGTTTCTGAAGGCCAGCATGTAGCTAAATACATCCTGGGGAGGTTTCCTGGGAGTTTTCTCCCAGCCTTCTTTCACCAGACTGAGAGGACCTCTTACAGGATGCCCATACAATAATTCAAAGGGACTGAACAGTAAGGATTTCTGCGGGACTTCTCTGTTAGCAAACAGAGGACATGGCAAGAGGACGTCCCACTTACGCCTCATGGGGTCTCCTAGACCTGTGATCATGCCTTTCAGGGTTCGGTTGAATCTCTCAACCAACCCATTTCCTTGGGGATGGTAAGGAGTGGGGAACTTATAACTTACACCACACTCCTCCCATAGAGACGTCATATACTTGGATATGAAGTTGGTACCTCGGTCTGATTCCACCTCTCTGGGGAAACCCATGCGGGAAAAGATACCCATCAATGCACGGCTCACCACAGGGGCTGATATTGTTCTGAGAGGGATAGCCTCCGGGTACCGGGTGGCATGGTCGACTAAGACCAGGATGTACATGTTGCTTAAGGCTGTCTTGGGGGCCAGGGGCCCCACAATGTCAATTCTCACCCACTCATAAGGGGTGCTCATCACTGGAAAAGGTTGAAGAGGAGCCTTTACCTTCCTCCCACTCTTACCACATGCCTGGCAAGTCTGGAAAGACCTACAGTGTGTATCTGATTGCCTTCGCATTTGGGGCCAATAGAAGTGGGTGACAACCCTGGCAAAGGTTTTGTCTCGCCCTAAATGTCCTGCCAAAGACACATCATGATCCAGTCCCAGTAGGAAGGCTCTAAAGTGCTGGGGTACCACCAGCACATGGGCTGACCCAGGCTCAGCAACCTTAGGCTCAATATACAGGAGACCATTCTCCCTGTAGATCCAGTGTGATCCAGACTGATCACGGGCTGCCTGGTCTGCAGCCTGCTTGCGCAAACCAAATAGAGTAGGGCATTCCATCTGCTCGTGGCAGAATTCTGCCCTGGTGGAACCCCCTCCAGCTGCCAATGGGTCAGCTCAGGTAGGTCACCCAGTTAGGCCACTTGCTCCCCTGTAGGCTCCAGGGTACCCCCCTCAGGGTCTGCCTCCTCCCTGACCATTGGAACTTGTGGGGCAGGTTTCCTGCACCCTCTGCCCCTCTTCCTTCTGGCAGGCACCTGGGCCACTCTTTCAGGCTCCAGGTCCTCTTGATCACCCTTACCGGCTGCCATTGACTGAGTCGTCACACAAGCCCACTCGGGCAGACCCAACATCTCCAGATGATCCCGGCGTTCCACCTTCTCCCGAAGGGGAACTCTCAAGGTCGTTGCCAAACAAACAATCAACAGGCATGGCAGGACTGACAACTACTTTCAAGGTACCTGGGACCCCACCACACTCAAAGGGAACCTGCCCCACCTTATAAGGCGCTCTGAGTTGTCTGCTGTAACTACTTGGTGAAGCACATTGGGGACTATAAGCTCTTCAGACACCAACTGACACCTGACAGATGTCACACCGGGTTCTGTGTTTTTTTCCACCCTTTGTCCATTGATGGTCACCTACTGCCCGCATTTCTTAGTGTTCTCGGGCAGGAGGGTTCTCTGGCCCATCTCACATCTCAAGAGTCATTTCAGCTGGCTCCCACCCTCCACTTGGAATCAACTCCTCCCCCAGCACTACACTAGCCAAACCAGGTAACGGTGCACCAGTGGGTGCTGGTGTGGCCTTGGGGCACTTGGGATATCCTCTCATGTGACCCTCCTGGTCACATGCAAAGCACTTATGGGATCCCCTATCTCCAGCTCTCCCCCTAGGGGGTCATGGCTTCTTTACACTGGGGGGCTGGGAATACTTAGCCTGGGAACTCGTTTGGGGCCATTTAGAGAACTCCTTCTGGTTACCCTTGTCCCCCCCCACTACTCTTCTGCTGGGTACCCTGCCCACCTTTGGCTGAGTTTCCCCATACCCCTTATGAAACCTGGTAGTCCTCCAGTGGTTGCTTCCTGAGGAAGCTTCCTGGGGTCAGTCAACTTACTATCCATCAGATGCTGGCCCAAGTCTGGAACACCAAGACTATATAAATGCTCCCATGCAATTAAATCATACAACCCCTGATAGTCAGTTAACTTGCTGCCCTTTAGCCAACCATCCAGTGCCCTGCAAAAAAGAGTCAACTATTCAACCCAAGTGTTGGACTCCATTTTCTTAAAAGATCAGAATTTTCCCTATACTGTTCAGGTGAAAGCCCATACCTGAGGCATAAAGCTCCTTCATGTTGGGATACGTAAGGGTAACTGCCTCCTCCAGGGGTGTCAGGGTGTTCCTCCAATTGGCCTTAAAGTGTCTCCAATAACACCGCTGGCCCTTGTCGTCTAGAAATCTTCTCGATCAGGTGGAGCACTCTCCTTATGTTATCATGAGTTTGTTGCCCTTTAATAAAACCCGACTGATCAGGATGGATAAGGTCTGGCATCATGTTTTCTAATCTGGTTGCTAGTATTTTGGAATATAGTTTGGCGTCTAAATTAAGTAGTGCTATTGCCTATAGGAGCTACAGAGATGGGGATCTTTCCCTGGTTTCGAAATAACAGTTATTAGAGCTTTATTCATGGAAGAAGTGACTGCTGCCCCTTCTGCCATATGATTGAAGAGGCGGGTTGGATGAGGTATCACTTCTGTACTAAATGTTTTAAAAAATTGGGCTGTCAGTCCATCTGGATCCAGTGATTTATGGCATTTCAGTGCTTTAATCGCTAGCCGCACTTCCTCGTCTGTAATGGGTGCACATAAAAGCTCATTGTGAGCGGGTGTTACTTGTGGAAAATCTACAGAAGTGAGATATACATGCTGGGACGGGCGTTTGTGTCTTCTGCACGGTATAGTTGCTCATAGAACGTGCCAAATATGTGTGCTTTACCCATATCTGAACTTTCTAATTCCCCTGCAGTATTAAGGATTTTCCCTATGTATTCCTTTTCTCTCCTAACCCTAAGCCATCTCGCTAAATGGGCACCCACCTTGTTGCCGTGTTCATATGAGGTACGTTTTAAACACAGGAGTGTAAGTTCCGCCCTGTTAGTGTAAATTGCATTAAGTTTCCCTTTCCATGCAGTCAGTGTACAGTGGAGGATACAAGTAGGATTGGTTTTGTGCGTGTGCTCTAGCTCCCATAACTCATCTTCCAGTGTCAAGGTTCCTTTGTTCTCTGCTTGTTAAGAGTTTAATTTAATTCAGTGCATTTACCCCTCAGAACTGCCTTGAATGTCTCCCAATTATTTGATGGTGTAGTATCCTGGGGTCGTTTTATTTGAAAAAAATCCCTGATAGCTTTTCAAAGGTCGTCCCCTGAAAGCCTGTCGCACACCAGGGAACCAGGAAAGAACCAACGCGAGAATCTTGATGAGGGAGTGCCCCAGTCGAGACACACCAATATCGGTGCGTGATCAGAGATCATGATCAAGTGGATCTTTGCTGCTCTCAGGTCGCCCAAGAGAGCCTGGCTGAAAAAATTTGATTTAAGGAGGAGTATGTCTGATGGACATGTGAAAAGAAGGTGAAGTCTTTCATGGTGGGGTATAACGCTCTCCAGGCATCAAAAAGCCCTAAATCCTGTTGGCCTGTTTTAACCCTTTTGAAAATCTGCCTTTGGGAGCACAATGTGGGTGAGTGCTATCTAGACTTGGATGCCATGTTAAGTTAAAATCTCCCATGAGTGCTATCGTTCCTTCAGCATAGGCCCCCACCATTGTCAATAGGGAGGTAGTAAGGGAATTTGGTTAGTGTTGGGAGTGTATGCCATTGCAAAGTTACATAGCCTTCCCTTGAGTCGCCCCTTCACCATCACTATGCTCTCTTCTTTGTCTGTTTTGTATCCCTCTGGATGAAATTTTGAAGCTGAGTGAAATAGTTTCTGCTTCATACTTGCTGAGGATTTGTTAATCAGGGGGTAGGATTTAAGCTGCAGTCTGTGGTCTTCTGTTAGCTTGAGATGAGTCTCCTGTAGAGCCACCATGTCATAGTGTTGGTCAAGCAGGTATTATAACACCCTTTGGAGCTTAAGAGGTGAATTCAGGCCTCTCACATTCCATGTTAATGTGGAAATCATTCCAAAGATGCCAACCCCCCAGAGACATGCTGACAGTACCCTCTCTCAACCCATAGCCCCATCCCCTCAACCTTCTGTTTTTGTCCATCTATCCCTACTGTAAAGCCCTCCAGGCAATCAATGAAAACTGTATTTTCTCCAGTGAGCTTTTCTATTGACATAAAGTAGGACCATCGCAATACCCCAAAACAACAGAACCAAAAACCCCAAATCAAAACCCCTAGGCCAACTGGTCCCAATCCAACATCACAGGTACGTTGATAAAGCATTGTGGTGGGTGATTCGGTCAGAGTCTGCTACCACATTTGTATGTAGGTATCATCAGTCATGGGCAACAATCACATAAAGATGATGTTCTAGGGGGTATAGGCCCTAACCCCACACTGCACAAGGCTAGACACAATTCTACAACCTTCACCAGGTTCCACTCAAAGGTCTTATCCAGTCTCTGCAGTATGTTGACCTCATGGTGTCGAAACTGTCCAGTACTAACTATGGTTTGTGCCCTTAATGGTTTGGATCACGGTTTCTTTGGGTTCAGCAAGCGTCGTTGGGATAGCCAATGACCCCCTTCCCTCAGTCCGGCACTGCCATTATTTGAGGGTTCTGGGTCATCTGTAGACCGCTGCAGCTCAGGATTTGGTAGGCCTAGAAAATCCATAGCTTCCGCAAGGTCAGTTACGTGATGTGTTTTGTTACGGAGATCAAATGCCAAACCGAAGGGATAGGTCCAGATGTATTTGATACGATCGAGTCCCACTTTTTCAGTCACAGGTCTGAACTGTTAGTGACGAGGAAGAGTTGCTTGACCCACGTCTTGGTACAGTGCACATGTAAAACCCTGAAACATTATTGTATCTTTTTTCCGAGCTGCCTGGAGGATGGCCTCTTTCACTTTAAACGAGTGCATTTTTTGGAGGATGTCTCGTGCGCGTTTCCGGTCCCCAGGGACTTGTCTTCCCACCCAATGAACCCTCTCTAACTTGTTCTTCGTTTGACCATCTCCGAGTACCTCCACGAACAGGCCTAAAAAAAAGCCTCCAAATCTGATTCCTCCGCTCCTTCATCCTGGTATCGGATTCTAATATTGTCCCTTCGGGATATGTTTTCTAAATCTTCATTTTTAACAGTGCTACCTGTAGCTGATTGCAGAGATCTTGTGTTAGGCTCCCCAGGTTGCTCGTACAGTGTTCCAACTCAAGGGTCTTGGTTTCCAAATCCAGCACCTTGGTGCCTACAGAATCTATATCTTGTTGAAGGGAGGTCAATCGGTTGTTAAGATCTGTCTTCAGTTCATCCATTGCTGAGGCCATATCCATTTTGAGTTCCACTCTGAGCTCTGTCTTAAAGTCTCGCAATGAAGGGAGCAAGTCTTTAGAGAGGGCCATAAAACTTCCTGTGTCAGTGGACTCCTGGGAGTCCCGCTTCTCCGCTGGGGTGAAATAGCTGGACACCCTATTGGGCTGTTTTTTCGGTGCCGTGAAGTTGGCTTGTCTCAGTATGTGGGGCGGTTGGCCAGCTGTCTCTGCCTCTCAACATATCCCGCCTCTTATGCTCCACGAACCTCTGTCTCCAACGAGTGTTCAAAGGGAAACTCCATGTAGGGGTATCACTGGCAGCAAAGATATCCAGTTCTCTCCTGTAACCTCACCCTCATTGGAGGGATGCAGTGGTTGATATACTGGCCTGACCAGACGGCCACTGCCCCGCTGGATATGGTGTCAGGTGACTGATCACAGGTAGTGTTCTGAGTGCAAACAGAGCAGAGGTGAGCGGTTAGTGTCCGGCCCAAGACTCAGCACCTGCTCCGTAATTCTCAGTTCTGCCTCAGTATTCCCTCAGGGGTCTCATTGGAAAATCACCATCTTAAGGTCAAGCATAAAGCCTGTTACTGCACCCGTGTCTCAGATTTCCTGGGCGAAAAATGGATCAGCGCGTCATTTCAACAATCAGCCAGCAGGTCTCCCATTCAGGCCGAAACATCATGAAGGGGTCCGCCAATGCCTCCTGCCCTCACTATCTCCCTACTGTGTTACCGATCCGCCATGATGGAGTCAGGCTGAGCACTTGGTTGGCCCCCGGTGCCTCCTACCATGTAAACCTAAGGTCCCATGGTGTCTCTCTACTTCTTGGGAGCCATCTAAGGAGCCGCACTGGGGCTGCTGCGATGTCTCCACGAAAGCTGATCATGCTGTTGGACTCCTGTGGAGTCTCCGGGCCTCAGCGCCGGCCCTCCCGGGAGGAACCAGAGACCGGAGACCCCCTTTCCGTGGTGGATGTGTGCAGAATCGCCAGGTCACCTCCCACCAGTTCTCGCTGGGCACCGTCGGGGCTCACCAGTGCCTTTCACCCAACCACCTGCTCGAAGGCCGGGTGCCGCCATCTTAAGTGGAGTTGGAGTGGAGTCGGCTGGTCTGCAATCTGCTTCCAATCAGCTCTCAAACCACAGTATCGGTGCAGGAAAAGGTTTGATATTGGCTTCCTGGGTGGTTATGTCACCATTTTGTGTCTTTGTTGTGCTAAAGTGTGCAGTTGCACCATAGTTTGCTTAGGGGTGGTAGTGGAGCCACCGTAGTTCACGTACACTCGGCCATCTTGACTGGCCACACCCGCTGTGGCCATTTTACCTTAATGCACGCAGTTCCTCTGGAATCGTCTTCTCTCCTGACAATGTGGATACTGTTTTTCTCAAGAGGCTTCTTTTTATGTTTGCTGAAATTTTACTAAGGATACTGCCCTCATGTTTTATCCTAAATGGTTTTGCTGCTTTATTCCTCTGCTGCCTGCATTTGCTTTGCGCTATGTGATGAACTTTCTTTTTGCATATTATCAACAGGGGAATTGCCTGCTGGATATTTTTTATTTACCTTTTAATGTACTTTAAATCTTACTCCCGTTATGCATTGTTCAAGCTGAAAGGTTCGTTTTGTTGTGGTGCTCAGCTTTGTTCCTCTTGTTCCACCTCCGTTCTGGTGTTATAACATTTTAATAAGGCACTAGCTGTCTTTTCATTTGAGCACTATAGCTGTTTACGTTGTATTCACTCATTGCGGCTATATTTGCTGACTTGGTTGTTTCTGATGGTAATCCATATTTTATGGGCAGATTAAAGAAACATAAAGCTTCTCCTCATTACGAGACACTATCCTCTCAGAAGTCATTGCATTTTTTCAAGGCGGACAGCTGCCCTATTCGAAGCTCCTTGTCTGCACCAAAAATGTCTTCCTCATCCTCGCCTTCTCCCAAAACTTGTTATGCTGCGTCCACATCTACACACAAGAGAGTTAAACAGGATCCTCCTTCTCCTGTCAAACCTTCTTCACCTATTTCTCTTGAACTCGTGCTGGAAGAAATATGTGTGCTGAGTCCATTTGTTGAGGAAACAAACGCGCACATGCAAAATCTTGATGACAAATGGTATCAAATGGAAACAAAAGTCTCAGCACTGGAGCAACGTACCAGTGATGTGCAGGATGAGGCGAGTAACATTTCAGTTCTTGAAAAGGAGATAGCAATGTTGAAATCACATTCTGAAGACTTAGAAAATAGAAACCGATGAAATAACCTTCATCTTTATGGTCTTCAGGAAGGCCTTGAAGGAAATTACTCCATCACATTTTTTACTTTCTTACCTCAACTAGTGGGATTCTCATCTTCCATAATATTGAACATTCAACGAACTCACTGGCTAGGTCAGCATCCACAATTTCCATCTTCCTCAACCAAACCAAGAGGAGTGATTATTTTCTTTCTTGAATTTACCGACTTATTGAAAGTTCTCAATGCAGCAAAGTAAAAAAAGCAATTCCTTTGGCAAGGGACTAAGATTTTCATTAGGCAGGATGTTTCAAAAGCTACAACAGCCAAGCTAAAAGAGTTTCTGGCTCTTCGACCACAACTTCATTCTTTAGGTGCTCGCTTTGGCTTGTTACACCCCTGTCTTTTCAAAGTGACTTTGCAGAACAAAACAACCTCTTTTACAACTCCTGCGGATCTTCGAGATTTTCTTCGTTTTCTTTCCATTAACTTCATGGAAACATCTGGTCCCTCGCCAAGATGACTGCTTTACATGATTCTCCTCCAGTTGTCATAGGCTTTTAATATTCTGTCTATTTTGCACTTGCTGCCTCATGCTATTTTACTATGCTTGCCTTGTTTAATGTCATTCACCAACCTATTTATTTCTTTACAGTTTCCTTGTTGTTTATTGTATCCTCGTTTTGTTTTGCTTCATTCGTCCATTGAAGCGTCTTGACTCCCTTGCTGTGCTGTCATGATTCTGTGCTGTCACCGGCCCCTCCCTGGTGTTCATCCTCATCAGGTATGTTTTTACATTTGATAGTGTTTGACATGTGCTGTCTTTTCTTTCTTCATTTTCTTTTTCCCCTTCTTTGTTTCCTTTCTTCTGTTCTGGTCATTTTCTATCTTCTTTTTTTCTTCTTTAATTTCCCTATGATTGTACAATTTGTTATCTCAGAAGACCTTTTCTTTATATATATATTACTGTTTGTTTTACCATTCAATGTTATTTCCTGGAATGTCAAGGGAATTATTAATCCCATAAAAAGGCAGAGAATTTTGTCCCTTCTGGCTAAATACACTCCTGACATTGTCTTTTTACAGGAGACCCACTTTACTGAAGTGGAGGCTCTGAAACTTAGGAGTGGATGGGTGGGTTCCGTTTTTATTTCTCCTTCTTCAAATAAGAAAAATGGGGTCATACTCCTTTGTTATAAAGAACTAAAATTAGTAACATTGTCCCAAGAGTCTGATATCGAGGAGAGGTGGATAATTGTTAAGTTACTTATCAATGATATCCCTTTAACAATTTGTAATATTTATGGCCCTACTCAATTGGATTACGCCTTTTGGCCTTCTCTTCCCCAAAAATGTTTGCAATATGCTATTGACTTTTTCATTTGAGGAGGTGATTGCAATCAAGTAATGGACCCTTCTGTTGATCGTCAGTCCTCAATTATATTCACACCCCATAAAATGCATAAAACATTTCACTCTTTCCTTAGCCTATGTCTGCTTGTGGATTCATGGAGAATTTGTAACCCCTCTAACAGGAAATTTTCCTTTTTCTCTGCACCACATGGCACCCTTTCCAGACTTGACCATATTTTTGTCTCTATAATGCTCTCTCAAAATGTTATTACTCCTCCATGGAGTCTATAATGATCTTTTATCATACACCACTCATTACAGATTTTGATTTACTTTCATTTCATTCCAAATCTAATAGATGGAAATTTAACAATTCACTTTTACTCGATCCCTCTTTTTTATTATCTTTTGCGCCTTTTACTGAGGAATTCTTTAATATTCATTCATCTTCGGACATTTCTCCTCAGTTATTGTGGGATATGTTCAAAGCTACAGCTCGTGGACACATCATTGATTTTCTTTTTAGCAAGAAAAAATCTTGCATTAAACAACATCAATCCCAATTATCAAATATTAAACTTCTAGAACATCAATATTTTTCTTCCTCTTCTGCGCCTGATTTGCAAGAACTTATTCATGCAAAACTGCATTTTAATACAATTTCACAGATAAGGCCTCTTCTATTCTACCTCGTAGTAGTGCCCGTTGAAACAATGGTGGACGTAATAAAATGGGGAAGCTTCTAGCGAATTATTTAAAGATCTGTAAACACCATTACACCTTAGATTCAATTAATACTGATACAGGAAATCCTGTGTAGAAAGATGCTGAGATCCTGACTGAGTCTTTAAAGTATTATCAAACTCTCTGTACTCCTGAAGCTCCGCCCCAACCTTCTCAGATTGATGCTTATTTGAAAGAAGTCAAAAATCCTAATTCTGAGCGCATACATTTTTCTTCCCTAGAAACTGATATATCTTTGTCAGAAATTCTTCGAGCACTTCAATCTCTTAAATAGGGTAAGACTCCAAGGCCTGATGGGTTCACGGTTGAATTCTTTCTTCATTTCTCTAATCTTTTGCTTCCCAAGTTATTACATCTTTTTCAGTTCTTTTCTAACTTGGGTTCTGCAGGTGGTACCTTTCAGAGGGCCACTATATATCTCATTCATAAAGAAGGCAAGGACTCGACCCTCTGTAAGAATTATAGACTGTAAGAAGTTACGCTGGATAAATGAGGCAGATAGCAAAATTCCTTGTCTTTTCTATGTTTATTCAGTTATAGGGTTTAACTGGACTCTCCCGGTTTCATGAGGACCAAGGTCTTTTCTCTTCTTCTGTTAGAAGCTCCTGGGGAATTTTCTCTGCTTCGGAGTACCAGCGTCCCTTGTCCCTCGAAAAAAACAACAGAGCCCAGGTAAGTGTTTATTAATTCACACTTAAATACTTTTGTTGTCGGACGAGGGGTGTAGGAGATTCACCATTAAAAAAATACCTTTACCCGTGAAAACCACAACAAATATATTTTTAAAAAAGAACTCCTCGCATGAGCTATTTCTACACTAAGGCACCGTTAAGCTCATGCTTCTTATTATTTTCTTTCTACCGGACTGCGCAGTGAGGCTAGTTTCCCCCTTCCACCTTCCTGCCGGCCAGGTGCTGTATAGGGGCACATACCTGAGAAAGCCACGTTCCTCAAGGAATGTGGTGGGAGACTTCGTTCTGCCGCTGGCCTCCGGTTGGCTTTCTAGACAACTGGGACGTCTCAGTTTCTGGCAGTTTTTCAATCCTCAACCCCGGTCTGGGCACTTCCTCTCCACCGCGTTCTCTTGCCACCAATTTCTCTCCATGGCGTTCCTCCAACGGGGACTTCTCTTACCGGCATTCTCCTGGCATCGCCCAGCTGAGACTTTCCCGAACACACCACTCCTTCTCCTGGCTTCCTGGATATCCTGTTGATCGGTTTACGTCTGTGGTGATTGGTCCACGTGCTCCACCGACGTCATCACCGACAATCCCTTTCTTAAAGGGACCGGGTTCTTCACTGGGGTTTCCCGTTTCAGGGAATGAAGTGAAGTCACTAAGGGGCTGTAAATAAAGAAGAGGGTGATATAACGAAGCAATGGAGAGTCCTGTTCCTCTGTCTTAGGTGAGTCATGACCGGCGCTCCTGGCGTCCCGATATAGACCAATTTCTGTGGTCAATGTAGATTATAAAATTTTCGCCAAACTGTTAGCCTTACATCTGGATCCCCTCTTACCTTTGATGATTGGTAAGGAACAATCAGGCTTTATCAAAGGTAGACTTGCATCGGATAATTCTAGACTCTTTTTTAATGTTCTCAACAAAGCCTCCTCTTTATCATATTCCCTTGCGGCAATTTCTATTGAAGCGGAGAAAGCGACTGATCGTATAGACTGGTCCTTTTTACTTAAATCACTTTCTTGGCATGGTCTGGGCCCCTGCCTTAATTTCTCTCATCTCTTTGCTCTTTCATTCCCCCAAAGCATCTGTTCTTGTTAAAGGGAAGGTCTCTCACTGTTTTTCTTTGCAACGCAGTGTTTGTCAAGGTTGCCCATAATCGCCTCTTTTGTTCATTCAAGCTCTTGATCCCTTTCTTTCTCATATTAGGAATAATTCAGAAATTCATGGGTTGCATTATGGAGAAAACCATCTTGAAACGTTCTGCCTACGCGGATGATATTCTGCTCTTCCTATCTAATCCCGAGCTCTCTGTAACAGCTTTAATCCATGAACTATCTGCTTTTTCCTCGTTTCAGGCTATAAGCTAAATTAAAAAAAATGTAAATCCTTCCTCCCACTAAATTCTGTTTTAAACACTCGTTTATTGCCACAGGCTTTCATTGGAATACGTGCAAGATTAAATATTTATGTATTTGGTTGACTTCTGCTATTAAGAATTCTTTCATGATAAATACTAAAGATTGCTTGGATAGGGTAGACAAACTTCCTTCATCGTGCAACCCTCTTTTTCTTTCTTGGTTGGGTCGTATTGAGTCCATCGAGATGATGATTTCGCCCATAATTTTATATCTTTTGTCTATGACTCCAGTATCCATTCCTGCTAACTTTTTAAAATGTTAGATTCCAGATTATCCAAATTTCTTTGGTCTAGTAAAAAATCTAGGATTTCGCTTGCGCACCTCCGTAAATTTAAGCAGGAGGGTGGGGTTAATGTCCCAGATTTCCGGTTTTATTTTAAAACATTTTGCCTAAGACGAGCTTCTAGGTGGCTCTCTTTGTTGCGTACTTCGTTTACTCCTTGGTGGTTAGATGTTGAATGCTCCTGCCTGGCTCCTTTTTTTTCTAGAGAAGTCTTGTCCTTTTCCTCTACTACATCCATCACTGCTTCCCCTCTTATTAAGCATATTTGCACTATTTTACGGCCTTATTATCAATCACAAATTACAACTCAGGATTCTTATCTACATTTTCCTCTTTGGTGTAACCGTCTCATCACAATGAATAATGAATTGTTATTTTGGCAATTCTGGAGGCATAAAGGTATAGAAAAGGTTAAGGTTTTATTTTATAATGATGCTTCTCCTTCATTTTTACAATTTCAACGAACGTTTAACTGTCCTCGTTCTTCTTGTCTAGATATCTGCTACTCGTTAATATTCTTCTAGATGTCCTTCATTCGTTACCATCCCCTTCATCCTCACCGTCATCACAATCCTCTCTTTGTTCAATTCTTCCTTCTATTCCTAAAGCTTCTCCTATCTATAAACTCATTCATTCTTTCATAACTTCAAGACCCAAAACTAATATTGAGGCTCAATGTGAATTGGATTTGGGATGTACCTCGCCTATTCCTTTTTGCAATAAGATATGAAATAGAATGCGCAAAATTTCCAGAACAGCCTCTACCTCGCAATCGTTGTTTTTTCTCTATCACAGACTTTATCTAACCCCTTCTACCATTGCTAAATTCTCCACAAACACAACATTCACATTTTGGTCATGTGATCATCCCTGTGGTGATATCCTACACCTATTATTTCATTGTCCTTCCACAGACTCGTTTTGGGAAAAGGTCTGGTCTCAATTCACCTCAATTTTTCACTTTTAATCCCAATTAACGTCTTTGTCACTTTTTCTGGTTAGCCCATCTAAAGATATTCACTCACCTTTTGACAACTTAAAGCTGTTAGACCTTATGTTAGCCTTAGCTTTTCAACAAATTACACTTATTTGGAAATGTTCTTCCAATATTTCTTATACAGCTTGGTGGTATAATGTGTGCCATTATCATAGGTTGGACAATGCTTTTGCTTCATTTTACTGCCCTTCTGTAAATAGAAATTTATATTGGTTACCATTAACTTCATTTTTAGATACTGTTGCTCGTAGTCATCCTACTTGTACTTCCTCAGAAAATTTTGAGATGCCATAAGTTGTTTACTTCTCTGCAATTTGTTTCTCAATATTAATTTCCCTTTTTATTGTTTTATTTATTGTTGCTCTTTTTTACAGTGTAACATGTTTAATGCTGTTAGTTATTGATCTTCTTTTCTTTTCATTCCCTTTCCTTCCCTTCTTTATTCGCTAATATTTTCAAAAATTGTTAAACACCTTCCCTTCTTCTTTATAACTTTGTATGCTTAGTCTTTTTTATGCATATCAATTGTTGTTGTTATCCCTTTTTTCTGCTATTGTTGATTTTAATAAAGCTGGTTTACCTTAAAGAAGAAAGTTGCTATATCAAATTTCCATTATTTTATATGGAAGTGTTGCCCCCCCCCTTGTGTACTGAATAAAACCTATGATATTCTGTCTGGCAGAATTGTGTTTACATTTCCTCATGACACTTAACAAGTTCAGATATTGCTACAGTTTGCAATTGTTAGGGCATCAGTTTTTAAGATAAATCCAGAGAGATGCAAACAACTTCGCTATGGAATGGAGGGTGATGCAAATTAACTTTAAAAATAATTCGAATATCTAAAATTCACATCCTCGTAATTGCATAGTGAAGGATGGCCTTACCAACAATATACAGTCGTAGCAGATTCTGAGGGGCATATGTATAAGGACTGGCGAAAACTACCGCTAACGCTAGTTAGCAGCAGTTTTCTTACCGCTGTGTACCGCTGAAAACTGTCGCCTTGTTAGTGACGTATGTACAAGACGTCGCTACATGGCGATAGCTTCAGGGATCAGCGGTGAAAACTGCAGCTAACATTAGCGTGATGGCGATAGGAATTCTGGCGTTAGCGGGCAAAAACCAACGAAAGGCCAATTAGTGGCAAAAAAACGCACGTTAGTCAGCCCAACGTGAGTTTTTTCGCCTCTATTAGAAAAGATAGCCTATCAGTCGACCTCCAATGGAAAATTGGCAAAAAAAACAATGAAATGCAGAATGGAGCAGCCAGGGCTAAGTGCAGCACACATCAACAACCCCCTCAAGCCACCCAACAGCCAAGATGACCAGGATGAGAGCCTGGATGCTTCGCAGGACCTGCGCCTGGAGCCTGGAGGCCTCACTGGACCTGCGTCTGGAGCCTGGATGCCTCGCTGGACCTGCGTCTGGAGCCTGGATGCGTTGCTGGACCTGCGTCTAGAGCCTGGAGTGGGATGCGGAGGAGCTGTGGAGTCGATGAGCCGTAGTGGTAGACATTGATGCGCAGCGATCGCCCGTATCTGGTGGTGAAGTCTGGCAGGTTGCATGGAGACACGTTGCTGACCTGTGTAAGAAGACCTCCTTGAGCCCCTTGGAGCTGTGAATGGTAGAGGCGCTCCTGCGCACCAACGTAGGGAGGTCTGCATCACATACTACGATCCACCACTACACCGGGGTGCACGGAGGGATTACCAACAGTGGGCGGCGCCTCTCTGCATCACAGGCCGGATGATGTTGCGCTGGCCGGATGCTGTGGAGGGTGAGGCCCCTGAACTGCGCCGAACTTGTGTGGCGGGAGCGCTGCAACTTCACGCCTACAGGGGCCCTGTTGCATCAACTGCATCGGGAGGTTCACCAGCGGACTTGTCGGCGACTGCTCTACCCAGGCTTGTGAAATCCCACCTGGCTGAGGCTCCTGCTGGCTGATTCACAGATTTGGAGAGAGTGCAGCGGATTGCGCCACGGTGTCAATGTCCAGGTAAGTAGAAGGTGGGACGCGTAGCGGCGGAGGCCCAGAGATCGAGTCGCACAGGCCTAGCACCTGTAGATGACACACCCCCAGTGGCGGCTCATCCGCTACGGCGACAGAGCGTCGCCCCACTGCTTTCAAGCAGTGCAAGAAGAGGAAAAATCATCACATGATGATAACTTCAGGATGTAATCGTGCTATGTTTCCTTTGCGGGCGGGAGGGTGGGTAGGGCTGCTCCACCTACAGAGCAGGGCAGGGGCGGAGTGGTATGCCCACTCAAGTGCACAATGACTGTTTGGTCGGCCCACTCAGGTCGCCCAAAGCAGTCATGCGCACTGTCCTGTTCGCAATGCAGGCTGCATTACAGCCTGCATGAAGAACATGCCCACCCCTCCAGCCCCTGGCTGAACGCCGTTGTGTCGGGGCCAATGACCAATCCCAATGCCACATAGCAGCGTTGTGATTTGCTTAGGGGAGGGAGCCTGGCTGCCTACTTCCTGTTCCTGGAAGCAGACTCAGGAGAGCATGAGCAACGAAGACATGGGACCCGGCCTAGAGGTAAGATTTCTCTCATTTAAATATTTACAACACCCTCTCACACACACACCCCCACATCCACGCCCCATCCAGAGTCCTTTCTGGTGTTTCCCACCTCCCAGCTGTCCAGTCCACCCCGCAGCACTTCTCAAAGGCGGCCGCTGTGCGCCATGCGCAGCGGGCGTACCACTGGTGTGCCAAAGGTATATATGAAGTTACGACACATACCATTACATTGCATTCCATTACAATGCATACTAATACTAGGCCTATTGCAACAGTAGGGAAGGTGTTGGATAGCGGAGATGTAAATATTACTATTCCCACTGCAGTGAATGCAACCCTAAAACTAACCCTTGCACCACAAAGCAAACCCTGAACCCTAAAATTCATCTTTGAGCCCCCAAAACACACCCTAAAAATCATATTTGACCCAAATGCAAACCCCAATTTTCATTTTTGACTCAAATGCTCACTTGCATTTTCAAAATTGACTCCAAAACACCCCAAATTTCGAATTTTACCCCATGAGACACCCCAAATTTCATCTCCGACACCCAAAACCCATACCCACCCTAAAACTTAAAAATACCCCATTACTGACCTCACAATGCGCTGTAATGGAATGCGATGTAATGGCACCTGCATTGTTGGAGGTGCGTTGTAAAGGCATTACGATGTAATGCCTGCGTTGAAATTGAACGTCTCCCGTGCCAATGGCAAGTCGTAGGCAAGCCCGTCTGCATCCGTCTGCCCCTGGACCGCGCTCAGCACCAAGGACCCTTCCTCTCGGACACTCCACCACTATGGTGCCAGCACCCACCTCGCCATCAACCCTGGACGCCACATCGCCTGCAAGGACCAACATCTGCTACGGATCGGACATCGCCATCGTGAAGCAGGGTCGTGTTTTACCATATAAATGCCTTAGGCCATTCCTGTCCTACACCTGAAGCATGAGACCCTTGTATGGCCTCACCAGCCAGCATATAGAAGTTTGTTAAATTGACCATGCTGTCTTAAATATTTGCTAAACACGGTAGGCCCTATGCCTCCCTGATAAAATCACAAGACATCTCCTCAGCGTAGGACACAAGCTCCAGTTCAATGTCTTTTTTGGTAAACAAAGCTACTGAGCCCCCACTGGCCTCAAATGTGCATTTCCGTTGTACACATCACAGTGAGACCGTAGAGACACGAAACGTCCCTTAGTTAAAGGAACAACATGTTATTCGCGACCTCTGTAGGGGTGGGAGGCAATGAGCAACTGCTCGGCTAGACACCCAACCAACCAGGAAGAGGATTATGGACAAAGAGCAGGATCGCTGGTTTGTCTGGATTACATTGCAGGAGGTTGGCTCTGAGCCACCTCATCACTGCCACAATGCAGGCTAAGGAATTTTCTTTGGTTTCGGTGGACTTATCCTCATAGGTCTACTAAAGCTGGGTGTCATCCGAATATGAGACAATTTGGATACCAAAACATTCAATCAAGAAAACAAGAAGCAAGAAATTCAACACAACACCTTTCATGCACTCAAGTCATCCCAGGTATGCCACGTCCAACAGAATACATTGGACTGAACTCTCACTATGCGTCCAATGCAGAAAAATATACCATATTGGCCGTCATTTAGAGGGGCGCAGTCATAGGTGCTGTAAGGAGGAGAGCGGGGGGTGCTGAAGCACCCCCAGAAAAATAACCATGCTGGAGTTCAGAAGGTAAATGCTTAATAATGATGCCTTTAAATGTTGTCTTTATCTTGTCACATTTGCTGTGCATTTACAAATAGAGGTCAAGTGTCAGGCTATGTCGCCTAACAAACTGCTGCTTAGTCCTCTAACATGGAGATCAGTGTTTATATTTTCTGACTGCTGCTTAGTCCTCTAACATGGAGATCAGTGTTTATATTTTCTGACTACAACGTGAGAGGATTTTGTAAAGAGAACTATGTGAAAATCTTACTGGATCACAGAGGGTGTGAAAAGAAAGGGTGTAGGATGTTATTTTTTCTAACAACAAAATGTCAATACTTGTAAATGGACTGTACAGATATTTCAAAATATATCAGCAGTTAAAGCACAAATGAAGAACGTTTTTGTAATTTTGAAGTGTGATGCAAACAAACATTTTTGATAGGATCAAAAGGCTAGGTTAGGTTAGGTTAAGAGCTTTTGTAGAGCGCACAGCTGCCCCAGCAAAGGGACGTCCCAGTGCTAGCAGCAGCAAAAAGCGAGACACTAAGAAAAGAACAGCAGGGCCTAGGGCGGGGGGAACAGATGAGTTTTGAGTGCCTTACGGAAAGCTGAATAATTATTCAGACTGCGAATGCACAATGGGAGAGAATTCCAAAGTTTGGCTGCCAATGTACGGAAGGAACGCCCACCGGCACGCACCCTCCTCACCCTAGGAACAGCCGCCAGATGTTGACCCAGAGACTGGAGTTGACGGGTGGGTGTGTAAGGTAAGAGCAAGTTAGCCAAAATGTCAGGGGAGGAGGATTTCAGAATTTTAAAAGCGATACATAGGGACTTAAACTCCACACGTCTGGCCACCGGCAGCCCATGAAGTTGTCGGATAGCAACTGAGGTGGAGCAAGTTCTCGGGAGGCCAAGCAGAGTTCTGGCCGCCGCATTCAGGACCCTCTGTAGTCTCAGAATCTCTGTCTTATTAGTCCCCAAGTAGAGTGAGCTAGCATAGTCCAATCTAGACAGAATGGAGGCCTGGATGATAACCTGCCGAGTGGGCGGATCAAAAACCCTAGCAAAGGTTTGAGCCCTCGCAGTATTCCAAAGCAGGTCCCTGCCACCTTCTTAGTTTGGACTTGGAAGCTGAGGGCTGAGTCCACCCAGACACCCAGATTTTTTACCACCTGTTTGGGGGTGGGTGCACAGCCCAGGGTTGTGGGCCACCAGCGCTCACGCCACAGCTCTGGGTTCCTCCCAACCAGCAGGATCTCAGACTTGCTAGCATTGAGCTGCAGACAGTTAGCAGCAAGATCACTCTGAAACTTAAAGGCATCCCGCACGGAATCGTCGGAGAGTGCCACTACCAGCTGTGTATCGTCAGCATACGATACCACTGTCAGCCCTCTACTTCTAGACACAGCTGCTAACGGTTGGACATAAAGATTAAATAGAGTAGGGCCCAGTGCCGAGCCCTGTGGCACCCCTTGTTTCAAGGTGTGAATCGAAGAAGAGAAAGGGGGGGCCGTCACTTGGAAGGTTCTCTCGGAGAGGAAAGAGGCGAACCACTCCAGGGCAGTGCCTACAATGCCCACCTCCACCAACGTTGCAGCAAGATCTGGTGGGAAACCGTATCAAACGCGGCACTGAGATCTAATAAAATCAGTGCCGAAGTACGTCCCACATCTAGAGTGACCCTCAGATGTTCGGTCACCGCTAGGAGTGCAGACTCTGTGCTATGGCCCGAGTGAAAGCCATTCTGTGAAGGGTCCAGAATGTTGTTGTCTTCCAAGAAACCTGTCAAGACGGAGTTGACATAGGTCTCAGAGATCTTGGAAACCCAAGGCAGGAGAGAAATGGGGCAGAAATTCTCCGGTTTAGCTGTATCAAGGGAGGCTTTTTTTAACAGGGGGACCACCCTCGCTTGCTTCCAAGTCCTGGGGACAACTGCCTTAGACAGGGATAGATTAATCACCTGTCCCAGCGGAGAGAGGAGCACAAAAAGAGATTTCATAAACTGCTCTGGTTTAAGGGGGTCTGCAGGCGAGCCCGATTTGACCTTGCTACATAGCATACGCAACTCTTCCTGTGAGATTGGCGGAAAAGCAGCGAGAGTATGCGTACTGGAGGAACTCAAAATGGGATCAGGACGCAGAACACCTTGGGGGAAGGAGTTATAGATATTCTCCACCTTCTCAACAAAGAAAGAGGCGAGAGCCTCACATTGCTCATCCAATGACATCAGAGGTGTTGTAGATGACCCCACCCATTTAAGATCCTTAAGTATAGAAAAGATGCTTTTGGAGGTGTTACTACTGCTCCTGATCTCAGCCGCAAAGTAAGCTGCCCGTTCAGACTGGATAGCCATATGGTAATTCATGAGAGCTACCTGATAGCACCCCTTCGTGGTAGAATCATAGTCACGTCTCCACACCCGCTCTAACCTTTTACACACTCTACGCATACTAGCAAGCATGTCATTATACCAAGGGCTGGACTTCGTCTTGTGGCCCTTGGACCACTTCGCAGGAATAAGCCCATCCAGTGGCCTGAGAATCCAGTCCGACAATGCTTTATCAGCAGCATCAGGGTCAGCTGACATGCTGAGGGTATTTGTAGAAAGGAGGGCATGAAATTGATCAATATCTAATTTATGCCAGGGGCGCTTAAAAGAGGATTTCTGAGACACACTCCGAGCGGGTTCTACCCCTGAAAGTGTCATAGATATTAGGCAGTGGTCAGACCAGCACACCGGGACAGGAGAGTTGACTGTGAGGGAGCAAAGGTTAGAAAAGACTGGGTCCAACAAGTGGCCAGCAGAATGCGTGGGACCCTGGACCAGTTGGACCATTTGGCACGCCTCAAGGTCGGCTAGAAAATTGCTTGTTTCCGCGTCCTGAGGACTTTCTAGATGCAAGTTCAGATCCCCAATGATACTGAAGTTGGCTGCTCTGATGGCCAGAGAGCTGACTATATCTGTAAGTGCTGTCCTAAACTCTTTAGACGGTCGTGGTGGGCGATAAACTAATAGCCCAGACAGGGTAAAACTAGCGTTGAAGGAAATCCCAAAATGCACGCACTCACAACCGGCTAGATCCATTTTAGTAAAAATACAGGTGTAACAAGATTTAAAAACAACTGCAATGCCACCCCCTAGACTCTCTGTTAAGGGTCACAATACTAAAGCCCTGGGGAAGAGCTAGACCTGGCTCAGCCACCGTGTCAGTAGACAGCCAGGTCTCTGTGAGAAAAAGAACATCAGGAGATTCGTCTTGCAACAAATCAAGACACTTTACTTAGGGATGTACAAATTATAATTATTCCCTGAAATCCGATTTCCACGCATTCTTTGTGCGCTATATAGTTTTATCAGTAAAACTGCATGTCTGTGCGACTTTAATATCCAGTTCAATGAAAAATGTTCTGTCTGTAAATGATAGTTCACTACCACAATATAGTCGTGAAAGTGTGCTCCAGAATGCACCACCAGCTGCATACCACATCCTTATCACTCTCTTGCTGAATGGGCGTGTCTCATATGCTACACTTTTTCTTTCTGTGATGCTTGGAATTTTAGCAATCCCAATGACGTGCCACATGTAACATTGATTAGAACTTTGGAATGTTGTGCACTCCATTGAAAACAATCGAGTGCTCCAGGCTTCTCATGGCCGGTAGAAGCCCGGAGCATCAACATTCCAATGTTTTTTCACAGCAACAGCTGTGAACAAAGGCCTCACGGAGCCCAAGGGGATTTCAAGCCCCTCAGACTTCGAGAGACCTTTGTTTTACAACTTAAAACATTCTGCCCTCTAGGGGCGGAATTTTTTAATAGCCTTAGGGCCCTCTGTAGCCGGCTCCCTTGTTAAAGGCCATCGTTTTCGGCTCGGGCCTTTAACGCTGGAGCTGGACTTTAATGGTCGATAGAGCTCGCTACTGTGGGCTCTGAGGCTATATTGGAGCACCCCAACTGAAAACTGTTCCAGTACCACTGGGCACCGTAGTCTCATTTCAAGTGAATACTTCTGTTTTTGGTCAAAACAGTATTACAACTGACTCGGACTTTTCAGGCACATATCTAACTGCTACAACCAGGTGGGATATATGATAGGAAAAGGACCTGGGCTTGAGGGTAAACATGAAGAAAACAGTGAGGCAATGCCATTCTCCCCATGTTACACCTCATTCCACCTGCAACACTCAGAATGCCCCTGCAATGGTGCATGTAGTAATACCATCAGACATCAGTAAGGCTAGATGTGATATTACTACCCCATTAATACATGTCACTTATAATCTGGCCCTTAGTCAGCTATCAGCCCCCTCACAGAATCACTTATGCTTCTTTACACTACACTCGTCTGTGTCATAAGGAAACATGATGGTGTCCCCTTGCAGAATGTGGCGAGGGGGCTCTGAGAGCCTCTTATCTCACAGATACTCATAGCTTTTTGTTGAAACTGGATGCCCGAATGGTGTGGGCCCCCTGCACCACAGGAGTTGCAGGGGTCTGCGTTACTCCCCTGACACTCATAACACCCAAGAGAGTACATTAGTCAGAACTAACAACCATGAACCAGGTATAACTAAATATGCCATAAAGTCAGGGCCACTGGAATTATGCGGCAGGGTAGGGCCAAATTATCCACAAGGCTGAGTAAATTATGCAGAAACAAAAGGCAACTTATACGTCTTAATGTGGCACATTTTACGATGAATTTATCATTTTGTTATTTCTACACTTGTTAACACTGCCTGGGCGTTGGTTGCCCGTCATTAGTACTCAGTTTAACACAAAAATATAGTGTTAGACCTGGCATTTCTTGGCGCGATTACCCCTGACTTTTTGCCTCTACCTCTTCTATTTTTGATGCTGTGATGGATTTCGTTTTACTGGCTTAGATACTTAGGGCACTTTGCCACTGCTGATCAGTGTCAAAGTGCAAGTGCTCCCTGTATAAAGTGTAATGGTAATTGGTTGTCCATAATTGGTATGTTTGCCTTACTAGTAAAGTCCCTAGTAAAGTGCACTATGTGTGCCAGGGCTGGTAATGCAAATGCTACTAGTGGGCCTGCAGCACTAATTGTGCCACCCACACAAGTAGCCCTAAAGAGAGAACTCAGGCCTGCCACTGCAGTGCCTGCGCGCAGTTTGCTAAAACTGCCATGTTGTCCTGACAAGTGCACCCACTTGCCAGGTCTTACCCTTCCCTTTTTATGCACATCAGACACCCCTATGGTAGGCCCAAGGTACACCCCTGGGCAGGGTGCAGTGTATGTTAAAGGTAGGACATGTACTGAGGTGTGTACCATGTCCTGACAGTGAAATACTCTCCATTTCGTTTTTCACTGTTTTTCACTGTTGCCCATAGGACAGAATGGGGAGGCTGTGTAATATGTTTCCAGCCTATCTTCCCATAGGCTTAAGATGGAGGGGTGAAGTTTAGTGTGCCTGAACTCGCAATTGAATAACACATCTTTTTGTGAAGGTGGTTTTTGCATTGTGTGTTTAGAAACCACACTTTTAGAAGTGGCTGGTTTTTTGTGTTTTAACAATTCTGTGTGTCTCTGCCTGGTTGTGGATTGACTGTCTGGATTTGAAAGTGATAGGATCTGGGGAATGTCTTGACCCAGGGGAGGAGGTGAGACAGCAACAGGCTGACCTGCATCTGGAGTGTAGGGGGGAGGAGTAGCCCCTGGAGGTGGAGAGGCATGGGCTGCTGCCATAAAACAATGGCTCCATCTCCTGCTGAGTGATTGAGGATCCAGACCCCCGCTATCAAAGGGAGACACCCAGAACTGGTTTGGACAGGGGTCAGTGCCCCTGAACACAAAGACTTCAAAGACATTTAGGGGTATAACTAGGAGAGCTGAAACCCCTGAACTTAGGACTGTCCAAGACTGAAAAGGACTGATCAAGACTGTAAAGGATTGAAACTACTTCATGGTCCAGAGGAACCTCTGCCAAGAAAGAAACAGCTGAAGAGACTGAAGGAAAGGACTGACCCTTGCTGTGTGTTCTGGGGCTGGCCTGCAGTTTGCTGATTTAACCAAGGAGAGGCGAAGGGACTTTGCTGTGTGCTGTGTCCCCTTGCTTGAAAGGACTTTGCTGTGTGCATTGTCCTGAAGTAACTTGTTCCCAAGGGCCCGAGGAGAGCTGGCTCCCTGTTGTGGAAACTCAGGAACACAAAAGTTTCCAGAGGAGTGTCTCAGCGACGCTGTGTGCGTGTGCTTTTGCAGCCTGAGACCTTCATAAGAACTGCCCCGTGATCGTGTGCACCCGGAATCCAAGTGAGTCTCAGCGACGCTGTGTGCGTGTGCTTTGTGCAGCCTGGAGACCTTCGTGAGGATTGTCCTGTGATCGTGTGCACCCGGAATCCAAGTGAGTCTCAGCGACGCTGTGTGCGTGTGCTTCGTGCAGCCTGAGACCTTCGTGAGGATTGCCCTGTGATCAGGGGCACCTGGAGTCCAAGTGAGTCTCAGCGACACTGTGTGCGTGTGCTTCGTGCAGCCTGAGACCTTCGTGAGGATTGCCCTGTGATCGGGGGCACCTGGAGTCCAAGTGAGTCTCAGCGAGGCTGTGTGCATGTGCTTCAGTGCAGCCTGAGACCTTCGTGAGGATTGCCCTGTGATCGTGGGCACCTGGAGTCCAAGTGAGTCTCAGCGACGCTGTGTGCGTGTGCTTCGTGCAGCCTGAGACCTTCGTGAGGATTGCCCTGTGATTGTGGGCACCTGGAGTCCAAGTGGGTCTCAGCGACGCTGTGTGTGTGTGCTTCAGTGCAGCCTGAGACCTTCGTGAGGATTGCCCTGTGACCGTGTACACCCGAAGCTCAAGTGAGTCTCAGCGACGCTGTGTGTGTGTGCTTCGTGCAGCCTGAGACCTTCGTGAGGATTGCCCTGTGATCGTGTACACCCGAAGCTTAAGTGAGTCTCAGCGACGCTGTGTGCGTGTGCCCTGTTTCAGCCTGAGACCTTCATCATTGCCATCGGCTCGGACCGGCATCCCCAGAGGAGCGGTGCCGCCGGCCCGAGCCTGCCTGTGCCAAGGAGAGACCTCGAACCATCACGTCGGGGGTCCGTGTTCCACTGCCCGAGATCAACGAAGTCGCCCCAGAGGCCCAAGCCGCGAGGAGAGGAGAGGAGAGCGAGATCGCACCCCCCAGGTAACGCTCAGCGAGCGTGTGTGTGTCGCCGCCTGGGGCGGGGTGCGGTCTCGGAGAGAAATGCTCTCGGCCTTTCCCAACCTTGCAGCGCGAGCCCCCGCTCAAGTTAGAATCGCGGCCCGTACTTGCCGAGGAGTGGCAGTACAGGGGCCGGAGTGGGGAGCTGCACTTTGTTTACACCAGACCAGTGTTGGGGGCATATTTTGGCAGTAGCTGACCGCGAGTCAGTACGAGTGGCATAGAGTCCGTCCAGAGCACCGTGAACGGTGCTGGAGTACATTATTGTTGCATTACGCATTGCATTATTTTTGCATTACGGACTGCCTGATTGTTGCATTACGCATTGCATTATTTTTGCATTACGAACTGCCTTATTGTTGCATTACGCATTGCATTATTGTTGGCATTACAAACTGCCTGATTGTTGCATTACGCATTGCATTATTTTTGCATTACAAACTGCCTGATTGTTGCATTACGCATTGCATTATTTTTGCATTACGGACTGCCTGATTGTTGCATTACGCATTGCATTATTTTTGCATTACGAACTGCCTGATTGTTGCATTACGCATTGCATTATTTTGGCATTACAAACTGCCTGATTGTTGCATTACGCATTGCATTATTTTTGCATTACGAACTGCCTGATTGTTGCATTACACATCGCATTATTTTGGCATAATGAACTGCATTATTTTTACATTACGTAAGTGCCTGATTCTTGCATTACGAACTGCATAGCATTGCATTAGGACTGCATTTGGATCATTGAGAATTGCTCATTAATACTGCAAGAACCTACAAGGGCTTGCTGGCCTAATAATCCCAGGTATGCCACGTCCAACAGAATACATTGGACTGAACTCTCACTATGCGTCCAATGCAGAAAAATATACCATTTTGGCCGTCATTTAGAGGGGCGCAGTCATAGGTGCTGTAAGGAGGAGAGCGTGGGTGCTGAAGCACCCCCAGAAAAATAACCATGCTGGAGTTCAGAAGGTAAATGCTTAATAATGATGCCTTTAAATGTTGTCTTTATCTTGTCACATTTGCTGTGCATTTACAAATAGAGGTCAAGTGTCAGGCTATGTCGCCTAACAAACTGCTGCTTAGTCCTCTAACATGGAGATCAGTGTTTATATTTTCTGACTGCTGCTTAGTCCTCTAACATGGAGATCAGTGTTTATATTTTCTGACTACAACGTGAGAGGATTTTGTAAAGAGAACTATGTGAAAATCTTACTGGATCACAGAGGGTGTGAAAAGAAAGGGTGTAGGATGTTATTTTTTCTAACAACAAAATGTCAATACTTGTAAATGGACTGTACAGATATTTCAAAATATATCAGCAGTTAAAGCACAAATGAAGAACGTTTTTGTAATTTTGAAGTGTGATGCAAACAAACATTTTTGATAGGATCAAAAGGCTAGGTTAGGTTAGGTTAAGAGCTTTTGTGGAGCGCACAGCTGCCCCAGCAAAGGGACGTCCCAGTGCTAGCAGCAGCAAAAAGCGAGACACTAAGAAAAGAACAGCAGGGCCTAGGGCGGGGGGAACAGATGAGTTTTGAGTGCCTTACGGAAAGCTGAATAATTATTCAGACTGCGAATGCACAGTGGGAGAGAATTCCAAAGTTTGGCTGCCAATGTACGGAAGGAACGCCCACCGGCACGCACCCTCCTCACCCTAGGAACAGCCGCCAGATGTTGACCCAGAGACTGGAGTTGACGGGTGGGTGTGTAAGGTAAGAGCAAGTTAGCCAAAATGTCAGGGGAGGAGGATTTCAGAATTTTAAAAGCGATACATAGGGACTTAAACTCCACACGTCTGGCCACCGGCAGCCCATGAAGTTGTCGGATAGCAACTGAGGTGGAGCAAGTTCTCGGGAGGCCAAGCAGAGTTCTGGCCGCCGCATTCAGGACCCTCTGTAGTCTCAGAATCTCTGTCTTATTAGTCCCCAAGTAGAGTGAGCTAGCATAGTCCAATCTAGACAGAATGGAGGCCTGGATGATAACCTGCCGAGTGGGCGGATCAAAACCCTAGCAAAGGTTTGAGCCCTCGCAGTATTCCAAAGCAGGTCCCTGCCACCTTCTTAGTTTGGACTTGGAAGCTGAGGGCTGAGTCCACCCAGACACCCAGATTTTTTACCACCTGTTTGGGGGTGGGTGCACAGCCCAGGGTTGTGGGCCACCAGCGCTCACGCCACAGCTCTGGGTTCCTCCCAACCAGCAGGATCTCAGACTTGCTAGCATTGAGCTGCAGACAGTTAGCAGCAAGATCACTCTGAAACTTAAAGGCATCCCGCACGGAATCGTCGGAGAGTGCCACTACCAGCTGTGTATCGTCAGCGTACGATACCACTGTCAGCCCTCTACTTCTAGACACAGCTGCTAACGGTTGGACATAAAGATTAAATAGAGTAGGGCCCAGTGCCGAGCCCTGTGGCACCCCTTGTTTCAAGGTGTGAATCGAAGAAGAGAAAGGGGGGGCCGTCACTTGGAAGGTTCTCTCGGAGAGGAAAGAGGCGAACCACTCCAGGGCAGTGCCTACAATGCCCACCTCCACCAACGTTGCAGCAAGATCTGGTGGGAAACCGTATCAAACGCGGCACTGAGATCTAATAAAATCAGTGCCGAAGTACGTCCCACATCTAGAGTGACCCTCAGATGTTCGGTCACCGCTAGGAGTGCAGACTCTGTGCTATGGCTCCGAGTGAAAGCCATTCTGTGAAGGGTCCAGAATGTTGTTGTCTTCCAAGAAACCTGTCAAGACGGAGTTGACATAGGTCTCAGAGATCTTGGAAACCCAAGGCAGGAGAGAAATGGGGCAGAAATTCTCCGGTTTAGCTGTATCAAGGAGGCTTTTTTTAACAGGGGGACCACCCTCGCTTGCTTCCAAGTCCTGGGGACAACTGCCTTAGACAGGGATAGATTAATCACCTGTCCCAGCGGAGAGAGGAGCACAAAAAGAGATTTCATAAACTGCTCTGGTTTAAGGGGGTCTGCAGGCGAGCCCGATTTGACCTTGCTACATAGCATACGCAACTCTTCCTGTGAGATTGGCGGAAAAGCAGCGAGAGTATGCGTACTGGAGGAACTCAAAATGGGATCAGGACGCAGAACACCTTGGGGGAAGGAGTTATAGATATTCTCCACCTTCTCAACAAAGAAAGAGGCGAGAGCCTCACATTGCTCATCCAATGACATCAGAGGTGTTGTAGATGACCCCACCCATTTAAGATCCTTAAGTATAGAAAAGATGCTTTTGGAGGTGTTACTACTGCTCCTGATCTCAGCCGCAAAGTAAGCTGCCCGTTCAGACTGGATAGCCATATGGTAATTCATGAGAGCTACCTGATAGCACCCCTTCGTGGTAGAATCATAGTCACGTCTCCACACCCGCTCTAACCTTTACACACTCTACGCATACTAGCAAGCATGTCATTATACCAAGGGCTGGACTTCGCCTTGTGGCCCTTGGACCACTTCGCAGGAATAAGCCCATCCAGTGGCCTGAGAATCCAGTCCGACAATGCTTTATCAGCAGCATCAGGGTCAGCTGACATGCTGAGGGTATTTGTAGAAAGGAAGGCATGAAATTGATCAATATCTAATTTATGCCAGGGGCGCTTAAAAGAGGATTTCTGAGACACACTCCGAGCGGGTTCTACCCCTGAAAGTGTCATAGATATTAGGCAGTGGTCAGACCAGCACACCGGGACAGGAGAGTTGACTGTGAGGGAGCAAAGGTTAGAAAAGACTGGGTCCAACAAGTGGCCAGCAGAATGCGTGGGACCCTGGACCAGTTGGACCATTTGGCACGCCTCAAGGTCGGCTAGAAAATTGCTTGTTTCCGCGTCCTGAGGACTTTCTAGATGCAAGTTCAGATCCCCAATGATACTGAAGTTGGCTGCTCTGATGGCCAGAGAGCTGACTATATCTGTAAGTGCTGTCCTAAACTCTTTAGACGGTCGTGGTGGGCGATAAACTAATAGCCCAGACAGGGTAAAACTAGCGTTGAAGGAAATCCCAAAATGCACGCACTCACAACCGGCTAGATCCATTTTAGTAAAAATACAGGTGTAACAAGATTTAAAAACAACTGCAATGCCACCCCCTAGACTCTCTGTTAAGGGTCACAATACTAAAGCCCTGGGGAAGAGCTAGACCTGGCTCAGCCACCGTGTCAGTAGACAGCCAGGTCTCTGTGAGAAAAAGAACATCAGGAGATTCGTCTTGCAACAAATCAAGACACTTTACTTAGGGATGTACAAATTATAATTATTCCCTGAAATCCGATTTCCACGCATTCTTTGTGCGCTATATAGTTTTATCAGTAAAACTGCATGTCTGTGCGACTTTAATATCCAGTTCAATGAAAAATGTTCTGTCTGTAAATGATAGTTCACTACCACAATATAGTCGTGAAAGTGTGCTCCAGAATGCACCACCAGCTGCATACCACATCCTTATCACTCTCTTGCTGAATGGGCGTGTCTCATATGCTACACTTTTTCTTTCTGTGATGCTTGGAATTTTAGCAATCCCAATGACGTGCCACATGTAACATTGATTAGAACTTTGGAATGTTGTGCACTCCATTGAAAACAATCGAGTGCTCCAGGCTTCTCATGGCCGGTAGAAGCCCGGAGCATCAACATTCCAATGTTTTTTCACAGCAACAGCTGTGAACAAAGGCCTCACGGAGCCCAAGGGGATTTCAAGCCCTCAGACTTCGAGAGACCTTTGTTTTACAACTTAAAACATTCTGCCCTCTAGGGGCGGAATTTTTAATAGCCTTAGGGCCCTCTGTAGCCGGCTCCCTTGTTAAAGGCCATCGCTTTCGGCTCGGGCCTTTAACGCTGGAGCTGGACTTTAATGGTCGATAGAGCTCGCTACTGTGGGCTCTGAGGCTATATTGGAGCACCCCAACTGAAAACTGTTCCAGTACCACTGGGCACCGTAGTCTCATTTCAAGTGAATACTTCTGTTTTTGGTCAAAACAGTATTACAACTGACTCGGACTTTTCAGGCACATATCTAACTGCTACAACCAGGTGGGATATATGATAGGAAAAGGACCTGGGCTTGAGGGTAAACATGAAGAAAACAGTGAGGCAATGCCATTCTCCCCATGTTACACCTCATTCCACCTGCAACACTCAGAATGCCCCTGCAATGGTGCATGTAGTAATACCATCAGACATCAGTAAGGCTAGATGTGATATTACTACCCCATTAATACATGTCACTTATAATCTGGCCCTTAGTCAGCTATCAGCCCCCTCACAGAATCACTTATGCTTCTTTACACTACACTCGTCTGTGTCATAAGGAAACATGATGGTGTCCCCTTGCAGAATGTGGCGAGGGGGCTCTGAGAGCCTCTTATCTCACAGATACTCATAGCTTTTTGTTGAAACTGGATGCCCGAATGGTGTGGGCCCCTGCACCACAGGAGTTGCAGGGGTCTGCGTTACTCCCCTGACACTCATAACACCCAAGAGAGTACATTAGTCAGAACTAACAACCATGAACCAGGTATAACTAAATATGCCATAAAGTCAGGGCCACTGGAATTATGCGGCAGGGTAGGGCCAAATTATCCACAAGGCTGAGTAAATTATGCAGAAACAAAAGGCAACTTATACGTCTTAATGTGGCACATTTTACGATGAATTTATCATTTTGTTATTTCTACACTTGTTAACACTGCCTGGGCGTTGGTTGCCCGTCATTAGTACTAGTTTAACACAAAAATATAGTGTTAGACCTGGCATTTCTTGGCGCGATTACCCCTGACTTTTTGCCTCTACCTCTTCTATTTTTGATGCTGTGATGGATTTCGTTTTACTGGCTTAGATGTTTAGGGCACTTTGCCACTGCTGATCAGTGTCAAAGTGCAAGTGCTCCCTGTATAAAGTGTAATGGTAATTGGTTGTCCATAATTGGTATGTTTGCCTTACTAGTAAAGTCCCTAGTAAAGTGCACTATGTGTGCCAAGGCTGGTAATGCAAATGCTACTAGTGGGCCTGCAGCACTAATTGTGCCACCCACACAAGTAGCCCTAAAGAGAGAACTCAGGCCTGCCACTGCAGTGCCTGCGCGCAGTTTGCTAAAACTGCCATGTTGTCCTGACAAGTGCACCCACTTGCCAGGTCTTACCCTTCCCTTTTATGCACATCAGACACCCCTATGGTAGGCCCAAGGTACACCCCTGGGCAGGGTGCAGTGTATGTTAAAGGTAGGACATGTACTGAGGTGTGTACCATGTCCTGACAGTGAAATACTCTCCATTTCGTTTTTCACTGTTGTTTCACTGTTGCCCATAGGACAGAATGGGGAGGCTGTGTAATATGTTTCCAGCCTATCTTCCCATAGGCTTAAGATGGAGGGGTGAAGTTTAGTGTGCCTGAACTCGCAATTGAATAACACATCTTTTTGTGAAGGTGGTTTTTGCATTGTGTGTTTAGAAACCACACTTTTAGAAGTGGCTGGTTTTTTGTGTTTTAACAATTCTGTGTGTCTCTGCCTGGTTGTGGATTGACTGTCTGGATTTGAAAGTGATAGGATCTGGGGAATGTCTTGACCCAGGGAGGAGGTGAGACAGCAACAGGCTGACCTGCATCTGGAGTGTAGGGGGAGGAGTAGCCCCTGGAGGTGGAGAGGCATGGGCTGCTGCCATAAAACAATGGCTCCATCTCCTGCTGAGTGATTGAGGATCCAGACCCCCGCTATCAAAGGGAGACACCCAGAACTGGTTTGGACAGGGGTCAGTGCCCCTGAACACAAAGACTTCAAAGACATTTAGGGGTATAACTAGGAGAGCTGAAACCCCTGAACTTAGGACTGTCCAAGACTGAAAAGGACTGATCAAGACTGTAAAGGATTGAAACTACTTCATGGTCCAGAGGAACCTCTGCCAAGAAAGAAACAGCTGAAGAGACTGAAGGAAAGGACTGACCCTTGCTGTGTGTTCTGGGGCTGGCCTGCAGTTTGCTGATTTAACCAAGGAGAGGCGAAGGGACTTTGCTGTGTGCTGTGTCCCCTTGCTTGAAAGGACTTTGCTGTGTGCATTGTCCTGAAGTAACTTGTTCCCAAGGGCCCGAGGAGAGCTGGCTCCCTGTTGTGGAAACTCAGGAACACAAAAGTTTCCAGAGGAGTGTCTCAGCGACGCTGTGTGCGTGTGCTTTTTGCAGCCTGAGACCTTCATAAGAACTGCCCCGTGATCGTGTGCACCCGGAATCCAAGTGAGTCTCAGCGACGCTGTGTGCGTGTGCTTTGTGCAGCCTGAGACCTTCGTGAGGATTGTCCTGTGATCGTGTGCACCCGGAATCCAAGTGAGTCTCAGCGACGCTGTGTGCGTGTGCTTCGTGCAGCCTGAGACCTTCGTGAGGATTGCCCTGTGATCAGGGGCACCTGGAGTCCAAGTGAGTCTCAGCGACACTGTGTGCGTGTGCTTCGTGCAGCCTGAGACCTTCGTGAGGATTGCCCTGTGATCGGGGGCACCTGGAGTCCAAGTGAGTCTCAGCGAGGCTGTGTGCATGTGCTTCGTGCAGCCTGAGACCTTCGTGAGGATTGCCCTGTGATCGTGGGCACCTGGAGTCCAAGTGAGTCTCAGCGACGCTGTGTGCGTGTGCTTCGTGCAGCCTGAGACCTTCGTGAGGATTGCCCTGTGATTGTGGGCACCTGGAGTCCAAGTGGGTCTCAGCGACGCTGTGTGCGTGTGCTTCGTGCAGCCTGAGACCTTCGTGAGGATTGCCCTGTGACCGTGTACACCCGAAGCTCAAGTGAGTCTCAGCGACGCTGTGTGTGTGTGCTTCGTGCAGCCTGAGACCTTCGTGAGGATTGCCCTGTGATCGTGTACACCCGAAGCTTAAGTGAGTCTCAGCGACGCTGTGTGCGTGTGCCCTGTTTCAGCCTGAGACCTTCATCATTGCCATCGGCTCGGACCGGCATCCCCAGAGGAGCGGTGCCGCCGGCCCGAGCCTGCCTGTGCCAAGGAGAGACCTCGAACCATCACGTCGGGGGTCCGTGTTCCACTGCCCGAGATCAACGAAGTCGCCCCAGAGGCCCAAGCCGCGAGGAGAGGAGAGGAGAGCGAGATCGCACCCCCCAGGTAACGCTCAGCGAGCGTGTGTGTGTCGCCGCCTGGGGCGGGGTGCGGTCTCGGAGAGAAATGCTCTCGGCCTTTCCCAACCTTGCAGCGCGAGCCCCCGCTCAAGTTAGAATCGCGGCCCGTACTCTGCCGAGGAGTGGCAGTACAGGGGCCGGAGTGGGGAGCTGCACTTTGTTTACACCAGACCAGTGTTGGGGGCATATTTTGGCAGTAGCTGACCGCGAGTCAGTACGAGTGGCATAGAGTCCGCTCCAGAGCACCGTGAACGGTGCTGGAGTACATTATTGTTGCATTACGCATTGCATTATTTTTGCATTACGGACTGCCTGATTGTTGCATTACGCATTGCATTATTTTTGCATTACGAACTGCCTTATTGTTGCATTACGCATTGCATTATTGTTGGCATTACAAACTGCCTGATTGTTGCATTACGCATTGCATTATTTTTGCATTACAAACTGCCTGATTGTTGCATTACGCATTGCATTATTTTTGCATTACGGACTGCCTGATTGTTGCATTACGCATTGCATTATTTTTGCATTACGAACTGCCTGATTGTTGCATTACGCATTGCATTATTTTGGCATTACAAACTGCCTGATTGTTGCATTACGCATTGCATTATTTTTGCATTACGAACTGCCTGATTGTTGCATTACACATCGCATTATTTTGGCATAATGAACTGCATTATTTTTACATTACGAAGTGCCTGATTCTTGCATTACGTAACTGCATAGCATTGCATTAGGACTGCATTTGGATCATTGAGAATTGCTCATTAATACTGCAAGAACCTACAAGGGCTTGCTGGCCTAATAATCCCAGGTATGCCACGTCCAACAGAATACATTGGACTGAACTCTCACTATGCGTCCAATGCAGAAAAATATACCATTTTGGCCGTCATTTAGAGGGGCGCAGTCATAGGTGCTGTAAGGAGGAGAGCGTGGGGTGCTGAAGCACCCCCAGAAAAATAACCATGCTGGAGTTCAGAAGGTAAATGCTTAATAATGATGCCTTTAAATGTTGTCTTTATCTTGTCACATTTGCTGTGCATTTACAAATAGAGGTCAAGTGTCAGGCTATGTCGCCTAACAAACTGCTGCTTAGTCCTCTAACATGGAGATCAGTGTTTATATTTTCTGACTGCTGCTTAGTCCTCTAACATGGAGATCAGTGTTTATATTTTCTGACTACAACGTGAGAGGATTTTGTAAAGAGAACTATGTGAAAATCTTACTGGATCACAGAGGGTGTGAAAAGAAAGGGTGTAGGATGTTATTTTTTCTAACAACAAAATGTCAATACTTGTAAATGGACTGTACAGATATTTCAAAATATATCAGCAGTTAAAGCACAAATGAAGAACGTTTTTGTAATTTTGAAGTGTGATGCAAACAAACATTTTTGATAGGATCAAAAGGCTAGGTTAGGTTAGGTTAAGAGCTTTTGTGGAGCGCACAGCTGCCCCAGCAAAGGGACGTCCCAGTGCTAGCAGCAGCAAAAGCGAGACACTAAGAAAAGAACAGCAGGGCCTAGGGCGGGGGGAACAGATGAGTTTTGAGTGCCTTACGGAAAGCTGAATAATTATTCAGACTGCGAATGCACAGTGGGAGAGAATTCCAAAGTTTGGCTGCCAATGTACGGAAGGAACGCCCACCGGCACGCACCCTCCTCACCCTAGGAACAGCCGCCAGATGTTGACCCAGAGACTGGAGTTGACGGGTGGGTGTGTAAGGTAAGAGCAAGTTAGCCAAAATGTCAGGGGAGGAGGATTTCAGAATTTTAAAAGCGATACATAGGGACTTAAACTCCACACGTCTGGCCACCGGCAGCCCATGAAGTTGTCGGATAGCAACTGAGGTGGAGCAAGTTCTCGGGAGGCCAAGCAGAGTTCTGGCCGCCGCATTCAGGACCCTCTGTAGTCTCAGAATCTCTGTCTTATTAGTCCCCAAGTAGAGTGAGCTAGCATAGTCCAATCTAGACAGAATGGAGGCCTGGATGATAACCTGCCGAGTGGGCGGATCAAAACCCTAGCAAAGGTTTGAGCCCTCGCAGTATTCCAAAGCAGGTCCCTGCCACCTTCTTAGTTTGGACTTGGAAGCTGAGGGCTGAGTCCACCCAGACACCCAGATTTTTTACCACCTGTTTGGGGGTGGGTGCACAGCCCAGGGTTGTGGGCCACCAGCGCTCACGCCACAGCTCTGGGTTCCTCCCAACCAGCAGGATCTCAGACTTGCTAGCATTGAGCTGCAGACAGTTAGCAGCAAGATCACTCTGAAACTTAAAGGCATCCCGCACGGAATCGTCGGAGAGTGCCACTACCAGCTGTGTATCGTCAGCGTACGATACCACTGTCAGCCCTCTACTTCTAGACACAGCTGCTAACGGTTGGACATAAAGATTAAATAGAGTAGGGCCCAGTGCCGAGCTCTGTGGCACCCCTTGTTTCAAGGTGTGAATCGAAGAAGAGAAAGGGGGGCCGTCACTTGGAAGGTTCTCTCGGAGAGGAAAGAGGCGAACCACTCCAGGGCAGTGCCTACAATGCCCACCTCCACCAACGTTGCAGCAAGATCTGGTGGGAAACCGTATCAAACGCGGCACTGAGATCTAATAAAATCAGTGCCGAAGTACGTCCCACATCTAGAGTGACCCTCAGATGTTCGGTCACCGCTAGGAGTGCAGACTCTGTGCTATGGCCCGAGTGAAAGCCATTCTGTGAAGGGTCCAGAATGTTGTTGTCTTCCAAGAAACCTGTCAAGACGGAGTTGACATAGGTCTCAGAGATCTTGGAAACCCAAGGCAGGAGAGAAATGGGGCAGAAATTCTCCGGTTTAGCTGTATCAAGGGAGGCTTTTTTAACAGGGGGACCACCCTCGCTTGCTTCCAAGTCCTGGGGACAACTGCCTTAGACAGGGATAGATTAATCACCTGTCCCAGCGGAGAGAGGAGCACAAAAAGAGATTTCATAAACTGCTCTGGTTTAAGGGGTCTGCAGGCGAGCCCGATTTGACCTTGCTACATAGCATACGCAACTCTTCCTGTGAGATTGGCGGAAAAGCAGCGAGAGTATGCGTACTGGAGGAACTCAAAATGGGATCAGGACGCAGAACACCTTGGGGGAAGGAGTTATAGATATTCTCCACCTTCTCAACAAAGAAAGAGGCGAGAGCCTCACATTGCTCATCCAATGACATCAGAGGTGTTGTAGATGACCCCACCCATTTAAGATCCTTAAGTATAGAAAAGATGCTTTTGGAGGTGTTACTACTGCTCCTGATCTCAGCCGCAAAGTAAGCTGCCCGTTCAGACTGGATAGCCATATGGTAATTCATGAGAGCTACCTGATAGCACCCCTTCGTGGTAGAATCATAGTCACGTCTCCACACCCGCTCTAACCTTTTACACACTCTACGCATACTAGCAAGCATGTCATTATACCAAGGGCTGGACTTCGCCTTGTGGCCCTTGGACCACTTCGCAGGAATAAGCCCATCCAGTGGCCTGAGAATCCAGTCCGACAATGCTTTATCAGCAGCATCAGGGTCAGCTGACATGCTGAGGGTATTTGTAGAAAGGAGGGCATGAAATTGATCAATATCTAATTTATGCCAGGGGCGCTTAAAAGAGGATTTCTGAGACACACTCCGAGCGGGTTCTACCCCTGAAAGTGTCATAGATATTAGGCAGTGGTCAGACCAGCACACCGGGACAGGAGAGTTGACTGTGAGGGAGCAAAGGTTAGAAAAGACTGGGTCCAACAAGTGGCCAGCAGAATGCGTGGGACCCTGGACCAGTTGGACCATTTGGCACGCCTCAAGGTCGGCTAGAAAATTGCTTGTTTCCGCGTCCTGAGGACTTTCTAGATGCAAGTTCAGATCCCCAATGATACTGAAGTTGGCTGCTCTGATGGCCAGAGAGCTGACTATATCTGTAAGTGCTGTCCTAAACTCTTTAGACGGTCGTGGTGGGCGATAAACTAATAGCCCAGACAGGGTAAAACTAGCGTTGAAGGAAATCCCAAAATGCACGCACTCACAACCGGCTAGATCCATTTTAGTAAAAATACAGGTGTAACAAGATTTAAAAACAACTGCAATGCCACCCCCTAGACTCTCTGTTAAGGGTCACAATACTAAAGCCCTGGGGAAGAGCTAGACCTGGCTCAGCCACCGTGTCAGTAGACAGCCAGGTCTCTGTGAGAAAAAGAACATCAGGAGATTCGTCTTGCAACAAATCAAGACACTTTACTTAGGGATGTACAAATTATAATTATTCCCTGAAATCCGATTTCCACGCATTCTTTGTGCGCTATATAGTTTTATCAGTAAAACTGCATGTCTGTGCGACTTTAATATCCAGTTCAATGAAAAATGTTCTGTCTGTAAATGATAGTTCACTACCACAATATAGTCGTGAAAGTGTGCTCCAGAATGCACCACCAGCTGCATACCACATCCTTATCACTCTCTTGCTGAATGGGCGTGTCTCATATGCTACACTTTTTCTTTCTGTGATGCTTGGAATTTTAGCAATCCCAATGACGTGCCACATGTAACATTGATTAGAACTTTGGAATGTTGTGCACTCCATTGAAAACAATCGAGTGCTCCAGGCTTCTCATGGCCGGTAGAAGCCCGGAGCATCAACATTCCAATGTTTTTTCACAGCAACAGGTGTGAACAAAGGCCTCACGGAGCCCAAGGGGATTTCAAGCCCCTCAGACTTCGAGAGACCTTTGTTTTACAACTTAAAACATTCTGCCCTCTAGGGGCGGAATTTTTTAATAGCCTTAGGGCCCTCTGTAGCCGGCTCCCTTGTTAAAGGCCATCGTTTTCGGCTCGGGCCTTTAACGCTGGAGCTGGACTTTAATGGTCGATAGAGCTCGCTACTGTGGGCTCTGAGGCTATATTGGAGCACCCCCACTGAAAACTGTTCCAGTACCACTGGGCACCGTAGTCTCATTTCAAGTGAATACTTCTGTTTTTGGTCAAAACAGTATTACAACTGACTCGGACTTTTCAGGCACATATCTAACTGCTACAACCAGGTGGGATATATGATAGGAAAAGGACCTGGGCTTGAGGGTAAACATGAAGAAAACAGTGAGGCAATGCCATTCTCCCCATGTTACACCTCATTCCACCTGCAACACTCAGAATGCCCCTGCAATGGTGCATGTAGTAATACCATCAGACATCAGTAAGGCTAGATGTGATATTACTACCCCATTAATACATGTCACTTATAATCTGGCCCTTAGTCAGCTATCAGCCCCCTCACAGAATCACTTATGCTTCTTTACACTACACTCGTCTGTGTCATAAGGAAACATGATGGTGTCCCCTTGCAGAATGTGGCGAGGGGGCTCTGAGAGCCTCTTATCTCACAGATACTCATAGCTTTTTGTTGAAACTGGATGCCCGAATGGTGTGGGCCCCCTGCACCACAGGAGTTGCAGGGGTCTGCGTTACTCCCCTGACACTCATAACACCCAAGAGAGTACATTAGTCAGAACTAACAACCATGAACCAGGTATAACTAAATATGCCATAAAGTCAGGGCCACTGGAATTATGCGGCAGGGTAGGGCCAAATTATCCACAAGGCTGAGTAAATTATGCAGAAACAAAAGGCAACTTATACGTCTTAATGTGGCACATTTTACGATGAATTTATCATTTTGTTATTTCTACACTTGTTAACACTGCCTGGGCGTTGGTTGCCCGTCATTAGTACCAGTTTAACACAAAAATATAGTGTTAGACCTGGCATTTCTTGGCGCGATTACCCCTGACTTTTTGCCTCTACCTCTTCTATTTTTGATGCTGTGATGGATTTCGTTTTACTGGCTTAGATGCTTTGGGCACTTTGCCACTGCTGATCAGTGTCAAAGTGCAAGTGCTCCCTGTATAAAGTGTAATGGTAATTGGTTGTCCATAATTGGTATGTTTGCCTTACTAGTAAAGTCCCTAGTAAAGTGCACTATGTGTGCCAAGGCTGGTAATGCAAATGCTACTAGTGGGCCTGCAGCACTAATTGTGCCACCCACACAAGTAGCCCTAAAGAGAGAACTCAGGCCTGCCACTGCAGTGCCTGCGCGCAGTTTGCTAAAACTGCCATGTTGTCCTGACAAGTGCACCCACTTGCCAGGTCTTACCCTTCCCTTTTTATGCACATCAGACACCCCTATGGTAGGCCCAAGGTACACCCCTGGGCAGGGTGCAGTGTATGTTAAAGGTAGGACATGTACTGAGGTGTGTACCATGTCCTGACAGTGAAATACTCTCCATTTCGTTTTTCACTGTTGAAAGGTCATCTTGCCCATAGGACAGAATGGGGAGGCTGTGTAATATGTTTCCAGCCTATCTTCCCATAGGCTTAAGATGGAGGGGTGAAGTTTAGTGTGCCTGAACTCACAATTGAATAACACATCTTTTTGTGAAGGTGGTTTTTGCATTGTGTGTTTAGAAACCACACTTTTAGAAGTGGCTGGTTTTTTGTGTTTTAACAATTCTGTGTGTCTCTGCCTGGTTGTGGATTGACTGTCTGGATTTGAAAGTGATAGGATCTGGGGAATGTCTTGACCCAGGGGAGGAGGTGAGACAGCAACAGGCTGACCTGCATCTGGAGTGTAGGGGGGAGGAGTAGCCCCTGGAGGTGGAGAGGCATGGGCTGCTGCCATAAAACAATGGCTCCATCTCCTGCTGAGTGATTGAGGATCCAGACCCCCGCTATCAAAGGGAGACACCCAGAACTGGTTTGGACAGGGGTCAGTGCCCCCTGAACACAAAGACTTCAAAGACATTTAGGGGTATAACTAGGAGAGCTGAAACCCCTGAACTTAGGACTGTCCAAGACTGAAAAGGACTGATCAAGACTGTAAAGGATTGAAACTACTTCATGGTCCAGAGGAACCTCTGCCAAGAAAGAAACAGCTGAAGAGACTGAAGGAAAGGACTGACCCTTGCTGTGTGTTCTGGGGCTGGCCTGCAGTTTGCTGATTTAACCAAGGAGAGGCGAAGGGACTTTGCTGTGTGCTGTGTCCCCTTGCTTGAAAGGACTTTGCTGTGTGCTGTGTCCTGAAGTAACTTGTTCCCAAGGGCCCGAGGAGAGCTGGCTCCCTGTTGTGGAAACTCAGGAACACAAAAGTTTCCAGAGGAGTGTCTCAGCGACGCTGTGTGCGTGTGCTTTTTGCATGCTGAGACCTTCATAAGAACTGCCCCGTGATCGTGTGCACCCGGAATCCAAGTGAGTCTCAGCGACGCTGTGTGCCTGTGCTTTGTGCAGCCTGAGACCTTCGTGAGGATTGTCCTGTGATCGTGTGCACCCGGAATCCAAGTGAGTCTCAGCGACGCTGTGTGCGTGTGCTTCGTGCAGCCTGAGACCTTCGTGAGGATTGCCCTGTGATCAGGGGCACCTGGAGTCCAAGTGAGTCTCAGCGACGCTGTGTGCGTGTGCTTCGTGCAGCCTGAGACTTTCGTGAGGATTGCCCTGTGATCGGGGGCACCTGGAGTCCAAGTGAGTCTCAGCGAGGCTGTGTGCATGTGCTTCGTGCAGCCTGAGACCTTCGTGAGGATTGCCCTGTGATCGTGGGCACCTGGAGTCCAAGTGAGTCTCAGCGACGCTGTGTGCGTGTGCTTCGTGCAGCCTGAGACCTTCGTGAGGATTGCCCTGTGATTGTGGGCACCTGGAGTCCAAGTGGGTCTCAGCGACGCTGTGTGCGTGTGCTTCGTGCAGCCTGAGACCTTCGTGAGGATTGCCCTGTGACCGTGTACACCCGAAGCTCAAGTGAGTCTCAGCGACGCTGTGTGTGTGTGCTTCGTGCAGCCTGAGACCTTCGTGAGGATTGCCCTGTGATCGTGTACACCCGAAGCTTAAGTGAGTCTCAGCGACGCTGTGTGCGTGTGCCCTGTTTCAGCCTGGAGACCTTCATCATTGCCATCGGCTCGGACCGGCATCCCCAGAGGAGCGGTGCCGCCGGCCCGAGCCTGCCTGTGCCAAGGAGAGACCTCGAACCATCACGTCGGGGGTCCGTGTTCCACTTCCCGAGATCAACGAAGTCGCCCCAGAGGCCCAAGCCGCGAGGAGAGGAGAGGAGAGCGAGATCGCACCCCCCAGGTAACGCTCAGCGAGCGTGTGTGTGTCGCCGCCTGGGGCGGGGTGCGGTCTCGGAGAGAAACGCTCTCGGCCTTTCCCAACCTTGCAGCGCGAGCCCCCGCTCAAGTTAGAATCGCGGCCCGTACTTGCCGAGGAGTGGCAGTACAGGGGCCGGAGTGGGGAGCTGCACTTTGTTTACACCAGACCAGTGTTGGGGGCATATTTTGGCAGTAGCTGACGGCGAGTCAGTACGAGTGGCATAGAGTCCGTCCAGAGCACCGTGAACGGTGCTGGAGTACATTATTGTTGCATTACGCATTGCATTATTTTTGCATTACGGACTGCCTGATTGTTACATTACGCATTGCATTATTTTTGCATTACGAACTGCCTTATTGTTGCATTACGCATTGCATTATTGTTGGCATTACAAACTGCCTGATTGTTGCATTACGCATTGCATTATTTTTGCATTACAAACTGCCTGATTGTTGCATTACGCATTGCATTATTTTTGCATTACGGACTGCCTGATTGTTGCATTACGCATTGCATTATTTTTGCATTACGAACTGCCTGATTGTTGCATTACGCATTGCATTATTTTGGCATTACAAACTGCCTGATTGTTGCATTACGCATTGCATTATTTTTGCATTACGAACTGCCTGATTGTTGCATTACACATCGCATTATTTTGGCATAATGAACTGCATTATTTTTACATTACGAAGTGCCTGATTCTTGCATTACTGAACTGCATAGCATTGCATTAGGACTGCATTTGGATCATTGAGAATTGCTCATTAATACTGCAAGAACCTACAAGGGCTTGCTGGCCTAATAACTGGCCAGGTGAAATATTACAAATACGCATATATTGGATTTTTATCGTGTGGTCTCATCGTATATCTATTTATATAAACTTATACTTGTTTTTTATGAAATTCGAGTGGAGTCCATTTGTGGTATCATCATTGGGTTACTGAGAGCGGGATTGCAAATACTTTACACATTGCCTTGTAGATAAGCCTGGCTGCTCGTGCCAAGCTACCGAACCCTCCCCGTTCTAACATATAGCAATAAGGAACAGAAAGTTGATGAGTCAAACTTTGCAAAGGGCCTTCCACTGCGGGGCGACATATGTCGCTGCGATTTTAGAAACTTTTGAACTGTTTGAGCAAAAAAAACATTTTTTTTGTATAAAATCTGCAGATTATGCAGCAGATGACTGATTATGAGGCAAATGAGACCTATCCATACTTATGCGAAAAATGCAGCGGCCGCACAATTGCATAATTCCAGTTCCCTGCAGATAGTTGGATATCACATTACCTCAGGACAATCGGCATGAAGAAATCTCACACATCACCCTCTACTGAGAAAGGGTTGTGGCTTCTGGCCTAGAAAATGCATGTCCAACTAGGTAAGGCTCCGGCTGCTAAGCCTTAAACAAAGGGTGACCAGATCATGAGAACCAAAAACCGGGTCCTTTTGCAAAAATAGAAGGACTACAATTTTACATCAAGGGTGCTGTGCAGAATGTCAACTCTTATTAACATAGGAACACAGAAGAAGCACTAAGAAAATAAATAAAATGTAATTTCTAAAACCAGCATCATACATGTTAATTAAATTGCTTTCTTTTAACAGCTGCTAACTAGCACAACTTTAGAACACCCAATAAGTGCCTCTCACTGGTTTCAGTCGAACCCCTCTAAAAACTGCGACATGAGCCAAAATTGCCGAAATCTGTGGGACAGCTGGTGAAAAACGGGACTGTCCGGGCAAATACGGGATGCCTGGTCACCCTACTTAAACAGCAACACCACACACCCACTGCTTAATCCATAAGACAAATCCACCATAATGAGGTCACTAGAACCCACAGAAGATCATCACAAGCTGAGACTGACTCTGGTCTGTGATGGTTACCACTAAACCAGATGGTGCATTTATTGAATGACTATAGCTCTATATTTCCCTCTGCCGAAAAGTAAATCAATTGCATAAATGCAAATTCAGGCAGGATTTACCATATGGATTTTCTAAATAGTGGAGATTCTGAATCAGATACTTTTGCCTAGTCTGATTACTTTTGGAACTCTACGACCATAGTCTATTGCTGCAATACTCTTGCAATTCTTTGTAAATTCCCAAAAGATCAGGACATCAGCGCCAAATATATCGTATTTTGGAAAAACGGAAGTGCCAGGTCTTCCAATGCCACTGGCACTACGCGCAGCATCAAATGCCAGTGGGAGCATTAATTAGTAATCATTACACTTGAACAGGGTGGAATTTTGGACAATTCCAGGTCACCCCGGGCATTAGGATAGGCCGGAAATGGTATGTTTTTTTGTTTATTGAATTCTTAAACACTGGGCTAGCATACATTGCTAAAAAAACAGACAGAGAGCGCCACCTCGCGGTGTACTCTAGTAAATAAATGCCGATGTTTGGGGGAAAAAAAGCCAGTGCAGAGCACCGTAAACACCGACACAAATTAAGCACATAAACCCAAAGTTGCAGATTCAGGGCGTTTTAAAGATGAGTTTTGAGAATTGGGGTCTAGGTCAGAATATATTTGTGGTAGTGAAACGTGGCCGCTGAGTCAACGAGTTTAACACCCTCTGTTTCCGTATTTTTCTGATGCCCTGGTGCAAATCTTATCTTTACAACCTAAGATAGAGTTAATCAATGTATAACTTAATGATAATTTATGAGATAGTGGCTCAAAGTCTCTGGCCTGTTGTTCATTTGATGCCCTGGGTCATTATTGAACACACCTCTGCCCTGACCTGGTTCAGTGGCTTTCTGTTCTTGCAAACGTGCAACTAGTTTTATGCCTGGCACAGGTGACGCGCGACACGGATGTGTGGAGAGCTGCGGTGCTCTAATCTTACCAGATACATTCCAGACTCCTCACCAGTACCGTGGAACTCTTCTCGGAATCGCACGCTCACCCTTTGTCCACGAGACCCAGTCCCAAACATGAGCAGTTTTATGGTTTTAAGCCCGGATTTTGAAAAAGAACTAACTAAAGCCGAAAACACCCTCAAGAAATTGAAGATCACTTTTGGGGTAAGTGACTACAACATTTTTTGTCTCTGGTTTGTTAACAGTAGACACGTCTTGAATCTGAAGATAAAGTCAAACAGAGCTTTAAAAGGCAAACAGAAGTTACTTTTTACTGATGCTCGTTATATATATAGTTCGTGCTGCCTCTTTACTGTACTTGCTGCTAATCGAATGTCGTTTAACATAGTGACATATCTCAGGATTTTGAGCAGTTGGTGTATAGAATATTAGAGTAGGTATTTTATGACTGTATAGGAGGAGTCTCTTTTCCGCCAGCTCACTGATGTAGACTGGCGGAGATCAGTTGTGTTTGCAGTTTCTTGCCTTCAGGAATCTGTTTGCTGAGGTACTTTGAGCTTGGTGAGAGCAGTTTAGTATTACACTTGCTGAACGTATTCCTCCACGGACCATTTAATCAATGGGCATTGGCACACTTTATGAAAGGCTGAGGATGATCTGGCCAATCAGAAGGCTTGGAGTGTATGCAGTTGTTTTTGTCGCTAAGTGGCTTTTAAGCACTTTGGGGCATATTTACAAGCCCCTTGCGCCACCCGTACGTCACTTTTCCCATGTTAAAAATGACGCAAAAGTGGCGCATGAGGCTTGTAAATAAGCCCCTGCGGCTTATTTATATTTACAAGCCCCTTGCGCCGCCGGTGCGTCACTTTCAGGGGCAGATTTACAAGCCCCTTGCGCCACTTTTGTGTCACTTTTCCCATGTTAAAAATGACGCAAAAGTGGCCAAAGGCGCTTGTAAATAAGCCCATTAGGGGCTCATTTATATTTACAAGCCCCTTGCGCCACTTTTGCGTCACTTTTCCCATGTTAAAAATGACGCAAAAGTGGCGCAAGGGGCTTGTAAATCTGCCCCCTTGTATGGGAAAAAGTGACGTACCGGTGGCGCAAGGGGGTTGTAAATAAGCCCTTATTTTGTATGCCTTTGCGTTTACATCCGTATTTTATGTATTACTTAAGTGTTATTGACCTGTGCTTAGGGCGTTAATATCTGATAACACCCTTCGCTGAATGCATGAACGACTGTTAAGTACCCAAAGGCGAGGGCAGAGAAACAGGAAAAGAGTGGTTAACAGCCTTTAATTGCAAGACAACATCTGGGCAGCAATGCCTTTCCCATCTCCCCTCCATTCGCATCTCCTGTTATACCCTTTTCAAGCGCTGGTTATGTGTATGGTTTTAATAACCCAGCATGCAAAGTGCTCCTGACTTAAAATGGCTTAAGGACCGTAGCTGCCGACTTTGGAACTGGGGAACCAGGTTCGAATCTCGGAAGTGGCTAAACATCCTGGGGCAGATTTACAAGCCCGTTGCGTCACTTTTCCCATGTTAAAAATGACGCAAAAGTGGTGTAAGAGGCTTGTAAATAAGCCCCCCTATATTTCTGTGCAAAACATTTAACCTCTCTGTGCCCAAAACAAATGAATGTGTCCTTATGTAATGTAACCGGTGCTCGTATAAAGCGCTCAAATACCTTCGGGTCGAGTTATATAAAACTGCAAAAATAAAAATGCCAAGAGGGCTCACCTGCCATGGGGTCACTTGCAGTTATGATAGTAATCAAATCTTGGTAGGTGTTGTATAGTTTCAGACAAATGGGGGGGGGTAGTAGTTGGTACGAGAATGATGAAAGCGCACAGCCCATCAGGCTTTGATAACGCATGCTTTCCATTCATTCAAGAGTGCGCGCGAATTTTCTGTCAAAAAAGTTCAACATTTTTGACAGAAAATTCCAAAGATGGCAACTTATATTCAATGATAATACACGCCAACAGTGCCGTGATTTTGAAATCTAATGTTGTATACCCAAACTTTCACAAAATAATTCATGAACGTTATGATACAATTACCAAGGTAATAGTGCAGCTGTGACCGAGAAGTTCTGAGGGGAAAGGTGACCTTGCCGCCATTCGGATAAAGCACGCTCCAATATAACCATGTTTGACTGCTCATTTGAATCTTAATTACAATACTGGGCTAAAAAACACCCAGACATTCGCAGGGACACTAACTCTTTGGAATTTCCCTGAGTGTTTACTTTCTATGACGCACACTAAAGTCCCAGAGCATTTTTGACACAAACCACTTTGGTGAGCAGCGCGGCTGTGAATTCTGCAGAGCATGCCTCTGAAAGTGAGGCTTCAGTGAACTGTTTTAGCATATTTACTTTCCAGTTTATCCAAGGGCCCTATTTCACCGCAGTGTAAACAAAAGGGAACGCGTGAGAAAATTACACTCAAGATGGGTACAGAGCGCTAGTGAGGCCTCCTTTCAAGGTGAGGGGCCCACATTCATGTTCTGTCCAACCTATGTTTCCACTTACATCTGCATCGGATAGAAAAAAGTCCTTTAATTTTTCCGCTCGGGGAAATGGCGAGCTCAGTGCTGCAGAATTCAAGCGCACAGAAGCAGAGATTAGTGGGGAATATGTTTCATGTTTGAAGAGTAAACATCCGTGACGGGGATTGGACGGGGAGGGGGCGGGGTGTTCTAGGTGAGGTTAGGTTTCGCATTTGTAAAGAACAATGTTCACCCAGAAGGGTATCTTGGCTCTAGAAAATCAAAATCTTTAACCACCTTAAGAACAGCTGACAGAGGCCTCAAATCCGGCTTCTCCAAGGAGTAGTTCTGAGCTACTGGTAGCTCAGTCTCCAGCTATCTGTCAGTAGCTCGCCTGTGTGCAGTCCAGTCTACTAATCAGAAACTTTTGCTTGGTTGAATTAATGTATGTATATCAAAATCGAAAAGCATGTATTTGAGACAAAAATGTGTGTATTTTCAAAACTCATAAGCAGATGTTTGAAACAAAATGGTTGGATTTCTAAAGTTGATATTTGAGTTGTAAATCATAAGGCATTGGGAAGACTTATTACTCATACTATTTCCTTGGTGCTAGGGGCATTGCAGCTTTGCCTGTTATGTACTACCCACATAGAGGCATTCCACATTGACAAAAACCTTTTTTAGATTACTGCTGGCAACCCTGCCTGATGCTGTGAGGTGATCGCTACTGGCAGTAACCTTGCATATGGTGGCCACTAATGTAATCTTGTCTAATGTGGCCACTTTTACAACACTAATAATATAGTAGCTTGGTGTGAAAAGGCTGGAGACCCCTGCCCTAGGTGAATTAATAAAATGATGCAAACAGCCACGTCTTCAAGAGTTTCCGCAATTTACGCAGCATACATTCTTTGGCAAAGATGAAGGGGCAGGGCATTCCATTTAATATCAGACAGCACAGAAAAGATGCCAGCTCAGACCGTCTTTAGGTGGACCTTTTGCATCTTCAGAAGAAACTTGCCCTCGGATCACAGAGCTCGGCTGTACCAGACATACATTTGGAAATGCCTACAATGGGTAAGTCTGAGCTCTCTCTGAACCTTTTCCCCACAGCAATACAGTGCATCCACAGCACTCCAGGGAACCACGAGAACCGGTTACAAGTGTGGCTTCCTTAAGCGTCCTCAGCCACCAAATATGGCCACGGTTCTCCTGCCATTTCTTTGCTCTAGCAGTAAAGTCTGTTTGCTGTCTTGCTGCCCAAAAGTGTCTGGGCAGGTAGAAAATCATTTGTTTTTCATATGAACTGTTTCTGGAACTCTCTCCCAGATGCTGCAAGAGCAATGGAATTCCTCCCTCCCTTGAGGAAATAGTCAACGTTGTTCTTGACATAGTCAAGTTGTTCTCTACATTAGAAGTGCTCAGATGTTCTGCCTGGTTTTTAAAGCACTGTATGAGAATCTTGATGCTGGCCAGAGTTGTGAGCCAGAAAGCATGGGCAACGCTTGTCCCAGAACTACTCAGTTTCTCACAAATACCAAGTGATTTTTCTTCAAGAATTTTGGAAAAATTAATTGTTCAATTTACCAAATTTTTCCACATATGAAATAATGGCCTAAAAAAGTACTTTGAGTCACTCGAACAGAGGCCTTCTAGCCTTAATAACTACAGTTTGGAAATGTAGTCCTCCATTATTAGATCCAAATTAAAAAACATCCGGTTAGTCCTAATTTTAATCCATGTCATTTTTGGCACTTTTTTTAATAATCAATTGATAAATACAAAAAACTTACTTAAAAACTACTCTGCTCTTCAGAGATGACAACAGCCAAATGGTATGGAAACGGGGCTTAACTTTGCCGTGCCTTTGTAGTGGGACTTGGAATTAATTGTTAAGATTATGGGGAGAGGAGGCGGCCTAACGGCTAAAGCGGTCAATCTCAAATTTGGGGAACTGGTTTCGAGTCTCGGCAATGATGCTAAACATCATGTGGTTCTGGGCAAATCACTTAATCTCCCTGTGCCTAACAAAAAAATGAATGTGTCCTTAAGTAACACAACTGGTGCTCATGTAAAGCGCTCTAATACCTGATCTAATACCTGATCCCTTCGGGTCAAGTTCGCGCTATATAAAACTCCAAAAAAATAAAAAATATGAGTGGGGCTGTATTGTACCTGCTTGCCTAGACCAAGCAGGAACCATAAATAGGTTTTGGATCATGTTTGGAAAACATGTTTAGTATAGAGTTTAAGGGAACACGTGAGAAAATTACACTCTAATGGGTACAGAGCAATACCAGGGCCATTGTCAGATTGTAATGAGGGTTATTTCCTGAGCCCCTGAGGTAAAATGACCCAATATGAGGTGACTATGGTTTGGCTGAAAGAACAGAGTTTCTAGCGTGCCAGGCAAAATACTCCCTCCAGATCTACTGGCTTCAGCATGGTGGGGTGGAGGGACAACACCACCACCAAAACGAATATAATTGTGACATATCCCTAGTAGATGGATAGGCAATAATGAATGGCCAGGCTGTTGGGACGGGAATGTTCCATGTGTGGTATACAGTCATGTCCCCATGCCTGTGTGCCTCCCTGGGAGTGTCTGATATTTTGGGTTTGGATTTTGGCCCCAGCCTCATGCTATTCTAATGTTTGCATAAAGGCCTAGAACCTGAAGGGGAGCACCAAGCCTGTCCTCGTTTGATTGACAGTTATTAGACCTGGTGGGTGGCACCACTCACGGTGACACCCACTAAAGTAGCACTGTAAAATGTGTCTCAGGCCTGCCACTGCAGCTTGTAGTGCAGTGTTAAATTGCTCTTTTGACCTGGCAAAATAAACCTTTTGTCAGGCCTAAACCTTCCTTTTTAAAACTTCACCCCCGTGCTTAACTTGTAAAAAATTAATGCAGTGGCCCAAAGTTTTGTTTAGAAGCCCATGGCTGGTGCTTTTGAATGTCAGTGTGCTGAATACCAAAGCTGAATAGACTAGATTCTACCTCAGGCCTCTTAAAGCCACCTCCAGAGACTGCATGCCTATCTATCTCACTATTGGAGATTCCTCCATTCTCCCTTTACCACATTTGTTCAGTCTTTCTTTTCCTCCTTCTTTCTCCCTTGGGTTTTTTCCTGGTTCCCAAAAATGAGTGCCTGTGGGCCCCAGCTGCAACCAGCTGCTCAAATTAAGCACTGGTCACCCATAAGATAGGTCCTAACTGCCTCAACGGCAGGGTGCATGGTATTTAAAAAGTAGGACATGCTTGTTTAAGATGTACATGTCCTTTTACATGTTCCTTCATTTTTCACAGTTGTGAGCCTATCTTTCCCATGGGCTAACACTGGTTTACCTTATTACATTTAATAAGTGCTAACTTCAGATTGGGAGCAGTCAGAGAGTGTAAACCGCATACCTCTGTATGCGGTTTACACTCAAATGAACTGTAATTTAAAATCCTCTGTAATAGGGAAGTTGTATTTTGAGTTACACTTTTAGAAATTTGGCATTTCCATGCCCAAACATCTGCGCCTTTCGGCCAGTGTCCTAGGTCACATGACTGTGAATGACTCTGCTGTTGGGGTTGATGTATTGATTCCAGACATAGGATCAAAGAAGGCCTAGTTGTGAGGGGAGTAGGTCTTCCTGACAGGAAGGTTGGGAAGTAGCTGTCCCTTGCCCTGTTTACATTTCACAGGACTCTGACTTCAGCAGTGGCGTCGCCAGCCCCCCGCTTCATCAGCTGGAGCGGGGGTTGTTGTATTGGGCCCTTCTAAGGCTAGAGTTAGTGCAGAGGAAGCCAAACTCACCTGTTCTTGTCAGAGCTGATTCGAGACACAGCATCAAATCTGTGCCTTGTAACGTTTTGCTCGAGGCACTGTTGCTGCTTTGGGACTGCAGTCCACTGGCTTATTTTTCCATCTTATGACTGACCTATTTAGCACGACAACTCCCAGAGGGCTTTGCCAGGGCTGCTTTCCTGAGCATGTGACACTGGGTGCAGTGATGTATTCCAGATTCTTGTCGATTGCAGCGTGAACCTGTGTTGCCAGATCGGTCTATTTCCTGCACAAACGGGCGATATTTTTCCCATTTGTACAGGAAAAACCTTAGCTGCCGGGTGAGTTATTTTTGAGCTTATTTTGCCAGGGTGTGTAGATTTTTTTGAAGTGAGGTGGCGCCTCCTTTAATGCTTACTCACACAGATTTGTAAAATACAAGCACTGTCAGTGTCTCATTGAGCCTTCTGTGCCTCTTCCCCTTTCCTTCAGGATCCTTTTGTATCCCACCCAGGCTAGTCCCCAGCATTGACCCTGGTAGTAGCACAAGCATAAGGCGAATACCCGTGTGCCTCTATCTGTTATGTCTGAAATATTGACACAGCCCCAGCAGTATCACTGATCAGAAGGCGACAATCTAATGTAGTGCTTGCAAGCGCTACCATTTTTGACCGCTTGAAGTTTAGCTGCGCCCATTACCTCAAACACCCCACTCCTCGGGAGAGAGGAGTCGATGTGTGACAGTGAGAGCCCAGAGAGAGAGGGCAAAACCAGCAGGAGGAGACGGGCCTGTGCCCACTTCTGGCTCTGTCTGTGCAGCACAGGCCAGCTAGATCGAATGAGCCGCCCTGTAAGGTGAATGTGCCTGCTGCAAAGCACAACATGTAATATGAAGATTAAAATTTAGATTTTTATGATGAAATATCAGTGAATTACTGCTTTTGTCGAAGAGATCCATTTGTCCATTGATATACGTACGCTGCAGTCCTTCTAATATAACACAGTGAGCTATAAACCAGCATCAAGGAGCTGCATGCAAACTTCAAGGAATAGTGTTAGAACATTATTGCTTTTTTTCACAATTATTAATTATGATTATTCTGTGGTTGCTAAAAGGTGGGCATTTTAGTAGTAATGTTTTTATTAGTACAGACAACCCAATGTTTTAAATCCTGACTTAGTGTTTGCCCAGACCAAGAACTTTTTGCATTAAATGCCTACCAGTATGGAAGATGTGACTCCTACTCTTTGAAACCCTCATTATCTTAAGTAACATTTCCTGTACATTGATTTACACATGTATGCTTCATTGTCTTTTTATACCATGTGATTTAAAGCGCTCCAACATCCTCCAGTTGCATGAGTTGCGCTATAACAGAAATTAAGTTAAAAAAATAGTGGCTGCTACTTACATCATTATTAGTATAATTACCATTACAGATGCATCTGACATTCTTACAGTTCAAGCATATGTATTACAGGGGTCAAACAAAGACAAAAACCTGACTGTGATAGTTTCTCTTAAGTGCTTGTAACACGCTGAGTGCCTTTGTTTCCCTCCATTGCATTGGCATCAAGGTGTTCAGCTCCAAATAGCTCCCTGCCAGGATGAGATTTCAACATAAGGAGGGCTCATGGGCATTGATTCCCCCTCCACCCCTGCATGCACCTTTTTTTATCAGCCTAGGTGGGGGCAGCCACTGTAGCTGATGGCCTGGCAATCTGCCTGCAACTCAAAGTTTATTCATTTTAGACTGGCCTCCTCAGTCTGCAGTGCTGAAAACAAAAGCTCATAAAATGGCTCAAGAAAATTGCAGGGCTGAGTGGTGGGAGTTAAGGGTTATGGAGTGACCCAAGTTCGTTGAAGGAGACGGACAAAAATAAGGACAGAGACCAGCAGAGCATATGGGGAAGAGAAAGACGAAAGAAAAAAACGTGAGAAAATAAAGAATGCTATAAATTGGATAGGGAGAAAGAAAAATGAGTGAAAGCAAATGTGAAAGGAAGGAACAGTAAAAGAAAAAGTGAAAACAAAGAATGACAAGAAGAAAGGTAAGATGCAAGGCTGGATGTTTGAAAGGATGGCTAGGTAAACAGAAGGGCAGAAAGATAGAAGAGTGAGAGGATAGATCGATGTGTGAGGAGAGTAGTCAGAGGATGGATGGGAAAATGTGAAAGGGTGGATGGGATAGTGGAAGCATGGATAGATGCATCTGTAGAAGGATGACATTTTAATTGTAATGGTAAGAGGACGTATGAAAAGGTGAAAGAATTGATGGAAGGGTGGGAGGATGAATAGATGTAAGGGTGAACAGAAGTTTTCTAGGAAGAGGCAGGCTTACTTGGTCTGCTCACTTGGTGTCATTAGAGGTTTGATTCAGAGTAGGCCTAGTGAAATTACGATTACACTAGCACAATTCACATAATTTTGTGAATTTCAATTTATTTGAAACTCCTGAAACAACACCATTATTTCACAGCAAAATTATAGCGCAGGAGCATGGGAGCAATGCCTAATGCAAAAAATGTGAGTGGCTGCTGTTTGCAGCACTTGTTTTTCATACTATTTGTTTCGTAGAAAATGTGACCTCGCATCACAAATAGATGTACAAACACATTTCACACTAAAATATAACGCTAATGCAAAATTGATATTTCCCGTATTTTCCTGTATTTTTCCCAACATTTCACATAATTACGTGAAAGCAAATTGTAAGTTTGCACACCCCTAAGTTCAAAGTGGGGGGTGTTTTTCAGGCCACTCTCTTGGCCTGCAGCATACACAAAGGAACCTGACACCAGGCCTACCCTACCTTTTGTCACCATAGACCGTTTGGTGGCAAACCCAGGGGAAGGACAAGAACTGACGAGAACACATTTTGGCGTTAGGTCTCGGAATTCCACCACACAAAGACTGGCAACAGTATAAAAATATGACCTTCAGAAAAACTCACCAGAACACTCCTGTTCCTGTGGAAGATTTAGATGGACTGCCCTGCTGTCTGAGGAAGATAAATAGCCCTACTGACTGAAGAGAGAGTATTGGACTTGCTTCCCTTGAACCCAGGCTACTCAGAGTGGCTCCAAGGGTCAGTTGGCTGACCTCCTGCATGAGTTAAAGGGACACAGTAAGCTTCCAGAGAGTCTTCCTGCTATCCAGCTGACCAGACCCTTCTGGACCTGACCTGGCCCGCTCTTCTGGCCTCTGTGGGGGCAAGACCTGACTCCCCAAGTGCTGTCCTGGACTCTTGGCAGGAGTCAGAGTGACCTTCTCCCTGCCTAACTGAAGGTTTTATCAGATCTGATGTGAAGGGACGCAAGGCCCTGCAAAGCCGCGCAGCTCTGAATTGAAGGCTTCACTGTATCAGATGCCGAGAAATATGAAGCCTCGCAGAGCCATGCTGCGCAGAACCCACCTGAAAGCGTCACAGGATCCAACGCAGAGCGAAGTGTAGCCCCACAGTGCTATGCACTTCCTACCTGAAGGCTTAATCGGACCCGATACCGAGCAATGCAAAGCCCCCACAAAGCCTCATCACACAGCTGAAAGCTTCATCGGAACCTACGTCGAGCAACGTGAAAACTCGCAAAGGAACGCCGTGCAAACCTCGCATTCAGGACATAAGGTACAACTTCCAGTGGGCTGAACTCAGTCATGTGCCCGGCCTGCGCTCAATTGTGGTTGGCCTAAACTTGCGATTTTGTCCCTGGCCAGCGCGACCAGATACCCACAGTTGGTGCTTGGTGCTTTTTGGTACTATTTTTTCTCAAGTTCCAAAGATTGGATTTTTGTCATCATTGTATCATTATATTTATTAAAAAGTACTCTATTTTTCTAAATTGGTTTGGGATTTTTCTTGTGTTGTGTTTTCATTTTATTACTATTCGAGTGCTACATAAGTCCTTTACACATTGCACCTAGGTTCAGTCTGTCTGCTATGTGCCAATCTATCAGAGAGTTAAGCACAGGTTAATTTAGTGGCTTTTGTGGTTCACCCTGACAAGGATTGTGTTTATTACTTGAGTGAGGCTTCCACCCCTTTTAACTAATAACCCAATTTCTTACAACAGTGAAACACTGCCCCAGTCAAGGGTTTAGTCTGCAGAGTGGTGGTGACAACATACAACATTTTGTGACTCAGTAGTTGTGACACTACAACACACAAGGAGGGCCAAGAGGAGGTTTAAGGACCAGCATGGGCGCGCTCCCCACTCTAAGAATCAACTCACACAAGAGCCCACGGGTCCGGATTGTGTGAAAATATTCGAATGCAATACACAAAAATTGACACCAGAAAAGAAGCCGACCAAACAGGGGAAGGTATCCCTTTTAAGGACGACTCCCCTCACACACCAAAGGTGTCATGCTTCATCATAGGGGTGCCTCTTCGCGTTAGGAACCTAGTCCTAACGTGGGCTACAACCCCCTCTCTACGAGGGAGGAGCTCAGGGATGTTTTTCAATTTGAGCACATGGGTTGTACTAAAAACCCTATGTGAGCGTGGTGTGTGAATGGATGTAAAGTGCAGTGCTGGTGAATGTGAGATAAAACTGCCTATAGAGTTAGCCGGCAAAGCTTTATTAAGCTACCCTATGACAGGATTAAGAACAACAATGAGCTGAATGATGTGGCTGTCAAGATTCAAGACAGGTACATCAACGGGATCAACATGTTTCGGCCATCGGTGACCTATAAAAGTGTCTTGGCCTTCGTCAGGATCCAAAGAATTATAACAGCTACTGCAATAAATGTGAAATCAAAAAAAGGGGGCAACAAATGGTGTATACTGAACCAGAAATTAGTATGTTCAGTAGGGTCCACCGCTGCAACCTGCAGTGGAAAAAAGAGAGAAACAAATACAACTGGTATGCGATACTCCATTATCATTGACACCAGCACTGCACTTTACATCCATTCACACACCACGCTCACATAGGGTTTTTAGTACAACCCATGTGCTCAAATTGAAAAACATCCCTGAGCTCCTCCCTCGTAGAGAGGTGGTTGTAGCCCGCGTTAGGACTAGGTTCCTAACGCGAGGAGGCACCCCTATGATGAAGCATGACACCTTTGGTGTGTGAGGGGAGTCGTCCTTAAAAGGGATACCTTCCCCTGTTTGGTCGGCTTCTTTTCTGGTGTCAATTTTTGTGTATTGCATTCGAATATTTTCACACAATCCGGACCCGTGGGCTCTTGTGTGAGTTGACTCAGTAGTTGTGGCCAGACATTTCACTAGAATGGAGGCCTACTGGCCCACACATGTAAAATTCCGCTTCCATGCACTAACCAAGATCCTAGCACTAACACCCCAAAGGTACACTTTCCTGCACAAAAACAATCCTGGAAGGCATATTCCTCTTTCTATGTGTGCTGAATGCAGCACACATAGAAAGAGGAAAAAACAAGGAGAAATTGAGATATTTCTTCTCTTTATGCCTCCCCTGGAAAGGTGTAAGATTTTGACGCATCCCCACATTTGCAAGTTCCTGAAAATCTGGGGTTTGCGTCAAAATCATGGGAGTTGCATGGGAACACCCATGCAATGCCCTTGGAACGCCTTTCCAGGGCAGAGTACCGCAAAGCAGCGATTTGTGCTGCATTGCGTTACTCCAGATTTTTGGAGCCACTCAGTGCCCCGCAAAGCGGCATTGCGTGACATCAAAAATCTATTTTAAGGTTTGCATCTCTGTTGCACCATGTTACATGGTGCAAGAGTGATGCAAACAGCCTTGTAAATAGGCACCACGGTCCTTTTGCTGGGCTGAGAGGTGCTGCTGATTAGTCTAGCTGAGTACTGCCATTTTCTGGATGGTGGGATTGAAGGGTGGGACTGCAGTCTCTGTTGTTCAGGGTGAGAAGGATTTTTTTGTCTCTCTTTTCTGAGCACTGTTCAGTATGGTGGTTTATAACCTGGTGAAGAAAGCTCACTCCTCTTTGTGTCTCTGTTCTGGGTACTGAAGACTTCCCTGCTGTGAGGAGCCTGACTCTGCATAAAGGCTGTGTCTGGAGACCAGCCTGGAGAGAACCACCACAAACAGATCGAGAATCTGTACCCCACGTCTGCACTCACTGTATAAAAGTGGGACTCTCAGATTCACTTTTTGTTCCAGTTCCAAGTTCTCTTTGACTAAGAAAAGAAAGGAGTGTTCTGCATTGTACTTTCAAGAGTGATGTGCAACCAGAGCTGATGTCTGCCTGACACCCAACTTCCCAGAGGTGTTGGAATAAAAATGTTTTAGCATGCATTGTATGTCTTAAGTTAGCATTCGCGGCACCATTTTATATTCAGCCGCCATTTTGAGCCATTATCAAAGCTAACTTCTGTCTCTCTGCCCCAGCGGAAAGCAGCTGCGATAGTTTTCGTTTCTTCAAGGTTGAGTCTTGCTGTACTAATGAATACACTGTTCTTGTCTATGCATACCTTTCCCACTAGATAGGCCTGCTCCCACCATTAGAGCGGCGGGCGCAGGCAGAGTGACCTTGAAAATGGTACTTGGACTCTTTCCGGATGGTTCTGGGGTATGTTCACTTCCAGGGGTTGGAAGATCCTTATCTTTTTGGTTGCAGTTGCTGGTATTATCTTTACATGTTGCCTTTGCATACACTGTCTCCCGGTTTGTTGTGCTTGTTGCGTAAGTCCTCTGACACGTAAGCCAAAGATATCAGCCCATGACACTAATGCTGTGATCATGTTGCAGAAAGATATTACAATATTATGTTCATTGATGAGGGTATCTTTGAATATTGACCATGCATACCCCAGCTTGTAGTGATAGCTCTTATTCCTGCAAAACGATATCTGTTTCTAGGTAGTAATAAAATGGTTTAGCGACTGCTAAAAGGAGGGTCTGTTGGAATAAAAATGTTTTAGCATGCATTGTATGTCTTAAGTTAGCATTCACGGCACCATTTTATATTCAGCCGTCATTTTGAGCCATGATCGAAGCTAACTTCTGTTTCTCTGCCCCAGTGGAAAGCAGCTGCGATAGTATTCGTTTCTTTAAGGTTGAGTCTTGCTGTACTAATGAATACACTATTCTTGTCTATGCATCCTTTCCCACTAGATAGGCCGGCTCCCACCCGTAGAGGGGCGGGCGCAGGCAGTGTGACCTTGGCTCTGAGATAGCATGTGCCCGGTCTCAGAATCGAAGCTCATCCTTCTGTACCTCCTCTGTTCACCAGCTACAACTGGAAATTTCCAGTCAGGGCGTGTCTTTACTGGTTCTGAAATGTACATAATGTATCGCCATGCTTGCTGAAGTCAGTCCCTCTGCAGCAATCCCAGGAGGCTGGTCAGACTGGACTCCACTCGAGTGTACCTCAATAAAATATACTTGATTTGTATTCTCTACTGTCTGACCGACTCTTTATTTGTATGGAAGGCTGAGAGGTGGTCGTGAGTGACCCGGGTGGCCCTAATCGGGTCACTTCCTTCAGTTGGCGCCCAAACAGGGATTCCATCGGGTGACCCATCCTCGCCCGCGGACGAGTGAGGAGGTCGGGGCCATCGTCGGGTTGGACGGGCGGACCAGGTATCCCTGCACGAGAGAGTCCTGAACTCGCAGCTGCCCCGTCAGTCTGACCGGGCGGTGCCTCACCCAGCGGTCATCCCGACTGGGGTCCTGAACGGCAAAACCCTTGGATCTGGCCGTTTGGTCCGAAGAGTTGGCAGTGGAGAATAAATTTGTTTGACCTGTGTGCACCAGGTGAGTTTGTCTTGGTTCTTTGTGGATATGGTAACATTTTGGTTTGTCTTTGGTACGGTCTGAGGACTGATTTTGGCTTGCATTTGGTACGGTCTGAGGACCGATTTGGATACAAAGTGTTTGTGAACACTTTGCCTGGCAACACAACGAATTTAGCCTACTTTTGAAAATGCCGGTGTTCAGCCGTTTCTTGGTTTCTTGTTGTCGTTGTTGCTCTACTGATGCTCGACTGGAAGAAAGTCAGCCAGCGCCTCCGGAAGGCACTCCGAATTTTGACATGTATGTAAAACATGGCATTGGCCCTATTATGTTTAGTACGTTATGGCACAAATATACGAGGGACAATGCTGAGTTGCAGTGGCCGTTAACGGGCACTTTTGATGAACAAAAAAATTAGTTTTTTACAGGAGAAGTTGTTTGCGAAAAGAAGTAGGCAGTCGATGTTTGATTCCCTCAGAACATGGCAAAAAGAGGCTAAACAGAGGCGAATGAAAGCAGAGAGAGAGGCCCGAAAGGGGAGAATGCAAACATTAACTCAGAAAGCTGTTGCGCATGATAGGGAAAAGCAGGAGTTAGGAATAGAACGTGAATATAGGAAGTTTCGACTAAATATTGATAAATCTTATGTAGTCCGAGAAGAAAATGACACTTTTGTAGAGGAACTGCTAGATGCTCGACCCCCACCTTCGTATGCCCCGCAGAGGGTATATCCCGCTCTTCCCCAACAGGCCCAGCTACCCGGTTCTTCTGTCTCTGCTGTTTCAGCTTCTGTTACTGTTGATCAAACTGCCTTGGCCACGGCACCTCCTGTCCTTTCTTTGTCTTCGCCGTCTGTGGCAACTGTGACTGTTAGTACTCCTGCAACGCCTATTGCTTTGGCGTCTCTCTCTCCAGCTCTTACACCAATGACGCAGCTGACAATGACGTTAGTGCCTGCTCCCTCTGTTGCCACCCCCACTGTGTTCCTCCATTCCCCGGCAACACTGAGTAGTGAGACATCGATGCGCGGCCCTGAGGATAGAGAGTGGATGAAATTCAAAGAGCGCATGGGGCGGACGTTGGTCCGATCTGATGTGGGAGATGCAGAGAAAAAGGTGGTGGCTAATCAGGCAGCACAGTGGGCTTGTAACCCCATTTACAGAGTGAAAGATGTGTGGAGTGTGATGAAGGATTATGAGCCCTTTGTACAGCAACATTCCCTTAAGCACATGTCGGCTACTCTGATCGGTCTTTGGGAGCAGCATTTCAAAGGTGCAGCACCGCAGATCATATACGATATTAGGGATCATGTGTATGTTACTGATATGGAGCCTGCTCATGTCTTTGGTAATGTTGCAACATTGGTTGCTTATCGCGGAAGGCTGCTGGAGAAGAGCCCCATCCCAGTATCTCAGTACCCGATGAGGGAGGTGCATCCTATATATCATCCTGAGATACCAGAGCTACGGGATCAGCATGGTAATGTGACTAGGCCAAGGGTAGAGGCCCGTTTCCAGGAACAGTGGGTTTATACTCCATGGAAAAGGAGTGAGGTCTTGTCCCTTAAAACCCAGTTACCTGACCCTAGGAAAAATCCTAGTGCATATTATAAGGAATTGACCGAGGCCGCTTCTTCGACAGTAATGACGCTTGCGGTTATCAAAATGTTCTTTGGTTTGTTGGTTCCTGTTGATATTTGGAGACAGGTACATACACAGGATCACGTTGCAGAATTGCGTGGCACCTGGGACCAAATTGAAATATGGGATCAGGACAGGAAGCCTGGTGAGAAGCCTAAGGTGGGTACGAGATTAACCCCTGAGCGCATCAGTACCATTGTGAAATGCCTGTCCGCAAACTCAGAAAGATGTGCGCGCTTTCATAGGTATCACTTCCTATTGCAGGCAGTGGATACCTGGATACTCACTGCTTGTTAAGCCTCTGCTTGCACTAACACTAAAAGATGTGCATGAGCCCCTGCCTTGGACGCCAGAGTGTCAGCAGTCTTTTGAGCAATTGAAAACTGCGCTTTGCTCGGCTCCAGTGCTTGGTACCCCTAACTATGCAAAATGCTTTGTGTTGTATGTCCATGAGCTGGGTGGTTGTGCGCTTTCTGTTTTACACAAAAATTCGGGGATAAGCAACAACCGTGTGCTTATTTCTCTGCTGTGCTTGACCCTGTCGCGTGAGCCCTTCCGAGCTGTCTAAGAGCGGTCGCGGCTGTGGCTGTCTCATTAAGACAATCGGCGGGACTCGTAATTGATACCGACCTCACAGTCATGGTACCTCATGCTGTGGATACACTTTTGAATAAGACAAGGACACAGCACCTCACCAGTGCACGTCTGACCGGTTAGGAGCTAATGCTCTTTCAAAAGCACATTACGATCAAACGTTGTGCCACTCTGAATCCAGCCACGTTACTACCGCTCCCTTCTGAGAATGAGGATATTGACATACATGATTGTATCTTCCGAACGGAAGAAGAAACGAAAGGACGGGTAGACCTGACTGATGTTCCCTTATCTGACCCCCAGGGGGAACTATATGTCGATGGCTCTTGTTTCAAATTACCAGATGGCACCACCACTGCAGCATATGCAATTACTACGCTCCACACGGTAGTTGAGACATCACGGGTTCCCTATCAGTCCACCCAGGCAGCTGAATTAGTCGCTCTTATTCGAGCTTGTGAATTGAGCAAGGGACTGGTTGTTAATATTTATACTGACAGCCAGTACGCCTTTGCGGTCGCCCATAATTTTGGGCGGCTCTGGGGAGAGAGAGGGTTCCTTACTTCCCATGGGACACGCATTCAGCATGGTCCTCTTATACATAGGCTTCTGTCCGCTCTGACACTCCCTAAGAAATTGGCAATTGTGAAGTGCAGCGCTCATAAGAAAGTTACTGACAAGGTGGGTGAGTGGAACGCTTTTGCAGATCAGACAGCTAAGGAGACACCCCGAACAAAAATGAAAAGAATGTTTGTAGCAGGTCCAGCTAGGTAGGTGCCTGAGTTCTCCATGTTTGAGGATACACTTGAGAATGTAAAGGAAATTCAGAGTGAGGCCACGATGGAGGAATTAGCGGTGTGGCAGGAAAGTACAGCAAATTTGAATGATGAGGGATATTGGATTGATAAGTCAGGGAAGCAGAGATGGATGTTGCCGGATGCATATGTTTTTCCTGTAGTGACAATGGCCCATGGCCCAGCTCATATCAGTGCTAAGGGTATTTGCAAGTTGTTAGACCCCGTATGGCAAAATTACAACATCCCCAAGACAGCTACACACTTAGTAAAATACTGCATGGTGTGCATGATGCACAATCCTGGCAATGGTACCCCTACACCACCCGGTAATTTCACACCTCCCACTTTCCCTTTTGAGGTCCTCCAGATAGACTTTATTGAAATGGACAGGGTCAATAATTTGAAGTATGTGTTGGTGGTTGTCTGTGCATTCAGTAAATGGGTTGAGGCCTACCCCACTAAAGAAAATACAGCCATTGCGACTGCAAAGATACTCCTGAAAGAGTTCTTTCCTTGCTTCGGCTTGCCCTGTTTGATCTGGAGTGATAACAGAAGTCATTTCAATGCCAAGGTTATCCAGCTAGTTTGCAAAGGACTACACATCAGACAGAAGTTTCATGCTGCGAATCACCCCTAGTCAGCAGGTTTGGTTGAGAAGTACAATGGTACTCTCAAACTGAAATTGGCAAAGATTCAGGAGACCACAGGGTTACAGTGGCCAGATGCTTTACCATTAGCTCTTTTGTCCACAAGAACAACAGCACATTCTAGGACAGGGTTGTCACCTTACGAGGTCGTGTTCGGACGCCTGGCGAACGTCTGGGGCGTCCCGCGGCCTCGTAAATTTTCTGAGATTGAGTATCTTTTACTGACTGATTACCTGTACCAGTTAACTAAAGATTTGTATTCTATTCACCAACAGATACACGAGTCCCTTCCACCTGTACCCGAGGGGCCCGGTGACTATGTTCTGGTGAAGAACTTCCAGCGGAAAAAGAGTTTGAAGCCTCGCTGGAAGGAACCTGTCCAGGTCCTCCTGGCTACCCGCACTGCCATAAAAGTCGCCGGCCGAAAGCATTGGATACATTCCACCCACTGCTGCAGAGTACCCCTGCCTTTGCCCTATGATCAGTGGGTAAGGGAGGGCATTGGGGACTCCGAGCATGAGAAGGTGCCCCAGTTCATCCCATTCAGGATGCGATTCTAACGTGGACCCAAACGGATGCTGAAAATAATGAAGTGCTAAATGCGGCAGTTCCTCCGGAGATCAGAGCCATTAAGGAGCCCCTTTCCACTGACCCCTCTGTGCCTGAGCCCCTCTTCGTTGACCCCTCTGTGCCTGGAGTCACCAGGTACAATTCTCGTCCTTGAGTGAAGGACAGTGCACCAAAGGAGAAGTCATTTTAGTTAGGGATGGACTGTGCAAGTCAGGGTGTACTCTATCGATAGTACCAACGGTGTTAGTTTAGGGTGAGGCGAGATTGGTGCATTGTTCTGACATTGGACAAGATAGATCGAACGTGCCTCCCTGGAGGGGGGTACATTATCCTGGACGATGTGGGATTCATCGCGAGATAGGACTGAGCAGCTCCACCGCCGGTGCTCAAGAGCGCCAACGTTGATGAACAATAGGAGTCTACCAGTGAGGCTCAGACGGACACTGGGAACACTTGCCCCTTTGCCATCAGTTTTATTGCATTCCCTTTTCCTTGCTTCATAATGTATCCATTTGGTCGGCCTATTACTGAGGAAGAACAGCCATTTGCACCTCCGCGTCCAGTGCGGGGTTGGTCCACAAAAAGTAAAATAGTTTTTGCGTCAATAGTTGCAATTGCACTAATAATTGTATTGGGGATATCCTGGTTCCTGGACGAGAAGTATCCTGTACATTCCTTGGTTGGTACAACACCCATTCCCCCTGAACACATTTTTGTTACTTTGGCCCCTCACAAAGGAGAGCACCGAAAGTCTTATACAGATATCGTGTTTATACAAATGTTGCATCAGGCTCATGAAGTGTCTAATACCACTAATTGTTGGGTTTGTGGATTGCTTCCCTCAGTGACTCATAAAAGTGATAATTTGCTGTCCATGCCACTGTCATGCATCAGTAGTTGCGAGGGTTGGTTTGAATTGCTCAGTATGGTGCGTGCCCCTCCCCAACTTTCTACTTTGGATAGGACACCTGCTGATTCTCGCACTATGGTACAGAATGTACAATCCCACCATAGGGTTCCCTTCGTAGGTCAGACGGGACAAGAGATGTTTGGTAAATTGTTTTTAAGGTCCTGTATGAATGCATACAAAAGAGTAAAGAACGAGACCTGGTTTTGAATGTAAATGGCTGATTTCCAAGGGTTCTACATGTCCGAGTACTTCCAGTCTTTCCAGGTTCGCAATGTTACAGAGGACCAGCCAATACCCGTGTCAGTGGTCAACACAACAGCTAGTTTCTGTGTCCAGGGAACAGGGAGGATAAAGGTGGGGGAGAGCAGATGCAATTCCACCTACAGATTGAGAACGACGAATTGTCCGTCCTTAATACCACCCCCTAATGTCTATTTCGTCTGTGGATCTCAAGCTTATGTCTGGCTCCCGAGGGGATGGTCAGGCAGGTGTTATCTCTCTTTTGTCCTTCGCCCTGTGTATATAGCTCTGTCCAATTACCATAAAGATCACCAGCTGCAGCGTAGGAGTGTATACCTGTCCCGAGTCAGAAGGGTCATTGACACGAATGATATAGATCAGACAGATACTATCTTGCAGCAGTTTGAGGATGCCATGAAGGGTATTGTACCTTTATGGGGCCCAATGTCTAATAGCCTTAACATTCGTAGGTTAACAAGGGTTGTTGAAGGGGTTATTAATACCACAGCCGGTATACTGACCAATATTATTGCTGAGCTCCAGGCTACGAGGCTCGTTACTTTACAAAATCGGATGGTGTTAGACATCATCCTTGCAGATCGGGGAGGGGCCTGTCGCGCTATTGGCAGTAGCTGTTGTGTGTACATACCTGACCACACCCCCAGTGTGTATGCTGCCATACAGAAGCTGCATAGACTCTCATCTGACATACACCAAGAAAATGGTACTTGGACTCTTTACAGATGGTTCTGGGGTATGTTCACTTCCAGGGGTTGGAAGATCCTTATCTTTTTGGTTGCAGTTGCTGGTATTATCTTTACATGTTGCCTTTGCATACACTGCCTCCCGGTTTGTTGTGCTTGTTGCGTAAGTGCTCTGACACGTAAGCCAAAGGTATCAACCCATGACACTAATGCTGTGATCATGTTGCAGAAAGATATTACAATATTATGTTGATTGATGAGGGTATCTTTGAATATTGACCATGCATACCCCAGCTTGTAGTGATAGCTCTTATTCCTGCAAAACGATATCTGTTTCTCGGTAGTAATAAAATGGTTTAGCGACTGCTAAAAGGAGGGTCTGTTGGAATAAAAATGTTTTAGCATGCATTGTATGTCTTAAGTTAGCATTCGCTGCACAATTTTATATTCAGCCGCCATTTTGAGCCATGATTGAAGCTAACTTCTGTTTCTCTGCCCCAGCGGAAAGCAGCTGCGATAGTTTTCGTTTCTTTAAGGTTGAGTCTTGCTGTACTAATGAATACACTGTTCTTGTCTATGCATACCTTTCCCACTAGATAGTCCGGCTCCCACCCGTAGAGCGGCGGGCGCAGGCAGAGTGACCTTGGTGCTGAGATAGCATGTGCCCGGTCTCAGAATTGAAGCTCATCCTTCTGTACCTCCTTTGTTCACCAGCTACCAACTGGAAATTTCCAGTCAGGGCGTGTCTTTATTGGTTCTGAATTGTACATAATGTATCGCCATGCTTGCTGAAGTCAGTCCCTCTGCAGCAATCCCAGGAGGCTGGTCAGACTGGACTCCACTCGAGTGTACCTGAATAAAATATACTTGGTTTGTATTCTCTACTGTCTGACCGACTCTTTATTTTTATGGAAGGCTGAGAGGTGGTCGCGAGTGACCCGGGTGGCCCTAATCGGGTCACTTCCTTCAGAGGTGAGTGGACATCACCTTGAGTCTTGCCTGGAAGGAAGAAGCTGTTCCCCTGACCTGAAGTACCTGGAAGCCAATCTGCCTGCTGAGAGGGGGAAGGAGACTGCCAACCAATGTTGTTGGAGGTGTGACTGTACAGGGAGAGCCAGAAGCAGCATGATTCCGGTGGTGTAAGGGTCCTTACGAACAGCTAAGCTGAGGAGAGTGAGCTGTGTGTTTACAGGAACATAAGCACAGTTTCTCCAGCGGTTTAAGTTGGGAACTGTGTTACAAGCAAAGTGCCGCTGCATAAGCGAAGTGTCCCCAAACAGGCTGTTCCGCTGGAACTACGAACTGTTCATGAGTGAACTGGACTGCTACAACAACAATTTTTGCTTAACCAGACTGTGCTGCTCCATCAGCGAACTGTGGATATTGTGTGGTTGTGCTACCCCACAAGTTGGCACCAAGGGGGATCCTGCCCTCTGACCCTTTGGCCCAAACCCATCTTTCTCATGTAAGATAAAACAAGAAAAGTGAAATGCAGCTAAGTACTTCCTGGATCCCTTAGGTGAAATGAGGCCATTAAGCAGATTATAGTTTCCTGTCCCCATGGGGCAGAACATAGGGTGGTGCAACCTGTGTGGCCCTAGCAAGTATAGCTAATAGTTTCTGAGACTGAGTGGCACTGTTGAGTTTAAGGTGCTGACCTTGGCATTTCGAGCAATGCACGGTAATTGTCCCAGCTATCTGAAACAACGGCTATGCTGCTACAAGCAGAATCGCTCTCTGAGGTCCAATTCAGAAAATCTGCTCTTTACCCCTCGCTTTAGGAAAGCTCGCCTAGGCGGCAGATCTTTCACGGTCGGGGCTGCCAAATTATGGAACTCCTTGCCAAATAGCTTTCGCCATATCGAATCACAGCCACTCTTTAGGAAAGCGGTCAAGACCTGGCTCTTTAGGTCAGAGTAGGGGGATTAGGTCCCTGCTGTCGGTCTCCGTCTGTGTACTGCCTGCTGTTTTAGCGCCGGGACACCTCTGTTTGAGGTAGCTGTTTGCGCTTTATAAATGTCGGTATTAATATTATTATTATTATTAGTGTTGTGCCCTCTGGATGCTGTGTTTCAGAGGCCACTTCACTCTTAACTGCAGTCTATTTGTGGTTCTCCTCAAAACATGCACATATCATGCCCAACCAGAATGTACTTTAGAGCAAAAGGCCTTCAGAACATGGGTCATACAGTTTTCAGAGTGTAAAATGCTGTAGCCTGCAGGTCATCACAAAGATAGGCACCGTATCACAGGGCAAACTAACTGGATCCCACTCGTTCACTGTTTGTCATTCCAATCTTTGAGTCTCGTTCTCTGCAGTGCCTCCAGAAAATTTAGCTCTTTGTAACAATACCTGGCATGATGCTCTTCTTAACTACAATGAGAGACACAGAGCAGGGCATAGCTCCCTGTCTCTCTAGGGTAGGACTGACAACCAGATGTACTAAGGGGCAGATTTACAAGGAAGTGCCGCAGCGCGGCAACGCAAGCCCTTTGGCTGCGCTACGCTGCGGCGCTTCCAAAGCACAGGAATGCGACATATTTACAATAATATGTCGCATTCCTCTGCTCTCCCCTGCGCTGGTGCACAAACATCTGCCATGCGCCGGCGCAGGCACCCTTGCACCATGGTGCAAGGATGCCTGCGTCATGGGGAGATTGTTTTTGTGCAGGAAGGGGCACCTTCCTGCACAAAAACAATCCCTACAGGCATTTTCCTCTTTCAATGCGTGCTGTAGAATGCAGCACGCATTGAAAGAGGGAAAAACAAGGAGAAATAAAAACATTTCTCCTCGTTGCGCCTCGCTACGCCTCCCCTGGGGAGGCGTAGCAGTCTAACGCATTTCCAGATTTACGATTCCTTGTAAATCTGGAAATGTGTCTTGTTCCATGGGTGTTGCATGGGAACACCCACAACAACACCCATGGAATGCCCCTTTCACGCAAAGTGCTGCGTGTAAAGGGGCCATATTTACGTAGTCACGCAGGGTGGCTTTTCCTGTCCTTGTAAATATGGGGCAGAGAAATACGCCACCAGTTCGTCACAAAAAGTGACGTACTGGTGGCGCAGGGGGCTTGTAAATCTGCCCCCAAGTGTTTTAATGGTTGAAAAGTCTGCAACGTCCTAAATTAAAGATTTTGCGACCACTAAAATACATTTTCTTATTTACTGTTGGACTTGGCCCTTTTTGCAGCCGTTCCAGCTCTTTGAAAGCCCGGGGTACCGACGGAGAGAGCGGTGCCTCTCCCCTGAGCTGTTGCCAGGTTGAGGTGAGGCTTCTTATCCGTGAATGATGGGTACGGCCAGAAAATCGGACACACCAAGAGTGGGATTACTGGTTTTGTATTTTGTATCTTGACATTTTTTTTCTTTTATTCACTACTTCACTTCTTCTTCGCAGTAGCACTGATTATTTTTTCCATGGTCCTGACGAAAGCCGCGATGCCTTGTAGGGTCCTTGAGGCTGAAACATGTAGACCCCTTTACGTCCACCACATGCAGTTATAATTTCCAACTGCAGGTGCTCTGTTTTTAATCCTGACACCAGGAACGTATCAATAAAGTGTTTTTCGCTCCTGGTAGTCAGTTTTAACCTTCACTCTTTTCACATTACTACTATTTTTTGTTTCGCACTGCGCCCGGTACCCAACCAGCTTAGTGAGTTCTCATCTGGAGGATTTATTATATCCTCAACAACGTAGGAATAAAAACATCCCTGAGCTCCTTCCTCACAGTGAGGGAGTTGTAGCCCTTGGCGGGGCTAGGGTTCCCCGTCAAGAGGAGAATCCCAGATGATGAAGCATGCCACCTAGGTGGGTGATGGGATTACGTCCTAATTAAGGGACCCCTTCAGAAATACACTGAGATCACTTTTTGCTGTCTCTCTTTGCGGGCTTAGTTGTTCTCTTGGACCCGAGGATTATGTGTGTTTATGCATTATTGGTTAGGGATTTAATCCTTGCAGGTCTCAAAAATTCCCTAGGACCCCCCCTTATCTTGTTGTTCTTATTGCAGTCTAGTACTGCCATGTCGACTTGGCAAGTGCACCCACTTGCCAGGCCCTAACCTTCCTTTTTCTTACATATCAGTCACCCCTAAGGTAGGCCCAAGGTACCCCTGTGGGCAGGGTGTAGTGTATGTGAAAGGGAGGACATGCCCTGATGTGCGTTACTGCCAATTACTGCCAATTTCGTTTTTCACTATTGCAAGGCTACCTGTTCCCATAGGACAGAATGGGGAGTTTGTTTATAACATCTTATAAACATAACTACCCCTGGGAACAAGGTGGGAAAATAAAGTTTGATATGCCTGAACTCAGGATGTTACAATGCATCTTTTAGTGAGGGGGATTTTTACATTCTGTGTTTGAAAATACCACTTTTAGAAAGTAGGTATTTTCTTGCTTAGCCATCCAGTATGCCTCTGCTAGGTTTGTGTATTGCATGTCTGGCTTTGGAGTGTCAGGGGCTGGGGAGGAGCAGTGGCTCCAGAGAGCCGGATGAGTCAGGGCTGGGCTGAATAGGCCTGGTCTGCATTTGGAGTGGTGGGAGGAGTAGCACCTGCACCTGAATAGGGCTGTGCCTGCCTTCCACAATGATGGCTCCGCCCCCTGTGGTGTGTCTGGAGCCAGGGCTCACACTGACAATGGAGGTTGTTGTTTACTTGCAAAGTGCCCCAGAGAACTGGTTTTGGCTGGGTACAGACACCCTCTGCCTTCAGAGAACAAAGGATTTTTGTGTATAAAAAGAGGGGCCCAGACCCCAGACTTTTAGATCACTTCTGGGAAATCAAGAGGAACCTTTGCCAAGGAGAATCGCCGGATAAGCTGAGGAGGAATACTGCCCCTGTGCTGTTTGCTGTCTGGGGTTGGCCTGCAGTGGCTGCTTGCTGCCAAGGAAAGGAGAAAAAGGACTTTGCTGTTTGCTTTGTCACCTGCTTGAAGAAAAGATCTCCAAGGGCTTGAAACTGAGCTTGCCTCCTGTTCTGAAGTCTCAGGGACACAAAGACTTCACCACCAGCTCCCCTGAATTTCCTTGCTGGGAATTCTAATCTGCAAAGAGGTTCCTGCTGCTGTTCTGGACCTCTAGAGACTGTTTTCCGCTGGGAGCTGGAAAATTGAACCAACTTCGATGGAGCGAGACGCATCCGCACCTGTTTCCGACGCATCGGCGAAGAAACCGTTGCAGCACCTGCCACTGCACGAGAAATCGCCGCATGCCGCATCGAGTGCACCGATCTCCGACGTCCGAGATCATCGCACCAAGTTCGACGCAAGGCCTGCTGTGCGGCTGCACGAGTTCACGCATCGTCACCGGATCGTCGTATGGCATCGACGCGACAAGTCTGTCGCATTGTTGGGGGATGCAGTAAGAAACCGACGCATCACCTCCCCACGCAGTAAGAAACCGAAGCATCACCTCCTCTTCGGTAAGGAACCGACGCATCACCTCCCCTGCGCTGCAGTAAGGAACCGACGCATCACCTCCCCCGAAGCCAGGAACCGACGCATCACCTTCCCTGAGTGTAAGGAACCGACGCATCACCTTCCCTGCGGCCCGTTTTGTTTGTTTGCGTGACGCATCCCAGGTACTTTGTGAGTAAAGTGTTGCATCTGCAATTTTGCTTGAACTGAACTATTTCTACCATCTCAAAGTCATATTTTTAATACTGTATTGTGGATTTTTGTCGTTTGGTCTTGTTTTGGTTTAGATAAAGATTACTTATTTTTCCACACTGGTGTGGTGTCCATTTGTGGTGTTTTCACTGTATTACTGTATGTGTTCACAAATGCTTTACACACTGCCTCTGAGATAAGCCTGTCTGCTCGTGCCAAGCTACCAAGGGGTGAGCAGGGGTTATTTTAGGAGTGTATTCCCCTTACCCTGACTAGAAGCAAGGGTCCCTATTTTGACAAAGGTACCTACCTCTGCCAACTAGAGACCCCCATTTCTAACATTTACTAAACCCATTTAGCGATTCTGAATATTTTTCTGAATTGCTAAAAAGGTTTAGAAATGGCTTCAAATCACTATTTGGAAGGTGCATGTTTTGGGCTTCCATTCTAAACAGTGTTTCAGACCCTTGTGTATCAATGGCTTGCAACCATAATTCCATTTCCCAAGTCAGTGTAGTAAATCATTCTCAAAAGGGAAGAGGTCCCCTTTGAATCCTTTCCCTTTTCTCTTTGGGGTGGCTGCTTCGGGGAGTAGGCAGTGGTCCAATGGACTAATGCCAACTGTCCCTGAAATTTTTCAAAACTAACCTATTTTATTTTGTGAAAGCAGCCGCATTTCCTTTCAAAAATATATTTTTAGAAAGCAATCACAGGCATGGTGGTCTGCTGACCCTTGCAGGCCACCACCCCTGTCATTGTAGCCAAATTACAGTGAGTCACAAATTTTGATCTGCCAAATGAATATTTATTAGGCAAGTTGGTCTGCAAACCAACTATTTATTTAGTACACAGGCCGGTTCGCAAAATTAAATTGAATTCACAAAGAGTCGTTGCGCAATTTGTGACTACTTTTTGCCGAACCCATTTTTAGTGAATACGGATGGTGCGACCTATGGTGTCCTAACAGGAACAGCTACTAGTGCTTAGAATGGGAGCATGTATTTATGCATGTATTTATGTACATTCCCATGAACAGCCCCTGCCTCACATGCCCATAATGTGCCTCTACCTGATGTTTTGTCAGTCCAAGAACTCGGCGCTTACATCCTTCCACTTCCCCGGGCAGGCAGGAGAGGCAGTGGCATCACAATGGATCACACAAGGCAGGCAGGAGGGAGAGTGGCAGCACAATGGACAATGGAGGGCAGCAGAGAGGGGGCTTTGGGCCCACAAATGGACAACGGTGGGCAGGGTGGATGGGGGTCAGGGGCAACAAGCTAACCATGTAGGGCTATGTTTTCTTAGGGAATGGCGAAGATGAATCTACCATTGGTAAAACCAAAAAGCTCATGTGGCTGGTCAAACACAGGAAGGGAGAAAACAACAAATAACAGCAAGACAACTGAGATTCACATGAAAGCCTTCCAATTTTTAGCAATAATTGGCTCTATGGAGTATTGCAATTATGCTGTCTCCTGACAGACAGGAGGAGCTGTCTGTCATGCTGCTTCCTGACAGACATCTGGAGCTGATGATAGCAAGACCATAATATTGGAAAGTCTAATAAGTTCCAGAATCAAAGATTTTCAACATATATTGTAATAATGGCATGTGCACCAGGCTACAAATCATAAGCTGTCCCTACCTTTCAGGGTCATGACACCTCTTGCAGAGTCAGAACGATATCAGTTTGGGAATATTGACTTCCACAAGTTACAGAATCTCAGCTCCACGATTATGACATGCCCCCAAAATCCAGAAACATGTTATCTATTTCTGAGCCAGGGCTCCTTCACAGTTTCATAATCATAACATATGAGAACAATTCAGGATCATGACTACCATCAGTTTCATGAGCAAGTCATATGTACCCATCTCAGAAGCAGTCTCAGTTTGATGATACTAATGTATTCCAATCTGTAGGAAATTGGGTTATTGGTTGAGGGGGTAGAAATCCTTCTCAAGCAGCAGCCACAATCCCTGTCAGATTGAACCATAAAAATAATGGAATTAATCCGTGCCTAACCCTCTTTTAGCTTGACACAAAAGCACTCAGGCTTAACTTGAAGCAATGTGTAAAGTATTTATGCAGCACACAAACAGGAATAAAGTGAAAATACAACACAGGAAAAATCCCAAACCAATTTAGAAAAATAGAATACATTTTGATAAATGAGATGAGAACACAACTACAAAAATCCAATCAGTAGAACCTGAAATCTGCAATATTCTAAGTAGATATTGCCCCTAAAAGCACAAAGCACCACTGTTCGTGCTGGACCGAGGGGAAAGGCCAACCACGATGGAGCATGGGCCGGATACAGGGACTAGGTTAGTCCCACTGAAAAAGTTCTGTCCTGAAGTCTGGTGCAAAGAGTTCAATTCAGGGTGGAGGAGGCAGCGAGGAGCAGGGAGAGTGTCGCCAATGGTTGTCGCTATAACGCGTAGAGCAGGCCTTGCGTCACAGACTGTTCTCACTGTAGCGTGAAGATTGGGGCAGCCGTTGCTGACGAACGTTGCTGGAATTTCGCATTGGCAGTCACCGGAGTTTGTCGCTGCTGTAGTATGAAGTGTAGATCTTGCGTTGCAGGTCGTCGCTGGCGGTCACTGTAGCGCAAAGAGTCGGGTTCCTCAGAGCTTTGCAGTGGCGGTTGTCATAGTCGGCCAATTCTCAGCATGACGGGGCCTGTGGCAGTCGGAAAGAGCCCAAAACTTCAGTATTGCACCTTTTGTGGCAGAGGACTGCACCCCGACGCCAGCCAAGGGTCCAGGACCTGCAGATGCACCTCTTGAAGATCAGGTTCTCACTCTTGAAGAGTCCAGGAGGGCTCGGGCAGGTCCAGTTACAGGTCCAGGCCGTTCCTGTAGGTCAGCTGGGCAGTTGCAGGGAGGCCTCTGGAGCTTGATGTGTCCTTGTAGCTTAGAACAGGAGGCCAGCCAGCTAGCCCTTGGAGTCACTCTGATGGTCCTGGGTTCAAGGAGCAGGTCCAGGATTCCTTCCTCAGGCATCAGTGTTGTGGGGCAGTCATTACGGCAGCTGGGCAGTCCTTCTTCTGAGTCTTCCACAAGTCCAGAAGTGATATGAAGAGGTAGTTTAGGTGGTCCAATATTTAAACCTGGTGCCAGCCTTTGAAGTTGTAGGGCTCCCTATACTACAACCACCCCTGGTTCAGGAAAGTTTCTCCCTTCCCCTGCTGAGGCTTCAAGTGGAGTAGAGTGAAAATAGGCTGGGTTCAAGTCCCTTTGTGACTGTGCTGGAGGAAGCCCTTTCAAATGTAAGTGAAGCAGTGAACAGCTCCGCTCCAAACGTCCGGGCAGGATGACCAATCCTGCCAACACTTAGTCCCTTTTTTGTCTCTGTCTGGGAGGAATACACAAAGGCCAACTGCCAAGCTATTAATAGTCATGTGACCCAGGACACAGGCAGCAGGCACCAAATGGTTAGTACATGAAAAAAACAACTTTCTAAAAGTGACGTTTTCAGAATTGCAACTTAAAATCTGACTTTACCAATAAAGGGAATTTTACATTACAATTCATTTTAGCATAAATTAATTTTTTCTATCTGCTCCCATACTTAAGTTATCACTTATTAATTGTAAAAAGGTAACCCAATGTTTTCCCATGGGGAAGACTGGCCTTGTAATCCTGAAACACAACTTTTCACTGCCAGTATATGGAAAACCTAATCTCACATGCCCTACATTTTAAATGCAATGCATTCTGCACTATGAGCCTTTAGGGCATACCTTTGAGGTGAGTTATATATATTAAAAAGAAAGGTTTATTCTTGGCAAATGTTTTTTTTGCCAGGTCGAAATATCAGTTTACAACTGCACTACAGGCTGCAGTCGCCGGCCTGAGACATGTTTTAAAGGCTACTTTAGTGAGTGGTACAATGAGTGCTAGAGGCCTACTAGTAGCATTCAATTTATCAGCCATGGTACATGTAGTACCAGTTACTCGGGACCTACAATTAAATTGAATGTGCCAATTAGGTGTAAGCAAATGGTAAAGTGCACAGAGTCCTAAATCCAACAAAAACGAATTCAGCAAAATAGGACGGATGAAGGCAAAATGTTTGGGGACTACCACCCAATGGTGTCAGGTATAACACAGTCTTACGACGATAGTGCGTGTCCTAAGTTTCGTGATCATGAGAGGACGCTGTCTCATCTGTCTCTCCTTTCACTTCAGGACTTTTACTGAGAGCCAGTGAAAGAGTCCCACTGATGACCGATGCTGGAACTAGTCATCCCATTCACACACCTCTAACTCATTACTCTCTCTGCAAATACCTTCTGTGCACAGCCCCCCTTACATTCATCATACTCATTGTCCGATGGGTAATACATGCACCTCAAAGGCTATGATGTACACACTTCTACCTCTCGTTGACCATACACACCCCTCCCACTCACTGCTCCCCCAGTCAGACACACCTTCATTTTCCACTTACTTTCTTGTTACCACTTCATTGACACATTCTTTTCTCCACTTTATTGTCACATGAGCATCCCCCTATTGTAGAAATTGTGAGAAAGTGATTAGTTGAAGTAGATGGTAGACCTCTGCAGTAATATTACCACTATTCCTTACTAGATCCAGTTAGATCTCAATAATTTCAACTTGAACTCAACTCTTGGTAGCTGTAGCACATGCAAACAGGCCTAACGTAGGAGAAATTTGTACAACATTTATCAGTACCAAAACAGTTAAAAAGTGGAAAACACAAAATAATAAACACCCCACTCCAATGTAATAAAAATAGAGAACATGTTAATGAGATATTAGACAACAAAACAACGAAAATCTGATGTAGGGAACCGGAGATAGGACTTTACAAATCTTAGATGTTTTTACCACCAAAAAGCACATAGGGCCAAACGTAGCTATCTGGGCGCGCTAGACTGGGTCAAAGTCAAAAGTTAAGGTTGATAGTGATAGAGCGATGGTTGGATACATGGGCAAGGTTCATCCCAATTAAAAGTTTACCATCTGATGTAGTTGTTTTTCTGGAGAAATGTCTTGATCACCGAGGCTGTCGGCGGGTTGGGGTGCAGTCTGAGTCTGTAAAGAGGCATTGACATCAGTCTGCTAGAGCTCAGGACCTCTTTGGGAGACTCAGCTGAAGCGGGAAGTTCAAGGCTCTTCATCGAGGGTGGGAAAACTCCAAACCCTTAGAAGAACAAAGTCAGGGCCCAGGAAGGTGTTGTCAGGGTGGTGCTGATCGGCGTTGGCCCTGGTGAAGATGTCTACGTCTTCCAGAAATTTTTCTGGAAGTCAGGATCCTTTCAGTAGGGCAATCTAGCTAGTTGAGTCCGACTGGCAGTTCAACGTCAGGGTCTGCGGCTCAGCGACAGTCCGGTGGTAGCCTCTGGTTCTTTTTTGCAAAAAGTGCAGAAAAAGTTTCTACGTTTCTAATCTTGCACTTTTGAAGCGGGAAAGAGTACACTTTAACACCAGCCAAAGGTCCAGGACCTTCTTTTTATTAAAAGAAATGTAAACTCTTTTTTATTGAAACATTGCTAGAGTATACAAATGTGACAAATCACTACATCCGGTGTTACAGTAGTACAAAAAATACAATTGCTCAATTGAAGTTTAGTCAAAGCTGCGAGTATGTCATTACAACCCATCGTCACTTTCCTCACAGACAGACCTTTTATACTCCATGCAACCACTCTGGATAGTGGGGGGAACACATATATTACCCCATGTATATTCCATTTATCCCATATCTTGTCCCACTTCTTGGGACAACCTCTGCTCCTGTAGACGGCCTTTTCCACCACCATGGACTAGTCCATATCACTTTCCCACTCGCCTAACGTCAGCGTCTCATTCGCCCCCCATTTTTGAGTGATATTTCATTTTGCTATCATCACTCCAAGGGTAGAGCAACGTTGTTAGTTGCTGCTCAGGTCTGTCTGGTCCTATATATCGAGGAGACACATTTTAGGCGCAAGTGGGAGGTCTTTACCACACACCATTTGAAGTTGGGTTGTTATTGATTCCCAATACTGTTTTATTACTGGGCAGTCCCAAAGTATGTGATAGAACGTACCCTCCTGTGTGCAAGATCTTCTACATGTAGAGTCCTTTTTTCCACCCATTTTTGATAAGGTACAACATGAGAGGTAGGACCTATGGAGTATTTTAAGTTGGACTAGTTTTAGTCGTGACGAAATGGTAACCTATCTTGGGGAGGATAATGCTTCCTGCCATTCCTCATCCTCCAGGTCTCCTAAGTCCGCCTGCCAGAGCTCTCGCAATCGCAGGAAAGGGTTAGGTAAATTATGGAATAGCTTTTGATATGTCATAGATATCGCTTTGCGGACCATATAATCAGTCAGGAGCCTATCCTCCAGCAGGGACGCCTCTGGGAGTTCTGTGCCTGGCGGAATGGCTGCCATAAGGGCATGGGGAGAGGAGTTGGCCTAATGGCTAGGGCGTTCGCCCTCGAATCTGGGGAACTGGGTTCGAGTCTCGGCAATGATGCTGAACATCCTGTGATTCTGGGCAAATCACTTAATCTCCCCGTGCCTAACAAAAATGAATGTGTGTCCTAATGTAACGTAACTGGTGCTATGTAAAGCGCTCTGATACCCGATTCGGGTCAAGTTCGCGCTATATAAAACTCTGCAAAAAAAAAAAAAAATGCCTTATTTGTAGATATCTGTACATTTCTGTGGCCGCCATGTCGTATTCTTTTTGTAAGTCTGAAAATGGGATTACTCTTCCTTTTGACCACAGGTCTCCAACTCTTGAGATACCAATGATATCCCATTTATCGAATCCTGGGCATCTGATCAATCTACCGAATTTGTCCGCCTCCCATAAGGGCGTAGATTGGGTCACTTTATTCTGCCATCCCATCCTCCTTGTCACTTGATGCCATAGAGTGATGGTTTGTTGTGTTGGGCCTGTCAGTCGCTGACTTTTAGTGCTTGTGTATAAAGCTCTTTTGTAACTTCCAGGACCCATGAGCCACCTGTCAATCTGGCAAACCAGATCATCATGCAGTCTGTGCACCCATTGGTTAATTACGGGCAGTTGGGCAACCCAATTGTACACTTGAATGTCAGGTAATGCAATACCACCATCGTACCATCCCTTTTTGAGTTTCTTTATAGCTATTCGCGGTGGCTTTCCATTCCATAGTAGGTTTCTTATCTCGCTCTCTATGGTATGAAAATAGGTATCGGGAACTCTGAATGGTGTGTTTTGTAGGGCATATGGGAATCGCGGCAGTGCCATCATTTTTAAAAGAGCTGCATGGCCTAGTGGGGACAATGGTAGCGATCTGCAATGTCAGATGTCACTTTGAAATCGTGTGAGGGGGGCCAGCAGGTTATACTTATAGAAAAGGTCTGAATCTGGAGTGGCGAAGATCTCCAGGTAACGGAGGCCATCCTTCACCACCACCACCCTGCAGCCTCAGGATCAGGCCATGTTGAATAAAGATTACAGATTTGGACCAGTTTATAGTATAGCCTGAGTATTTTCGAAAATTGGTTAAGATTTACAGGACACGATTAATGGTGGAGTAGGGCAATGCTAAATATAAGAGGATATCGTCAGCATACAGGGAGATTCTATCCACCCAGTTCTCAGTCCAACGTAGCCCCCGTATCAGTAGGTTGCCTCTGATCCAAGTCGCTAAAGGCTCCAACATTAGCGCAAAGATCAGTGGCGACAGGCGACAGCCTTACTGAGTGCCACGTCGGAGAGGAAATGTGTGTGATGTGCGGCTGTTCACCACCACTTGTGCTAAGGGCTCAGGATACAGTAATCAGAGTCACGCCAGGTATTTTGGGCCGAATCCGAACCGCTCCAGGCCCACAAAGAGGTAGGGCCTCTCAATGGTGTCAAATGCTATGCTGGCATCTAATGACATTATAACTGCACCTTCTTTGACTGTGTCCACGCGTCCCAACACCCCGTTGAGGTGAGGTAAATTCAATGCCGTAATGTGCCCCGGCATGAAGCCAGATTGGTCCTGATGAACTAGGTCAGTGACAATGAGGAGGAGTGGCGACACCAGCAGTTTGGCCAGGATTTTTGTTTCTGCATTAATCAGTGAGATAGGTTGGTAGGAGTTGCAGCTTTCTGCTGGTTTTCCCTGTTTGTGGATCACCACTATGCAGGCTAGTCTTTGATCATTAGGTAATGTACCTTCTTACCACTGTCTTCATACATCTGTCGTAGTTAGGGCGTTATTTTTGAGGCAGTGAGTTTGAATGATTCTATGGGGAGGCCATTAGGTCCCATCGCCTTCCTGGATTGGATGCTACGGATCACTGCGATTATTTCTTCCCCTGTTATACCGCTTTCTAGTAAGGATCTGTCTTCCTGGGAGAGGGTAGGGAGGGGGATGTCCGCCAGCAGTTCTCTAGAGTCGTCAATTGTAGTGGATGTCATGGGAGAGTACAGGTGTTTGAAGTGGGTGGCAAAGGCCTCCGCTATCTCTTGTACGTCTCTCAGGGTCGCCCCGTCGCTTGTTCTAAAAGATTCTACCCATTGGTCTGCCCGCTCGTGTCATTCAAGCCAGGCCAATAGCTTGCCAGCCTTGTCTCTGGTCTCATATAGTTTGTGCTGTATTGCTGCTTGTCTAGTCTTAGCTGCCTCTGTCACAAGGTTTCTGTATTCTTTACACCTTATGTCTAGGGCGTGCCTCGCAGCATTACCGTCAGCAGTTGTGATTTGTGTTTCCCTTTCCAGTATGTCTCTCTCTAACTCCGTCACTACTGCCCTCTTGTCTTTTTTGTGGCCTACTGTCAATGAGAGTGCTTGACCTTTGATTACAGTCTTGAACGCTTCTCAGAGAATCTGTGAGGACTCGAATGTTCCCTTGTTTTCCTTAAAATAGCAGTCTGCGGCCTGAAGTAAGCTCATTCATATGTGTGGGATTTGTAGGTACCAGGGGTTCAGGGAAACTGTTTTCCTGACTGGTGTTGTAGCTTGAAAGTAACATGCCCATATAGGAGTATGATCTGATATACCCCTTGCAAGATGGTGTACTTCCCTAAAATTAGGTACTTGGTCAGTCAGAGCCAGTATGTAGTCTATCCGTGACTGGCTATTGTGGGACCCTGAGTGGAATGTGTATTCTATCAATTGTGGATTATGTGCTTGCGACACATCAACCAGTCCCATAGCTGTCAGAGTCTGTTAGTTCAGAGCGATTGCTCAGGTGAGACCCTTTGTGGCCTATCGGCTTTCTCCAGGTGGAATTCCTCACACCCACTCTGAGTTGCTTCCATTGGGGCAGTGGCAAGGCATGGTTTATATCAATTCACAAACGGGTCCTGGTGTAGTACATGACCCGTGCTATGATCTGCAAGACCACAAGGCAGCGTGTGGCACAATAACTGGCATCACTACCTTAGTGCCTGGAGGGCCCTACCAGTTCTCCTCGCGCCCTTGGAGGGACGTGTTTGTTAGCATTAGGGCGTTTCGCTATCATGGCTACAATCAGGTATTGTGGCAGCTGTGACAATTATAGCTATACGCAGGTTGGCACATTAGCTGGTGGTTCCCCACACCTTCGATCAGTCTCCTACTCACCGAGCTGGTACGGCAAGTGCTTTGTGGCGGTGTCTGTCAAGGTTGCTGCTCCCGTTTCTCGGCAGGCTACAGAGCACAGGCGGGACACTCCCGCAGTTTCAACTTTAGGCCGAATCTCGCAGCTGCCGCCTGGGCCCACGCAGCATCGAGTCTATATGAGGGCCTCTCACTGTGGGGGGGGGGTTGCTGCAGATCTTCCGTGTCACACCTTGCTGGCCCTCCGGTCGACTTCGCCACACCGGCCTCACTTTCACCTCCCAGTGTTATTGCTCGGCTCCTCCTCACCTTCACCCCGGCATCGGCCACTGGCCAGGAAGTGCCCCGACTCCTCACGCTGCCTCCCAGGCTAACTCTAGTCGTCCTTCGTGGAGCAGAGCCGGGCGCCACACCCCCACCGGTCCTCCATGGCCGCAGCAGCACTCACCACACTCGATCAAACCACAATCGCGCCCTGTAGGGCCGCTGAACCACCGCATCTCCTCCTGCTGGGTCCCAGCACTGTTGCTCCTCTGGGCGTGTTCGCAGCTCCAGTCCCCGGCTTCCCGGCACGACAATACCACACTTCAATCTCGGCACGTGCAGCCTCAGTGAAGTCCACGTTTTCGTCGCAGTTCATCTGTGCGGGTACTGGATATCGGTGCTGCAACTATGGCACCATTTGTTACAGATTATGTGACGGATATACAGGGGTATCGGTGGCGAGTTTCGGGAACTCAACTAGTGTGCTGCCAATTTCTCCAGCCGCAGGCCATGCCCCCCGGTCCAGGACCTTCTTGGCACCACTTGGGGGTTAGGACTCAATCTCCCAGAAGCCGCACGCAGAGTCCGGAGCAAATCCAGTTGGAACTGGTCAACTGGGCTCTGCAGAAATCTGGATTTTTTGCAGTTTTTGGAGCCTTTGGTGTCCGCTCTTCTGTCTGGGGTAGTGGGAAGCAGGTGCCTTTGAGGTTTCTCTCCACAGGTTAGACAGCAGATGCAGTCCTTCTTCTGTCTTCCACAGGTCTAGAGGTGTTCTGAAAAAGTACCCAGGGGTGCCACTTTTACACCTGGCACTAGTCTGTGGGTGGGAGAATCTCCCTGGTTGATAGGGAAAAAGTGCCATGGGGTACCCCTACACACTTTGACATCATTTCATGGGGGACTGGCCCAAGGTATTCCCAAAGTGCCCTGCTCTACAAAAATCCTACATGCCAAAACCTTTCATCCCTTTGTCAGAGCTCTTGGCACACCCCTAAGATGCGTCTATGCAAATAAGGGATTGTAAACCAGTTCTGGAACAGGTTTCCCCATTACTGGGATTGGTGCCACTCTTGCCACGTGGACAATGGCAGAGGCAGACCTAGGTGTGTGTTACATCTGACTGTTACAGAGAATATCCCTTAGAAACTTGTACAGTTGGTGGGCACATCTTCTTCCTTCCAATGACCTTTTGTTCCCTTTCCTGAGACCCATCCACATGTCCTTGCAGGAGGCCAGCAGGCTGCTACCCGAGAGTTAGGGAAAAGTGGCCTTTTGAAAATAGTATTTTAAAATCCAACTTTGCCATGAGATTGGATATTTAAATTGCTATTAATGTGAATCCTTGAACCATGATTCTAGTTATTTCCAAACTGAAGTTATGCATTATAAGTTGTTATATAATAACCCAGTGCTTTTCTATGGGAGAGCCAGCCTTGCCACAGTGAAAAACGACTTTGGAGATTTCTCACTTCCAGGACATGTAAAACGTTAAGTGCACATGTCCAACATTTTAAATACCAGGCATCCTGCCTTATGGGCATTTAAGGCCAACCTTGGCTGTGATCTATAAGTATTAAAAAGGAAGGTTTAGGCCTGGCAAAAGTGTTATTTTGGCAGGCCGAATTGGCAGTTTTAAAACTGCCCACTCAGGCTGCAGGGCAGGGCAGGCCTGTAGAAATGCTTCACATTGTCACTTCAGTGGTGGCACAATAGGTGCTGCAGTCCACCAGTTACATATAACTTACAGGCCCTGGGTACACTGGGTACCATATACGAGGGACATATAGGTAAGTTAAATGTGACAATTAGGAGTTTCAACCAATTTGCTAATTGTTTAGAGAGCACTGGGGCATGGTTGGCCCGGTCCCTGTGTACAATCTAAAAACCAACAGCATCACCAAAAAAATGGGGGTGATCATGCAAAGAGAGGCATTTTCTTACAGGCATTATCTTTGTTGTCCCAAGGAATAATGCACTCATTATCCCTTAAACGGAGATCACGGATTGTCACAGTCACAAACATATCTGTAAAAACCCTCACCTCCCCAAGAGTATGCCTTGACTGCACATACCTTTCCCCATCACTGTCCGCTTTTAGCTCCTCCACCCACCTCACCTTACGTACTCACTGCTACATCACCTTGACCAGTTTTAATTCCTCAGACTGCTGCGAGTGGCAGTAGTATGTCGCAGACAGTGCACAAGCAGTTGGCCCAGCAGTCCATTGCAGGAAGGGGAGGTAAACAGCATGTCTCACTGCTACTCGGAATGCCTTAGGGCAGTGGTTCCCAAACTTTTGACTCCTGAGGACCCCCACTGAATCACTACTGGAAGCCGGGGACCCCCAAGCAATTTTTACAAATTAAATTAAAAAAAATTAAAACAGTAATTCGCAAAAAATACACAAACAAGTACACACCAAACAAATACTTGCATTATTAAAGCTTTTATTATTTTATATTGAAAAATATGCAAAAATCAAAACATTTTAATGGGAAGGATGGTGCTGCATCTCGGTGACTAACTTTTCAATGTTTGGTTTTATTTCAGAGAGTTGAATCCTCAGGTCAGATTCTACATTTTCCAAGCGATTTCTGTACTTATTTTTAGGTACATAAGATTTGAGAAAACCTTTTCACATAAATATGTGGTGGGGAAAGGAAGTAAAACCTTAAGTGCTTTGTACGATAATTCAGGATAATCTGTTCGTACATGGAACCAAAAATTTGTCAGCGACTTTTCCTTGAATTGAAGTTTAAGTGCACTATCTTTAGAGATTTCAATCAAACCGTTTTCTTCAGGTGCTGTCAGCCCCATTAAATTGTCAATATCTACATTGAAAGGATCTTTAATCCAGTTTTTGCGTTCATCCGGAAGTGGGAAGTACTGACGAAAACTACACCGCATATCTTGGAGATGCTGGATAAAAATTTCCAAGACTTTGTTCGATAATTCATCATCAGCACACTCCAAGAATGTCTTCAGGTTCTGAAAAGAATCAAAATTTCTTTGTGATAAGCGACGAGCCCATAAGTCTAACTTTTTTATCATTGCCTCAATCTTGTCTTCGACATTAAAAATTGTGATACCTACTCCTTGCATACTCAAATTGAGTGCATTTAAATGGGTGAAGATGTCTGCCATATATGCCAGCATAGCTAACCAAGTATAGTCATGTAAGCGCTCATCAAGTGCAAATGGAGATTCCAGTTCAGTGACAAATACTCTGATTTCATCTCTTAATTCAAAAAGACGAGACAAAACTCTACCACGAGACAGCCATCGGACATCTGTATGTAGCAAAAGCTGATGATGATCACTATTCATGGACTGACAAAGCTGTTCAATAAACCTTGAATTTAGTGACCTAGCTTTGATAAAATTTACAATTTTGACTGACTCATTCAAGACCTTTTTAATTTCTCTGGTATCTTCTTAGTGGCTAGTGATTCTCGATGAATGCAACAATGATTCCATATAACTGAAGGGTTAATTTCCCTTATTTGTGCTACAAGTCCAGTTAGTCTCCCAGACATGGCACGTGCCCCATCTGTGCTGATTCCTATGCATTTGGACCACTGAATTCCATTTGATGTCAGAAAGTCATTGAAACTGCTGAAGACCTCTTCAGCAGTGGTATGTATCAAATAGCGGCAGAACAGTAAATCTTCAATAATGTTCCCCTCAAACTCGTATCTAACGTTACACAGGAGATGAGATTTATTTGCTATGTCCGTACTTTCATCTACTTGTAAGCTATAATGCAGACTTTTACAAATTCTTTCAATCAACTGTTCTTTTATGTTGTCTGAAATCTTGTCAATTTGCTTTTTACAGTGTTGTTAGATAATGGCACCAAATTTAAATCTTTTGCTGCTTTTTCTCCAACCATTGCATTCACCATGGCTTTAGCAGCAGGTACTATTAGTTCTTCAGCAATTGTATGAGGTTTTCCAGCTTTTGCAATGAGCATGGACACTTCATATGAAGCTTTCAGAGCATTTTCATTAACAGATCCTGTTGCAGTTTTCTTAATTATTTTTCTACTTTTTATGAGCTCTTGCTCTTTATTCTTGAAGAATTCTATGGATTTGGTTGCATGTTCGTTATGCTTAGTTTCCAAATGTCTTCGTAATTTAGAAGGTTTCATGGCCTCATTTGACAAAATTTCATAGCATAGCACGCATTGTGGTTGCAGTTCCTGTTCTGAACCTGAACATGTGAAACCCATTAATAAATATTCACCATCGTATTTGCGACACTTCCTTTTCTTTTCACTTAAATCACTTTGTTTTGAGCATGATGGCCCATCATTGATCTCTTCAGTGGCTATCCGCTTAAGGTTAAGCCAGCGATCCATCTTCCTTATGTTTTTTAGGATACAAATGACAAGTCTATTTCACAACATTTGATTATGGAATCAATTTCTATCAAAGCTATTTGGTGAGGCACGTAGTAGACCTTCACTCCTTTACCTACTACAGGTTGCCCTCATCAGATGTTTCCAGACTACATATGCTTTGACGTTTAGAGATGAAGCAGCACCTGTAAGAAGATTTTAACACTGTATCAGCACTTCTTTTGTTGAGAAGACAGAGGACACTAGCAAATCATATGCATGGATATGAGAATCTTTTGTACGCTGCTTCAAGATAATTCCATTTTCTCAGTTTAATTAGACATAGCTCATTCATTTGGCCTCCATTGTGGAAGCAGGCTATTGTTGATTGCACAGAGAGGTTCGCACAATAGTATGGGAAAATATGATCAGGGTTGGAGTTAAGCGAGAACACTTCATAAAGTCATTTTGTCTGCTACACACTGACCGTACCTGTGTCGAGGCTGAGATTCAATTTACACCTGAGTGTCACAGAATTTTTCTGTGTGGTTAGCTGGCAGCCATGGGACATGGCATGAGCAGCTGATGTGACATTGAGAATAGTTAAATGCATACACATACATGCCAACATTTTAGAAGAGGAAAGTGGGTTATTTAAAAAAATATTTGGGAGAATGTATTTCCTCCATTTACATCTATTGAAGCAGAGGCAATTTCAGGCGGGAGACAGCCTGAATTGGGTCCATTGGCATGGCCAGGTATGCATACAGCAGTGTATTATTTAGTGGTACAAGGCTCCTGCTCTCAGCCATAGCAGCACCTATACATTCTCATTTCAGAGCCTATGAGTGGTGACCCTTCCTTGCAGAAACAGGTTGAATGACTGAATTATTAGCATGTTTACCTATTCACCGTTTAAGAAGGTCTAAAAATATTATACATTTATGAAGCATTTTATAATAAAGACATGCCCCAAGAAGCAACCAATGTTGTGAAAATTCTAACAAGATAGTGCACAAATCGATGAGTCCAGTGTATAGAGCAAATTCAAGGCCTATATTAGGAGTTCATCATGGAAGTGCAAGAGATGGCAGGATGGTATCTGCACAGGAGGCATATTGTTTCAGCAAGATCATGGAACAATGCTATTCCAATTACCATAAACACCTGTTAGGCATAATCTTTAGTCACAGACAGCAGAACAACATTTTACCACCAAGGGGTGAGCAGTGCAGTTAAGACATATTTCAGAGAGGCCTCGCATGGCACCCGACATGACCCTCTCCTGTTAGGGTGCCGACTGCCTCTATCCCCTGCCAACAACAAACCGCAAAGGCTACACAGAATAAGAGCTTGATATGTCTGAGTATGAAAGCTTGACAGCACACATAATTCACCCAAGGGCTTATGGAAAGTGAGCAATTGGACAGCAGCGCGAAAATCCTACTGCTAATCCTGGCTGCATCTATTTTTACCCACCTGCAAAGTAACGGTAACCTATACACATGTGCCTTTCCACTGCAGCAACCACAGACACAAAAATCAACATAACCAGCTCTGATGAGCCATGTTCTTGCTCACGTGCTGTAGGTGAGGAACCATGCCAGCAATGACGCACTTTCATCTCCCTGAGAACAGACACTGGTTCTGTAGTGCAGCATGTTAAGTAATTTAAAGAGCATTTGTGTAGCCGTAAATTCGAAAAATGCAAGTAATGCAGATTAGTAAACCAGGTGACAGTTTTCCAGTCCTAACATGAGGCACTTCTTAATTAATTACTGGCAGACCAAGCACTTGGCATTAGCAGTGCGCCTATTCAAGGAGCAGCATTCCTTTCATGGAATGGCAAAGCTACCTCACTGACTGAGTAAGTAACCCATAGCGAGCTAAATAAAAATTTGCGCGCAGCCCCTTGAAGTCAAGTGTTTTATTTATTCTGCAGTAGAGCTGGGGCGGAGCAGGACCCTCCTAACTGTGTTTATTCAGATGCACTTTTAGAAAAAGCCTGGATTTTTTTATAGCGTCCACGATCACTTACATCAGTCCTGCCAAGTACCACGCATCAGGGGTTAGACTAACTCATTTTAGTGTGGTGGTCGGTATCACTGAACTAAAATGCATAGGCACGCATTAGCACCCCTTCCACACGACCAGCTTGCTGCCTGCTGAAGCCGGCCGGGAGGCTCGATGGACGATACTGAGTGAAAGCTGGAGGACATAGCAGCGCGGTGACTCCGTGTGCTTAATCTAATGGCCTGGCGCCTAATGAAAAGCAGCCTGTAAATATGACAGATACTGGCTCTATTCTAACCCGAGGCCACGCTAATCAGATGACGTCACGTGCACCCACCTCGGGAATCAGACTCAATGCCCAGCTGCCACTCTTGTTGAAAAGTAACCAAGAGGGGAAGAAAGGAACGAGAGTTTGACGCTTGCTTGTAGCAAATCTAAAGCAAGCGCAGCAACGTGTTTGAATCCTTTCAATTGAGCAGAAAGGACAAGCAGGTTTGCACGCAGACATGAAAAGAAGGAAAGTCCTCTTTTTCTTTAAAAGTGTCTTGCTCAATTGAAATGTAAAGAAAGGAAGTGTCACATTTTCTTTGAAGTCTTGCTGTGGTTCGGGCAGACTCTAAACACAAAGACAAAACATGCCTCTTTCTCAGGTGCTTCTATGCCTCCTCCTATGCTTTTCTTATACCAAACCTTCCATCTGATATTTGGACACTGGTATGTCAGTGTCAAAGTGCTCTGTGTTGTGCTGCTGAAGCAAAGAGGGTTGAGCTGCAGCCTGGTGCTCAAAAGGCACATAGGGACACGTCCTAAAGGCACAGGCTCTCAGAAAGCATTTGAGCACTCACCGGCAGAGTCCACTTGAGTGTGTGCACTGCAGAAGGTATGGCCCGAGGCTGGAGCCCAGCGCCAGGAACTCTTACTGTTGCAGTTTAAAGTAGGTAATTGCTTGTGATAGTCAAGATTGCTTGATTTATGCTTACAAATAAGTGTCTTTGAATGTCACTCAAAATTACACTGAAATTATGAAAAGTGCAATGTTCCATACCCTGGTACCCTGGTCATCTTGCACAAAACTTTCCATTTAGGCCTCAAGAGGAACAAGGTCATGAGTCCTTCAAACCTCTGCCTACTGGTTTTAAACTATCAATAAACAAGATACAGGCCGTAAGGTGGAGGCCTGCACTAAAGGTGGACTGTCCATGGGGACAGGTGGCCAAGGTGCCACCCTGAGGTACTCAGGATTAGGTAGAGAGGGCATGAGATGGCTACGGGCCACGGAACGAACATCAGTGTCATAAAACAAGGGGACCAAGCTACTCTAAAAAGGCTTATCTTTAAAATTTAGTGTCTTATTACACCTGGAAGCCGCTCAATGCCAGCTCACCTCGGCCATCCTCAGCAGCTGAGAAGTGACAGGCGGTGGGCTCTCTACCAAGCACTATTTTTCTAGCTTTCCTTTTGAGTCACTAGTTGAGAAAAAGCTCTGTACAAAAAACACACACACACACACATGAAAATGTCACACATGAAAATGTCACACATAGGCAATCTGAATGAAACATTGGCAGCTATGTTACATGAGGCGCTGATGAAAGGAAACACGTTTTTAAAGCATGCGCGCGCTTTTACTGTAAATGCGTGCACACACTTATTAAACACTCACATGCAGTTCCAGACGGAGAAGAGCCCTCCTGCCCGTTCGAGGTGCTCCAATGCTCTTCAGCCTTGACACACGAGGCACAGCTGTACCCTGCTTTCAGGGCAAATGGGGACATATGGTAGCAAAATGCCCTGGGGCTGGCCGCAAACAGAAGAGGAAACGCACGCACTGCCATGCAAGCGCGATGTCGGGTGTCAGGCAGAAGCGAATAATAAAATAAGGCCAATCACCCTTCAGCTTGCACCTAAAGCTGAATGGTGATTGGCCAGATTGTATTGTAGTCTTGCCGCCCCTGCGCCAACATTCACAGCTCTTATGTGCTGTGAGGGCGCATGGGCGTTTCGTTTTTTACAATGACGGTAGGCACTCAAGTCCTGCGGACCCCCTGGGAATGTGTCACGGACCCCTGGGGGTCCGCGGACCACAGTTTGGGAAACGCTGCCTTAGGGGACACTGCTAGGGAACCCAAGTAATACTGAAAGCTAACTGTCCCTTCCACCTCCCCTCTCACCACTCTTGACCTGGGGGCGAGCCGGAGGATGAGGCGGACGGCGCCTCCCAGTAACACTGTGACTGGTTCTCTCGCTGGAACTTTTGACGATGCCCCCTGGGCGGAAACCATAACTGTCTGTACTTACAGCGGTGCCCGAGCAACCTTGGCCGATGCCCGGTGGAGCTGTCCTATGCAGCTATAGAGGAGTTTGGCTCTGGTTCACCCCTCGGCCGTCACCTACCCAGCCGGACATCGGACATTGTTTTCCTCGTTTCCCCGTTGTGTTTCTTTTCCCTCCCCCGCCTCCTCCCTCTGTGATTCTTTGACTGCCTCCCCTTTTCCAGCCTGACTTTTCTGTGTCCCCTGAAGTACTTTCCCCCTTGCCGGTTTTTTCTATTTTATGCTATTCTTTAGTAACTCATGTAACTATGTTATACTGTTTCCCTTTCTATGTTATGCGACGCTCCAGCAACTGATGTAACTATGTAACAATTGTTCTGAAACAATGTCCTACCTCATGTGAAGCGCTCTGATACCTCCGGGTCTAGCCAGCGCTATATAAAACTTTTCAAATAAATAAATAAATATCGTGGAACCGGATCATTCAAACTCTCCTCTGCATGGCTTGTTCTCCCATGCCCTTTGCAAGAACCAGCTTCTTCTCAAGTAAAGTTTTGGTAGCCTGGCGACTGGTAACCTCCTTTCATACATGTGCAACACTGTATCTCACTGCAGACTTTCTTCTATGTGCAAGCCATTAAGTACATGGAGAAGAAAAGTAAAGAAAGAAAAATAAAATAATAAATCAACAAATAAATAAATAAATATGTGGGCTTGGATTAGGATGAAGTGAATGCAAAAATTGCCTTCTGGCTGGTGCTCAGGCCATGAAAATGGAATATTTTGTTTCCGACTACTATCTTCTGAACTGCCAATAATCACAGGACAGACTGGCCCTTCAGACGCTGTGGCCTAAAATGCCCTGTTTACTCCTCCAACACCCTTTGTGATGTCCCTGCTATCAAATAATGAACTGGTGTGCTGGTGCAGAGTAGTTCTGTGGCTTGTATAGGGTGACCCTACCAGACAGCACAGCTGTCTGATTGCGAAAGACATATTGTGGACATACTAAGAACACAGAGGGGCTTGCAGCCTGCCCATTGCTTACCTTTGATTGGCTTTACTGTCACTCTTATTTGCCTGCTTCTTATTCGATGGCTTGTGTTGCTTATCTTGTGTTTGTCTCTCCCTAGGAGCATTTCCTTGTGTCATTCCACTGCTCACTTTTAAGGATCCAGTTTTTTCTTTTGTCTTATCTGCACCACAAGAGTTCTTGTGTTTTCCAGCTGTCTTCCTAGTGTGCTTCTCTTCCCCTTGTCAAGCTCCGTGTTGCTATTTGTCACTCACATGCTTCTCCCCAAGCTCCTCTGGGATGCACTGTGCTTCTACCCCCTGAAATACTTTCTTGCCCATTTTCTTCTCCCACCCTTAGCTTCAAATTGCTCTCTATCGCTCCATTTGCTTCTCTTCCCACACATTGCTCTCTTTCTCATCCGTTTACTTTTCTTTGCCCCACCCACCTCTTCTGTGTCACTTCCCCGCACCAGTGCCCCGATAATGCTTCTGTGCCCACATATTTCTCCCACCCCATGTTGCTTCTGTACATGTGTTTTGCTTCCTTCACCTTGTACTCTCTTTCTTTTGGAAAAGAAAAAAGCGTCTACGTCATTTGTTGGCACACACATGCGTGGTGCGAGCACAAAACGATGCAGGTGGCTGTGTCAATGTTTTTTTTAATAGATGGCTACCAACAGTCCCATTTTTGCCGGGACAGTCCTGGCAAGTTGGAGACTGTCCTGGGTAATTCACTATCCCAGGACAGTCCCAGCAATTGCACTTCCAGCCCTGCTAAGTGTGACACATCTCGCGTTAGCTATGCATTTTAAGTCACTGTACTGCATTACCGCAAGTAAAAGGAGTGTCACGGTGACAATCTTTTTACTTGCGGTAATGCAGTACAGTGACTTAAAATGCGTTATTAACGCGATTTGGTATGAACTTGGCGAAATAAGGGCTGACTCAATAAAGAGGGAATTGCGATGGGAATTTCAAACTTTAGGCCAAAGTAGTCGAGTTGCAGCTGACTGGGAGAATTTTTCCAACTCAACTACTTTGACCTTAAGTTTGAAATTCCCATCTCAGTTTTCTGCAACTCTCTCTTTATTGAGTAGACCCTATAATTTGCTCTATGAGAAGTAGGCGGAGTTAAATTATGCTAAATGGGTGGGTTGGGTGGAGTGGGTGGAGCTTTGGGGCAGTGGGTGTGGTACATTTTCAAGTAAGTAATAAATAGCTGTGCTGCAAAGTGTCCCTGGATTTTTTTTAAAATGTTGCCAACTATGGATGCTGCCCAGCATTGCTAAAACCATTGACAAAGCCAATACATCCCAAATGCAAGACCTTTTGCTTTGCTCATGCTAATTGTAAGACAATGGACAGTTTGAAGCGCAAACAATAAAGCGGACATCAATGTTTCACAACAAGGAGCCTTGTTGGCTCTTCCTGTTTCTGAGTTGTGCAATATGCAGCTGAGGCGCTAGCTTGGCGATATTCCTAGTTAAGTGTAAGCGCTTTAGAATGTACAATGTCATAAAAAGAAAGGCACAGCTCTTATGCAGAAACAGTTCTAGGGGTAGGCAGTACTATGTGGCCGACTTGTGACTGTCTAAGAACCCTGATTTATGGAGAATGCTACATTGCTTCAACAAACAGCAAATATGGTCCAATGTTGTAAAATTTCCCTTTGCTGGAGCAGCAAAAAATGGCTAGTGTGGTAACATGAGCCTCTTCTGATCACTGCAAAAGAAACAATTGATGGACGGAATGCTGGACAATGCAAACATTCACCCCCAGTCACAAGGATCTGGGTTTAATCCATCATTCTTTTGCTCACCACACCACCCCAGTTTGGACCCAGCCATATGCAATTCAGTCTTGACCCTGTTCCTTGTGGGAACAGTCCAGCCCGAACTGCCAAGCTAGGTCCTCCCTGGAGCGGAAACAAGCATCCTGGGACCGGTTTCAGGACATCACCCTTCATCAGCCAGGCTAGCTTGAATCAAGTGGTGTAGTGAGCTGTAGACAACAAAGCTTGAGCCTTGAAACAGACCGCCTTAACTGCCTCACTATGGCTCTGCTGTATGCAGGTCATACGTTAACTTGAGGATTTTTTAAGTTAATGTATGCGCTGCAGATATCGCAGTTTCAGGAAAATGAAATGCATGGACCTGTTCTGCAATTGTGCAACACTCAGAATGGGGTCATAATTGAGCTTCTCTACTGTGTTCCAAGCAGTGCTTAATTTGAGCCGGTGGTTTCCGGTTCTTTGCACTGGCACATAATTGTCAACATCGGGACTTGATAGTCTGCCACACCAGGCACTGTATATCTAATTTAGAGATCAGGACAACAACAGTTGTTTATTCGTTCAATATACAGTAAAAATGACTAATACCTGCCGCCCAAGCCTTTCTTATACCATTGGGGGCATGGAATTGTCTGAATTGTCACACTTATAGCAGTGTGATGGTTAGTAGTTGTGTTGGTACTGTCATTGGTAGCGCTGGTAGACTCAATAGGTGTGGCGACCTGCTGCTGACTCCTGACGAGGACCCCAGCAAGTATTTCTTTACAAATTAAGCACTGGGTCCAGCTGATATTAGCAGTTTTCATAATGTAGTAAACATGATATGCCCTTTCTACTTTGGACTCCTTTAACGCCCATTAAGCTTATCGTGCACGTAACATGGATTTCAGATATCAGCTGGTAGAATTGTCTAACATGATAAATACAGCTTTTAACCTTTGTATTGAGCGTGGAGTGCCCGGAAGAACCTTGTGAAATCCTTAAAGAAATGCTTACAGTAGCTCTAAATAATTTATGCTGATACATATTTTTTTGCCCTTAATATTTTGATGAGACTAGAATTTTCAGTTGGTAAACTAAAGACAGTGGAAGAACTTTACTGTTGCGAGTTTTCTCCTGGGATCAATCTATTGGAATGCGTCTAGTTATAACTGTACCCTTTTACGTCCTAATTATGAGTGCCCCAGTCATCCTATTAACTCTGCCTCCCAGGAGTTACCAATACCGGGCTAGCCGTAACTCCAGGTGATGGAGTTAATGGGGTGTTACAAGTGGGACCCTTAGGGGACCATAAAAAAATGAGGAATTACTGAGGGAATAAATAATTCTGAGTCTGATTATGTCATGTTTACCCCAATAATATTGGGATCACACCAGGTAGATCCAGGGCCGTCTTAACAGCATTATAGGCCCCCTGGCAAAGCAATGCACTGGGCCCTGCCTACACAACCACTCACAGGAATACAAATGTTTAACAGAAAGTTAGTGTTAAATTCTGGTCTGCATGGAGCCACTATGCTCGCGAGGACCACGGTCAAGTGCCCAGCTTGACCATGCGTTAAGACAGCATTGGGAAGATCCTCTCTAAGCCTCGAAAGAAAATGTGTCCTATTTAAAGAAATGAAGATTTCACAGGTATGTCTCAGCTCCTCGCTAGCGAGTTATGCTCTGTTACACAAGTCACAAAACTGTCAGAGGGTCTGCAGCTGATAATAAAATGAAACTCCACCCTTGTACTCCCAAATCAGTTTGCACACACAATAAATTATATTTTACAACTATATGGTTATTTATTATGTAGTAATACTCCATAACTCATGTATATCAGAGTTATCATAATTATTATTATTTAAAAAAAACTCAGTAAATAATAGGCAAATCATGCCAATTGCTAGGTAAACCCCAATCATATTTCATCACTAATTCCTACACTACTGATCTATTTCCTACCAAATTTGTCTAAATATTGTCAGCCATGAAACCAAATGTGTAGTAAGCCTTACTTGTGCTGCCATTGGGACATCAGTTGGCAATCAGCCCTTCAGCTTCTCCCCTCAGCAACCAGTCCTTATGTCTAACTCCACCCCTCCAGCGGCATCTTATATTATTTTATCACAATAATGTCTTATGGAGCAAGGAGGGGTCACTCGTGCATGGCTACGGTTTGGCCACAAAAACGTGCAAACAATGCCCCTTTGCAGAAGCATATGGAAGCTACAAAAGGGGATGTTGTGTAAGGGCCAGAGCTGCCAACTTTGGAGCTGGGGAACCAGTTTCGAGTCTCGGCGTCGGGTCAACATCCTGTGATTCTTGGCAAATCACTTAATCTCCCCGTGCCTACCAAAAGTGAATGTGTTCTTGTGTAACGTAAACTGGTGCTCATTTAAAGTGCTCCAATACCTTCGGGTCGAGTTTGCGCTATATAAAACTGCAAAAAAAAAAAGCTACTTATTTTCTTTGTGACAGACCTCTACAAGGTCATCTCCCTGCAGCCTCTGTTATGATATGCACACCAGAGAAGTGAAAGGTTTTCCTTCTTTGTCCTTTTAATTTGAACTGTGGCAAAACCGTGCAGTTTCCTGATAGAAGATATGGTGATTGAGCACACGTTAGCGTTATCATTCAATTAATCATTCATTTTTCTAGGCCTTATGTCTATCTCATTTTTCTATAAGATCTCAATGCAGTCATGTTTATATGCAAACAGGACTGTCTTGTATATAACATGTACTATTGTTATATGAAAGCCCTCCAGAAGTGCCGTCTAAACGCATGGGTACTCTGGGCAGTTGCCCGGGGGCCCCACGAGCGAAGGGGCCCCATGCAGACCAGAATTTAACACAAATTTTCCGTAAAACATTTTTATACCTGTGAGTGGTTGTGTAGGCAGGGCCCAGTGCACTGCTTTGCCCGGGGGCCTATTATGCTGTTAAAACGGCCCTGCCCCCCCAGCACAAGGCAATTCCCCCATTAATTCCTAATTCTCCCCCTGGTTTTCCTCCCAAAGATTTTGGCTGCTTTCAGTAGATAACTAGGCTTGCAATCAATCGACGGACCTTCTAACTTCTGTGGGACCGGCAACAGGCACTCACAATTAGGGTCTGTACAAAGATGAGATTTTAATTCATTTTTAACCAATGTACAAACAAATGCTTAAGTCTCCAAAAACAAATTTGTTTCTTTTTGATATTATCCATGGTTTTACAAAAAAGCTAAAAACTGGATTAATTTAAAAGAAGATGCACAAGGTAACAGCTAAAATAACGTAAATAATCATATGATTTAATTTCTGGAAAATAATGCTGAATAAAAACTAGGAGCGGTGCACCTACTGCATACTAAGATTGCTACCCCAATTTATCAACATTTCTCAAGGCAGACCCTTGCAAGGCACCCTTTAAAAGCTTATGCCACAGCCAGAATGATTGTGTGATGAGTAGGGTTGAAAGCCACCTTGAAGGAACTGTACTTTACTTTCGCTCAATAGTAACCCGCTCCAAATAGAGAATCAGAACACTGCTAGTAAACTGGGTTTGTGCGATGAGTCTGTATACACTATCTGGTCTGTACGTTACCACAATGTTTACTTTTGGGCACTGAATTGGAGTTGGCCCTCTCTGTCACTTAAGTTATTAACAATTGATTGTTAATAACTTAAGTGACCTTAGTATGAAAATTGTGACTGCATTAGTTTATTGTATTTGATTTTGTTAATCTAGGCACTTCCATGACTGTAGGCAGAGCGCTTCCACCACATACTAAACATAAAGCAATGGATTGAGCTTGATGTTAAGAAGGCAGTATTACTCAGCACTGATGTCTACATATTACCTATGTTTTTCCACTCAAAGTAGTTTTCATCTACAGCACGTGATCACGATGCTTTATGTTATTTTACTCACGCTGTCAAAACGTTTGAATTATTATTCACACAAAGGCATCGTATTCAGTGTTTGTATTAGTGTATAATAATTTAGAGATTCAGTCGGATAACAATTGTTAATTTGAGTGATTTCAAAGGCAACTATCATTTTAATAAGACAATAGTGATTGCATTTGCTAATCGATGGATTTTATTTCTGTTAAATTTCACATTTCAATTTGTGTAGGTAGAGCGTTTCTACCATGTATTAAATGTAAAGAAACAGACTTAGGTTTTCTCGTAGCTTCATGTTAAGATGGCCGTATTATTTTGTATTATTTTCTCTATACTGTCGGCACTGTCCTATTTCTATTTCTATTCTTCATACGTAGCACGTCAATACGTAATTGGTCAGAAATATTTAGTAAGCTTATATATATCGTGAGAGGTTCACGCAAATTATCTGGGATCCAGGAAGTAGTTGGAACACCGTTATCTACATCTTTTGGGTGAGTGAAGTTAGGAAATAGTATTACAGGACGAGAGCTTAAACCAGTTAGGGGTTACATGGGTGCTTTCTTCTTTTTTCAGCCAGCAACGCGACTCTAAGAGAAAGAGCAGTGGGCAACATCGTTTGAATGCTTTGAGGGACATTTATTTTCCGGTAAGCTTTAGGTCGAGTATATACACAGGCAGTAGGCAAGTTTTATATTTTAAGTAATCATTAGCGTTCTCACCCTCTTTTTATATATATTTCTCCTTTAGCACAACAATTAGTGGACAGGAAAACAGTTCAGCAGTACTTGAGTTTGTTGGAGTGAGTACTCCCGTTTACTGCAGATAATTGCGCTGGTAAGCGGTTGATCTTTCTAGTTGACTTTAATGTTGTTAGTAGTTGGTAGTCAGCCAAGCATGACGTATATTTTACACTGTCTTATGCAGGGTTTTGAATTACATGGCGGTCGTAAGACGCTTATAGGCACGGGCAGTGGACCCGATTAGAGTCACATCCCGTACAAGAGTGGAGGTATTGCTTTTAATTAGTCTAGCATAAGGATCACAGCAGATTCACGGGTGTTTCGTATATCATTTCCAGTTGCACTATTGGGCACACTGATTTTGAACCTTTTCTGGGTTATTGGCTTTCATGTTTCTATCGTTATTGTTTTACCTTTGGCATCTAAGCCTGATGCGATTGTTTTGGGCGCATAGTGCGTGATTGTTCTTCACATTAACAGTCACTGATATTAGGCCTCGTAATCACTATAACCTTCCCGGTTGTTTATGGCGCACTGATGTTAAATCATATTTTGGTTTTCAAGTAATGATGTTGTTTCATGGAAAATATGTTCATTTGTAGATTTCCCCTGACGAAGGGTGACTTTTCACCCGAAATGCATTGGGAGTGATGAATATCCACGCTTGAATGTATTACCGTTTTCAAGGATTAACAAGAACATTGTTGAGATCTTCAGTTGTGAATAAAACAAGTTGAAGACACACAGTTGAATCTTCATATTTTCCATTATTTGTTCTGAAGAGTTTGGTAAATTTGTGTTTACATAGATAATTCTGTTAATTCTGTGATCATAGATGTCAAAATATTTGATTAATATTAAGTTAATACACTCATCTCGAGTTTATCAAGCAGTGCGCATTCTGTCTGAGACTAGCGTCCTGGAATTGTTTTTTCAACTTTTAGAAAGTTGGCATTTTCTTGTCCCAACCATTTGGTGCCTGCAGCCTGTATCCTGGATCAAATGGCTAGGTATAGCTGGTATTTGGTCTTTGTGTATTGCTCCCAGACAGTGAGACAAAGAGGGAATAGGTGTTGGCAGCATGGGCCATTTCTGACTTGATGGAGGTGTATCACCTACCTAGCACACTTGTACATCACAAAGACTCTGCCTCAGCAAACTCCCAAAGGGTTTCACACAAGTCTGTTGTGCCTCCAGACAAGTTGGGGCCAGGGCAGAGAGGCAGGAAATTCCAAGCACCTATGGGGGTGGAAACCTCTAGAAGCTTCTACTTCAAAGTTGGTACCAAGTATAAATATTGGACACTCAGACCGAGCTCTTCAGTACACTCTTGGACCTGTGGATACTACAGAAAAAGATTGGACCTGCAATCTTCATCCCATTGTGAAGTGACTCCAAGGGTCAGCTGACAGACCTCCTGTTCTGAGTTACATAGACATAGAAAGCTGCATCTGCCCAGCTGACCTGCAACTGGAACAGCCTGAGCCCTGCTGGTCTTGGCTGGAGTGAGTTCCTGATCCCCAAGAGATGCCCCTCAGGTCCTGGACTCTTGGTTCGGCCTCAGTTGAGCTCCTCCTTGAAGAATGGAGAAAACCTGATGTTTTGGGCTCTTTGTGACCAAGAATGGGCCTGTTTGCGCCAAGATCTTGCTGCCCACACTAACCTCCAAAGTGAAGCTCTGTTGAACCTGACTCTCAGTGCCAGCGACGACCGGCAACGTGAGATCTACCCTTCACGCTACAGCACAAACAACCCGCGGTGACCGCCAACTCGAATCTCCAACAATGACTGCCTGCAATGCCTGTCAGGATCTTTGCTCTACAGCGGTAATGGTCTGCAACACCCAACCTGCTCTTCGTGCTGCAGCGATGACCATCCATGACGCTTTCCTTGCTGCTCACGGCCCCCTCCACCGCTCTAGACTTTCGAAGGTAACTCTTTCAGCAGAATTAAGCTGGCCCTTGTATCTGCCCACGCTCCATTGCGATCGGCCGGAACTTGTGACTTTCACCCGGTTTTGCATGACCAGATAGCTGCAAGTGGTGCTTTGTGCTTTTAGACACTATACTTACCTTAAATCTTCAAAATTGTATATCGCCAGTTCTACTGATTGGATGTTTGTCGTTCTGGTGTCTAATATTTTATTACATTTCATTCTATTTTTAAATTGGTGTGGAATTTTTCTTGTGTTGTATTTTCACCTTATTACTGTTTGTGTGCTGCATAAATACTTTACACATTGCCTCTAAGTTAAGTCTGACTGCTTTTGTGCCAAGCTACCAGAGGGTTAAGCACAGGTAAACTAATGAGTTTTCGTGGTTCACCCTGACTAGGATTGGGCTGCTGCTTGAGTAGGGTTCACACCCTCCTCAACCAACAAGCCAATTTCTCACACACTGCTTGGAAGTACTATGTTCACAGGGCCATCAAAAGGGATGCCAGAGGATTCATAATTAGCCATGTCCATGCTGTTGCATTTATATATTGATTTTAAAGTATGCCTGCAATATGTACTAATGACAAAGAAGATATGTCTAAAATCACAAAACTGAGCCACAAACTAGATTTTGTTTTAAACTTTGAAACAGGTCATCGTCCTAACAGTGGCCCGTTTCAGTTTGTCATCTCAGGCTCTGCAAAAGATTTTGACATGCCTGATTTGTCGCACAGACGCAGGACTAGTGCCAGTGCATCGGCAGTTGACAAGTTACTGGAGGTGACAACTAGCAAGGGTTGCAGTTAAACATAACAGTGAAATCAAAAATTAAACCACACCGATGCACCCAAATAACTCTAATCAAAGTTACTTTGATAAACTGAAAACTTGCTAGACTTTTTACTGGAACCTGGACAGGGAGTTGAACTGAAAACCTGCTGGAAATGCACAACGAGTATAAAATGCAGGTCATAATACATTGGAATCTAAGGAAACAACGGAAACGCTGTAATAATGGATCTTGGGACAAGGAGGAAATTGCTAAGGGTTAAACAAGGCATCAAACTGTGTAGATTCAAAATTAAGAAGCCAGTTAAGTGTGCTACTGCATAGGCGACTAAGAGTCCAAGTGTTCCTTGGTCTTATAGACAGTTTCAGCCTGTTTTAGATCATTCTATTCTTATGATTTTCAATATGCCTCTGGTTAAGGGTTTAGCTGCATGTTGTACATTTTTTGGGATTAATCAGGTGTGAGAGTTGATTTTCTATTAATAAAGAGTATCTCAAACTGGCTTACGCTAACATTAGGTTGTGTTTACTCTGTTCTCCATGACTACTGCTGATTTCTATTTTAATAAAAATATTGCTAATGTTAGCATGACTAGGCAGAGAGTGTTCCCAGAGATGTTTCTCACTGTACTGTATCAAGTAGGTATCCAATCGCCTCCGGCTCTTGCTCAAACAATGTATCTGTTCACTTGCTAAACTACCAACTCTGAGATCGACTGAATCTCAATCTATTCCTATCCTGAGAAACTTCTCGAATGTATATTGTACTGAATTGTAGCTTTTAGTTTGTTCCCTATTGGTACAAAATCCTGAGAACCATGTATTCTTACAGAATGTATGTAAGCCTTTGTCTAAAACCCTTTAAAATGACATGGATTTCTGTAACGAGAGAGCCCCCTTTCCCTGATCTTAGAAGGCGAATCTATGCTGAATTTCACTTAGAACTGTACTGAGCCCTTTGTACTTGTGATTATACTGATGACATGTTCATTGCACTTTGCCAATTAATTCTTTAAATAAAGCCTTTAAAAGCCAAACTTTGTCTGTCATTCTTAAGAAAATATTTCAGCATATTCATGTGAACTTTACCTGAACATATTAAAAGACAGCTTCAGTCTGGGAGCACCAAAGTCCATATCGGGACTACAACGGTCCTGATCCATGTCATTGGCGTACCCCATGAGTCAGAAGTTGGGGGTTGATGTATGCACTGACACAGGCAAACAGCTGCATGTGTTGTGACTACTGGGGAAAGAAATCAATTCACCCAGACTTAATGCATCCTGGGAGCCAGAAAGGCAGTCAAGGCACCCTGGGAACTGTAGTTCCTAGCTGGATGAAAACAGCGTCAGGAAGGTTTAACATTGCAATGTGTTTTTGAAGCTTTAGTTTTTGGCTGCATGGGATATTTGGAAGGTTGAAAGACTCAGATTGCAGCTACAGATCCTCCAGTAGGCCTGAATAGTGAGCCCTCTGTGAAAGAAGCATAATTTAGTTACATGGTTCCAATATCACACAATCAGGATAGTTGGACGAAATAGTTGTCAGCTCTGAATCTTGCAAGAGATTCTAGCAGTGGATTATGGAAGATGGAAAGTTCTGGTCTTGTGAACACAGAATAAGAGTGAAATCTGCCCAAGACTTCTCAGATGCAATGGCCTTGAATTTCCATTAAACCGCAGCCAAATGCTGGCACTCTTTGCACGTCCATAACACAGATCCTGACGCTCTAATATCCTCGCCCAGGATTGCACATGCGCCACTCTTAACCCTGTTACTGTCTGTCCCTGATTCCTGCCCCTACACATTCTTTAGTCATGCCCTACTCCTCATTTAACTAGACACGGTTCATTACCCTCTTCTTTTTTCAACCTAACCCTGCCTCTTCATTATGCCTTGTAACCGCCTTATCTCCGCTTAAACTTAGGAGCATATTTACAAGGAAATTGTGCCACCGGAGCCTCACTTTTTACGACGCTCCGGTGGCGCAGTGCCGTTGTCCATATTTACAAGGCAGCGCTAAGCTACTTTGCATGGCTTAATGCCGCCTTGTAAATATCATACAGTTTGATGCCGTTTTCTGTGGCAAAGGGGCGTGCAATGGGTGTTGCTGTGGGCGTAACCAATTAACACCCATTGCTGTTTGGCACTGCCCCAGATTTACAAGAAATGTTAAATCTGAGGCAGTAGCAAAAACTAACGCCATTGAAAGGGTGGCATTAGAATGGTGCAAGGAGGAGAAATACTTTTATTTCTCCTCATTGTTTGCTCTTTCTATGTGTGCTGCATTTTGCAGCAGACATAGAAGGAGCAAATCGCCATTAAAGATTGTTTATGTGCAGGAAGGTGTCAGGGTACGCTCCGCGGAATCCAGTTGCAGCAAGAGAGGGTCCACCTCCTGATCTCACCAACACCCCATTCATGCCACAGAGTATTCGAGTGATCAGGCGAGGGAAGGGATAGGAAAGGAACAGCAGGGAAGGAACCTGTAAGAAAAAATAACAGGGTAAAAAACAATGCCTATGAATGTCTACTCTTCTACGATCTCACTACGTCCCTGTCTGTACCTTGAATAAACAACCATGATGTCTTGGAAGCAAACCAACAAGGGCATCCATTTGGCGATCACAGTATCTATAATACAGAAGGTACACTGTTAGAAAACCTAGGTATGTTGTTGCCAGCCAAGCAATACTTCATCATTCATTTTCCATACATACCTAGGATTTATTTACGCCAAGCTTGTAAAAATACAATAATCCAAAAGACAGAAAAGAATTCGGCGCTGTTCCCAAGATCGTTCCTTATTAGAATTGTTAGTGCCCAACGGAATGTTAGGAAAAAAACACGAAGTTAAATTCGGAGAGTAAACACTCTAGTTCTCATGGCAAGAAGTGGTTAACTTCACCACCTCATTTTCCGCTCAGGAGAGGAGATTACTTGCCAGACGTATAGATAACCCAGATACGGTAAAGCGTGGTTCCTTCTCCACCGCTCTCCGCTCTGGTACGTTATGCGAACTGCAACAACAAAAACTCCCAGACACGGCAAAGCGTGGTTACTGCACCACCACTTTCCGCTCTGATATTTAGGCGATAGATAAGGCAACAGAAGCTCCCCGACACGGCAGAGCGTGGAACCTACCACCGCTCTCCGCTCTGGTATGGTTCCCAAAGAGTGCACTCTTAAGACGGCAATGCGTGGTCAGCCCACCACTGCATTCCGCTTGTGAAGGCAATGGAACGACTAATTGCCCCAAAACGTTTAAACACAGTCAAAATCCTGTATACGGCGTGTATGCGGGAAACCTCACCGCACTGCACGCCTTTACCTCTCTCTCGTCGGCAGCCGCCGGACTCCTCAAATTAGGAAGGTGTTCCCCCAATCTGGTCCAAGAACCGGAGAGTGGCAATGACCCGCCACAGTCTTCCCCTCGGCCGAGAGAGAGACCGCCGGAACTCAGAATTACGCACGTCGTTCTACGTGCGTCACTCCTAAATGTATCCCTTCCCAGAGCGGGCTTTCTGGGACATGTAGTTCCTGAATTCGGCACTGTAGGCGCCGCTTGCCTCAGTTCCTGACAGTAGGCCCTCCCGCCATGCGCCTCCTAGGTCCAGGCTTGGCCGGGAACTTCCTATGGAAGGAGCGGACCGCCACCGGCACATGAACGTTCTGCCAAGGCTCCCAGGAATCGTCCTCCACCGAATAGCCCTTCCAAGAGACCAGGTACCACAGGACCCCCCTCCTCAGTTTCGAGTCCCGAATGCACTTGACTTCATACTCAAGCCCTCCATCACACACCACAGGCGGGGTACTACGACGCCGAGAGGTCAGAGCAGGTTTCAAAAGATTGCAGTGGAACACAGGGTGAATCCGAAGAGAAGCAGGCAGCTTCAGCTTGTAGGCCACTGGATTGATTTGTTTAATTATCTGATACGGGCCAATATACCTAGGGTGGAACACACTACGGATTTTAAATCGGATGTTCTTGGTGGACAACCATACCCGGTCACCCACCTGACATCGGGGCCCGTTTATTCTGTGTTGATCCTCCCACCGCTTGTACACCTGCTTGGCTCGCAACAAATGCTTTCTTACACAACGATGGACCGTTTGAAGCTTTTTCACCTGTTCCTGTACTGAGGGCTGATTCATTATGTCCTCCGGCAGGATGATGGGCAGTGTTTTGGCGTCATAACCAAAGTTCGCTCGAAAGGGAGAAACTCCTATTGAGCAATGCCAAGCATTGTTATATGCCAGTTCCGCCATCCACAGTAATTCCACCCACGAGTCTTGGGCCTCTCTTGCATAACACCTCAAATATTTCTTCAAGGTCTGGTTTAACCGTTCCGTCTGCCCGTCAGTCTGTGGATGGAAGCTTGTAGAGAGCGTTGCATTAATATGCAAGGCTCGGCACCACATTTTCCAGAACCTGGCGATAAATTGAGGTCCTCTGTCTGACACTATCACTTCCGGCACCCCATGAATACGGATGATGTTACTGGTTAGTAGCTGCGCTGTCTGTCCTGCTGTAGGAAGGTTCCTACATGGGATGAAATGTCCCAATTTAGCGAGGCTATCCACCACCACCATGATGGCTGAACTGCCCTGATCTAGAGGCAAACCAGTTACAAAATCTAGACTAATGTTTTGCCAGGGTCGCTGAGGAGTAGGCATGGGTAGAAGCTTTCCTTTCTTCCTGGTGTTTTCACCTTTAGCTCTCGCACAATCCTCACACTGAGCCACCCAAGCTGAAACATCTTTGCCTATAGTCTCCCACCAAAAGTGCCGTTGTATCAACAGTAAGGTTTTACGTATACCCGGATGTCCAGCCAATGGAGATACATGGCACCAAGTAAAGGCTTTCTTCTGTAATTCCTGCTTGGGCAGATACAGTTTGTTTCTATAAAATGGTAGACCCTGCTTCACTGTGCGTTCGTCATCTTGTTCCGCCCATGCCTCCCACACTGAGCTGTGTTTGTGCCTTCTGACCTCGTCCAAAAGTTTTCCACTCTGATAGCACAGATCACCTTTGAGGGTTTGATGATTGCCTCGATGTTCTCGTTCCTAGGGACTTCTAACGATTCCTGTCTGGACAGAGCATCTGCCTTACGGTTCTCTACACCAGGCCGAAAGGTAACCACAAAATCATACTCGGCAAAAACAGCATCCACCTCATCTGTCTTTGTGAGAGGTGCCGTGCCGACTTCATATACTGTAGATTACGGTGGTCTGTATAAACGGTAATGGGGTAACAAGCCCCCACAGATATTGCCTCCACTCCTGAAAAGCCTTTTTATAGCCAAGAGTTCCTTCTCGGCAATAGTATAGTTCTTTTCTGCCGGGTTTAATTTCTTGGACAAGTAGGCTACCGGATGAAGTTGTCCTGTACCCTGGTTTCTTTGTGAAAGGATGGCACCGATGGCCTCATCCGAGGCATCCGCCTCTACCACGAAAGGATGTTCTAATTTAGGATGGGAAAGCACAGGAGCAGTTGTAAAGCTCTCTTTAGGTAGGTAAACGCCTCCTCTGCCTCCCTTGACCAAACAAAAGGCACTCCCTTTCTGAGTAACCGTGTGATGGGAACTGCTATCTGGGAGAAATGAAGAATAAACCTGCGATAATAATTCGCAAACCCTAGGAAGCATTGCACATCTCTCATGTTCTTTGGAGTCGGCCATTCTTGTACTGCCTGTACCTTACGCTCCGCCATGTGCAAACCTTCCGGGCAAAGCATTACCCCCAGAAACTCTACTTCCCTCACACCAAACTCACACTTGCTCAACTTGCAAAACAGGCTGTGCTCACGCAACTTAGCCAGCACCATCATAACCTGATCCTTATGGATAGTACTGTTATCTGAGTAAATCAAGATGTCGTCAATATAGACCACTACAAAGTGATCCACGAACTCCTTCAAGACATCGTTAAGGAAGTACTGGAATGCCGCCGGGGCATTGCAAAGGCCGAATGGCATAACCATGTACTCATACAAACCGTAACGAGTCTTAAAGGCAGTCTTCCACTCGTCCCCCTCACGGATACGCACCAAGTGGTAAGCCCCTCTCAAGTCCAGCCTAGTGTAGATCTTAGCCTCTCTCACCTGATCCAGTAACACCGATATGAGAGGTAAAGGGTATCGGTTACGTATGGTGTTTTTATTCAACAGTCGATAGTCTACACAGGCCCTCAGATCACCATTGGCCTTGGCTATAAAAAATAGTGGAGAAGCCGCTGGGGAACGAGATGACCTGATAAACCCTATCTCCAAGTAGTGGTCCAGATATTCCCGCAAATGCTTTGTTTTGGGCACAGACAACGCATACACTCTACATGCCGGGATGGTAGCCCCTTCCACCAAGTCGATGCGGCAGTCATACTCTCGGTGAGGTGGTAACTGTTCTGTCTTGGTTTCATTAAACACATCCATGTACTGATTATACTCTAGCGGTAAAACCGTTTCCTTCTCAGCTGCTGTAGCCACGACAAAGGGATGCGTCAAAGCAACCGCCTGTGAAAGAGGTACAAAAGGGGATGATGGACGGAACGTTTGAGCCAATCAAACACTCACCCCCAGTCAACTGATCTGGGTTTAATCCATCATCATTCTTTAGCTCACTCCACCACCCCAGTTCAGACATGGCCATATGCAAATCAGTCTGACCCTGTGCCTCATGGGAACAGTCCAGCCCGAACTGCCAAGCCATGTCTTCCCTGGACCGGAAACAAGCATCCTAGGACCGGTTTCTGGCATTTCCAGCCGTCATCAGCCAGGCTTGCTTGAATCCAGTGGCAAAGTGAGCAAGGGACCCACGTCTGGGCATACCCCCGCCAACTTAGGGCGACCAAGCGATACAAAGGGGATGATGGACGGAACGTTTGAGCCAATCAAACACTCACCCCCAGTCAACTGAGCTGGGTTTAATCCATCATCATTCTTTAGCTCACTCCACCACCCCAGTTCAGACATGGCCATATGCAAATCAGTCTGACCCTGTGCCTCATGGGAACAGTCCAGCCCGAACTGCCAAGCCATGTCTTCCCTGGACCGGAAACAAGCATCCTAGGACCGGTTTCTGGCATTTCAGCCGTCATCAGCCAGGCTTGCTTGAATCCAGTGGCAAAGTGAGCAAGGGACCACGTCTGGGCATACCCCCGCCAACTTAGGGCGACCAAGCGATACAAAGGGGATGATGGACGGAACGTTTGAGCCAATCAAACACTCACCCCCAGTCAACTGATCTGGGTTTAATCCATCATCATTCTTTAGCTCACTCCACCACCCCAGTTCAGACATGGCCATATGCAAATCAGTCTGACCCTGTGCCTCATGGGAACAGTCCAGCCCGAACTGCCAAGCCATGTCTTCCCTGGACCGGAAACAAGCATCCTAGGACCGGTTTCTGGCATTTCAGCCGTCATCAGCCAGGCTTGCTTGAATCCAGTGGCAAAGTGAGCAAGGGACCCACGTCTGGGCATACCCCGCCAACTTAGGGCGACCAAAGCGATACAAAGGGGATGATGGACGGAGCGTTTGAGCCAATCAAACACTCACCCCCAGTCAACTGATCTGGGTTTAATCCATCATCATTCTTTAGCTCACTCCACCACCCCAGTTCAGACATGGCCATATGCAAATCAGTCTGACCCTGTGCCTCATGGGAACAGTCCAGCCCGAACTGCCAAGCCATGTCTTCCCTGGACCGGAAACAAGCATCCTAGGACCGGTTTCTGGCATTTCAGCCGTCATCAGCCAGGCTTGCTTGAATCCAGTGGCAAAGTGAGCAAGGGACCCACGTCTGGGCATACCCCCGCCAACTTAGGGCGACCAAGCGATACAAAGGGGATGATGGACGGAGCGTTTGAGCCAATCAAACACTCACCCCCAGTCAACTGATCTGGGTTTAATCCATCATCATTCTTTAGCTCACTCCACCACCCCAGTTCAGACATGGCCATATGCAAATCAGTCTGACCCTGTGCCTCATGGGAACAGTCCAGCCCGAACTGCCAAGCCATGTCTTCCCTGGACCGGAAACAAGCATCCTAGGACCGGTTTCTGGCATTTCAGCCGTCATCAGCCAGGCTTGCTTGAATCCAGTGGCAAAGTGAGCAAGGGACCCACGTCTGGGCATACCCCGCCAACTTAGGGCGTACCAAGCGATACAAAGGGGATGATGGACGGAACGTTTGAGCCAATCAAACACTCACCCCCAGTCAACTGATCTGGGTTTAATCCATCATCATTCTTTAGCTCACTCCACCACCCCAGTTCAGACATGGCCATATGCAAATCAGTCTGACCCTGTGCCTCATGGGAACAGTCCAGCCCGAACTGCCAAGCCATGTCTTCCCTGGACCGGAAACAAGCATCCTAGGACCGGTTTCTGGCATTTCAGCCGTCCTCAGCCAGGCTTGCTTGAATCAAGTTGGCGGGGGTATGCCCAGACGTGGGTCCCTTGCTCACTTTGCCACTGGATTCAAGCAAGCCTGGCTGATGACGGCTGGAATGCCAGAAACCGGTCCTAGGATGCTTGTTTCCGGTCCAGGGAAGACATGGCTTGGCAGTTCGTGCTGGACTGTTCCCATGAGGCACAGGGTCAGACTGATTTGCATATGGCCATGTCTGAACTGGGGTGGTGGAGTGAGCTAAAGAATGATGATGGATTAAACCCAGATCAGTTGACTGGGGGTGAGTGTTTGATTGGCTCAAACGTTCCGTCCATCATCCCCTTTTGTATCGCTTTGTTCGCCCTAAGTTGGCGGGGGTATGCCCAGACGTGGGTCCCTTGCTCACTTTGCCACTGGATTCAAGCAAGCCTGGCTGATGACGGCTGGAATGCCAGAAACCGGTCCTAGGATGCTTGTTTCCGGTCCAGGGAAGACATGGCTTGGCAGTTCGTGCTGGACTGTTCCCATGAGGCACAGGGTCAGACTGATTTGCATATGGCCATGTCTGAACTGGGGTGGTGGAGTGAGCTAAAGAATGATGATGGATTAAACCCAGATCAGTTGACTGGGGGTGAGTGTTTGATTGGCTCAAACGTTCCGTCCATCATCCCCTTTGTATCGCTTTGTTCGCCCTAAGTTGGCGGGGGTATGCCCAGACGTGGGTCCCTTGCTCACTTTGCCACTGGATTCAAGCAAGCCTGGCTGATGACGGCTGGAATGCCAGAAACCGGTCCTAGGATGCTTGTTTCCGGTCCAGGGAAGACATGGCTTGGCAGTTCGTGCTGGACTGTTCCCATGAGGCACAGGGTCAGACTGATTTGCATATGGCCATGTCTGAACTGGGGTGGTGGAGTGAGCTAAAGAATGATGATGGATTAAACCCAGATCAGTTGACTGAGGGTGAGTGTTTGATTGGCTCAAACGTTCCGTCCATCATCCCCTTTTGTATCGCTTGTTCGCCCTAAGTTGGCGGGGGTATGCCCAGACGTGGGTCCCTTGCTCACTTTGCCACTGGATTCAAGCAAGCCTGGCTGATGACGGCTGGAATGCCAGAAACCGGTCCTAGGATGCTTGTTTCCGGTCCAGGGAAGACATGGCTTGGCAGTTCGTGCTGGACTGTTCCCATGAGGCACAGGGTCAGACTGATTTGCATATGGCCATGTCTGAACTGGGGTGGTGGAGTGAGCTAAAGAATGATGATGGATTAAACCCAGATCAGTTGACTGGGGTGAGTGTTTGATTGGCTCAAACGTTCCGTCCATCATCCCCTTTTGTATCGCTTGTTCGCCCTAAGTTGGCGGGGTATGCCCAGACGTGGGTCCCTTGCTCACTTTGCCACTGGATTCAAGCAAGCCTGGCTGATGACGGCTGGAATGCCAGAAACCGGTCCTAGGATGCTTGTTTCCGGTCCAGGGAAGACATGGCTTGGCAGTTCGTGCTGGACTGTTCCCATGAGGCACAGGGTCAGACTGATTTGCATATGGCCATGTCTGAACTGGGGTGGTGGAGTGAGCTAAAGAATGATGATGGATTAAACCCAGATCAGTTGACTGGGGGTGAGTGTTTGATTGGCTCAAACGTTCCGTCCATCATCCCCTTTTGTATCGCTTTGTTCGCCCTGGGTTGGCGGGGGTATGCCCAGACGTGGGTCCCTTGCTCACTTTGCCACTGGATTCAAGCAAGCCTGGCTGATGACGGCTGGAATGCCAGAAACCGGTCCTAGGATGCTTGTTTCCGGTCCAGGGAAGACATGGCTTGGCAGTTCGTGCTGGACTGTTCCCATGAGGCACAGGGTCAGACTGATTTGCATATGGCCATGTCTGAACTGGGGTGGTGGAGTGAGCTAAAGAATGATGATGGATTAAACCCAGATCAGTTGACTGGGGGTGAGTGTTTGATTGGCTCAAACGTTCCGTCCATCATCCCCTTTTGTATCGCTGTGAAAGAGGGTACGGCACCAAGTGACTATGACATTCCTCAGATAAGAATTGCACCGATTTAGTTCCCCAATCTATGGTGGGATTATGGTGACACAACCACGGCATCCCTAAAATCACCTCATACTGAGGGGCCTCTATGATATTTAACGTCAGCTCCTCTACATGTCTTCCTTTCTCGACTGCTATGGACAACACAACCCCTCTGTTCGTTCAATAATAAGCCCTGACTTCAGGGGTTTGCCATCCACGGCCAAGACTTCTTCTGGGTTCTCCCTAGGTATTCTGGTTAAATCTAGAATTGTTACCAACCCACTGTCTATGAAATTACCTGTCGCCCCTGAATCCAACATCACCAGAACCTGATGGAACTGCTGATTACTCTCAAGACCCATGGGGAGCACTATGTGCGACTCAGAATCCTGCAGGACTCTGGTTGATAAGGAGGGAGTTTCCAACCCTGGTTGTCTTCCCCTCTGTACCTGAGCACCCCGTTTTTCCTGACTCAGGACTAGTGGTAGACACCGCCACCCTTTTATTCCTCGACCAGGCACTGGGAGTTTTGGGTTTAGAAGGACAATTCCTAACATAGTGACCCTTTTTACCGCAGTACATGCACAGACCCTGCACTCTGCGGCTCTCCCTTTCTTCCCTTGTAAGTGGTGCTCGGACGGCTCCAATCTCCATAGGTTCAGCCTCGGCCTCAGCATTACCCACTGGTCTGCGAGGAGGTCTATCAAACCTATAATATCCTCTATCCCACCTTTTTCTCTCTCCTCCTCTCTCAGACATCCTACCGTCCAATCTCAGGGTTAGGTTTATCATGTCTATGCATGTAGTGGGTTGGGGATCAATCTGCGCCAGCACGTCTTTCATATCATCTCGCAACCCTTGGTAAAACAACGACATCCTTTTTTCTTCTGGCCAGGCTGTTTCCGCCACTAACCTATTAAACGTAGTCAGATAGGTTACCAAATCATTCTTACCTTGTTTCAGGTCTAGTAATTCCCTGTCAGCGCTAAACGTAGTAGCCCTGCGGTCAAAAACTCTTTCAAATTCGGCCCTAAAGGCCGACCAATCAGACAATACCACGTCGTTGTTCCTGACTAAAGGGACGGCCCAGTTCGCAGCGTCCCCACCAGATATGAAATAGCAAATGCCACCCTAGAGTGATTATTGGGGAAAGAGGCAGGTTTACAGGAGAAGTGCAGCATGATTTGTGTCAGGAACACTTGAACCTTTTGCGGGTCCCCCGCGTATCTCTCAGGGCTAGCCAATGGTATGGGAGGTGGCACTGTAACTTGTATATGTGAAGCTGCAGAGGACACATCAAAGGGATTCCTAGACAACTTTTCAACCTTCTCCTTTAAAGCAGCGGTTTCCGCCTTAGAGGATGCTAATTCCTGTTGGACCAGGACCAAGGCCTGAAGAACATCATCCAGGGACGCCATATCTTGCTACACCTGGATCGGGCGGAGCGCTATATACTTGGGTGCGTAATTCTGTCAGGGTACGCTCCGCGGAATCCAGTTGCAGCAAGAGAGGGTCCACCTCCTGATCTCACCAACACCCCATTCATGCCACAGAGTATTCGAGTGATCAGGCGAGGGAAGGGATAGGGAAGGAACAGCAGGGAAGGAACCTGTAAGAAAAATAACAGGGTAAAAAACAATGCCTATGAATGTCTACTCTTCTACGATCTCACTACGTCCCTGTCTGTACCTTGAATAAACAACCATGATTTCTTGGAACCGAACCAACAAGGGCATCCATTTGGCGATCACAGTATCTATAATACAGAAGGTACACTGTTAGAAAACCTAGGTATGTTGTTGCCAGCCAAGCAATACTTCATCATTCATTTTCCATACATACCTAGGATTTATTTACGCCAAGCTTGTAAAAATACAATAATCCAAAAGACAGAAAAGAATTCAGCGCTGTTCCCAAGATCGTTCCTTATTAGAATTGTTAGTGCCCAACGGAATGTTAGGAAAAAACCACGAAGTTAAATTCGGAGAGTAAACACTCTAGTACTCATGGCAAGAAGTGGTTAACCTCACCACCTCATTTTCCGCTCAATAGAGGAGATTACTTGCCAGACGTATAGATAACCCAGATACGGTAAAGCGTGGTTCCTTCTCCACCGCTCTCCGCTCTGGTACGTTATGCGATCTGCAACAACAAAAACTCCCAGACACGGCAAAGCGTGGTTACTGCACCACCGCTTTCCGCTCTGATATTTAGGCGATAGATAAGGCAACAGAAGCTCCCCGACACGGCAGAGCGTGGAACCTACCACCGCTCTCCGCTCTGGTATGGTTCCCAAAGAGTGCACTCTTAAGACGGCAATGCGTGGTCAGCCCACCACTGCATTCCGCTTGTGAAGGCAATGGAACGACTAATTGCCCCAAAACGTTTAAACACAGTCAAAATCCTGTATACGGCGTGTATGCGGGAAACCTCACCGCACTGCACGCCTTTCCTCTCTCTCCTCGGCAGCCGCCGGACTCCTCAAATTGGGAAGGTGTTCCCCCAATCTGGTCCAAGAACCGGAGAGTGGCAATGACCCGCCACAGTCTTCCCCTCGGCCGAGAGAGAGACCGCCGGAACTCAGAATTACGCACGTCGTTCTACGTGCGTCACTCCTAAATGTATCCCTTCCCAGAGCGGGCTTTCTGGGACATGTAGTTCCTGAATTCGGCACTGTAGGCGCCGCTTGCCTCAGTTCCTGACAGAAGGTGTCCCTTCCTGCACATAAACAATCGTCCCTGCAATGTAGGCACCCTTGCACTATGGTGCAAGGGTGCCTGCACTGGCACTAGGCAGCTTATTCAGTGCCAGCACAAGGGAAAACACAGGGGTGCACCGTATTTGTGTAAATATGGCCCATCCCTGCGTTTTTTTAAATGACAGTGCCACGCTCCGCCATTCTTTTGTACATATGCCCCTTAGTTTTACTCTGCCCTGTACAACACCTCTCTGTAATCTCCTTCTTATACCCCTCAGGCAATTTCTGGTTAGAGGCATACTCAGGGGTGGAGCTATCAATAGTGTAGTATCACCAGGGTGCAGGGGCATAAAGGGCTATTCACCCAAATAAGTAGCTTTTTTTTTACTATCAAGCCATTTACACTGCTTCTTGGTGCTGTCTTAAGTGAGTGGAGTGTCATGAGCTGACTATACTATTCCAACATTTTGAGAAGAGGTGCACATCTGAGTTCCTTGATGCTATATGTTCATATATTGTCAAGATACGGAGGTGTGTTTTTAATAGCGGTGGCGGTAAACTCTGTGTGAGAAGTTGGCCTGGTATATGCTGTCCACTAGTTAAAGTGGGCACCTTGTACCAGTCCGAACGACCCTTATGATGTATGAGGTCAAAGATAACCTTTAGAAAGCTATCCTAGTGGTAGCTGTGGAGAGCAGCCTTCAGGATTAATCTTGAAGGAATGAAAAGCAGCTTGTTTTACCAGAATATCACCTCCTGAATGACTAAATGAAAGAGAACCACACAGTAGTTATATAAAAAATATGTATTTATTAATATAACACTCTCTACTATCCTCTACACGAGGATAGAACACAAAGCACACAATACGAGATCAATAGAACAGTTGTAAGCAGCACAATACACAGTGGGCTCCAGGGGAGTATATGGTTATATACTAAAATAGTGGTATAACAGTCACGACTGAGAGCAAGACAAGGTCTGGAGCACGTAGAATCGCTGGGACCCCAAGGAACCACCCAAGGTGAGTACACAGGGACCCCACGGAGGCCGGGTGCAGTGTGGGAACACGACCGCGGGCTCCGTACAATTCTATGGGGAAGTCGCGGTTACACTTTTAAAGTTTAAGGACCCTTCTAGGAGGACTTGGAGCAAACCTGTTGGAACTTAAGAGTTTGAAGAGCCACCCCACCTGTGGATACCGAAGTACCCGAGTTACCTATCCCAGAGGAGCCGGGTGCATAGGTCTGAAGTGGCGTCAGAAACTGCCATCGTTCTCAATGGAGAGCTGCAAAGAAGTACTGCTGCCGCGAAGGTGAAAAGGGTCCGGTGGAATCCAAGCCTGGATTCGGAGAAGATGGAACCTGAAAGCAGAGGGGACAGAGTCTGGGTCACTTCAGAGTGACCAGGGGCTCGGTAGACGAATGCCCACCAATGTCGGGTGCTTCAGGTGCAAAGAAGGGATGCTTGACTCTGCAGCCACGAGGACCAGGAGATGTCGAGGACAACCAGGAGCCAAAGGTGAGCTGTCCCACAAAGGATGTCGAGTGCTGAGGGGTCGGTGTCCGGTGGGAGCACCAACAAGCCTTGGCAAAAGCAACCCACACAGGAAGGTCAAACAGGTTACGGTGTGGACCAGCAAGGTCCAGGGGACTCCCCAAGCGATGGAGAGTCGGGGCACGTCTGGAGCAACCAGGAAAGCCCAACAGAAATCAAGATGACCCTCAGGAGGACCCACAGGTCGAATGATCAGGAGTCGCAAGGGGACCTCAAGCAAGATTGCAAAGTACCGGCCCACGGAGCACTCGGTGTGAAGAGGCTGGAGTTCTTTGGTGCAAATACTGCTCAGGGTCAGGACTACACGGAGTCCAATGCACAAGCTCAGGAATTGCCAACAAACATATGCACTTGCAAATGGACGTGATGCACAGGGGTTCGGGTTATGCAGTCCCCATGAGGGATACTGGCCTCAAACTTGGTGAGAGGGCAGATCGATCTCAGGTACCTTCGGAAACTTACCTCCTGTGTTGCTGAAATCTTCGGAGTCCGCAGAAGCTCAGGAGCAGCAGACCGGTCAGTTGCGGTTAGATGCCTGTGAATGCAGGGGAGTGACTCCTTCACTCCAAGGGAGATTCTTCAGTTGTCTTTAGTGCACCACAGGTCCTGCACGGACCCTGTATGGAGCACGAACTAAGCTTCGGACAGAAAGGGGGACGAAGTCGAGCCCAGTCGAGGTCCAGCAAAGTCCAGAGTGTCCAGACGGTCGAAGGTCAGTGGTTTCTTCTTGTAGAATCTTGTCCACGTAAAATCTAAAGTCTTACAGCCAGGTAAGCCCTTTTGTACCCACGGGAGAGGGTTGGACAGATTTAAGGGACCCTCCTAGGGGAGGGTCAGGACAGAGGGGTGGTTACACCCATGTCCTTTGTCCAGTTTCGCGCCAGAGCAGGAGCCATTGGCTCCCAGAACTGGTTTGAGCTGGCCTATGCACAGGGACACCAAATGTGCCCCAGGTGCAGACTTTCAGGCACTCTCAGAGTGCACCCACCCAGCCCCAATACATAAACCCTGTCTGGGAGGTGGTCACACCTCCCTGTGACAGGATGCCTATTGTGCTGCCTTCCTCTGCTCGAGCTTGGCTCAGCAGCAGGAGGGCAGAAATGTGTCTCTGGTCGGCAGCATCCATTTTGTGCTGCCCGGGTCGAGAAGGCTGGCACCGGTTAGACCAGTGACCCCACGAAGCTCGCTTCTAAAGGGTGGAATCATACCTCCCACACCAGCTACTGGTGTGGAGGTATGATTACAAGGTGTTTGATACCAAACACGATATGTTTCTATGCAGCCGTTTTCGAGATAGCATTTACCGCGAGGTTATAATGCATCTCTACCTATATGTCCGGCTGAGTCACAGACAACCCGGGAGAATGGTCTCCGAAGGCTGCAGAGAGGCTCTGCTCATGCAGGGGCACCCTCTCACTAAAAACTCAGCACCCTGCCTTCAGGATTGATAAAGCCTGCTATAGGGGTGACTTATACGTTTTAAGTGTAGTGACCTATAGATATAGTGAACCTATATCTAAAGTAAGTGGTGCAAGCACCATCTTAGACAGGCTGCAGTAGCAGACCAGGAGTTCCATTTTGCATGGCCTCTCATGGGTGGCATAATACATGCTTAAGCCCATGGGAGGCCTCTGGGGTACCTATGCCCTGGGTACATGGGTACCATATACTAGGGACTTATAAGGGTACCCCAGTATCCAATCTGGAGTGTACCAAAGTACATGTATGTCAATTTAAGGGAGAAAGCAGATAGACTGGGGTCCTGATTAGCAGGATCCCAGTCAGACTAGTCAAAAACAGTGAGACATCAAGCAAAAAGTGGGGGTAACCATAAGAAGCAGATCCTACTTTCCTACACAACCCCACCCCAAATGAAAGGACATGAGACTAACCTAGACCAGTTGAGTCTTCATTTTCTAAGTGGAAATATCTGGAGAGTCCATCTGCATTGGCATGGTTACTCCCAGGTCTATGTTCCACTGAATAGTCCATCCCCTGTAGGAAAATGGACCACCTCAAAAGTTTGGGGTTTTAACCCTTCATCTGTTTTAGCCATAAGAGGGGCTTATGGTCTGTCTGAACAATGAAGTGAGTGCCAAACAAGTATGGCCTCAACTTCTTCAGAGCCCAAACCACAGCAAAGGCTTCCCTCTCAATAGCTGACCAACGTTTCTGTCTGGGGGACAGCCTTCTGCTTATAAAAGCTACTGGCTGATCCTGACCCTCTACATTCAGTTGTGATAACACAGCCCCTACCCCCAACTCAGATGCATCAGTTTGAACAATGAATTGTTTGGAATAGTCAGGACTTTGCAGAATGGGAGCAGTGCACATGGCCTCCTTCAGGTCATCAAATGCCTTTTGACAGCTAACTGTCCACTGAACTTTCTTAGGCATTTTCTTAGAGGTCAGATCATTTAAAGGGGTCACTATGGATCCATAACCTTTAACAAACCTCCTGTAGTACCCAGTCAGGCCCAAGAAAGCTCTGACCTGAGACTGGGTAGTTGGAGCAACCCAGTCCATGATGGTCTGGATTTTGCTCTGCAATGGTTGAACCTGGCCTCCACCCACAAGGTGGCCCAGGTACACAACCTTACTCTGCCCTATCTGGCACTTGGTGGCCTTGACAGTGAGGCCTGCTTTTTGCAGGGCCTCCAGAACATTTCTTAGGTGGACCAGGTGATCCTCCCAGGTGGAACTAAAGACAGCAATATCATCAAGATAAGCTGCACTATAGTCTTCCAGGCCTGTGAGAACTTTATTCACCAACCTTTGAAATGTGGCAGGTGCATTCTTCAAGCCAAAGGGCATTACCACAAATTGATAGTGCCCCCTAGAGGTTGAAAATGCTGTTTTGGGCTTGGCATCCTCAGCTAGTCTGATTTGCCAATATCCAGCTGTGAGGTAAAATGTACTCAAGAACTTGGCTGAGGCCAAAGTATCAATGAGCTCATCTGCCCTTGGAATAGGGTGAGCATCAGTCCTAGTGACTGCATTGAGTCCCCTGTAGTCCACACAAAACCTCATTTCTCTCGTATCACCCTGGGTATGAGGTTTGGGTACCAGGACCACTGGACTAGCCCAAGGGCTATCTGAGGGTTCAATGACTCCCAATTCCAGCATCTTTTGGACCTCAGTCCTGATGCAGTCCCTGACATGGTCAGGTTGCCTGTAAATCTTGTTTTTAACAGGCAGACTTTCACCTGTGTCCACTACATGGGTACACCAAGTGGTCTGACTAGGAGTCAGGGAAAACATATGTCTGTACTGATTGAGGACCTTCCTGCAATCAGTCTGTTCCTGCTCAGCGAGGCTGCCTGCCAAGGCTATACCATCAACTGAACCATCATCAGGGTTCTGTGAGAGGAGGTCAGGGAGTGGGTCACTCTCTTCCTCCTGTCCCTCATCAATAGCCATGAGCAAGCCCATATCTGCCCTGTCAACATATGGCTTGAGCCTGTTCACATGGAGCACCCTAGGGGGGCTCCTGGGAGTTCCAAGGTCCACCAGATAGGTAACCTCTACCTTTTGCTCAAGTATGGTATGAGGTCCACTCCATTTGTCCTGGAGGGCTGCTGGGGCCACAGGCTCCAACACCCATACCTTCTGTCCTGGCTGGTAGACAGTCAGCACAGCCTTTTGGTCATGCCAAGCTTTCTGTAATTCTTGGCTAGCCTCAAGGTTTTTGGATGCCTTCTTCATGTATTCAGCCATCCTGGAGCGGAGACCAAGTACATAGTGCACTATGTCTTGTTTAGGTGGTTTGAGAGGTAATTCCCATCTTTCCTTCACTAGACACAAGGGACCCCTAACTGGATGTCTAAACAGAAGTTCAAAAGGGCTGTAGCCAACCCCCTTCTGAGGAACCTCTCTGTAGGCAAAGAGAAGGGAGTGCAACAGGACATCATATTTTCGCCTAAGCTTTTCTGGGAGGCCCATGATCATGCCCTTCAGGGTTTTGTTGAATCTTTCAACCAACCCATTGCATTGTGGGTTATAGGGTGTGGTGAATTTGTAATTCACTCCACACTCCTTCCACATAGCAGTTATGTAACTTGACATGAAGTTTGCACCTCTGTCAGTTAAGACCTCCTTAGGAAAACCCACTCTGGAAAAAATTCCCAGGAGGGCCCTGGCCACCACAGGAGCTGTGGTGGTTCTAAGGGGTATGTCTTCTGGGTACCTAGTGGCATGGTCCACCACCACTAGAATATATCTGTGCCCAGATGCAGTTGGATGATCAATGGGACCAATTATGTCAATCCCAACCCTCTCAAAGGGAACCCCCACCACAGGTAGTGGTATCAGGGGGGCCTTTGTGGTACCACCTGCCTTATCACTGGCTTGACAGGTGGTACAGGAGCGACAAAACTCCTTGGTGTCCTCTGACATGTGAGGCCAGTGAAAGTGAGGGACAAGCCTGTCCCATGTCTTGCTTTGGCCTAGGCGTCCTGCTAAAGGGATATCATGTGCCAGTGTCAGTAGGAAGCCCTAAACTTTAGACGTATAACCAACCTCCTGGTAGCACCAGGCTTGGGGTCTCTACCCTCTAAGTAAAGGAGTCCTTCATCCCAGTATATCCTGTGGGACCCACTGGCACTCCCAGCAGCCTCAGCAGCAGCTTGCTGTCTGAGGGGTTCAAGAGAGGGGCAGCTGTGCTGCTCCTGACTCAGTTCTGCCCTGGAAGGGCCCCCTGTCCCCAAGAACTCAACCTGATCAGGCTCAAGTTTCTCTGAGACAGTTCCTTCACAGGGACTGGGATCATCTTCCTCAGGAGACCGATCCTTACTCTGAGTCTGGGGGGAAGACACTGCTCCTTCTCTTGGAAGGCACCTGGTCCATGTTTCCAGGATCCAGGGCCTGTTCAGTGAAGACATTTTTGCCTGTGACCTGGTCACAGCAAACACATCTGCAGAGATGCCCAACATTGGTGCATGTGTCCTGAGTTCCACTTCAGCCCAGGCTGAAGTTTCCAAATCATTGCCCAATAAGCATTCCACAGGGAGGTCTGAGCTAACCACAACCTTCTTAGGGCCAGTTACCCCTCCCCAGCTGAAATTAACAACTGCCAAGGAATGGTCTGTCCTGACATTGCTAGCATTGGTCACTTGGTACATCTCACCAAGTATGATCTGGTCAGGGCTCACAAGATCCTTAGTCACCATTGTGACACTGGCTCCTGTGTCCCTGTATGCCATGGCCTCCTTACCATTTATTAAGGGCTGTTGTCTGTATTTGCCCAGGTTACTGGGACTGACAAATAGGGAGGCAATATCCATGCCTCCATCACAGACTAAAACAGCCTGAGCTGGAGTTCTGACTAGGCCAGAACCCATCTCAGAACTCAGGGTTAACCCTACTATACCCTTGTTCCCTGTACCACCACTTGGAGCTGAACTAGGGGGAACAGTTGCCTTAGGGGCAGTGGTGGTGGTAGGAGGATCCTTGGCTTAGGCACAATTGGCATCCCTAGGCCAATGTGTCTTTTCCTTACACAGGAAACACCAAGGCTTCTTTCAGCCTTTTCCCTTGTTAGATTGTGACCCACCCTCAGATGCAGGTTTTTGGGGCCCTGAAGAAGACCTCTGGTCTTTACCCTTCTCCCCACCCTTATCTGTAGGTTTAGCATCTTGCTTCTTTTGGTCACCACCTTGGTTCTGATTTTTCTGCTTTACCCTGGTTCTGACCCACCTATCTGCCTTCTTTCTCAGTTCTTGGGGAGAAGTCAGATCAGAGTCAACCAGGTATTGATGCAACAACTGATTTTGGCAATTATTAAGGATCTGCTCCCTCATAATCAAACTGACAATCCCTTGAAATCATTCACTTTGCTGCCTAGTAACCAGCCTTCCAGAGCCTTAGTAGCACAATCTACAAAGTCTACCCAGTCCTGAGTCTATGCCTTCTGGGTATCTCTGAACTTAATCCTGTATTGTTCAGTGGTTAAGCCAAACCCATCAATGACAGCACTCTTCAGGACTGAATAATTGTCAGCATCCTCTTCTCTAACAGTGAGGAGCTTATCTCTATCTTTGTCAGCAAAGGAGAGACACAAGATAGCTGCCCACTGCTCTTGAGGGACCCTCTGTACCTTACAGGCCCTCTCCAAAGCAGTTATCCATTTGTGGATGTCATCCCCACCATGGTAGGGAGGGACTATCTTGCTCAGGTTCCTATGATCATAAGTATACTCCTTAATCCTAGGGACACTGTTGCTGCCACCATGGGACTCTAGTCCCAATCTCTTCCTAGCCTTCTGGGGCTCTAAGGATTCCTTATCTAGTGCCAATTGCTCTTGCCTGAGCCTAAGCTTGACTTTCTCAAGCTCTAAAAATTGGCACTCTCTGTCATAAGAGCTATCTCTCTTATGAGATATGGAGGTCCCTATAGAAGTTCCTGAATGGTGAGATTCAGCAGAGGGAGATCTAGATCTCCTGGGTAAACTCTGCACTCTTCCTGGAGGAGTAAAGAGAGGGCCACTGGGGCCTTCTCCCCCACCTCCTGGAAGATCTAAGTTGTCCAGGTGGGAATCATTTTGATCCTCCTGGTCAAGGTTTGATTCTATGTCAAAGAAGGTTTCACTTGCTGGCCTGTCCTCATTCCCTGCCCCACCCACTCTATCTACCTCATCAGACCCTGGGGTCTTTTTAAGGTCATCTAAGAGTAACACCTCATGGGACGTTGGGTGTTGGCATTTCTTCCTGTCTTCAACTTCCTAGAAGCACACATGGCTTTCAAATCCTGAAATGAAAGACCATTGTATCTAGAAGGCAGAGAGCCACTGGCTTCTCCTTTAGAAGACATACTAAGTGTGGTGTGGTGTATGCACCTACCTAACCTAGTGGGAACTAAACTCTCTTAGGTTGGAGAAAGGGTGTGCTAGACCCTTAACATACCCAACCCCAATTTCAGTAGAACTTACTTATTCTAATATTGAAGTATTATATGTGCCTAATACTTTAGTGGTTTTCAGTTAATCACTCAATGAGATTTATCTGGTAAAACAATAGCAAGCTTGAATCCCAACCGCTGCACACCATTGTGAGAAGTTGGCCTGGTATTTGCTGTCCACTAGTTAAAGTGGGCACCTTGTACCAGTCCAAACGACCCTTATGATGTATGAGGTCAAAGATAACCTTTAGAAAGCTATCCTAGTGGTAGCTGTGGAGAGCAGCCTTCAGGCTTAATCTTGAACGATTGTAAAGCAGCTTGTTTTACCATAATATCACCTCCTGAATGACTAAATGAAGGAGAACCACACAGTAGTTATATAAAAAATATGTATTTATTAATATAACACTCTCTACAATCCTCTACACGAGGATAGAACACAAAGCACACAATACGAGATCAATAGAACAGTTGTAAGCAGTACAATACACATTGGGCTCCAGGGGGAGACCAAACCATATACTAAAATAGTGGTATAACAGTCACGACTGAGATCAAGACAAGGTCTGGAGCACGGAGAATCGCTGGGACCCCAAGGAACCACCCAAGGTGAGTAGACAGGGACCCCACGGAGGCCGGGTGCAGTGTGGGAACACAACCGCGGGCTCCGTACAATTCTATGGGGAAGTCGCGGTTACACTTTTAAAGTTTAAGGACCCTTCTAGGAGGACTTCGAGCAAACCTGTTGGAACTTAAGAGTTTGAAGAGCCACCCCACCCGTGGATACCGAAGTACCCGAGTTACCTATCCCAGAGGAGTCGGGTGCATAGGTCTGAAGTGGCGTCAGAAACTGCCGTCGTTCTCAATGGAGAGCTGCAAAGAAGTACTGCTGCCGTGAAGGTGAAAAGGGTCCGGTGGAATCCAAGCCTGGATTCGGGGAAGATGGAACCTGGAAGCAGAGGGGACAGAGTCTGGGTCACTTCAGAGTGACCAGGGGCTCGGTAGACGAATGCACACCGATGTCGGGTGCTTCAGGTGCGAAGAAGGGATGCTTGACTCTGCAGCCACGAGGACCAGGAGACGTCAAGGACGACCAGGAGCTGGAGGTGAGCTGTCCCACGAAGGATGTCAAGTGCTGAGGGGTCGGTGTCCGGCGGGAGCACCAACAAGCCTTGGCCAAAGGAACCCACGCAGGAAGGACAAACAGGTTACGGTGTGGACCAGCAAGGTCCAGGGGACTCCCCAAGTGATGGAGAGTCGGGCACATCTGGAGCAACCAGGAAAGCCCAACAGAAATCAAGATGACCCTCAGGAGGACCCACAGGCCGAATGACCAGGAGTCGTGAGGGGACCTCGAGCAAGATTGCAAAGTACCAGCCCACGGAGCACTCGGTGTGAGGAGTCCGGAGTTCTTTGGTGCAAATACTGGTCAGGATCAGGACTACATGGAGTCCAATGCACAAGCTCAGGAATTGCCAACAAGCATATGCACTTGCAAATGGACACGGTGCACAGGGGTTCGGGTTATGCAGTCCCCACAAGGGATACTGGCCTCAAACTCGGTGAGAGGGCAGATCAATATCAGGGATCTTCGGAAACCCACCCCCTGTGTTGCTGAAATCTTCGGAGTCCGCAGGAGCTCAGGAGCAGCAGACCAGTCAGTTGCAGTTAGGAGGCCTGCGAATGCAGGGGAGTGACTCCTTCACTCCAAGGGAGATTCTTCAGTTGTCTTTAGTGCACCACAAATCCTGCACGGAGCCTGTATGGAGCACGGGCACAAACTAAGCTTCGGACGGAAAGGGGGACGAAGTCGAGCCCAGTCGAGGTCCAGCGAAGTCCAGAGTGTCTAGACGGTCGAAGGTCAGTGGTTTCTTCTTGTAGAATCTTGCCCACGTAAAATCTAAAGTTTTACAGCCAGGTAAGCCCTTTTGTACCCACGGGAGAGGGTTGGACAGATTCAGGGGACCCTCCTAGGGGAGGGTCAGGACAGAGGGGTGGTTACACCCATGTCCTTTATCCAGTTTCGCGCCAGAGCAGGAGCCAATGGCTCCCAGAACTGGTTTGAGCTGGACTATGCACAGGGACACCAAATGTGCCCCAGGTGCAGACTTTCAGGCACTCTCAGAGTGCAGAGAAAGTCACAATAAGGAGAGACAAGGGAATAAGCCTTCTCTAACTCCCCCTCCAAAGCTTTTTACTCACTATAAAGAAAAGGACAGAAAAACTAAAAAGAACTCTTGGACTTCAGTGTGAGTTTTTGCCAAAAGAATGCTGATCCATATTCCCACTACAGACTACTCTGATTATTCAGTCTGAAACAGGAAAAGGAAGGGGGGCGGGGGAAAGAAATCTACTTTCTTAATACTGCCCTCACACACTTTGCAGTGTCATGCTTCATCATTGGGCCGCATCTAACGCCCAGGTGCAGACCAACACACTGGGCGGAGGGCAAAAGAAATTTATGAATATACAGTGGTGAGGAAAAAAAGTATATAAACAGATAAAAGAATAGGGAAAGAGTTATTCCCTCAAGAAGGGATCATAAAGTGCAAAACACAAATAATAATGTTAAAACTATCTGAGGGGAACCGGAGGTTACCTTTATTCCTGGTCGCCCTCGATAGGGTTAAAAGTTAATAGGATACGCCGGGAGATCAGTGCCCCTATATCCTGTTTGCAGGAACCAACATGTTTCGGCCTTTTTCAGATGCCCCCACGGGTCAAGGCGGCCTTCATCAGGGTATTGATCCCTTTAGAAAATCGTGGTCTTAACCCACACTCGGGTCTCGAATTACTAATCACTACCGAGTTTCTGACTGACGTCGGTGGACTCTGACTGGGAAGAGGACTCCCGCTGATCTTGGAGTAAGTGTGACGAATAGATCACGGTCCCGGGTTTAGCAAATAGCAGATAAACTTGGTAATTGGGTTCCTCTATGCAATAGCGTAGATGGCGAAATGGAGATTATCCAGTGATTAGTAATTCGAGACCCGAGTGTGGGTTAAGACCACGATTTTCTAAAGGGATCAATACCCTGATGAAGGCCGCCTTGACCCGTGGGGGCATCTGAAAAAGGCCGAAACATATTGGTTCCTACAAACAACTTGGCTCAGCAGCAGGAGGGCAGAAATGTGTCTCTGGTCGGCAGCATCCATTTTGTGCTGCCCGGGTCGAGAAGGCTGGCACCGGTTAGACCAGTGACCCCACGAAGCTCGCTTCTGAAGGGTGGAATCATACCTCCCACACCAGTTACTAGTGATTCCAAGGTGTTTGATACCAAACACAATATGTTTCTATGCAGCAGTTTTCGAGATAGCATTTACCGCGAGGTTATAATGCATCTCTACCTATATGTCCGGCTGAGTCACAGACAACCCGGGAGAATGGTCTCCAAAGGCTGCAGTGAGGCTCTGCTCATGCAGGGTCACCCTCTCACCAAAAACTCAGCACCCTGCCTTCAGGATTGATAAGGCCTGCTATAGGGGTGACTTATAAGTTTTAAGTGTAGTGACCTATAGATATAGTGAACCTATATCTAAAGTAAGTGGTGCAAGCACCATCTTACACAGGCTGCAGTACAAGACCTGGAGTTCCATTTTGCATGGCCTCTCACGGGTGGCATAATACATTCTTCAGCCCATGGGAGGCCTCTGGGGTACCTGTGCCCTGGGTACATGGGTACCATATACTAGGGACTTATTAGGGCACCCCAGTATCCAATCTGGAGTGTACCAAAGTACATGTATGTCAATTTAAGGGAGAAAGCAGATAGACTGGGGTCCTGATTAGCAGGATCCCAGTCAGACTAGTCAAAAACAGTGAGACATCAAGCAAAAAGTGGGGGTAACCATAAGAAGCAGATCCTACTTTCCTACACTCTGCTCCGCCAGCGGAGGTCACAGAGTTTTTGTCACTCCGCTTGGAGGGCAGAGTTTGGCAAAAAGTCTGCCTACGCAGCGTAGCAGAGTTTACCGGCACCCACGTGAGTGACGTGACCCACCACTCCTGTTAATCATGGATTCAAGCTTCATGTGAGCATGCTTTATAGGGCTGTGCCTCCAGCAGCACTGAGCATGCGCCTTGGGAAAGTCTTTCGCCAATATGCATGCACAATAGTTTTGAACCTGAGGGCTTGATAGATTCGCAAGCGTAGTATAGCGGGATCTGATCCATGCGCATGCGTTATATTACTCTGCACACGATACTGCGCAGCTCGGCAGTGAGCCGGTGCACCTGGTCCCGGACATGATACAGCCTTGATGGGGAGCATGGACTGACCCCGTTTGATATGAGAAGAACGAGTTTGGGATGCAGTGAGGAGGTGACTGATTTCCCTCACCAGCTTTCAGCCCAACCGCTACTTTGCGTGATTGATTTGGACTGCGTGCTGACTCAGTAGCTGAGCCCTCTGTGGACTCCAGGTAGGGGCAGATTTGGTGTTCCCCGGCTAGAGGGACGAGGTGACTGTGGTAAAGGTAGTTTTAGGAGAGAGTGTAGTGTAGGCGAGTGGAATAACTCCGTCCGCTCACGGAACTCTGCGGAATCCCACTGACTTTTTATGCAACTCCGCGGAATCCCGCGTAGTGCAACTCTGCGAGTTACGCCCACCCCTAGTTTTTAAGCAAAGTATACCTATATTTTCCTAAATAAACTTCCTTTGCCGAAATAATACAATATTAAGGTACAATATTATTCTTGAAACAATATTCTGGTGGTTTGCCATGTTTTGGTGTCTTTTTCTCACTATCCTGATGTCGTTCTTTCCATTTTCCAATGTTTCCCTGTACTTTGGGCATTGCTTCTGTTTTCTTTCTGAGAGTCTGATTATGAGTGGGGAGAAACTTGGGGAGAAGTTACCTGCCCGATAAATAACATTACTCTTGGGTGAAGGTTTTACTGTGTCTAATCACTACTTCCTACCATGACTTTCTGCCACAGGAGCAGGCATAATAGGAAGATGCTACAGTTATCACATCAAAATCTAGATAGTTTACCTTTTTTCCAACATTTTCCCCTGATATAATTTAGCTGGTGAAATATGTCGGGTGCAAACTGCATAATTCAGATCCATTCAGCCCCTGAATGTCAGTATCTCTTTTTCAGAGATTGTGCCTTCTTGTCCCTTCCTTGATGTTTGTGCTAGCCTGTACCTTTAACAACGTTTCCCTGCTTTGATGCCAGTTTCCTGTGTCTCCCTGCCCTACAGTAAACGCCTCTCTTTTTGAGTTTCATTGATTGTGCAGTTGAAACCTCACAACAACTCCCACAGGTCCTCATAGGTAGCTCTGCTGTTGGCTTCTACTTCCGGGCTGGCTGTCCTCAGTAGTGTACAGTCAATTATCCATCCACTCCTCCTTGCAAGGCAGTCCAGTAATGCTTCCAGTAGGATTCTTTACCCTGACCTAATCTGACAGGGGGCAGAGGGCACGCAGAATTTGCGGCTGCCCGCGGCTCACACAGTGGGCCACATAAAAGGGCGGCCCCCTTAGTGCCACTTAGGCACACCATCACCCCTCTAGTCTGGGGACCCGGGGGAGGAGTCCCTCAGTCCGGCGCGCGGTCCGCGTCATTTCTGGCGCATAGAGGGTTGGGGGAAGGTACTTATACCTCCCCTTGCCTTTCTGGCTCCCTCTTTGCTGCCGGACACGCCCTCTTACTGGTCGTGCTGTTGTCTGCTGCTGGACACGTTGTCCTGAGGTCGTGCGATCGGTCGCGCGTGAGGCGAGGTGAGTGCAGCACTGGGGGAAGCAACACCCCCCCCAGTCCCACCAAGTTAGGCTATGCCCGTGTGGGACCCCGTCCAAGCTGCATTTTCTCTGGTCCAGCCCCCGCAGGAGGTCCGCCGGTGTCGGTACGTGCGGGTGGGGTTGTGGCGAGGGATTGGGACGGGGGCAGGGTATAGGGGGTACACACTCCTCTGCCTCACGCCGCGCAGGTGACCACCTTAAATAAAAGCAGCCTTAAACAAAGGAGCGTTTCCAGCTCCTCTTACCTTTTCCTCAACACGGCCTCCCCTTTCCGGGATGAGCGCCCTTAAGTCCCCGGTGGCGATGAAGCAAGGGGCGGGTAGCAGCGCATCGGGCCCGGCCGCTGGGAGATGAACCGCACAGGGGGGTCGGCCTCAGCTACCTTGCGGAGAGTCCGGCACGGCTTTGCCCTGGGGGTGTGGCTCCCTGATGTCGGTGATGTGTGCGAGTGGGCCGGCAGCCGGCGCGCAGGCTTCCTTGGGCTGCTCTGTTGCCTCGTTGATCGATTCTCTCGCAGCGGTCCTGGGCTAGTATTTGTGAGAAGTTGGCCTGGCATATGCTGTCCACTAATTATAGTGGGCACCTTGCACCAGTCCAAATCGACTCTTATGGTAGATAGGTTAAAGACAACCTTATTGAAAGCTATCCTAGTGGTAGCTATGGAGAGCAGCCTTCAGGCTAAGTCTTGAAGGAATGTAAAGCAGCTTGTTTTACCAGTCTATAATCTCTTGAGTGACCAAATGAAAGAGCACCACACCAGGTATATATTCAAAATATATGTATTTATTACTAAACACACCCCTCTAGTCTCTTTATGAGGCTAGAGTTCGAAGTACATAGGTTATAAGATCTTAAATCACAGTAATAGCACAAATACACGTTTGGGCCCTAGGGGCGTACCAAACCATATACCAATAAAGTGGTATGCGAACCACGACTGAACTAGACACTAGGCCTAGAGCCTCTAGAAGTGCTTGGACCACAAGGAACCACCCAAGGTAGTGACACAGGGGACCCACGGGAGACGCGTGCAGTGTAAATACACAACCGCGATACGCCGTTAACTTCTATGGAGAAAGTCGGGATCGGGAAAATAGAGAAAAGGGACACTTAAAAGAGGACTAGGACAAAACCCTTTGAGATCTAGGACTTTGAAGAGTCTCTACCCACGGGAGCACCGGAGTACTCGTGTTACCTCACCCAGGGAAGCCGGGTGCATAGGTGCCTTTCGGGGTCGGGTTTCGTCGTCGATTCGAATGGCGATCTGCTGCAAAGTGCTGCTGGCGGCCAAGAGAAAAGTGTCCGGGTGGATCCAAGAGTGGATCGGAGTTCTGGTGAACCTGAAAGCAGAGGGGACAGAGTCTGGGTCACTAGCCAGTGACCAGGAAGGCGATGGACAGATGCCCACCGATGTCGAGTGCTTCAGGTGCGTTGACGGTCGTCTTGACTCTTCAGCCACGAGGTCCGGGAGGCGTTGTCGGCAACCAGGAGCAGGATTCGGGCTGGTACACGATGTCTGTCGAGCGCTGAGGTGTCGGCGACCGGATTGGACCCAACAAGCCTTGGCAACGGCAAGTCTCGAGTAAGATGTAGATCGTCGATGGTGCAGACCAGCAAGGTCTGTGGAACTCACCCAGCAAGGGTAAGTGAGGGCAGGCCTGGAGCAACCAGGATGCCAAGTAGGAAAAGGATTGGCCTTCATTTAGGGCTACTAGCCAACGGGCTAGCGACCGCGAAGGAGCCTCAAGACGCCGCACGTGGAGCTGGCTTACAGGACACTCGTAGAGTGGGGGCCAGTGATCTTCGGTGCAGGTGGTGCTGGAGGCTAGGGATACTCGGAGCCCAAAGCACGACTTCTTGGGAGACCCAGAAGATGATGCACTTGCAAATGTGCTCGGTGTCCAGGGGTCACGGTCTCAAGTCACCCACGATAGCCACGGGCCTCAGCTTTGCTGAGCACTCAGGGTAGCCTCGGGGAAGTCTGAGAATCTACCTCTGGTGATGCGATGACTTCGGCGTCCGACGGGAGCTTCAGAAATGCGAACCGGACAGATGCTTCTTTGGTGCCTGCCAAGCAGGGGAGTCACTCCTTGACCCCAAGGGAGATTCTTCAGTCCTCTAATCTTGTCGTAGAGCGTCGAAGGTCCAGGATTCAGTTTCAGAGTTTCGTCCAGGTATAATCTAAAGTCCTAAGGACTGGGTTCCTACCTTTATTCTAAAAATAGGGATGGACTACTCTGTGGCCCCATCTATGGGTGGGTCAGGGCAGAGGGGTGGCTACACCCCTTTCCCTTTGTCCAGTTCGCGCCAAAGCAGGGGCTGCGAGCCCCTGATCCGGTTTGAACTGGGGTATGCACAGGGACACCAAATGTGCCCCCAGTGCAGGACTTCAAAGCACCCGAAAGTGCTCCCGCCCAGCCCCAATACACATTGTCCTGTCTGGGGAGGTGGTCACACCTCCCTGGGACAGGAAACCTATTGTCCAGGCCTCCCCTGCCGGAGTTTCGTCCAGCAGCAGGAGGCCAGACTCGTGTCTGTGGCAGCAGCATCCATTTTGTGATGCCAGGGCTCTGGAAAGAAGTTACCGGACTCGTCAGAGTTAACATGCCTTTCCCTCTAGAAGGGTGGAATGCTACCCCCGCCGCCAGGATTGGCGGGGGGTAGTATTCCAAGATGTTTGACACCAAACACGACATGTTTAGGTGCAGCCATTCCAAAGTTAGCATTTTACCGCGAGGATATAATGCGCTTAAGAGTATATGGTCAGGCTGCACTACAAACAGCATCAGAGATGGTCTCCGAACGCTGCAGAGGGGCCCTGCTCATGCAGGGGCACCCTCTCACATAGGAACCATGCACTCTGCCTTTAGGATTGATAAGGCCTGCCTTAGGAGTGACTTATAGGTTTATATGTGTGTATGCTTTTAGTGATATAGGTAACCTATACCACAGTAAGGGGTGCATGCACCACCTTACCCAGGCTGCAGTAGCAGACCTGTGGTGTCAGTTTGGATGGCCTTCCAGGGGTGGCATAATATATGCTGCAGCCCCTGGCAGGCCTCTGAGGTACCTATGCCCTTGGTACATAGTATACCATATACTAGGGACTTATAAGGGCACTCCAGATCCCAATCAGTGATGTGCCTAAGGCACATGGAAACCATTTTACAGAGAAAGCAGATAGACTGGGGCCCTGAATAGCAGGATCCCAGTCCAACTAAGTCATAAACCAGCAGAACACCATAAAAAAAGTGGGGGCAACCATATAGTCAGATTCCACCTTCCTACAGTATTGCCTGCAGCCTGTACTGTCTCGCTGCGGCAGCAAAGCTCAATAAGGTTGTGGTAACTTCATTTCGTTGGCCGGAGACCCTGGGTTTTAGCTTCCCCCACCCCTAGGTGATCCTTCGTGGTGATCCTTCGTGGTGATCCTTCGTGCGTGGCGGGAATGGGATTTGCAACTGCTGGGGCCTAAGTGCAGATGTTGCAAAGGTTGTGGTCCCTGAGTCCACACATTACCGGTGTACCAGCACGTCTTGCCGGGGCCTGGTGGCACGGCCGGGCAGGGGGACCCAATCGGCACGCCAGATGGGGGGCCGCGGGCCTACTACCTGAGACCCCTTGCACCCGTCGCTGGGGGGAAGGCCTGTTGAGGTGCCACGCGGGGTGCAGTACTCCACGACTCAGCACTTAAAGGGGAGTCGTCTTGGGTGGCTCCATGCACCCCCCCCGCCTCTGCCTTCTTCTCCCCGGGGGCACCGGCAAGATTGTGGGGAGCATTGGAAAAAAATATTGTGGGGTTTGTTAGTGCATCCGGTTACACGCACGCTCTGTGGCGGGGGAATTAGCTCAATTGGTAGTGCGTCAGCTTAGCATGCAAGAGGTAGCGGGATCGATGCTCTCATTCTCCAGGAGTGCTCCGTTCCGAATAAACAGCTATCTGTGTATATCGATGAGCAAAAACAAGTGAGAACCACGGGTGTTTAACTCGCAGTAGGGCATTTTCAATATTACGTGCCAGCTGTTTTCCTCTGCTTCATGCATCAGCCCCTAGGTGACAAGAGATGCTGTGGCGCAATGGCTGCGCCGACAACTTGGGTGCTGAGTACGCGGGCCTGCCACAGCGTGGGGCTCAACATCCTGCGTTTCTGGCCAAATCACTTAAGCGCCCGAGCCCACCAACAAACAAATGTATTTGTCCTTGTTGGGGAGTGATGTTGAAGGGGCATTGGGTTGCTGAATCCACTTAAGGGCTGTGGGTTCAAAGGCCGATTTGGTGGGTCGTGGTCTCTGGGTTAAATACCTCCCTGCAGGTCAGTACGTGTGGGACAGCTCAGGGAGGGGGATCTATTGGAATGGCCGGGGCATTCCGCGCTGTGTGACGGTGGAGATTTACTTCCTGTAAAACAGAGGAGTTATCAGCCCTAACACGTGAGCAGGCATCAAACCTTAAGGGTTTTCCTTGAGTCTTTTCCGTGGTAGTTCGGAAGACCTGGGACACTTAGTATGGACGAGTGAATAATACGTGGGATGGTTCATTGTTTTAATTTACTGATGTGACGAGTAGCATCAACGCCTGTGCAAATCAAGGGACAGAGGGAGACCACTATTGTGCCTTCAGCGGGGGCTGCGTGCGCGCTCCTGCCTGCTTTCCCAGGTGGGATTGTGGATAGGCCAGATGGTCAGAGGTGTCCCCTTATCCCAGGGTCCCTGGGCGGGCACGCTGGGGGTGAGGCCAAGCGGGTGCGCCACCGCAAAATTATGAAGCAGGCAAATTACAGGGGATTCGAAATTGTGAATATGTCTATTGTTGTCATGTGTTCGTGTTGCTAGGTTTCAAGCTTTCCTGTCTATGCACCAGCTAGTGCCTTCTTGGGCTAGACCGCCAGGGCTTAGGTTGGCCTAGCAGGCAGGCTGTGGTGCACTGCTCAGTTGTAAGTGGCAGCACCCTGTAGTGTCTGCTCTAATTGGAAGAGTTTCGCTGTTCCTCCCAACCATGTGTGGCCCCGGTGCAGCGGGGTGGCTGCGGTTGGAGAACTAATTCCCAAGTTCCTGCAGGAGGTGCGTAAAAAGTGTGGGGTAACCTGGCAAAGCGAGCAGTGCCACGTGTGGTTGGTAGGTTGTGTCGCTCGGTTTGGGCATGAGCACGGCCTATCCTGTCGCCTGGGGTCGGCGAGGTTGGTGGCGTGTGCTCCCAGCAGTCCTGTTTGGTATGCGGGGTGACCATAATGGCAATTTCGGTGTTGTTTGTGGTGTGGTCACCTTGTTTGGGGTTAGAGGTCCGTTCGTCTAAGGACTGGCCAGTGCGTCTTCCTGCGCTCGGGTCTGTGAGAGCAATAACTTTGGGTGTTATGGTGTCCTGGGTGGGGGATCTGGGCATGGAGACTCGGGCCAGTCCCCACCCTTTGGTTGATCAGCGACATCCCGCACAACTACTTCTGCTTGGATTATTTCAGGGATGCTTCAGAGGGTTCAAAACTTGCAGTTTGCCCTTGCCTTCGGCTTTGCTGTCATATCGGCTCGTCACCCCCCTTTCGGGCAGTTTCAGTGGTTGTGTACTGGCAATTTGGTTGGTGCCGGAGTAATACCGGTTGGTGCAGCGACTTTGCGCAAAGCCCGTACCTCCCAGTAAGTGGATTGCCGGGGAGGTTTGCTCCCCACCATGGATGACAGGCAACGCATTCACGTAGACTGGTACACTCCACAGCCACATGGTAGGAGACGGGGTGGGCCATAGAGTGGTGTTGCTGCTCTGGGCGCGGACTTCGGGCAGGGGTGTCCTGTGACCAACTTATTATGGGGTTAGGAGCTATTGCTGCCTCGAAGGACCAGAGGTTTTGCCCAGCGGATACTTGACTCAAGGAGGATATTGCAGTGGATCTACACACCTGCTAAATAAGTGTACAATGCAGATCGCAGGTTTTTGGGTCACTCTGCTGTCTGAGTGGCCCTTTATGGCAGCGTAGAAGTTAAAATCTATAGGTCTAACATAGAACAACGATTTAATGTTTGTCATCATGAGCCAGGTGGAAACTACTAAGGATAGATTAGAGGGTGATAACATTTTCCCTGGTCTTTCTGAGGGTGCTTTAATAGGGTAGGATGACCCAGCGGCAAAGGGCAGCACACAGCTCAGCTCATCAGGCATTACCCACCTGCACTTCCATCTCAGCTTTCCAGTTCAGATAATTATTAATCGGTAGTGATGGAGCGCAGCACGCGTGGTCACTCCCTGCTTTAGGGATACAAAAGCCTTGGTTCCCTGTATAGAATGCAGACAAGGGTCTAGTGGCCACAGACTAAGACACCCAATGTAGGGGTGGGTGTATGACCTCATGGTCACAGGTTCAGATCCCGGCAGGCCCATTCAGCCTTTCATCCTTCGGAGGTCGATCAAATGCTTTATCATTACACTTATTGATTTAATAAAAAGTATCACGGATAGGGAGCATATTAGTTTCACAGCGGATGTGTAGCACAGGATGGACGGGTACACGTGAATGTGAGGCCCCATTGACGCTTTGTCTTAGCAGTCCAGATCACACCACAGAGGGCAAAGACAAGGCCATGGCCCCTGATGGAATATGTTTAATTTTAGTTGTGTGGGATCGGGGCTTGCAATCTCATTCCAATTGCAGTCAGAAACGGAAATTGTAAAGGAATTTTGTGAATGTACTGGGCTCACTCAGCAGTGTAGAAAGCGAGAGATTTAGCACAATTTCCATAAGCCTGAAGTGTGGCGCAAGCAACAAGTTTAACACATCCAAAACAAATCAAGGTACTCAGTGGCAGATGCACAATAGACATACATCCACAGAAACCAGAGGGACACCATTCATTTGTTCGCCATAGTTTATCAACAAAACTGCCTGCACAAATGTCTGGTCGATACAGCAAAGGATGTGCACTCTGTAAACAAGGGCATGTTACAGGTTGCTTCAGCTAAGCTAAAATCACCCGCCCTATAGCCATGGCAGCCAGGCGGGTTGTGGAAGCCGTCATCTAACAAGTGTGCTGCGGTTCAAAAGTTGGGGAAACACTGGGTTAGAGCACAAACAGGCTACAATGTATTAAAGAACATTTGGCATTCCCAGTATTCAAGAAAGGGCAGGTATTTGTACATATTGTTCCCCTCCTGTTCCCACCGACTTGTCTGCTCCCTGGTACACAGCAGAAGTTTGGGAGTGCAAGACTTCACCTAGGGTGGTGACTGGCTTAATTTTGATGGACAAGTCCAAAATGTTTCACATTTACTGCACGTATGAAATTTTCAATTGCCTGTGCATAGTTTGATTCATATACACAGTATCATATTAATTTAAATAATCGCTGTATTGACTAGAGCGACCAGCGGACGTTCACGCACCAAGGCATCTGCAGCGGTGAGTGTTGCTATGCTGTAAGGATATAAAGGTTATATACGACTGCCAGGTCCCGCTGGGGTGTCAGCCAAATGGCCACTTACGGGTTAAAAGATGAGTTCAAAGGGCACAAGAGGGGTCATGGCAAGGAAAACCTGGACCGATTTATCTTTTGGGTTTGGTGGTGGGTTCGACCTCATGGTCACAGGATCTAACCCCCGTTGGGTTCAATCAACCTTTCATCCTCCTGTGGTTGTTAAAATGATTATCAGTGAGCGGGGTAACAAATATCTTTTATTCAGCGGCAACATGCCTACGGGAGCACTTGCACTTCACAAATACACAAGCGTCATGTTATGCTCCAACAAGCGCTATACACAGATAACTGGGTGAGAGGAAAGTAAGGCGGGCTGGATATAACTCTTACTTCTACCTGCGTTGGCACATCTTGTCAGGAGTTGTTGGTCAAAGGTATTGCACTTCAGCCAGGCAACGTTAACAACCCATCCACAGCAGGCCGATTGTTAAGTTCATCCTGGGCCGCATATACACAGCCCAGTATTAGGCCCCTGCGGTTGTCAGCACCATGAATTACTAAATTACAACTGAACAGTGGGCGTGACTTGCTGACCGTGCAGTATTGCCAAGGCCTTCATGGCCTATTAGTCAGACACCAGTAGCAGTGAGTGTGGCTTACCCTCAGTGCAGTTGTTAGGAGAATTACAATACTATTTACAGGTTACACTGGGCTTGCTACCAGCGGGTCACTTGTGTGAGCGGGTTAACTGCCATTGTAAAAAAGGCATGAAAGGAGTATGGCATACACACAAGATTACTAGGAATTAAATCAGGGACCAGCAACCCATACACATGGATTTTGGTGGAGGGCAATCAATTCCGGTGTAAACCAAGTGACCCAGGTCTAGTGCTTTAAGCATATTGGGTCACAGCTGGTTAGCACGCTGTGTGTATCTGGGAACAGACTAGGCATACTCTGCAGTGATGAAAGCAAGAGCTGCACATTGTTACAATCCGGAGTGTGACGGAAGCAATAATTCTATCCCAGCCAAAGCAAATCAAGGTACTTACTGTCAGATGCACAACATACATACGTTCACTCCAGCCTCACTGAACCAGTCTTGACACGAGCAAGTGTTCGACATAGTTTGTCAGTATCCCTGACTGGGCAAAGGTCTAGTCTCCTAGCAGAAATTGTGACCCCGTAGACCAGCGCGTGTTAATGGTGCTTCAGTTAAGCTATTTTCGCTCGCATTATCGCCCTTGCAGCCAGACGGGTTGCTTAAGTTTGTTTCTTAACATGTATGTGGGTCCATAGCTGGGAAACACTGGTTTAGAGCATATAGGGTCACAGCTATCTAAACACATTGAGCATTCCCTTTTCCAAGAAAGACCCCTCTCCCCCACCGGATTGCCCGATGATGTGAGGGTAGTGGGATTTGCAATGTACAGGTGTTTTATTCGCCCATACAGGGGCAGAAGGGTACATTGCAGGAATCTGTATAATTAGAGTGGGGGCAAGACCTATGGAAGATGTGCACTGGTAACCATGAGAGCATGGGGATAAGATCAAAATCTCGCAGCGGCAAGTTAGCCAAGTTGGCTGCGTCAGTTGGTTATGCCAGAAAGTGTGCCGTGGCTCCAATAGCGTCAAGAAATATGGGTTTGGAGCACTAGTGCGGACAATTCAAGAGCACACACTGCACCTCAATCTCAGTAGGTGAAGGTAATATGCTCATATATTTTCCATGTCTTCACAACCCAAAGGCATTGGCATCTTTTGCGGCACCTGGGATACCTGCAACAAAAGCGGGCGATGGGCCATATATGCTGGGTGGGGTCACCAGCATGGCGACACAGCACCGGGAGATCACAGTCAGACGAATGGGTGGTGCAGGCAAGAAGGACATGAGATGTAGCAGAATCTTTGGAGTCCCCTTAAGGGACCTCAGGACCCACCACTTTGAGATTAGATCCACCTCTGCCTCGTTAGGTAGGGAGGTCCACCTGGCATTCTAGGAAGGCATGACAACCCCTGCTGGGGCAGCAGTTGGTTTTCAGTTTGAACCCTCTAGTTGGAACTCGCCAAGTAGGGGGTGGGGTGAACTATGGCTTAATCAACCCCCAAAGGTAAATGCATATCCGTGCACACTGGGCTCAACGGATTAGCACGCAGGACTGTGGTTTCAAAGTAGAGCAGTAGTTTGTTATGCTCTTGGGGTCCCATCTCCTGTTGGCACTGCGCTCCCGTACAATGGGAGGTCAGTGGGTTGAGATAAGGGTATTGGTTGGCCCGAACAATAACTTGCAGGGTAAACAAGGCTGTGGTTACAGAAGAGAACAGTAGTTCCCAACCTCCGGGGAGGCCATCGTACAGTCATACAGAAGGGCTAATATAGCCATGTGCAAGCCCACCAAGCAGGAGGGCTTGGTTCAACTCAATTCATATCTAATAGAAGGGCTTGGAAATTTAGGCATGGCCTCTTTTGTGCAAACACCACACGGTTCCCGATAGGGACGGGGCACACCTATCGGAGTTAGATAGGGAGGTGGTCCAACTAGAAGGATGGTAACGGCAAGTAGCAGGAGGTTATAGAGCGTGCAATAACGTGAAGGGTAATAAAGCTGTGGTTAAGAAAAGAACAGTAGATCCCCCCACTGGGGAGGCCATCTCATTCTGACAGAAAGGAAATTAAAGCCATGGACATGCCCACCAAGCTGGAGGGCATGGTTCAACTCAAACTCAATATAAATATGAAGGGCTAGGTAAATTGGTGTGGCCTTTTTCGCGTATCACACATGGTCCCCCGATAGGGAGGGGGCACACCTTTCAGAGGTAGCTAAGGAGATGGTCTACCTAGATGGACTATAGGTCATCAAAGAGGAGGACGGGGAGCACCTGTAAAAGGTGGGCATGGATCTGTTCTTATTTGATGTTAGTGCGAGGCACTGGAAACAGCAGGTTGCAATTGAGAAACTACAGACCTTGGTGGGGGGCTCTGGAGGCGAAGGGGGCCACCTCCAGAGCTTTCCGGAGTTACAGGGCGATCCGGACGCAGAATGGTACAGAAGGGTACCTCTTCAGGAGCACAATAGGGGTGCCAGTGCCAAATCCCAGGAGTCCTCATGGCAGGTCCCTGGAAGAAAATCTTCGGCGCCCCGCTAGTCCTTAGGGCAGTTGTAAGCCTGAACAACCGGGGGCTGGACTTGCAACGCTCCGCCCGGAAAGGGGTGTGAGTAAGATGGTGGTCCTGTGGTCCACGTGATCCTAGTGAGGGGGATCACACCATAATTGGTAGCACTGATTGGGTTGGCCACAGTGCAATTTGGCTCATCAGGAGGGCAGGGCAGCGTAGGTTAGTCACCGCTGCCTGCCCTTGGATCGCCCATAAGATAACCCACCATGTTGCATACTTTTGTATGGAATAAACCTGCAGCAATATTTTCCCAACCAAAAAATGGTGTTGTGTACTTATTTATTCCATCATGCAAGCTATTTTGCTTTGGGTGGGGAGTGTTGCATATATATGCACTATGGAACTCAGCCTTCCTCAACCGAACTAGTGCGCAGCTCCTTCCTTGATCAGGAAGCACTCTGGAACACTGCTCTGGTCAAGCTGTAAAGTTATATTAGGACAAGCCAATCAGCTCTCTTTTAAATTCTGGGGGCGTTTCCTATTATGTATTAAATGACCAATGCATGATAAGCTCATGCGGGGCTATGGCATACAGGAGATCCTCATTGGCTGGTTCCAGATATCTATGAGTACCATACCAGTGACGTAACGAAACAAGGGGGGAGCCCCTGCAAAATACATGGAAGCCCCCCCTCCAGACTCACTCAGCAGCTCTCAGGCCAGGGTACTGTGCTGAGGGGCCCCGCTGGAGCTATCCCCTAAGCCCCCCTCCACCCCCCCCACTGCGGGGCCTTCGGGGCCTTTGTTACCCCACTGTATCTGACAGTAGGCCATTTTCTTTGAAAATACAGATTTGGCGAGAGGGAGCAGGGTGCCATGTTTTTTGACTGTGGCACTTTAGCAAGCTTCCTATGAAGGATGCTAACATGCATGTCCCATAATCCCCCTGGCTTGTACCATGCTATAATAATACTGAATACAAAAGACGGGCACCCAGGTCTTTCACAAAACACTCCACATTTCTGAGTAGCGACACACCTGCAGGGAGGCCAAACTGGGTTTCCTCATCCGTTCAGACAGTTGCAGGTGCAGGTTCCAGGGTCCATCTGTGATGCACATAAAGCGCACTGAACTTTACACACGTGTCGCAATCATATGAACTACTTAAGGAAGCCTGGCAGAACCTTTTAAACGGAGCATGTCACTAGGCATATCCGTCAGAACGGGACAGGTGAAACAGGCCAATCCATTCACTAATAAATGGGCCTGTCAGTACTGGCAACCCCGTAAAAAGCCCACCTGATCCCCACTATGCTGCACCTTCTTCCCAAGATGGTTCCTGGGTCGAGGGGCCTGATGGCGAAGTGACGAATCAGCCAACCCCTCTCTTAGAGGTACAGCAGACACTGAGTTGGCAGACCCAGGCACTTCACACACAGGTATGACTTTCTACTCAGACCAGGGTTAATTGAGCCATTTGTAAAGCATATGTCAACAAACTTTAGATAAAAAGACATCTTCCACTCAAAGCAGCCTTCAGTTCAGCACCAAGGGTATTCATCATCTATAGGAGAAACACAAACATATTACACCTGTCTGCTACTACAGGCAACTATTGGAGGCCACACAAAGACTCCACGACAATGGATGGATGAATAAATGCATGATTTCAAGGATATGTGACCAGGTGCAGGGATGACGAGGGACTTAGCGCATGTACAGGTGGATGAGTGACTTGTCCCGCTGCAGATATCCAGGAATGCAAGCCAGTCTACGTCCCACCTTCGCCCGCCTCCCTTTTTAAGGAACCACATTATTCTCATCATGGCTTGTGTATACTATACACGCTATGCCAGGTCCTAGGTTCCCTCCCGACGCTCACGATCACGTAGGAACCGGCGGGCTCTGGCTGCAGCTTTCACGGCAGCTCTGCTTCCCAGCCCAGGTCCTGTGTGATGTGTCCGGGCCTGAGAAGGGGCTTTTGACAAAAGCTGACATCCCGCTTCAGACGGACAGCCAAGGGTGTCTGACACGGCAGAACGAGCACAATGCCCGGGTGCACCGCAGCCTTGTGTGTGATCTTGGAGTGTGCCTTTGCTGGGGGACTGAGCTACAGGAGCTAACACCCCGGACGGCGGCAGGGAGCTAATCCTCGGGCTGGCAGTCGCTTCATCGCCGAGCGGAGCACCATCGTCTTTGAAGGGGGAGAGCAGGAGCGGGACAGGACTGCAGGTCCCAGGCTCCCCAGCGGCTGACTCCGCCACCAACGCCTGCATTACGCGCCTGCATCACGCGCCCGGAGGCGCTTTAAATTTCAGCAGGGCTTACGCAGCGCCAAGGGCGGCCCGTCAGAGACAGTAAGAGGCAGGGCTGGGCCATTCCCCTAAGTTTTTCTTTTTTCTTCTAATGGGGCCAATGTTGTATTTAGTGTAACTGCATTGCTAACTTCCTTTCTATCATTGTGGCTAGTGACCGCCTAACACGAGTAAACTAAAGTACACTAAAGGTTCAAATGTCACCGGGACACTAGATGCCTTTCTCCAAAGGGCGGAATCATGCCTGATAAATGAAATTAAATTGACAGAACGTAGACTCTCCTTAACACCCCAACCCTCCCTGCGTAGACTTTCCACTACACCTGGACTTACAGATCTAGCTACGATAACTAACAACGAGACATTATCTTCACCGCCAAGCACTTCGGCCCAAGCAACAATAGACATAACATCGGACTCTGCCCCTATTTCGCCTCCTGATTGTGGATCAAGCCCTGTCAACTCTAAAGTTACCACAAGAGGGCAAAAGGCCACTCGCAAGCTAAATTACGCCACCGAATGCGTTCGAAATAAAAAGAAGGGCAAAACCACCTTAAAACAGAGCAAACCCACACAGAGGGTAAACGGGAACAAGGGGAAACCCGCTGTTGACACAGGCGAAACCAATAAGGGTCCCTCGACTACCACTAAACAGAGTATGACTGATAAAGCTGTTGATAATGTACTCGATGGGAAGTTTTGGGGGTAGACTTGAGACAATGTTGTCAACTTTTCTGGAACCCATTATGCTAAAGGTATCAACTGTAGAAGCCAGACTTATAAAAATAGAGGAGTTGGTTGGTAGTACATACCCAGTTAGATCGATAGCTAATACTAACTTAAACAAACACAATCTGTCCAATAGGGGGATGGGCATGGCTGCTGCCCCAACTACCAGCTCGAAAGCTACTGATCAAACATCAAATAGGAGTAATAACTCCCATACGACTTCCTCTAAAGTAGGGAATCCACCTGCCAATGCTGGCCACCACCTCAGTATAGATAGACCCACAATGATACCTCCCAGTAATCCCGTTGGCTCAGAAAGGGGAACACAGGCTGAGGGGGCAACAGGCGGAAATAAAGCAATTAGGAAGGGCAGAGAACTGCAAGAACAGAAAGACCAGTTCCTTAGTCCACCATTTAATTTACACTTGCCCCCAGAAGCGACTCCATATACGGTAGTTCTGGCGAATGTCCCTCCTTTAACTAACAATGCCTTTGAACACTGGTCGACCTTAAAGAATAAGTCCCTTCAATTCTTAACCAGAAGGACTGGTTTAAACGAACCCCTTTTTTCAGATTTTAAAATGGCACGCAGGATTGGGTGGGTCGGTCCCTCATTCAAAACTTTCCGTGGGGACTGTATTGTACTAACCTTTAAATCACCCTTACTGGTGCATACAATCCTAGAAAGGGGTAACAGTGGACCTTCCAATCCCAATGATATAAACATAGTTCCACTAGGATATTTCTACTGCCCATCCCATTTGCCATCATATCAGGGACCTTATCATGAGAGAGATAATCACTCTAGACTAAGGCAGCCTATACATTCTGTCCCAGTTTGTAATCGCTTTGATCCCCTGAATTCCCTGGAAGATAACGATTGACTGGATCCTAGGTTTCACGTATCATATAATCATGTAACCAGCAGGAGTCGTCTTGGGTCGAATTTAACGAGTAATGACGACACTAGATGTGACTATCAAGTTAGTAACGATAGTGTACTGGTTCAAGGGCCCTTGAATTTGAATACGGAGATACAGGGTGACTCCCATGATATCCCAAAAGTCTCTCTCCTAACTAGTGATCCAAAGGTATGTTTGGTTGTTAATAGTAGTCCGGAGGCATATGGATCAATGGGCTTACAGACTGAGGCTCAAACTAACCCACAGGGCACTCTAACTGTCCCCTCTCCATCCATACATGTAAATGATGACTTATCCGGGTCAGTAACTCACCCTTGTAACCGCCCTTTTGATGTTAAACCTCCCTCTGTAACATAGTATCTTGGAACATTGCTGGGATTCGTTCCAAGTTAAACATTCAATTGTGGTGGGAATTTATTTTACAATTCGAGGTCCTATGCTTTCAGGAGACCTGGTCCAAGGAAGCGATCCACCTAAATGGATACAGGACCTACCACACCCCAGCAGTTAATGTTCAGAGCGGAAGGGCCAAGGGTGGCTTATACACGTACATATCTAGCAGTTTGAATGTAAAAAACATTACGATGCTTGCTAGTGACAAGCATTATCATCTAGTTAGAATGGATTTTAACAAATCATCATCTATAGTTCTGGCCAACTTCTACAATAATATTCCTCCTGGGAAAGTGGGCACCGTCATTAGATACATGCTCAAAGAGTTGAGATCAGTAGGTAATATCATGAGTAAAGACACAACACTTATATTAGCAGGGGATTTTAATTGTGCGCTATGTGAGAATGCTGGAGATAACTTGTGTGGAGGTTTTGAAGAAGGAGTATGCTCATCTCATTTCAGGCATACTGCCGTGGGGGAGCAGCTAAATGAACTTATTTTTAGCCTTGATTTGGGATTTGCCAATGAAATATGCCCAAAACCAGCCCCAATGCCATGGACTTTCAACGGTAGGGGCATCTGCTCCACCATAGATTATATTTTAGTATCAAACAACCATGCACATAGTTTACACTCTTTTCGTGTCTCAGAGAACTCACTTAGCGACCATTTCCCCTTGTGTCTGACCATTATGTTACCATTGAGTAAAACCTCTAGATTCAATGTTAACAACGATCGGCTGTTAGAAAACATATCCATTGGTAGTACCAATGGCTACTCTCTTCGATGGGCCATGGTAGACCAAGCTGCCGTAACTAAGGCAGTGGTAGTTAAATGCAAACCACACATAGAGATATGCTTGACTGAAACAGCTCCCCCTGACATAATTTTAAGCTCCTTTATGGCAATAACCACTGCGATAAGAGAGTCCCTTACAAGGCGCAAAAGAGGAATAGCTCTCGGAAAGGGTGGTTTGACACTAGATGCACTAAAGCTTACTCCCAACTAAAGAAGGTACTTCATGAAAACCCGAGAAACACATTGGAGATAAGGCTAGCGAGAGGGGAATATAATCAAGCAATAAGGAACAGGAAAAACATATTAAAGAAGGAGGTATGGGAGGCTCTTCACGTGGCCTCAACATCTAGAGACACGGCGGCCTTCTGGAAGGTAATCCGGGCACCATTTCTTACCACCGAGATTGGCCCGTCAATTGAGATAGCCATAACGGAAGAGCAGTGGATTGGGCATTTTGCCCAAGTTTATAAGGGTGAGGGAAACCCTGAGGGAAAGGGTCCGCCTGACACAGCGGATATCCAAGATTATCGGGTGCAGGGCTCAAATCATCAGTTAAAAAACCACATAGAACTTATGTTTACTTTGAAGGAAGTGGAACGAGCTCTAGATGCAAGCCAAGGCGGTAAGGCGCCTGGTCCGGACGGGGTTCCCGTGGATATGTTTAATTCAAACATTTCCTTGTGGGGGCCGCTGCTGGTCCAGGTGCTCAACGCCAGCTGTAGCACTGATTTTCTTCCCACTTGGGTGGAGTCCACTATTGTGCCCATCTTTAAGAAGGGGGACAGGCACGATCCAGGTTGTTACAGACCAATATCCCTGCTGGATGCCATAACAAAGGTAGTGGGCAGAATTGTTCTGGATTGCCTTCAGGACTGGGCTGATGAGAATTCTGTCCTGTCTGACCTTCAGTATGGTTTTCGGATTGGTGTGGGGACTGTTGAACAGGGCATAAACCTCTCCCTCATGGTGGGGAAGTACACCAGGGCAAAAAAAGGGAATCTCTTTCTAGCATTTGTTGACCTCACAGCCGCATTTGACTGTGTGCGCCACATTAAGCTTTGGTCAATATTAGAAGGCCTAGGGGTTGATATAAATATTATTTATTTTCTTAAACGTTTTTATTGCGACGCCAAGGCCCGCGTCCGCTGCGGATTGAAGGGCGAGCGCTCGGCTACATTTCCAATTAGGAGCGGAGTTAGGCAGGGTTGTGTCCTGGCTCCGTTCCTTTTAACCTATACATAAATGGATTGGGGGAAGCTCTTATTAAAGACAGTCAGGACTTCCCCCAGGTAGCCGGCTGCCCCATCCCAGCCCTCCTATACGCAGACGACGCGGTGCTAATGTCCCGTACGCAAGTAGGCCTTCAGCGCGTTTTGGATAGTTTCTCCCTTTTTATGAAAGACTTAGGCCTACGGGTAAACTCCTCCAAAACTTTTATTATGCGCTGCAGCTCGGGAATAAAGAAATGCAAAGATATGTATGTGGCAGGACAAAAGATTGGGGTTACAAAGACTTTTTCTTATCTGGGCATTCTTTTTTCCCATAATGATAGCTGGGCGCAGGCAGCTGCAGCAAACAAACTGGCACTTTTACGTACTACGTCTGCTCTTGCTGCCTTCGCGAAAAAATTAGGTAAAAAACCCCCAGAGGAGCTTATTAAAATCTATAAAGCCAAGTGTGTTTCAGCTGCAGTGTATGGGAGCGGGGTTTGGGGGCATGTTGACCCGCTACCAATCCAGAGAGTAGAGAACTCCTTCCTAAGATACATCTTATCGGTCCCGAGTAGTACCTCAGCTTGTATCTGTCACGCCGAGCTAGGTCTACCTTTATTTCAGATCTAATCAGGCTTGAGCCTGTCCTGTTATGGCACAGACTCTGGACCAAAATTGAGGCCAAATTGAACAGGGACATCCTTATTGACATTTTGAAACTGGAAGGTGCAATGAGGATTCCATGGTTAAACTATGTTCAAAATTTTTTGAAGGATCTTGGCCATCTAGACTACTTTACTAATCCTACTACAATCGGGGCAATAACAAGGAAGGAATTAAAGCGTGAGGGTATTCTCCATCTGGACACCATCAGAATGTCATCTGATATATTAAAACCCACAGTCCTGCGCAATCAGATGGTTTTAACTACTTTTAATATTCAACCCTACCTAACTTTTGTACCTAGTGCCTATGATAGATTTCTTTTAACTCATTTTAGGCTGGGGGTTTTTCACAGACTGGTTACTTTCCCTACAAGGAATGATTGGTCTCAAAACCTCCAACCATGCCCTTGTGATAATACTTCCCCACAATCTACGATACATGTTACTTTTTTCTGTAGGTTTTACTCTCCACCTAGGAGCTCATTTCTTGTTCCTATTTTGAAACACTGCGGGCTACGTCAATGCCGTCCTGCTTTTTTGGCTCTCCAACATTTGGAGAATGAGCACACTGTTTATAGATTAACAACTTTCCTGAAAACTGTTTTGAGTCTAAGGAAACAACAGTGTACCTAATTGCTTTTAATGAGTAATGGATTTTTATAAAAAAAAACTACTGCATGATGGCTTTGTAAATTTAATATCTTTTTAACTTTTATGAATGTAATTAATAATGAAATTATGTCTGTATGAATTGGAAGATTGTTTTTAACTTTGAGCTTTTATGTTTGTTTATTCAATCGAATAAAGCCTTCTTTGATCTTGAGTGACATCATAAATGGATGCACCAGGAACTATCAGTTATGACAAAGGCCTGTTGGCGTTGCCAATGCTTGTTGGCCTAGATTTAGCAAGCCTTATAAAGCACAGCAGTGCATCTCCTGCCCACACTAGGGCCCTTTTGTTTCCTACTCTAGGCCCCCCATACTACTTTTTCATCCTGCGCCAGCTACAGCATGTCCAGCAACAAGTTGACATCCGGCGGGTACTGGATGGAGTACAGCTTGAGCACAGCAGGTCTTTGTCACAGGTGCCCAGTCGCACCCCAGCCCCACTATCACCAGTTGGGCCAGCAGGGCTAACCTCAGGTGGCACATATGGGGCACTGCTCAGAAGGCCATCAGCAGCTCCAGCATTTTACCCCTGTGATCCTTTCTACATGGCCTGTCGGGAGCTGAAGCAGTCTCTTAATCATCAAAGTGCTGGCTTCTCCAGTACCTATTCCGTGTTTATGTGCAGAGGAACCTTGTTTTTCTGCAGCCTTTGATACTTCTGTGCGGTGTCCATGTGAAGAAAACCTAAACTGCTGCAGACTGTGCTGCACATGTGTATAGGAAGCGATGCTACACCGCTACTGGCTAGGGTTGCACCGATGCTGTCTGTGATGTACCTGTTGTGTTTGAGAGCCTATGTCGGAATGTTCCAGCGCCATTGTCTATGGCTATGCTGTACCTGTGCTCTGTGTTTCAGGGAAGATGGCGCTGCATCCGTCTGTACTGTACATGCTTGGGTGTGTTTGCCTATGTGATTTCAGGCCGCGACTTCCTGCTCTTGATTGTCTAAGTGCGCTGTGTGTGATGGAAGCTTGTCCTTCTGCTGTCGCTGTCATACTTGCTCTCGCTGAGAGGGAATCTTGCACTACTGCAGCGGTGTTGTACCCCTTCTCTGCAGTGGCGTAACGAAACTCGAGGGGGCCCCCTGCAAATTACATGAGGGGGCCCCCTTCCGGACTTACTCAGGAGCTCTCATGCCAGGGGACGGTGCTGAGAGGGCCCCCACCCGGAGCTCCCCCCCCCCGCCGCCTCGCACTGCGGGGGCCTTTGTTACGCCACTGCTTCTCTGTGCATAAGGAAGCATGACTTGGTGCCGCTGCCCTTACTGTACCATCTAGTGCGCGTAAATCAAGCTGACCTGCTGCTACCTGCACGACGTCTGTTTGTGTGTGAGTGAGAGCGTCTCTTGCAGGGGTGATGCCAGAGGAGGTATTTGTGTGACAAAAACCTTGAAGTGCTTCTGCCCGAGCTGTACAAGTTCAGTGTGTGAAGGAAGCCTACCAGTGACGTAACAACAGCCCCCGCGGAGGGGGGGGGGGGGGCTCCATGCACTTTGAGCGGGGCCCTTGAGTTTCGTTACGCCACTGAAGCGAGCCTGCGTTGAAGCGGGAAAGGGTGCGGCTCTCTGTACGAATTAGCAAAGATTGACAGCAAATGATTTCGCAACGCAAAAGCATTTTTCTCGGGGATGTCCCACGGTGCCATTCTTCCTTTTGCACTTTCGAACTCTTTTTGTAAGGTTTAAGATTTGTTTTCACAGCAACATCAGTGCCAAGGGTGTGTCTTGCAATTATAGGTGCACGTCATCAGCCCAAAACTCTTGTAATCCTTCAACGCTGGCAGCAATACCTTTAGTGAGGGAGCATGCGGATTCTGTAGACCACAAGAGGATTATGACTCTATTTTGCACTTGAATATATCACTGCCCATTGCACTCCTGTTGAAACACATCCATCTGTGAGTGATACACATAAAAATAAACCTGTCGAATTGGTTTATTGGTCAATTGAGGAAACCCGTGGTCTTTTTGACAGATTAAAGCTTGTATTCTGCCTGAGAGTCAGTGCTTAATTTGTGCTGGTAGTTGTAGGTGGTAGGCGCCTCTGCTTATTTTTGGGGATCGGAACTTATTTTTTTAAATTTCATAATCAGACTTTGATGAAGAGCTAGGGAAAGTCAGAAAAGGAATCAAAAAGGAGGAGGAAAAATAAGAAAACCATGACAGGTGGAGAAAGCAGACATGGAAAGGAAACCACAAGAGTTTTAGAGTTAGATAAAGAAACAGGAAGTGCAGATGATGGAAGAAAGAGGCTTGAGGTGGAATCAAAACTAAGCAGCCTTAGTATTCGGCAATTGGGAGCACTGAGAGGCAGGGTGCTAGGAAACATCTTTCAGCTCTGCACTTATTTTTTTTTTTTAACAAAATTATTTTTAACAGGTATGAAGCAATCTGCTCCCTAATTGGATATGAATCTGGTTCTACCAGCTCAAATGTTCAATTGTCTATAGTTTACGGCATGCATAACATTAACCTTCTAAAAGATCTCCTTGCTAGTAGATATTTCTGTTGGGGGATCCTTGATCCTTGGGTCTTGTGACCCTGACTGAGTGACTGCACAGATATTAGGTAGTACTCTATATATGCACATCCTTAATCCTAAAGGGTCTCTGTTGTCCATATCACCCCTATGCCAGTGACTATCTGCTTGCTTCAGATGACGTTCCCAAATACTTGTGGACCTCTTATGACAGTACAGAGCAAAAGGGCCAGTGGAGGAATTAAGATTTCCAAGTTTACAGTTTTACTGGGACACTATAAATATAGTGCGACTTGGAAAACCAACATAAAATGAGGAGAACACGCTGTGGCTCTTCAGAGCATTAGACTGGGTTAGACACTAGGCTAGGACCCTGAACTTTAACATCCTATTGGCACATCTGAAGTAAATATGGACACTCTTTCACAAAAGGATAGACCTAAATCCAGCTGTGCCCAAAGGTTACAGGGACGTTATAGTTAGGCTGACATTTCACTAGTACAAACCAGAGAAATTCAGCAGTTATAGTTAGCTGAGCTAACTATAACTTGCGCCCCCGCAATGCACTGCTTATGACCTCACATATTACATCACTCATGACATGGTCAGTGACATCACTGATGACATCACTTATGACATCTCAAATGACATCACTGATGACATCATCTACAGAATCTCTCACACACCCACTCACACCCCAATATAACCTTTCATACACCCACTCAAACTTCTGCACTAGCATTCTCAAAACAATTGACACACCCATACCAGTACTTACACACCCACTCACTGATTCATAGGTCTACACACTCATTTTGCGGTAATTTTCTTTAAATTTAAAAATGGTTTCATGCCGTGGCGAGGTCCCAGGGGGATCCCAAGACCATGGCTTGGGGGTCAGGGTATTCCTACCCTGCCCCTTTTTATTTATTTTCACTTTATTTCGGGGGACTCAACTTGAAGCCGAGTCCCAAGATGGCTGCTAACACTTCCTGGTTGAAGTGTTGGCTGCCAATCAGAGCAGTGCATTTCCTGCAAGAGCTCTCTTTGTTCGCAAAGACTTCGCAAACAGAGATATCACTATAATTTTAAACTTAAATTTCTCAATACCTACTGAAGGGATTTACACCAAATAAGCAAAAGGCACTTCCTTAAACCAGCATTTACCACCCTGCCAAATTTGTTGTAAGTCGTACAGCGGTTCGGGCTGTAGGTGTGGCTAAAGTTTCCTATGGGAATTAACATTACAAACGCGCTCTTATTTCGCACCCCAAATTCTTGGTCCCCACTTCACGGGTCACCTCAAACTTTCCACGACAACCAGAACCTACCATGACACTTTTTTGGGAAAATATCATGAAGATTGGTCAAACAACCCCAAAGTTATAGCCAAGTCAAAAAATGTTCTTCCTATTGAAACTAGGTCATATATATATATATATATTCACTGAAAAAACCATAGGTTTTAGGGACAGTTATAGTTAGTTGGACATTGCACTCGTACAAAACCCGTGAAATTCCCCCGTTATAGTTAGTTCAGCTAACTATAACTCGCGCCCCCGCAATGCACTGCTGATGACGTCACATATTACATCACTCATGACATGGTCAGTGGCATCACTGATGACATCTCAAATGACATCACTGATGACATCATCCAGTGACTGTGTGTTTCTGTAAAGTTTAAATATTTTTAATATATATAGGGAAAGGCGTATTGAAGAATGAGTGGGTGTATAAGTGTCTGTATGGATGATTTAGTAGGTGCGTGACTAACTCTATAAGTGAGTGATTAAGCGTATCTTACTGAATGCATGGGTTAGTGACTAAACTGGGTGAATGTCTGTATCCGTCTGTCTATTGCTGTGTAAGTGGCTGCATGGGTTTGTGAATAGCTACATGAGTGTCTATATGAGTTATTGATTGGTTGTCTGAGTATCTGTATGGGTGCTTGAGTGTTTGTGTGGGTGGGGTGTGTGCGACTCTGTGCATAGATGTGTGAGTGGGTGATTCACTGGGTGGATGGTTTCTAGAGTGCATCTGTGATAGACTGTATGGGTGGGTAAGTGTGTGTAAGAGTGTGTTAGTGAGTGAATGTATGTCCCAGTGGTACATGTGTGAGTAACTACATATGTGAAAGGCAGTATATATGTGTGTTGGAGTATATAAATAGCTATAAGCTGAGAGTGTGTGATTGTGAGAGTGACTGTATGGATGAGTGTGTGCTTGTATCAGTGATTGTATAAGAGCGTAAGAATGTGCTAGTATTTGTATGAGTAAGTGAGCTGGTGTGTGTATAACTGTATAGGTGAGTAAATGGCAGTGTGTTTAATTATTTGCATGACTGACTAGGTGTGTGAGTACCTCTATGGATGAGTGGCGGTGTTTGAGTGTCTATATAGGAGTATGAGTGCATATGATAGTCCTGTACTGAGTGACCATAAGTATGAGTGACTATACGGGTGAGTGAGTGGATGTTAGTGTAGACCTAAGAATCAGTGAGTGGGTATGTAGTTATTGGTGTTGGAGTGTCTATGGTTTTGCGAATGGCAGTCTGTAATTTAGAGTGAGTGTATCAAAGGTTATATTAGGGTGTGAGGAGGTGCATCAGATTATCACGTGGATGATGTCATCAGTGATGTCATCAGTGATGTCATTTGAGATGTCATCAGTGATGTCATCAGTGATGTCACTGACCATGTCATGAGTGATGTAATATGTGACGTCATCAGCAGTGCATTGCGGGGCGCGAGTTATAGTTAGCTGAACGAACTATAACGGGGAATTTCACGGGTTTTGTACGAGTGCAATGTCCAACTAACTATAACTGTCCCTAAAACCTATGGTTTTTTCAGTGAATTTGTAAGGTTTTTTAAATGCTAATTTCTAACTATAACGTGCCTGAAACCTATGGTTTTTTCAGTGAATTTCAAAGGTTTTTTAAATGCTAATTCCTAACTATAACATGTCTGAAACCTATGGTTTTTTCCAGTGAATTTCAAAGGTTTTATAAATGACAATTTTTAAATGTATTAATTGTTATATTTATTTTTTTGATACTGATTTACTACATTTTTTTAAACTATTTATTTTTATATATTTTATTTTTTAAATTACATTGTAATTACATTATACATTACATTACAAAATATACTTTCTCAGAATGAATTACTTTAGTTTAAATACTTTGCAAATAGGCAATAGACTTTTAAGTACAGTAGTTACAGTTGTTGCAATGGGCAACACAATTTCAAACACAATGCAACATTGAGCTCAATGTGAATTTCTAGTTAAATGCAATTAGTTACTTTATGGATTACTTTTTTAACCACAGGACTGGATCCTAGATTCAGTCCTGGGACATCTCCTGTAAACAGTTGAGTAAAAGCGTTTGGTTACAGTAGTGATTTTTAAGGAATATTATTGTATTTTAAAAGTTGACACTTAGAAACGTTTCCACATAGAATCACCAATGTTATCCTATGGGAGGAAATTCACTTAGCAGGTAAGAAGTGTTATCGTTACTTGTTCTACTCAGTGGTGGATCCTGGATCCAGCACTGGTGCATCTCCTGTAAACAGTTGAAAGAATGCGTTTAAGTCATACAGGCGATTTTTAAGGAATATTTGTAGTTTGTGAAAATCAACACTTTGAAACTTTTCTGCTGAAAACCAGACAATGGATTCCAATGGAAGGAAATACAAGTTACTGGTAAGTACGGTTAGAATTACTTTTCAGGGTCAGTGCTGGGCTAAAAGATGCAGCACTGTGTTCTCTCCTGATAACAGGTGAGTAAATCGGAATTCGTAGTTCGGCTGATTTTAGAGGAATATTATAAAGTTCCAAAACTCCACACACAAGAATTTCCAAGTGAAACCAGTCAATGTTAGCCTATGGAAGGAAATTCAAGTTACTGGTAAGTACGGTTAAAATTACTTTTCAGGATCAGTACTGGGCTCAAAGATGCAGCACTGAGGTCTCTCCTGATAACCGGTGAGTAAATCGGAATTCGTAGTTCGGCTGATTTTAGAGGAATATTTGTATGTTTCAAAAATCGACACTTAGAAACTTTTTCAGCAAAAAGCAGGCAATGATATCCTATGGAAGGAAATTCAAGTTACTGGTAAGTACGGTTAAAATTACTTTTCAGGATCAGTACTGGGCTCAAAGATGCAGCACTGAGGTCTCTCCTGATAACAGGTGAGTAAATCGGAATTCGTAGTTCGGCTGATTTTAGAGGAATATTTGCACAATGGTGAAGGAAGGGGTGGGGCCTGAAGTGACATGTCTGCAAACACGCCCTGTGGCGCGTTTTAAGTTGGAGAATTAATTCCTCCTCAATCCCGAGGGTCCCTAGGGGTCAACTGGTCCACCAGATACCTCCAGTATGCGCCAGAGAGCTGCGTTGCAGAGAGGTGTTCAGAGGCCACGCCCCTTTTTACAACACTCTGCAACGCAGCTCCGTGGCGCTTACTGGAGGTACCTGGTGCGCAAGTTGGCCCCCAGGGACCCTCAGGATTGAAGAGGATTTAATTCCCCATCTTAAAACGCGCCACGGGGCCTGTTTGCACACATGTCACCTGAAGCCACGCCCTCCTTGTGGGACCCACTGAGCAGACCTAGGAGGTCAGTATGTTTCTACCCTGCCCCCTTTGTGCGTTTTGTGCACTTGTTTCTTGTGTTTTTATTTTTAATCGGCGGGATCCGCGCACCCTAAGCGCATCCCGCCGATTTAAAAAAAAAAAAAATGCTTTTTTCTGCCCAGGGGTCCTTGTGGGACCCCTGAGCAGACCTAGGGGTCAGGGTGTTTCTACCCTGCCCCCTTTGTGCGTTTGCGCACTTGTTTCTTGTGTTTTTTTTTAATCGGCGGGTTCCGCGCACCCTAAGCGCACTCGCCGATTTAAAAAAAAAATGCTTTTTTCTGCCCAGGGGTCCTTGTGGGACCCCCTGAGCAGACCTAGGGGTCAGGGTGTTTCTACCCTGCCCCCTTTTGCATTTTGCGCACTTGTTTTACTGCTTTCTTGTTCCTCGGTTCTACCGAGGAACAAGATGGCTGCCAACACTTCCTGGTTTGGAGTGTTGACAGCCAATTAGCATGCAGCTCGTGGTCGGGAGGGTGCGCGGATCCACCGCGCCATAGATATCGAAACTTTTATTTTGGATTTTTCAGCAACTACTGAACGGATTTACACCATTTTAAAACGGGTGCTTTCTGAACCAAGCACTACCTTTTTGCCCAATTTGGTGTAATTCCGTTCAGCAGTTTTTGCTGTAGCCTTGCATAAAGTTTCCTATGGGAAATTGAATTTTTCACTCTTATTTTTTGAATTTTCTCGCAATTACTGAACGGATTTACACCATTTAAAAAAAGGTCGCTTTCTGAACCAAGCGCTACCTTTTTGCCAAATTTGGTGTAATTCCGTTCAGCAGTTCGGGCTGTAGCCGTGGCTAAAATTTCCTATGGGAATTAACATGGAGAAAACACGCTTTGGGACCCCTTTTTCGACTCCCGCTTGATGAATCACCCCGAAACTTTCAAGACAGGAGCGGACCGGAGCGCCCCACTAGTTTTGAAAAGTTCGCGATGATTCGTCAAACGACGCCAAAGTTATTGGGAATAGAATGTTACGGATTTCCTATGGATAATAGGTCCTAACTATAACTATCTACTGGCGACCGCCAGTAGATAATATATATATATATATATATATATATTACAAAAAACCGGACTCCACACTGCTCTCGGCAAGGATCCCACAGCACTGGAGAAAGAACGATCCACAGGTAGTTTTTTTTACCAATAAAGTGCATTTATTGTGTACACCATTTGTGCAAGCATGGACGGTCAACGCGTTTCGGCTCCTGCCTTCAACTGGACCATAGAGTCCCGCCGTCCAGAACATCTATTTAAAGTGACAAAGTGCATTATGATCCCTTGTTTATTTCTAAAAATGTGCTAGACTGCTAACCCTCATAAAACTTTCTTCAGTATTAGTGGGATTTAATAGCTACCATTTTCGATGTGTATTCATAAATCTATCTGTAAAGTACTAATATCAGTGCAGTTCAGGGGCACGGTTTTATACACGCACAGTATCAATCTTGCAATTCGGGATTGTTTTTTTGGGAGGGTAAACTAAATTCATGAGTATACAAGATTTCATCTGTATAAAAGAGTTATTTCAGATATGTTAAGATAGTTTGATCTAAAAACATGGACTAATTAATGAACATATGTTTGTAAAGTACACGAAAGTAAATGACATTATAGTCCAAACAGTCTTGTTATTTTTAAAGTGCTTTGTGCAAAGTCTTTGTGCAAAGTGCATGTTTAGTCTGATTTCTTCCGCAATATATCCAAATGAGATCATTCCATATCCGAAAAATCTATATAGCTGCCATATGAAGAAAAAGTGCTTGTTACAGTGCATTCATTTTGTACACCATTCTCCTTGCATTTTTTCTCTATTTTCATTCCATCTGAAGTAGAATTATAAATATATTTTTTATAAATATTTTGTCAGCTGAAAAGGTTTTAAAAGGTTTTAATATCACTAGGATATTATAGCATCTAATTCATTATTGCACAGTTTTTGTTACAATCTTCTTGTTTTTAGATTCAAAGTCCTTCATATCTTCTTTTTCCTTTGCTGTATTTACTGTTTTCAACTCCTTTTCCCTTTTGAACAAGTTTATTGGATGTGTTTTATTGTTCAATCAGTTTCTCAGAGATGTACGTGCAACTCAGCATCCAAGTTATGACCAAATGGTTTCTCTGTCCCAATGGCTAGTATGCATCTTGATTCAGCTTTTCTCAATTCCAGGGTTCTGTCCCCTCCTCGTTCTTTCTGTTTTATCATTTTGATGCCAAAGTATATCAGAGACTGATTGTCTCCTGAATGTATCTCCGCAAAATGTTTCGCCATGGGATATGAGAGGTCCTTGTTTTTTATTGCTCTCAGATGTTGTAAAATTCTTAGTTTTAATTTATTAATGGTGCTTCCGACGTAGTGTTTCTTGCACGGACATTCTAAGATATATATCACATATTTTGATTCACATGTGATATGGTCAGTAATTTGTTCCACTTTTCCATTTTGAAGATGATAATTCTGGGTGTTCCGACCGTGTTCACACGCCCTGCATTTTGGGCACTTCCAAAATCCAGGTGTGTTCAACCATGATGTGCTTACTGTATTTTTAGTCTCCAAGTGACTGTGTGTCAGGAGGTCACCTAACGATGCTGTTTTTCTGTAGGTGATTTTGGGAGTTGATGGCAGCTTCCTCTTCAAGGTTTCATCGAGCATAAGGATGCTCCAATTTTTCCTTATCATACTTTTTAAGATTTTATTTTCAACATTAAAATCCATGATCAAGCGTGTTAGATCATCTTCTTCTACGGTTTCATTTGTTTCCAGTATCTCCGATCTTGTTTTAGCACTTACTTTAGCTCTAGCACCTTTAATTACTTCTTGTGGATAGCCCTCTCCAAAAAGCGTGCGCTCATATCATCAAGATTTCTTTCGATGTCCACATTTTTTGAGCAATTTCTTTTGGCACGGAGCATCTCTCCATACGGGATACTCCACTTCAAGTGTTGTGGGTGCCCACTATTCGCATGAAGGATACTGTTACTGGCAGTTGGTTTCCGATGCATCCTTGTGCAGATTTGCTGATCTTTGACAAACACTTCCACATCTAAAAAGATTACTTGATTTTTACTATGTGTGGATGTGAAGGCTAGATTGTATTTGTTGCTGTTTAGTGTTTGGATGAAGATTTCAAGTTCAACTTTTTTGCCTTCCCATATTATAAAAAGATCGTCTATAAATCTGGTCCATTTCTGGATATTAGATCTGTATTTACCATCCAACACCTCCGTCTCCCAAACTGCCATAAATAGATTAGCGTATGTGGGGGCTATTGATGTTCCCATTGCCGTGCCCTGCTTTTGGAGAAACAGCTGTCCTTGGAAGAGAAAATGTTATGAGTCAAACAGTACCTCAACATGGTCATAAGCATTTCTGAATGTTCCAAGAAACTCAGAGATCTTGATTCCAAAGTTTTTCTAACTGCAGATAGTCCATCTTGATGGTGAATTGATGTGTATAAAGATGCACCATCTATAGTGACCATGGTCAGGTTGTCATTCCATCTTATATGTTGTAACTTATTGATAAAGTCCGTCGTATCTTTCAGATATGAGGGAAGGGAGGTCACATACTCAATCAGAAAGGTATCAATATAGTGAGACGTCTTTTCCAAGAGGGCCCCCCCCGGAGCTCCCCCCCCCGCCGCCTCGCACTGCGGGGGCCTTTGTTACGCCGCTGCTTCTCTGTGCATAAGGAAGCATGACTTGGTGCCGCTGCCCTTACTGTACCATCTAGTGCGCGTAAATCAAGCTGACCTGCTGCTACCTGCACGACGTCTGTTTGTGTGTGAGTGAGAGCGTCTCTTGCAGGGGTGATGCCAGAGGAGGTATTTGTGTGACAAAAACCTTGAAGTGCTTCTGCCCGAGCTGTACAAGTTCAGTGTGTGAAGGAAGCCTACCAGTGACGTAACAACAGCCCCCGCGGAGCGGGGGGGCTCCATGCACTTTGAGCGGGGCCCTTGAGTTTCGTTACGCCACTGAAGCGAGCCTGCGTTGAAGCGGGAAAGGGTGCGGCTCTCTGTACGAATTAGCAAAGATTGACAGCAAATGATTTCGCAACGCAAAAGCATTTTTCTCGGGGATGTCCCACGGTGCCATTCTTCCTTTTGCACTTTCGAACTCTTTTTGTAAGGTTTAAGATTTGTTTTCACAGCAACATCAGTGCCAAGGGTGTGTCTTGCAATTATAGGTGCACGTCATCAGCCCAAAAACTCTTGTAATCCTTCAACGCTGGCAGCAATACCTTTAGTGAGGGAGCATGCGGATTCTGTAGACCACAAGAGGATTATGACTCTATTTTGCACTTGAATATATCTCTGCCCATTGCACTCCTGTTGAAACACATCCATCTGTGAGTGATACACATAAAAATAAACCTGTCGAATTGGTTTATTGGTCAATTGAGGAAACCCGTGGTCTTTTTGACAGATTAAAGCTTGTATTCTGCCTGAGAGTCAGTGCTTAATTTGTGCTGGTAGTTGTAGGTGGTAGGCGCCTCTGCTTATTTTTGGGGATCGGAACTTATTTTTTAAATTTCATAATCAGACTTTGATGAAGAGCTAGGGAAAGTCAGAAAAGGAATCAAAAAGGAGGAGGAGGAAAAATAAGAAAACCATGACAGGTGGAGAAAGCAGACATGGAAAGGAAACCACAAGAGTTTTAGAGTTAGATAAAGAAACAGGAAGTGCAGATGATGGAAGAAAGAGGCTTGAGGTGGAATCAAAACTAAGCAGCCTTAGTATTCGGCAATTGGGAGCACTGAGAGGCAGGGTGCTAGGAAACATCTTTCAGCTCTGCACTTATTTTTTTTTTTAACAAAATTATTTTTAAAAGGTATGAAGCAATCTGCTCCCCAATTGGATATGAATCTGGTTCTACCAGCTCAAATGTTCAATTGTCTATAGTTTACGGCATGCATAACATTAACCTTCTAAAAGATCTCCTTGCTAGTAGATATTTCTGTTGGGGGATCCTTGATCCTTGGGTCTTTGTGACCCTGACTGAGTGACTGCACAGATATTAGGTAGTACTCTATATATGCACATCCTTAATCCTAAAGGGTCTCTGTTGTCCATATCACCCCTATGCCAGTGACTATCTGCTTGCTTCAGATGACGTTCCCAAATACTTGTGGACCTCTTATGACAGTACAGAGCAAAAGGGCCAGTGGAGGAATTAAGATTTCCAAGTTTACAGTTTTACTGGGACACTATAAATATAGTGCGACTTGGAAAACCAACATAAAATGAGGAGAACACGCTGTGGCTCTTCAGAGCATTAGACTGGGTTAGACACTAGGCTAGGACCCTGAACTTTAACATCCTATTGGCACATCTGAAGTAAATATGGACACTCTTTCACAAAAGGATAGACCTAAATCCAGCTGTGCCCAAAGGTTACAGGGACGTTATAGTTAGGCTGACATTTCACTAGTACAAACCAGAGAAATTCAGCAGTTATAGTTAGCTGAGCTAACTATAACTTGCGCCCGCAATGCACTGCTTATGACCTCACATATTACATCACTCATGACATGGTCAGTGACATCACTGATGACATCACTTATGACATCTCAAATGACATCACTGATGACATCATCTACAGAATCTCTCACACACCCACTCACACCCCAATATAACCTTTCATACACCCACTCAAACTTCTGCACTAGCATTCTCAAAACAATTGACACACCCATACCAGTACTTACACACCCACTCACTGATTCATAGGTCTACACACTCATTTTGCGGTAATTTTCTTTAAATTTAAAAATGGTTTCATGCCGTGGCGAGGTCCCAGGGGATCCCAAGACCATGGCTTGGGGGTCAGGGTATTCCTACCCTGCCCCTTTTATTTATTTTCACTTTATTTCGGGGGACTCAACTTGAAGCCGAGTCCCAAGATGGCTGCTAACACTTCCTGGTTGAAGTGTTGGCTGCCAATCAGAGCAGTGCATTTCCCTGCAAGAGCTCTCTTTGTTCGCAAAGACTTCGCAAACAGAGATATCACTATAATTTTAAACTTAAATTTCTCAATACCTACTGAAGGGATTTACACCAAATAAGCAAAAGGCACTTCCTTAAACCAGCATTTACCACCCTGCCAAATTTGTTGTAAGTCGTACAGCGGTTCGGGCTGTAGGTGTGGCTAAAGTTTCCTATGGGAATTAACATTACAAACGCGCCCTTATTTCGCACCCCAAATTCTTGGTCCCCACTTCACGGGTCACCCTCAAACTTTCCACGACAACCAGAACCTACCATGACACTTTTTTGGGAAAATATCATGAAGATTGGTCAAACAACCCCAAAGTTATAGCCAAGTCAAAAAATGTTCTTCCTATTGAAACTAGGTCATATATATATATATATATTCACTGAAAAAACCATAGGTTTTAGGGACAGTTATAGTTAGTTGGACATTGCACTCGTACAAAACCCGTGAAATTCCCTCGTTATAGTTAGTTCAGCTAACTATAACTCGCGCCCCGCAATGCACTGCTGATGACGTCACATATTACATCACTCATGACATGGTCAGTGGCATCACTGATGACATCTCAAATGACATCACTGATGACATCATCCAGTGACTGTGTGTTTCTGTAAAGTTTAAATATTTTTAATATATATAGGGAAAGGCGTATTGAAGAATGAGTGGGTGTATAAGTGTCTGTATGGATGATTTAGTAGGTGCGTGACTAACTCTATAAGTGAGTGATTAAGCGTATCTTACTGAATGCATGGGTTAGTGACTAAACTGGGTGAATGTCTGTATCCGTCTGTCTATTGCTGTGTAAGTGGCTGCATGGGTTTGTGAATAGCTACATGAGTGTCTATATGAGTTATTGATTGGTTGTCTGAGTATCTGTATGGGTGCCTGAGTGTTTGTGTGGGTGGGGTGTGTGCGACTCTGTGCATAGATGTGTGAGTGGGTGATTCACTGGGTGGATGGTTTCTAGAGTGCATCTGTGATAGACTGTATGGGTGGGTAAGTGTGTGTAAGAGTGTGTTAGTGAGTGAATGTATGTCCCAGTGGTACATGTGTGAGTAACTACATATGTGAAAGGCAGTATATATGTGTGTTGGAGTATATAAATAGCTATAAGCGAGAGTGTGTGATTGTGAGAGTGACTGTATGGATGAGTGTGTGCTTGTATCAGTGATTGTATAAGAGCGTAAGAATGTGCTAGTATTTGTATGAGTAAGTGAGCTGGTGTGTGTATAACTGTATAGGTGAGTAAATGGCAGTGTGTTTAATTATTTGCATGACTGACTAGGTGTGTGAGTACCTCTATGGATGAGTGGCGGTGTTTGAGTGTCTATATAGGAGTATGAGTGCATATGATAGTCCTGTACTGAGTGACCATAAGTATGAGTGACTGTACGGGTGAGTGAGTGGATGTGAGTGTAGACCTAAGAATCAGTGAGTGGGTATGTAGTTATTGGTGTTGGAGTGTCTATGGTTTTGCGAATGGCAGTCTGTAATTTAGAGTGAGTGTATCAAAGGTTATATTAGGGTGTGAGGAGGTGCATCAGATTATCACGTGGATGATGTCATCAGTGATGTCATCAGTGATGTCATTTGAGATGTCATCAGTGATGTCATCAGTGATGTCACTGACCATGTCATGAGTGATGTAATATGTGACGTCATCAGCAGTGCATTGCGGGGGCGCGAGTTATAGTTAGCTGAACGAACTATAACGGGGGAATTTCACGGGTTTTGTACGAGTGCAATGTCCAACTAACTATAACTGTCCCTAAAACCTATGGTTTTTTCAGTGAATTTGTAAGGTTTTTTAAATGCTAATTTCTAACTATAACGTGCCTGAAACCTATGGTTTTTTCAGTGAATTTCAAAGGTTTTTTAAATGCTAATTCCTAACTATAACATGTCTGAAACCTATGGTTTTTTCCAGTGAATTTCAAAGGTTTTATAAATGACAATTTTTAAATGTATTAATTGTTATATTTATTTTTTTGATACTGATTTACTACATTTTTTAAACTATTTATTTTTACATATTTTATTTTTTAAATTACATTGTAATTACATTATACATTACATTACAAAATATACTTTCTCAGAATGAATTACTTTAGTTTAAATACTTTGCAAATAGGCAATAGACTTTTAAGTACAGTAGTTACAGTTGTTGCAATGGGCAACACAATTTCAAACACAATGCAACATTGAGCTCAATGTGAATTTCTAGTTAAATGCAATTAGTTACTTTATGGATTACTTTTCTAACCACAGGACTGGATCCTAGATTCAGTCCTGGGACATCTCCTGTAAACAGTTGAGTAAAAGCGTTTTGGTTACAGTAGTGATTTTTAAGGAATATTATTGTATTTTAAAAGTTGACACTTAGAAACTTTTTCACATAGAATCACCAATGTTATCCTATGGGAGGAAATTCACTTAGCAGGTAAGAAGTGTTATCGTTACTTGTTCTACTCAGTGGTGGATCCTGGATCCAGCACTGGTGCATCTCCTGTAAACAGTTGAAAGAATGCGTTTGAGTCATACAGGCGATTTTTAAGGAATATTTGTAGTTTGTGAAAATCAACACTTTGAAACTTTTCTGCTGAAAACCAGACAATGGATTCCAATGGAAGGAAATACAAGTTACTGGTAAGTACGGTTAGAATTACTTTTCAGGGTCAGTGCTGGGCTAAAAGATGCAGCACTGTGTTCTCTCCTGATAACAGGTGAGTAAATCGGAATTCGTAGTTCGGCTGATTTTAGAGGAATATTATAAAGTTCCAAAACTCCACACACAAGAATTTCCAAGTGAAACCAGTCAATGTTAGCCTATGGAAGGAAATTCAAGTTACTGGTAAGTACGGTTAAAATTACTTTTCAGGATCAGTACTGGGCTCAAAGATGCAGCACTGAGGTCTCTCCTGATAACCGGTGAGTAAATCGGAATTCGTAGTTCGGCTGATTTTAGAGGAATATTTGTATGTTTCAAAAATCGACACTTAGAAACTTTTTCAGCAAAAAGCAGGCAATGATATCCTATGGAAGGAAATTCAAGTTACTGGTAAGTACGGTTAAAATTACTTTTCAGGATCAGTACTGGGCTCAAAGATGCAGCACTGAGGTCTCTCCTGATAACAGGTGAGTAAATCGGAATTCGTAGTTCGGCTGATTTTAGAGGAATATTTGCACAATGGTGAAGGAAGGGGTGGGGCCTGAAGTGACATGTCTGCAAACACGCCCTGTGGCGCGTTTTAAGTTGGAGAATTAATTCCTCCTCAATCCCGAGGGTCCCTAGGGGTCAACTGGTCCACCAGATACCTCCAGTATGCGCCAGAGAGCTGCGTTGCAGAGAGGTGTTCAGAGGCCACGCCCCTTTTTACAACACTCTGCAACGCAGCTCCGTGGCGCTTACTGGAGGTACCTGGTGCGCAAGTTGGCCCCCAGGGACCCTCAGGATTGAAGAGGATTTAATTCCCCATCTTAAAACGCGCCACGGGGCCTGTTTGCACACATGTCACCTGAAGCCACGCCCTCCTTGTGGGACCCACTGAGCAGACCTAGGGGGTCAGGGTGTTTCTACCCTGCCCCCTTTGTGCATTTTGTGCACTTGTTTCTTGTGTTTTTATTTTTAATCGGAGGGATCCGCGCACCCTAAGCGCATCCCGCCGATTTAAAAAAAAAAATGCTTTTTTCTGCCCAGGGGTCCTTGTGGGACCCCTGAGCAGACCTAGGGGTCAGGGTGTTTCTACCCTACCCCCTTTGTGCGTTTTGCGCACTTGTTTCTTGTGTTTTTTAATCGGCGGGATCCGCGCACCCTAAGCGCATCCCGCCGATTTAAAAAAAAAAATGCTTTTTCTGCCCAGGGGTCCTTGTGGGACCCCCTGAGCAGACCTAGGGGGTCAGGGTGTTTCTACCCTGCCCCAATTTTTGCATTTTGCGCACTTGTTTTACTGCTTTCTTGTTCCTCGGTTCTACCGAGGAACAAGATGGCTGCCAACACTTCCTGGTTTGGAGTGTTGACAGCCAATTAGCATGCAGCTCGTGGTCGGGAGGGTGCGCGGATCCACTGCGGCCATAGATATCGAAACTTTTATTTTGGATTTTCTCAGCAACTACTGAACGGATTTACACCATTTTAAAAACGGGTGCTTTCTGAACCAAGCACTACCTTTTTGCCCAATTTGGTGTAATTCCGTTCAGCAGTTTTTGCTGTAGCCTTGCATAAAGTTTCCTATGGGAAATTGAATTTTTCACTCTTATTTTTTGAATTTCTCTCATAACTACTGAACGGATTTACACCATTTAAAAAAAGGTCGCTTTCTGAACCAAGCGCTACCTTTTTGCCAAATTTGGTGTAATTCCGTTCAGCAGTTCGGGCTGTAGCCGTGGCTAAAATTTCCTATGGGAATTAACATGGAGAAAACACGCTTTGGGACCCCTTTTTCTCGGCCCTCGCTTGATGAATCACCCCGAAACTTTCAAGACAGGAGCGGACCGGAGCGCCCCACTAGTTTTGAAAATTTCGCGATGATTCGTCAAACGACGCCAAAGTTATTGGGAATAGAATGTTACGGATTTCCTATGGATAATAGGTCCTAACTATAACTATCTACTGGCGACCGCCAGTAGATAATATATATATATATATATTACAAAAAACGGACTCCACACTGCTCTCGGCAAGGATCCCACAGCACTGGAGAAAGAACGATCCACAGGTAGTTTTTTTTACCAATAAAGTGCATTTATTGAGTACACCATTTGTGCAAGCATGGACGGTCAACGCATTTCGGCTCCTGCCTTCAACTGGACCATAGAGTCCCGCCGTCCAGAACATCTATTTAAAGTGACAAAGTGCATTATGATCCCTTGTTTATTTCTAAAAATGTGCTAGACTGCTAACCCTCATAAAACTTTCTTCAGTATTAGTGGGATTTAATAGCTACCATTTTCGATGTGTATTCATAAATCTATCTGTAAAGTACTAATATCAGTGCAGTTCAGGGGCACGGTTTTATACACGCACAGTATCAATCTTGCAATTCGGGATTGTTTTTTTGGGAGGGTAAACTAAATTCATGAGTATACAAGATTTCATCTGTATAAAAGAGTTATTTCAGATATGTTAAGATAGTTTGATCTAAAAACATGGACTAATTAATGAACATATGTTTGTAAAGTACACGAAAGTAAATGACATTATAGTCCAAACAGTCTTGTTATTTTTAAAGTGCTTTATGCAAAGTCTTTGTGCAAAGTGCATGTTTAGTCTGATTTCTTCCGCAATATATCCAAATGAGATCATTCCATATCCGAAAAATCTATATAGTTGCCATATGAAGAAAAAGTGCTTGTTACAGTGCATTCATTTTGTACACCATTCTCCTTGCATTTTTTCTCTATTTTCATTCCATCTGAAGTAGAATTATAAATATATTTTTTTATAAATATTTTGTCAGCTGAAAAGGTTTTAAAAGGTTTTAATATCACTAGGATATTATAGCATCTAATTCATTATTGCACAGTTTTTGTTACAATCTTCTTGTTTTTAGATTCAAAGTCCTTCATATCTTCTTTTTCCTTTGCTGTATTTACTGTTTTCAACTCCTTTTCCCTTTTGAACAAGTTTATTGGATGTGTTTTATTGTTCAATCAGTTTCTCAGAGATGTACGTGCAACTCAGCATCCAAGTTATGACCAAATGGTTTCTCTGTCCCAATGGCTAGTATGCATCTTGATTCAGCTTTTCTCAATTCCAGGGTTCTGTCCCCTCCTCGTTCTTTCTGTTTTATCATTTTGATGCCAAAGTATATCAGAGACTGATTGTCTCCTGAATGTATCTCCGCAAAATGTTTCGCCATGGGATATGAGAGGTCCTTGTTTTTTATTGCTCTCAGATGTTGTAAAATTCTTAGTTTTAATTTATTAATGGTGCTTCCGACGTATTGTTTCTTGCACGGACATTCTAAGATATATATCACATATTTTGATTCACGTGTGATATGGTCAGTAATTTGTTCCACTTTTCCATTTTGAAGATGATAATTCTGGGTGTTCCGACCGTGTTCACACGCCCTGCATTTTGGGCACTTCCAAAATCCAGGTGTGTTCAACCATGATGTGCTTACTGTATTTTTAGTCTCCAAGTGACTGTGTGTCAGGAGGTCACCTAACGATGCTGTTTTTCTGTAGGTGATTTTGGGAGTTGATGGCAGCTTCCTCTTCAAGGTTTCATCGAGCATAAGGATGCTCCAATTTTTCCTTATCATACTTTTTAAGATTTTATTTTCAACATTAAAATCCATGATCAAGCGTGTTAGATCATCTTCTTCTACGGTTTCATTTGTTTCCAGTATCTCCGATCTTGTTTTAGCACTTACTTTAGCTCTAGCACCTTTAATTACTTCTTGTGGATAGCCCCTCTCCAAAAAGCGTGCGCTCATATCATCAAGATTTCTTTCGATGTCCACATTTTTTGAGCAATTTCTTTTGGCACGGAGCATCTCTCCATACGGGATACTCCACTTCAAGTGTTGTGGGTGCCCACTATTCGCATGAAGGATACTGTTACTGGCAGTTGGTTTCCGATGCATCCTTGTGCAGATTTGCTGATCTTTGACAAACACTTCCACATCTAAAAAGATTACTTGATTTTTACTATGTGTGGATGTGAAGGCTAGATTGTATTTGTTGCTGTTTAGTGTTTGGATGAAGATTTCAAGTTCAACTTTTTTGCCTTCCCATATTATAAAAAGATCGTCTATAAATCTGGTCCATGTCTGGATATTAGATCTGTATTTACCATCCAACACCTCCGTCTCCCAAACTGCCATAAATAGATTAGCGTATGTGGGGGCTATTGATGTTCCCATTGCCGTGCCCTGCTTTTGGAGAAACAGCTGTCCTTGGAAGAGAAAAATGTTATGAGTCAAACAGTACCTCAACATGGTCATAAGCATTTCTGAATGTTCCAAGAAACTCAGAGATCTTGATTCCAAAGTTTTTCTAACTGCAGATAGTCCATCTTGATGGTGAATTGATGTGTATAAAGATGCACCATCTATAGTGACCATGGTCAGGTTGTCATTCCATCTTATATGTTGTAACTTATTGATAAAGTCCGTCGTATCTTTCAGATATGAGGAAGGGAGGTCACATACTCAATCAGAAAGGTATCAATATAGTGAGACGTCTTTTCCAAAAGGGATCCTAAAGAACTAACTATAGGACTCCCTGGTGGGTTGATAATGGATTTATGCACCTTTGGGAGGAAGTAGATTGTTGGTACTACCGGATGATCCACCTTTAGGTACATGTATTCTTCGAAGTTGATAAGTCCCCTCTTTCCATGTTTGTAGCTGCAAATGGTACTCTTTCGTCCATAATTCCATTGGATTTTTCTCCAATCTTTCATAGTGTTCTCTATTTCCTAACTGTCTCTCTGCCTCTGTGACATATTGTTCTAGGTTCTGCACAACAATGTTTCCGCCTTTATCTGAGGCTTTATGATGATACTTGGATTGTCTCTTAGCTCTTTGAGGGCTTTTTGTTCACCCAAAGTTAAATTCCATGTTCTCCTTTTATTTTGTTTGTTTTTACATCTTGATAGTTTGTTTACTTCCTCTACCACTATTTCATGGAAGAGATCCACTTTATTCCCAGGAGGGAGTTGCGGGCAAAACTTTGATTGGGATTTCAATCCACTTTCTCCACCCCTATTAGTTGCTATGCCTTTTTCCTGGCATAGTAACATATCATCATCTATTCCTATGTTCATCGTTGTGTTTATTTCTGTTGTAATATTCCCTAGGGTTCTTAATGTTCTTAAAGTAGTGAGATCTTTTTGATTTAAAGAGGAAATAGCAGCGGACGATTGGTTTAAGATCCGTGGGTTTGATAGCTTGTCTTCATAGTATTTTTTCAATTTTACCTTGCGACAAAATTTGTATAAATCAATTCTAAAATTCGGAAGATCCATGTTGTGTTTTGGACAATAACTTAATCCTTTATTTTGTAGACTTATTTGGTCTGCAGTCAAAGTGATGCTGGAGATGTTAATTACCAGATCTTTCTTTGTTAAGTTTTGCATCAATTTTCTCTTTATTTTGGCTTTTTCTTTTCTCCTCCTTTTTTGGATTTTGCTCCGCCTTCTGTCCCTTCGGGTTGGGGTTTGCTTTGTCCCCTTGTCCATGGCATGCCCCTTCCTCTTCCTCGTTGTCGTGTCACCATTTGTGCCAGCCTCATCTCCCCACAAAAATCCAATTTCGAAGTACTTGCTTCATCTTCTGTTGAGCTCAGCTCTGAGCTGTCGACTGTCCCTGTAGTCTCATAGCCTGTACATCTATCCATTGCTGCTCTATTTCTGAGGGAATCATACTTCCTTGCAAACGTATAGATCCGGCCGTTTGCGTAGTCAATTCGGTCACGGTTAAATTTGTTGGCCTTTCTTTTCTCTACGTCTGCCTCGTGTTTACTAATTTTCTTCTCCTCTATATATATTCACTGAAAAAACCATAGGTTTCAGGCACGTTATAGTTAGAAATTAGCATTTAAAAAACATTAAAAATTAACTGAAAAAACCATAGGTTTCAGGGACGTTATAGTTAGTTGGACATTTCACTCGTACAAAACCAGAGAAATTCGGCCGTTGTAGTCAGTAGAGCTAACTATAACTCGCGCCCCCGCAATGCACTGCTGATGACGTCACATATTACATCACTCATGACATGGTCAGTGACATCACTGATGACATTACTGATGACATCTCAAATGACATCACTGCTGACATCACAGATGACATCATCCACGTGATAATCTGATGCACCTCCTCACACCCTAATATAACCTTTGATACACCCACTCTAAAATACAGACTACAATTTTCGAAACCATAGACACACCAATACCAGTTACTACATACGCAGACACTGATTCCTAGGTCTACACACACATCCACTCATTTACCCATACAGTCACTCATACATGCAGTCACTCATCAATACAATACTATCATATGCACTCATACACCTATACAGACACTCACACACCGCCACTCATCCAGAGTTACTCACACACCTAGTCAGTCATGCAAAGAATCAATCACACCCATTTACTCACCTATACAGTTATACACAGACCACCTCACTTATTTATACAAATACTAACACATACTTACTCTCATATACAATCACTGATACAAGCACACACTCATCCATACAGCCACTCTCACAATCATTCACTCTCACATATAGTAATGTATATACTCCAACACTCACATATACTGCCTTTCACATATGTAGTTACTCACACATGTACCACTGAGACATCCATTCACTCACCACCACACCCATACACACACTCACCCACCTATACAGCCCTTCACAGATGCACTGTTAAACCCATACACCGAGTGAATCACTCACTCACACATCTATGCACAGAGTCACACACCCCCCACCCACACAGACACTCAGGCACCCATACTGTTAATCAGACAACCAATCAATAACCCACATAGACAGTCATGCAGCTACTTACCAACCCATGCAGCCGCTTATACACGAACTGACAGACTGATACAGACATTTACAGTTGACTCACTAACCCATGCATTCAGTAAGATACACTTAATCACTCAGTTATACAATCAGTCACGCACCTACTAAATCATCCATTCAGACACTTATTCACCCACTCAATCTTCAATACACCTTCGCATATATATATATATATAAAACATATTTAAACTATAAAGAAACACACATTCACTGGATGATGTCATCAGTGATGTCAGCAGTGATGCCATTTGAGATGTCATCAGTGATGTCAACAGTGATGTCACTGACCATGTCATGAGTGATGTAATATGTGATGTCATCAGCAGTGCATTGCGGGGGCGCGAGTTATAGTTAGCTCTACTAACTATAACGGCCAAATTTCTCTGGTTTTGTACGAGTGAAATGTCCAACTAACATAACCTCCCTGAAACCTATGGTTTTTTCAGTGAATTTCTAAGGTTTTTTAAATGCTAATTTCTAACTATAACGTGCCTGAAACCTATGGTTTTTTCAGTGAATTTCAATGGTTTTTTAAATGCTAATTTCTAACTATAACGTCCCTGAAACCTATGGTCTTTTCAGTGAATTTCGAAGGTTTTTTAAATGCTAATTTCTAACTATAACGTGCCTGAAACCTATGTTTTTTTAGTGAATATATATATATATATATATATATATATATATATATATATATATATTATCTACTGGCGGTCGCCAGTAGATAGTTATAGTTAGAACCTATTTTCCATAGGAAATCCGCGACATTCTATTTGAAATAACTCTCTTGCCGGTTGACGTATCTTCGCAAAATTTTCAAACTTTGTGGGGCGCTCCGGTCCGCTCCTACCCTGAAAATCTCGGGGTGATTCGTCAAGCGGGGGCCGAGAAAAAGGGGGTCCCAAAACGCGTTTCCCCATTCATTTTTCCATAGGAAACTTTAGACACGGCTACAGCCTCGACTGCTGAACGGAATTACACCAAATTTGGCAAAGAGGTAGTTCTTGGTTCAGAAAGAAACCTTTTTGTTAAATGGTGTAAATCCGTTCAGTAGTTGCTGAGAAAATCAAAAGTAAAAGTACATATATATCTATGGCCGCGTCGGATTCGCGCACCCTCCCGATCACGAGCTGCATGCTAATTGGCTGTCAACACTCCAAATCAGGAAGTGTTGGCAGTTATTTTGTCCCTCGGTAGAACCGAGGGACAGAAACAAGTGCGCAAACGCACAAAGGGGGCAGGGTAGAAACACCCTGACCCCTAGGTCTGCTCAGGGGTCCCACAAGGACCCCCTGGGCAAAAATCTTTTTTTTTTTTAAATCGGCAGGATGCGCTCAGGGAGCGCGGATCCTGCCGAAAAATCGAAGCGCGGTCTCCCGCGCTTCGATAGTCAATTGGCCCCCGGGTGGCCCAAGTCCCGGGGGCATGGTGGGGGGTTTTAATTTATGTAGGGGGCCTCTAAGGCCCCCAAGCCCCGGGGACCGCCACCCCCGGGGCTTTATTTAAAGATGATGGCGGGAGGGCTCTGAGCCCTCCCGCAGCCCCGGGGACCGCCACCTCCCCGGGCTTCTTTTTCTTTTTTTAAAAAACCTGTGTGGGGGCTCCAGCCCCCACATGCCCCGGGGACCGCCATCTCCCGGGGCACTAAACATTTAAATATGGGGGTCCGTTACGGACCCCAAGCCCCGGGACCACCACCTCCCCGGGCTGTGCACTGAATGGGAGGGGGGCCGCGCGGCCCCCTCCTGGAGCCCTTGATGGCCCTGGGGACCACCACCCCCCAGGGCCGGCTCCTGCAGTGTCCCGGGTGCCTACCCTCGGGACACTGCTGTTTGCTATGACAGGACCGGAGCCTCACGGCTCCCGTCCTGTCATAGCAATCTTGTTTGCATTTTGAAAGAGAGAGCAGGAAACCTGCTCTCTCTTTCAAAATGCAAACCAATTGCTTTTCCACATGGGGAGCAGCATGTTAGCTGCTCCCCATGTGGAAAGCAATGCCGGCTTCCGCAGGAGGCGGGGAGCCGGCTGGGACTGTGGGGGATTGGGGACCCCCCACAGTCTCCAACGTGAGGCCAGGCCCCGTGGGATGGGGTCCCCGGGGCCATAGTGGCCCGGGAGGGGCCACGCAGCCCCCTCCAAAAGTTCAATTTTTTTTTTTTTTTAAATAAGGGAAAGGCCGGCCCCGGGGATGGGGTCCCCGGGCCTTAAATGGCCTGAGGAGGGGGCCACGCAGCCCCCCTCCAAAGAAAAAAAAGAAAAATCGAGGCCATGCCCCGGGGGATGGGGTCCCCGGGCCAATACAGGCCCAGGGAAGGGGGCCACGCGGCTCCCTTCCCGTTTTTTTTTTAAAATAAAAAAAAAAAATGCCCCGGGGACCGCCACCCCCGGGGCTTTATTTAAAAATGATGGCGGGAGGGCTCTGAGCCCTCCCGCAGCCCCGGGGACCGCCACCTCCCCGGGGCTTCTTTTTCTTTTTTTAAAAAAAACCTGTGTGGGGGGCTCCAGCCCCCCCACATGCCCCGGGGACCGCCATCTCCCCGGGGCACTAAACATTTAAATATGGGGGTCCGTTACGGACCCCCAAGCCCCGGGGACCACCACCTCCCCAGGGCTGTGCACTGAATGGGAGGGGGGCCGCGCGCCCCCTCCTGGAGCCCTTGATGGCCCTGGGGACCACCACCCCCAGGGCCGGCTCCTGCAGTGTCCCGGGTGCCTACCCCCGGGACACTGCTGTTTGCTATGACAGGACGGGAGCCTCACGGCTCCCGTCCTGTCATAGCAAATCTTGGTTTGCATTTTGAAAGAGAGAGCAGGAAACCTGCTCTCTCTTTCAAAATGCAAACCACTTGCTTTTCCACATGGGGAGCAGCATGTTAGCTGCTCCCCATGTGGAAAGCAATGCCGGCTTCCGCAGGAGGCGGGGAGCCGGCTGGGACTGTGGGGGGATTGGGAACCCCCCCACAGTCTCCAACGTGAGGCCAGGCCCCGTGGGATGGGGTCCCCGGGGCCATAAGTGGCCCGGGAGGGGGCCACGCAGCCCCCCTCCAAAAGTTCAATTTTTTTTTTTTTTAAATAAGGGAAAGGCCGGCCCCGGGGATGGGGTCCCCGGGGCCTTAAATGGCCTGAGGAGGGGGCCACGCAGCCCCCTCCAAAGAAAAAAAGAAAAAATCGAGGCCATGCCCCGGGGGATGGGGTCCCCGGGGCCAATACAGGCCCAGGGAAGGGGGCCACGCGGCCCTCTTCCCGTTTTTTTTGTTAAATTAAAAAAAAAAAATGCTCAGGCCCCGGGGGATGGGGTCCCCGGGGCCAAGAGTGGGCAAGGGAAGGGGGCCACGCAGCCCCCCTCCCATTAAAAAAAAAAAAAAACGACCGGCATCGTGCCGGAGGCCCCGCCCCTCCCTGCAGTACTCTGCAAACGCGCCCTGGCGCGTTTGCAGAGGGGAACGAATTCCCCTTGAATACTGGGGGTCCCTGGGGGCCAACTAGCCCACCAGGAACCTCCAGTATGCGCCAGGGGCTGCCTTGCAGAGACGTGTACATAGGCCACGCCCCTTTACACCTCTCTGCAACGCAGCTCTGTGGCGCTTTTGGAGGTATATGGTGGGCTAGTTGGACTCCAGGGACCCTCAGGATTCAAGGGGACTTAATCCCCCAACCTAAAACGCGCCACAGGGCGCGTTTGCACAGTGGTGAAGGGAGGGGGCGGGGCTTCATGTGACATGTGTGCAAACAGGCCTCGTGGCGCGTTTTAAGATGGGGATTAAATCCCTTCAATCCTGAGGGTCTCTGAGGCCAACTAGCCCAACAGGTACATCCAGAAAGCGCCACAGAGCTGCGTTGCAGAGAGGTGTAAAAGGGGTGTGGCCTCTCTACACGTCTCTGCAACGCAGCCTCTGGCGCATACTGGAGGTTCATGGTGGGCTAGTTGGCCCCTAGGGAACCTCATGATTCAAGGGGACTTAATCCCTCAACTTAAAACGCACCACGGGCGCGTTTGCACAGATGTCACCTCAGGCCCCGCCCCCTCCCTTCACCATTGTGCAAATATTCCTCTAAAATCTGCCTTACTACGAGTTCCGATTTACTCACCTGTTATCAGGAGAGACCTCAGTGCTGCATCTTTCAGCCCAGTACTGGTCCTGAAAAGTAATTTTAACCGTACTTACCGGTAACTTGAATTTCCTTCATAGGCTAACATTGACTGGTTTCACTTGGAAATTCTTCTAAGTGTTGAGTTTTGGAACTTTAAAATATTCCTCTAAAATCAGCCGAAATACGAATTCCGATTTACTCACCTGTTATCAGGAGAGACCTCAGAGCTGTATCTTTCAGCCCAGTACTGGTCCTGAAAAGTAATTTTAACCGTACTTACCAGTAACTTGAATTTCCTTCCGTAGGATATCATTGCCTGCTTTTTGCTGAAAAAGTTTCTAAGTGTTGATTTTTGAAACATACAAATATTCCTCTAAAATCAGCCGAAATCCGAATTCTGATTTACTCACCTGTTATCAGGAGAGACCTCAGTGCTGCATCTTTCAGCCCAGTACTGGTCCTGAAAAGTAATTTTAACCGTACTTACCAGTAACTTGAATTTCCTTCCATAGGCTAACATTGACTGGTTTCACTTGGAAATTCTTCTAAGTGTGGAGTTTTGGAACTTTAAAATATTCCTCTAAAATCAGCCGAAATACGAATTCCGATTTACTCACCTGTTATCAGGAGAGACCTCAGTGCTGCATCTTTCAGCCCAGTACTGATCCTCAAAAGTAATTTTAACCGTACTTACCAGTAACTTGAATTTCCTTCCATAGGATATCATTGCCTGCTTTTTGCTGAAAAAGTTTCTAAGTGTTGATTTTTGAAACATACAAATATTCCTCTAAAATCAGCCGAAATCCGAATTCTGATTTACTCACCTGTTATCAGGAGAGACCTCAGTGCTGCATCTTTCAGCCCAGTACTGGTCCTGAAAAGTAATTTTAACCGTACTTACCGGTAACTTGAATTTCCTTCATAGGCTAACATTGACTGGTTTCACTTGGAAATTCTTCTAAGTGTGGAGTTTTGGAACTTTAAAATATTCCTCTAAAATCAGCCGAAATACGAATTCCGATTTACTCACCTGTTATCAGGAGAGACCTCAGTGCTGTATCTTTCAGCCCAGTACTGGTCCTGAAAAGTAATTTTAACCGTACTTACCAGTAACTTGAATTTCCTTTCATAGGCTAACATTGACTGGTTTCACTTGGAAATTCTTCTAAGTGTGGAGTTTTGGAACTTTAAAATATTCCTCTAAAATCAGCCGAAATACGAATTCCGATTTACTCACCTGTTATCAGGAGAGACCTCAGTGCTGCATCTTTCAGCCCAGTACTGATCCTCAAAAGTAATTTTAACCGTACTTACCAGTAACTTGAATTTCCTTCCATAGGATATCATTGCCTGCTTTTTGCTGAAAAAGTTTCTAAGTGTTGATTTTTGAAACATACAAATATTCCTCTAAAATCAGCCGAAATCCGAATTCTGATTTACTCACCTGTTATCAGGAGAGACCTCAGTGCTGCATCTTTCAGCCCAGTACTGGTCCTGAAAAGTAATTTTAACCGTACTTACCGGTAACTTGAATTTCCTTCATAGGCTAACATTGACTGGTTTCACTTGGAAATTCTTCTAAGTGTGGAGTTTTGGAACTTTAAAATATTCCTCTAAAATCAGCCGAAATACGAATTCCGATTTACTCACCTGTTATCAGGAGAGACCTCAGTGCTGTATCTTTCAGCCCAGTACTGGTCCTGAAAAGTAATTTTAACCGTACTTACCGGTAACTTGAATTTCCTTCATAGGCTAACATTGACTGGTTTCACTTGGAAATTCTTCTAAGTGTGGAGTTTTGGAACTTTATAATATTCCTCTAAAATCAACCAAAGTACGAATTCCAATTTACTCACCTGTTATCAGGAGAGAACCCAGTGCTGCATCTTTAGCCCAGCACTGACCCTGAAAAGTAATTTTAACCGTACTTACCAGTAATTTATATTTTCTTCCATAGGAATCCATTGTCTGGTTTTCAGCAGAAAAGTTTCAAAGTGTCGATTTTCACAAACTACAAATATTCCTTAAAAATCGCCTGTATGACTTAAACGCATTCTTTCAACTGTTTACAGGAGATGCACCAGTGCTGGATCCAGGATCCAACACTGAGTAAGAAAAAGTAACGATAACAGTTTTTACCTGCTAAGTGAATTTCCTTCCATAGGATAACATTGGTGATTTTATGAGAAAAAGTTTCTAAGTGTCAACTTTTAAAATACAATAATATTCCTTAAAAATCACGACTGTAACCAAAACGCTTTTACTCAACTGTTTACAGGAGATGTACCAGGACTGAATCTAGGATCCAGTCCTGTGGTTAGAAAAGTAATCCATAAAGTAACTAATTGCATTTAACTAGAAATTCACATTGAGCTGAATGTTGCATTGTGTTTGAAAATGTGTTGCCCATTGCAACAACTGTAACTACTGTACTTAAAAGTCTATTGCCTATGTGCAAAGTATTTAAACTAAAGTAATTCATTCTGAGAAAGTATTTTTTGTAATGTAATGTATAATGTAATTACAATGTAATTTAAAAAATAAAATATGTAAAAACAAAATGTTTCTAAAAATGTAGTAAATCAGTATGAAAAAAATTAATATAACAATTAATACATTTAAAAATTGTCATTTACAAAACCTTTGAAATTCACTGAAAAAACCGTAGGTTTCAGACATGTTATAGTTAGGAATTAGCATTTAAAAACCTTTGAAATTCACTGAAAAAACCATAGGTTTCAGATATGTTATAGTTAGAAATTAGCATTTAAAAAACCTTTGAAATTCACTGAAAAAAACATAGGTTTTAGGGACAGTTATAGTTAGTTGGACATTTTACTCGTACAAAACCCGTGAAATTCACCCGTTATAGTTAGTTCAGCTAACTATAACTCGCGCCCCGCAATGCACTGCTGATGTCATCACATATTACATCACTCATGACATGGTCAGTGACATCACTGATGACATCACTGATGACATCTCAAATGACATCACTGATGACATCATCCACGTGATAATCTGATGCAGCTCTTCACACCCTAATATAACCTTTGATACACCCAATCTAAATTACAGACTGCCATTCGCAAAACCATAGACACTCCAACACCAATAACTACATACCCACTCACTGATTCTTAGGTCTACACACACACATCCACTCACTCAACCGTACAGTCACTCATACTTATGGTCACTCAGTACAGGACTATCATATGCACTCTTACTCCTATATAGACACTCAAACACCGCCACTCATCCATAGAGGTACTCACACACCTAGTCAGTCATGCAAATAATTAAACACACTGCCATTTACTCACCTATACAGTTATACACACACCAGCTCACTTAATCATACAAATACTAGCACATTGTTACGCTCTTATATAATCACTGATACAAGCACACACTCATCCATACAGCCACTATCACAATCGCTCACTCTCGCTTATAGCTATTTATATACTCCAACACACATATATACTGCCTTTCACATATGTAGTTACTCACACATGTACCACTGGGACATACATTCACTCACTAACACACTCTTACACACACTTACCCACCCATACAGTCTATCACAGATGCACTCTTGAAACCATCCACCCAGTGAATCACCCACTCACACATCTATGCACAGTCGCACACACCCCATCCACACAAACACTCAGGCACCCATACAGATACTCAGACAACAAATCAATAACTCTTATAGACACTCATGTAGCTATTCACAAACCCATGCAGCCACTTACACAGCAACAGACAGACGGATACAGACATTCACCCAGTTTAGTCACTAACCCATGCATTCAGTAAGATACGTTAAATCACTCACTTATAGAGTCAGTCACGCACCTACTAAATCATCCATACAGACACTTACACACCCACTCATTCTTCAATACGTCTTTTCCTATATATATTAAAAATATTTAAACTTTACAGAAACACACAGTCACTGGATGATGTCATCAGTGATGTCATTTGAGATGTCATCAGTGATGTCATCAGTGATGTCACTGACCATGTCATGAGTGATGTAATATGTGACGTCATCAGCAGTGCATTGCGGGGGCGCGAGTTATAGTTAGCTGAACTAACTATAACGGGGGAATTTCACGGGTTTTGTACGAGTAAAATGTCCAACTAACTATAACTGTCCCTAAAACCTATGGTTTTTTCAGTGAATATATATATATATGTTTCCATTATGCATGTAATATTCATGTTTTCGGGTACTTTTGGAATTCCAGAGGGTCCCACGTCTCTGAATCCTCAATGTAGATTGGCGAGGTCAACAGTAATATATGTGAAAGAATGAGGATTTCTGGAGGGGTGTAGAGCCCGTCTTGAAGTAGGGAGCACAGGCCCTAAAGACTTTAATTACTGGTGTGCAGTGCAGAGGTCTTTAAACTTTATTTGCTTGTATGTCTTAAGTGGAGAGCAGTGAGCGGGGAAACCTGTTCTTATTTATCAATCCCAATAGCAGCTCAGCTAGTTATTTTGAGTGTGCTGGATTCTGCCTGGATAGTATCTACACATGCCTAAATACAGAGCATTGCCATACATCAGATGCAATAAATTTGACCCATTAGTAACTAAGCTATGTTGGTTTGCAGGAAGGAAAAATTGGCTCTTTTCAGAACCCCAAACATAGCTACTGCTTGGAGTAGATGCATAAGCAAAGATTGAGAAGGAAACCAAATTCTTTCACCACCAGGCAAATTAAGGGCAAAGGTCCACACAGCATAGAGACAGCGTTAGGCCCCAGAGGTTTTGCTGTTTCCTAACACAAAAATGTCTGCAATATCTACATGCTCAGTATGTGGGCGGAAAAACTATAATGCCTTGTAAAAGAAAAAAATCATAGACAGCTTGAAAATGAACCAATTACTTACTGGTAATCTTTATTACACTGATTAGGAGTCCAACTCGTACCAGTCCACTGTTCTCCCGCCCGTATTGCACCTCCAAAATTTCTGGCTTGGTGAATACTACAGGGGGAGGGTTGGACGAGGTGCCCCTTTGAGTGAATAGTGGATTTTGAAGACATACACACAAAGCATACAGGTAATTTTTTTTTAAAAAAAGGAATAGTGTGCTAAAAAATATGTTGGCGGAGGCGGTGCTCCTCATTACATTAGGCCAGGGTCTTGGAGGCCTTCATGAGGGTGCAATGGAGAACAATTGTTTAGTAGCATCAGGGATCTCTGGATGATGGTGCAAATCATTTAGGGTGTAAGAAGATAATATGGGCTTTCAAAAGATCTACTTTTTACTTTTGAGAGTAAAGTACTGATCAATGATTCAAGCCCAACAGTTTACGTAAGTGAAATTGTGCATCCCAAATTGCTCTCTTTAAAATAAATATTTCAAAACATATAATTATAATTCGTGTGCCACGGATGGAAATTGTTTACAGCGTTCTGCAAAACAGATGAATGTCAAAGAAAGAGGCCTAAGGCAGATGTTGTCTGGGCATTTTTACACAAGTCGACTTTCTTATTCTGATTACAGCCTTCTAATTATACATCTTGAAAATCCATGTCGATTATTTTTCATAATTAACTTTCAAAGAAGGATTCTGGATATAACGATAAACAAATATCGCATCAGTATTGTGTAAGGAAAATCAGTCGCACGTCGCTTTCCAAACTGCTCCCTTCCTCATAACAAGCAGGCGTTTAACGCTCCTGCGCTGCAAGGGTTAATAGTGAGATTTCATAACTGGCGCACTTCAGAGAGCTCGACTTGGCGAGGGTGCCCTGCATGTTCTGCATCACTGGTTAAGCCTCGTTCTTACCCGGGCAGCTGCCGCTCACAAGTGCTCCGGTACAAAGGACCGTGCAGCGCTGCCGGACGGCGCTTGGCCCCACACTGAAGCCAAAGCCTATTAGCTGCTCAGCGTTAATCCACATCGCCTAGGCTACCGCGGGATCACGGAGAAAGAGCAGAAATGGAGGATGCCGAAGAGGCGCGCTCACGGGTTGCTCGGCTCCGTGACCCTCAGATTCGTGTGCAGCTAGTGACGTAGCAATAGTGCCATATACACTAATACAAACACGGGGAGCGGACCCGCCGTGCCCATATTAATGTGGTGAAACGCAGACCCTAATGGGGTGTCAAGGGCTCCTCAGGCACCCGGACCCTGGTGCCGTTGCACCTGTTGCACTGATAGCATATACCCACTGACAGGACAGAACCTGCACGTGCATTCCCGCAGGGCATGCCTTAAAGCTGATGAGAGGAACGTAATAGTCCGCACGTGATAGTGTAGGGACTGGATCTCTCCTCCTGAATGCGTAGGTGCAGAACCAGGGAATAGCTATCAATGGTGCAGCTGGTGCAACAGCACCTGGGCACAGAGGCAGTAGGTGCCCACAGTCTCCATCACTAAACTAGACTATAGGCCCATTCCTTCTATGCATTGGGGCATCTGGCATCCTTGCAGCGCCACTGGACAGAGCGGATATTTTAGGCAAAGCAATGCGATTGTGTTTTTCGCAAAGTGGCCGTTATTTGCGACAATAAAGGGGCTGCCCCAACCTACATCTGTCCTTCCCTGTCACGTCGGGGGGGGTCCTCCACCCGATTGGTGCGGGTGGTGGGAATGGGAGCAGCAGGTCTTAGGCTCGGTGCGTCAGCCCCATGCCAGCACTCCCCACGCAGAACTCCCAGCGTGCTGTGTGTGCCTTCCCACACTTTAGTACTCAGGCGGGCAGAGCAGAACCCGACTGTAGAGATGCTAAAATGTTATCAGCCTGGCACCCCGGAGCCTCTCCTTAGCTCAACATGGACCTTTCTTATTTTAATTTGAAAGTTCACATCTCGGATGTCCCTCGCATAACCCGTACACTGTCTCTTATTAGCAGGTAGATCTCTATCCAGCTGTCTGTCCCTCAACCCTACTGTGAACTGCCACTCTCTGGCCTGGGAGCCCCCAGTGCAGGAATGTAAAAACACCGCTGCCACCCGGGATCTGCCAGTTGTTAATGGATACTCTTGCTTAATATCCGTAGATTTTTATATCTGATTTCTGCTGAAAAAAAATAACATCAAACAAGCCAGCCAAGCTGCTGCTCTGCGACCCGCCGCTGAAGACCACTTCAAAGTTAAAGCGATGCCCGCTTGCTCTGATATCCCTAAAATCATTAGGTATGTATGTGTCCGGTGTGCATGATGAAGCCCGTGCCCTGACATCCTCCCACAAGCGCACTCCATGTCGATGATTTTTCATAATTAACTTTCAAAGAAGGATTCTGGATATAATGATAAACAAATATTGCATCAGTATTGTGTAAGGAAAATCAGTAGCACGTCGCATTCCAAACGGCTCCCTTCCTCATAACAAGCAGCCGTTTAACGCTCCTGGGCTGCAAGGGTTGATAGTGAGATTTCATAACTGGCGCACTTCAGAGAGCTCGACTCGGCGAGGGTGCCCTGCGTGTTCTGCATCACTGGTTAAGCCTCGTTCTTACCCGGGCAGCTGCCGCTCACAAGTGCTCCGGTACAAAGGACCGTGCAGCGCTGCCGGACGGCGCTCGGCACCACACTGAAGCCAAAGCCTGTTAGCTGCTCAGCGTTAATCCGCATCGCCTAGGCTACCGTGGGATCACAGAGAAAGAGCAGAAATGGAGGATGCCGAAGAGGCGCACTCACGGGTTGCTCGGCTCCGTGACCCTCAGATTCGTGTGCAGCTAGTGACGTAGCAATAGTGCCATATACACTAATACGAACACGGGGAGCGGACCCGCCATGCCCATATTAATGTGGTGAAACGCAGACCCTAATGGGGTGTCAAGGGCTCCTCAGGCACCCGGACCCTGGTGCCGTTGCACCTGTTGCACTGACAGCATGTACCCACTGACATGACAGAACCTGCATGTGCATTCCCGCAGGGCATGCCTTAAAGCTGGTGAGAGGAACGTAATAGTCCGCACGTGATAGTGTAGGGACTGGATCTCTCCTCTTGAATGCATAGGCGCAGAACCAGGGAATAGCTATCAATGGTGCAGCTGGTGTAACAGCACCGGGGCACAGAGGCAGTAGGCGCCCACAGTCTCCATCACTAAACTAGACTATAGGCCCGTTCCTTCTATGCATTGGGGCACCTGGCATCCTTGCAGCGCCACTGGACAGAGCGGATATTTTAGGCAAAGCAATGCAATTGTGTTTTTTGCAAAGTGGCCGTTATTTGCGACAATAAAGGGGCTGCCCCAACCTACATCTGTCCTTCCCTGTCACGTCGGGGGGGGGATCCTCCACCCGATTGGTGCGGGTGGTGGGAATGGCAGCAGCAGGTCTTAGGCTCGGCGCGTCAGCCCCATGCCAGTGCTCCCCACGCAGAACTCCCAGCGTGCTGTGTTTGCCTTCCCACGCTTTAGTACTCAGGCGGGCAGAGCAGAACCCGACTGTAGAGATGCTAAAATGTTATCAGCCTGGCACCCCGGAGCCTCTACTTAGCTCAACATGGACCTTTCTTATTTTAATTTGAAAGTTCACATCTCGGATGTCCCTCGCATAACCCGTACACTGTCTCTTATTAGCAGATAGATTTCTACCCAGCTGTCTGTCCCTCAACCCTACTGTGAACTGCCACTCTCTGGCCTGGGAACCCCCAGCGCGGGAATGTAAAAACCCCGCTGCCACCCGGGATCTGCCAGTTGTTAATGGATACTCTTGCTTAATATCCGTAGATTTTTATATCTGATTTCTGCTGAAAAAAATAACATCAAACAAGCCAGCCAAGCTGCTGCTCTGCGCCCGCCGCCGAAGACCACTTCAAAGTTAAAGCGATGCCCGCTTGCTCTGATATCCCTAAAATAATTAGGTATGTATGTGTCCGGTGTGCGTAATGAAGCCTGTGCCCTGACATCCTCCCACAAGCACACTCTGCACTGAGCAAGGGAGTAGGTGTAATCAGAGTCGTGCGACTCCCCCCCCCACTCGGTGCTATGCTTTATTTACCTTTCATCCAATCCACCACTTGGCTCGGAGACCATTTACTGACAGGTTCCATAATCAAAGCCATCTCGAAAAGTCGGCGGCGCTCTCCAGGCAAGAGCAGCCAGCGATAAACACAGCCCAACTCGGTATTCTGTTCCTTGGGTCCCATGTATCCTTTCGGCTTTCTACCCTGCCCCCAAAAAGAGTTAGCAGGTGCCCCGGGGGTGTAGAATGCTGCCCCCAGCGTCCACCCCGCTTCTTCCACCAAACAGGCACTGACTGACGCCGGGCGATGGCAGGAGCTGTCCTCTCTGCTTCTGCTGTAACGTTCACTTCATCCCCAGGAGGTGGCTGGAGTTGGAAGAGATTCTCCGGTGATTTACGTCCGTAGTGGTCCTCAGAGGGGTCGACGTTTCTCTCTGTCTTCCAGGTAGCTGCCGGGGATGTTTGAGGCACGTCGTGCGGGTCCTCTCCGTTCTCCACCTCCTCAGCTCCCAAGCACAGCCTGCGCTGCTCTCCTACTCCCAGCAGCACTACCACAAGAGAGAGCACCCGCGGGCCCTCGCTATTACTTTTTTCCAATGCCCCCGGGACCTGGCCCACCCGGGGGCCTCATTAAAACGAAGCGCGGAGGCCGCGCTTCATTTTTAAAAAGATTTTTGGCGGGATTCGTGACCCCAACGCGAATTCCGCTGAAATTATAAAAAAAAATGCTTTTTTGGTCCTGGGGTTCCTTGTGGGACCCCCTGAGCAAGCCTAGGGGGTCAGGGTGTTTCTACCCTGCCCCCTTTTCTTGTTTTTTATCATTTTCTTTACTGTTTTCTTGAGACTCGGTTCTACTGAGTCACAAGATGGCTGCCAACACTTCCTGGTTTGGAGTGTTGGCAGCCAATCACAATTGAGCTCGTGCTCGGGAGGGTTCGCAAACCCTCCTCAGTGCTCAGATATCGAAACTTTTTCTTTTTTAAATTTCTCAGGAACTACTGAACGGATTTACACCATTTAAAAAAAAGGTCTCTTTCTGAACCAAGGGCTACCTTTTTGCCAAATTTGGTGTAATTCCGTTCAGCAGTTCCGGCTGTAGCCTGTTCCAATTTTTCCTATGGAAATTAACATTGGGAAAATGTGTTTTGGGACCCCCCTTTTTTCTCGGCCCCCACTTGACGAATCACCCCGAAACTTTCAAGACAGGAGCTGACCTGAGCGGGCCATTAGTTTTGAAAATTTCACAAAGATTCATCAAACGACGCCAAAGATATTGGCAAAAGAAAAAATGCTTTTTGAATAGAAACGAGTTCCTAACTATAACTACCTACTGGCGACCGCCAGTAGGTAATATATATATATCATGGAGCAGTGAGTCTTTTTGATACTGTCCCTTTAAGACTACAAGAAATGGCAGGCAGCAGTTGTTTTAGAAAACAGAGAGTTGGTAATTACCTTGGTGATTTACATAAACATTAAAAGACAACATGAGAGGCTACCAGCTCGTGAATGCATCCATGTGGGAAGTACTATATGGACGAAGTTGTTATAGGAGCTATTTACATAAAAAATTGTGCAGCGCCCAGACTACGAATGAACCATGGATGGTGGTTCATACAGTGGACATTTATACGGCAAGAACTACACATTGCGCAATTTTATCTTATTTATGTTTTCACCAAGTGATTGCAAAACATATTGGTGCTTTGAATTTAAAAGAAATACTAGGTGAAAGTAATTGGCATCACCTGTTGAGAGTGTCTAAATACGAAATACGAACTAGTAGTGGCGTATTCTAAGGTTGACAAAGGCTGAGAGAACAGCCGAAACGCTTTCCTGTTTGCAAGAGCTGTATGCTAATAAAAAGGAAATTATCCAAGGATTTGAGTGCAGGCTTTTCCTTGAGGAGGAGAAGATTGTCTATAGTGTTTAAAGGCGTTCTGTGGTATCGTTTTCTTCCTGCACCGCCGGCGATCAGGATGCATGCCAGAAAATCCACAAAATCAAAATCAGGAACTAATTTGACCAGCTCTGCGGCCCGGAGGCCCACTGGGGCGAGACTTTGTTTTATTGTGGCATTTTGTACAGCACCCACTTGGGAAGGATTTGGCTTCGTGATTGTTAACTACAAGTACCAGCATGCCGTGATGGACGCCCACCTGTGGGCAATGAGGAGTGCATGCATTTACGTACCTGTGAAAGCAGTGTAGCTGTCTTCCTGCCATTTCCTCTGACGAAGGAGCCAAAGTGCTCTGAAACGCGTTAGGATTATATGTGTTTACTTTGGACTAACGAGTTGGTTTTCCATCAATAAATGATTTCATCATCCCACTGCGAAGCGTCTTCCTGCTTCAGGGCAACTTTTGGATGGAATATTTAGCGGCAGCCTGGCCGCTGGGAATTGACGCCACCGTAGCTGCGGGGCCCCCGACGTGAAAAGCATTTGCGTCGCAAGTGAGGGTGCAGTGGGCAGGAACTAATTTGACCAACTCTGCGGCCTGGAGGCCCACTGGGGCGAGACTTTGTTTTATTGTAGCATTTTGTACAGCACCAACTTGGGAAGGATTTGGCTTTGTGATTGTTAACTACAAGTACCAGCATGCCGTGATGGACGCCCACCTGTGGGCAATGAGGAGTGCATGCATTTACGTACCTGTGAAAGCCATGTAGCTGTCTTCCTGCCATTTCCTCTGACGAAGGAGCCAAAGTGCTCTGAAACGCGTTAGGATTATATGTGTTTACTTTGAACTAACGAGTTGGTTTTCCATCAATAAATGATTTCATCATCCCACTGCGAAGCGTCTTCCTGCTTCAGGTCAACTTTTGGATGGAATATTTAGCGGCAGCCTGGCCGCTGGGAATTGACGCCACCGTAGCTGCGGGGCCCCCGACGTGAAAAGCATTTGCGTCGCAAGTGAGGGTGCAGTGGGCAGGAACTAATTTGACCAACTCTGCGGCCTGGAGGCCCACTGGGGCGAGACTTTGTTTTATTGTGGCATTTTGTACAGCACCAACTTGGGAAGGATTTGGCTTTGTGATTGTTAACTACAAGTACCAGCATGCCGTGATGGACGCCCACCTGTGGGCAATGAGGAGTGCATGCATTTACGTACCTGTGAAAGCTGTGTATCTGTCTTCCTGCCATTTCCTCTGACGAAGGAGCCGAAGTGCTCTGAAACGCGTTAGGATTATATGTGTTTACTTTGGACTAACGAGTTTGTTTTCCATCAATAAATGATTTCATCATCCCACTGCGAAGTGTCTTCCTGCTTCAGGGCAACTTTTGGATGGAATATTTAGCGCCAGCCTGGCCGCTGGGAATTGACGCCACCGAAGCTGCGGGGCCCCCGACGTGAAAAGCATTTGCGTCGCAAGTGAGGGTGCAGTGGGCAGGAACTAATTTGACCAACTCTGCGACCCGGAGGCCCACTGGGGCGAGACTTTGTTTTATTGTGGCATTTTGTACAGCACCCACTTGGGAAGGAGCTGTCTTCCTGCCATTTCCTCTGACGAAGGAGCCGAAGTGCTCTGAAACGCGTTAGGATTATATGTGTTTACTTTGGACTAACGAGTTGGTTTTCCATCATTAAATGATTTCATCATCCCACTGCGAAGCGTCTTCCTGCTTCAGGACAACTTTTGGATGGAATATATATATATATATATATATATATATATATATATATATATATATCACGAAAAATGACCTTCCCTCAGTGGTCATGAACGAGGCGCACACTGGCGAAATTGATTATTAAATATTTATTTTGTCATACGAACTCCCTCGGACAGACGCGTTTCGGCTGCACGCCTTCCTCAATGTCAAAAAAAAAAAAAAAATAAATAATATATATATATATATATATATCACCTACTGGCGGTCGCCAGTAGGTAGTTATAGTTAGGACCTAGTTTCCATAGGAAAAGCGTTTTTTGATTTGATATCTTTGGCGCCGTTTGACGAATCTTCGTGAAATTTTCAAAACTAATGGGGCGGACTGGTCAGCTCCTGTCGTGAAAGTGTCGGGGTGATTCGTCAAGCGGGGGCTGAGAAAAAAGGGGGGTCCTAAAATGCGTTTTCCCCATGTTAATTTCCATAGGAATTTTGAAACAGGTTACAGCCCGAACTGCTGAACGGAATTACACCAAATTTGGCAAAAAGGTAGGTCTTGGTCTACAAAGCGTGCTTTTTTAAAATGGTGTAAATCCGTTCAGTAGTTTCTAAGAAATAAAAAAATAAAAAAATATCGATATCTGGGCGGAGCCTAACCACACATCTCATCGTGAGATCTGATTGGCTGTCAGCACTCCAAACCAGGATGTGTTGGCAGCCATCTTGTGACTCTGTAACCGAGTCACAAGAAAACAGTGGAAAAATAATTAAAAACAAGAAAAGGGGGCAGGGTAAAAACCCCCTGATCCCCCTAGGCCCAAAAAAAGCATTTAAAAAAAATAAAAATCAGCAGAATTCGCGCTGGGTGCGCGAATCCTGCCGAGAAAATAAACAAAAACAAAGCGCGGTCTCTCGCGCCTCGTTATCTGTAAGCCCCCCGGGTGGGCCAGGGGGCTATGCATAGTAAATTAGCGGGGGCCGCGGGGCCCCTGCAGCCCCGGGGACCGCCACTTCCCCGGGGCTTTCTTCAATTATATGCAGGGGGCACGCACGGCCCCCTGCAGCCCGCATGGGGGGGCTCTGCCCCACACTGCCCGGGGGACCACCACCTCGCCGGGGCACTGTTTAATTATATGCGAAGGGCCTCATGGGCCCCCCAAACACCGGGGGCCGCCACCTCCCCGGGGCTTAATTAAAAAACTTAAAGTGTGGGGGGGCTCCTGCCCCCCCACACTGCCCCAGGGACCACCACCTCCCCGGAGCACTAATTATTTGAATGCGGGGGTCCGTTGCAGAACCCCGTCCCCGGGGACCACCACCTCTCCGGGGCTTTGAAAACGTAGGTAGGGGGCTGCGCGGCCCCCATCCTGGAGCCCTCGATGGCCCTGGGGACCGCCACCCCCCAGGGCCGTCTCCTGCAATGTCCTGGGGTGCCCACCCCCGGGACATTGCCGTTTGCCCGCCCTGCCATAGCAAACCCTGCTTTGCTTCGTTGAAGCGAGAGCAGGAAAACCTGCTCTCGCTTCAACGAAGCAAAGCAGGATTGCTTTGAGCAGGGAGCTGCATGTTAGCAGCCCTTGCTCAGCAATGCCGGCTCCCGCAGGAGGTGGGGAGCCGGCTGGGACCGTGGGGGCATTGGGGCTCCCCCCTTGGTCCCCATTGGTAAGGGCCGGCCCTGGGGGATGGGGTCCCTGGGGCCAATAGTGGCCCGAGAGGGGGGCCACGTGGCCCCCTCCCTTTAGTTAAAAAAAAAGAATGGCCGGGCCCCGGGGGATGGGGCCCCCGGGGCTGAAATCGGCCTTTGGAGGGGGGGCGCGTGGCCCCCCTCCTCAAAAAATATAATTTAAAAAATGGCCAAGCCCCGGGAGATGGGGTCCCCGGGGCCAAGAGTGGCCTAGGGAAGGGGGGCCATGCGGCCCCCCTTCCCAATGAATATTTTTTTTAAAAAGAGGCCATGCCCCGGGGGATGGGGTCCCCGGGGCCAAAAGTGGCCCAGGGAAGGGGAGCCACACAGCCCCCCTTCCCTATTAATATATTAAAAAGAAGGAGGCCATGCCCTGGGGGATGCGGTCCCCAGGGACAAAATCGGCCTTGGGAGGGGGAACCCGCGGCACCCTTCCCGTTTTTTTAAATTTCTTTTTTTTTAAAATAGGGTCAGGCCCTGGGGGATGGGGACCCCAGGGCCCCAAAAATACTAGAAGAAGGGGGGCCACACAGCCCCCCTTCTAAAAATATATGTAAAAAAAAAGCCGGCATCTCGCCGGAGGCCCCACCGCCTCCCTGCACCACTCTGCAAAAGCGCCCCCTGGCACGTTCTAAGTTGAAGATTTAAGTCCCCTTGAATACTGAGGGTCCCTGGGGGCCAACTCGCCCACCAGGTACCTACAGTAAGCGCCACACAGCTGGATTGCAGAGAGGTGGTCCGAGGCCATGCACCCTTTTACACCACTCTGCAAACGCGCCTCTTGGTGCACTGGTGGTGGGGCGATGAGGTCCTCTTGTGTCCTGAGGACCTCAGGACACAAGTGGACTTCATCCCCCGAGCAGCAGTGCGCCAAGAGGCGCGTTTGCAGAGTGGTGTAAAAAGGGGGCATGGCCTCGGACCACTCTCTGCAATCCAGCTGTGTGGCGCTTACTGGAGGTACCTGGTGGGCTAGTTGGCCCCCAGGGACCCTCAGTATTCAAGGGGACTTAATCCCCCAACTTAGAACGCGCCAGGGGTGCGTTTGCAGAGTGGTGGAGAAAGGGGCGTGGCCTGTGTCCACCTCTCAGCAATCCCACTGTGTGGGGCTTACTGGAGGTAAGAGGTAGGCTAGTTGGCCCCTAAAGGACCCCCAGCAGCGAAGGGGACTTCAATCCCCATCCAAGAGCGCATCAGGGAGCGCGTTTGCAGAGTGGTGGGCAAAGGGGGCGTGGCCTGCTATGAGAATTTAGCAATCCTGCTGTGTGGGACTTACTGGAGGTAATAGGAGGGGTAGTTGGCCCCCAAGGATGTCCTTGCGGGCCAACTACCCCTCTTGTTACCTCCAGTAAGTCCCACACAGTGGGATTGCTAAAACGTCTTCGGAGGCCATGCCCCCCTTTCTCCACCACTCTGCAAACGCGCCTCCTGGCAGACTACGGGATGGGGGATGAAGTCCAATTTACTCCTGAGGGACTTTGGGGGCCAAAAAGCCCTCCTGGTACCTCCTGTAAATCCTACGCAGCGGAATTCCTGAGCGCTGGTCGGAGGCCCAGCACCCTTTCTCCACCACTCTGCAAACGCGACTACTAGTTAAAGAAGTGTTTGCAATGTAATAGGTTTCACAGTTGCAAGAGTTAGAGCTATTGGCGTTGTAAATGCAAAAGTTTTTTACTAATGTTTTTTGGAGTGGAGTGGATGTACGTTGTGTGTAGTGGAATTATGTGGTATGTTGTGCAGTGAAATTATGTGGATAGAAAGTATGTGGTATTTAGTGTATAGGAATTATGTAGAGTGGGATTATGTGTTATGGAGAGTAATTATGTGGTATGGTAGTCTGTGTTGTGGAGTGGTAACCTCAGGTTTAGTCTTCTTCGTTTCCATAGAAGCTCAACTATGAACTCAGTGAGACAAAAAAAGAAGGAATCACTGAGGAGCACTTGTGGACCTAGTCAGAGGTATGAGCAGGGCCACTGGAATTATGCGACTGTTTGGCTGCACCGACTTTCGCACAATTATACATTTTCTGCATTAGCCACATAATTCATCATCTGCTCCCTAATCTGCAGATTTGAACAAAAAAGCCTTGTTTCTAGCTCAAACGGCTCAAACGTTACCAAAATTGCAGCGACAAGTGTTACAGCGTGGTGGAAGGCCCTTTGCAAACCTAGAATGGTCACCTGTTACTTATTGCTAAATGTGGGTGTTAACTTGGTACTAATGGTGTGCAAGCCACTCTTGCTTCCTTCTCTGCCTCTCTTGCATCTTTCTGCATTTCTGTTGCTTCCTTCTGCACATTTCTTTCTTTTTCTGCACTTCTCTTGTCTCTTTATGCAAATCTCTTCTACTTTCTGCACCTCTCTTCACTCTTTCTGCACGTCAGTTGCCTCTTTCTGTACCTCATTTGCTTCTTTCTGTACCCCTCTTGCCTCTTTCTGCACCCTTTTTCCCTCTTTCTGCACCTCTCTTTCCTTTTTCTGTACCCCTCTTACGTCTCTCTGCACCCTTTTTGCCTCTTTCTGCACCTCTGTTACTTCTTCTGCACTTCTCTTCCTTCTTTCTGCACCTCTCTTGCTTCTTTCTGCACCTCACTTGCCTCTTTCAGCACCTCTGTTGCTTTTTTCTGCAGATCTCTTGCCTCTTTCTGCACCTCATTTGCCTGTTTCAGCACCTCTGTTGGTTCTTTCTACACTGCTCTTGCTTCTTTCTGCACCTCACTTGCCTCTTTGTGCACTTCTCTTGCTTCTTTCTACACCTCTGTTGCTTCTTTTAGCAATTCTCTTGCCTCTTTCTTCACTTTTCTTCCTTCTTTCTGCACCCCACCTGCCTCTTTCTGTACCTCTCTTGCCTCTTTGTGCACCTCTGTTGGTTCTTTCTGCACTGCTCTTGCTTCTTTCTGCACCTCACTTGCCTCTTTCTGCACTTCTCTTGCTTCTTTCTAAACCTCTGTTGCTTCTTTCAGCAATTCTCTTGCCTCTTTCTGCACTTCTCTTGCTTGTTTCTGCACCTCTCTTGCGTCTTTCTGCACCTCTGTTGCCTCTTTCTGCACTTCACTTGCTTCTTTCTGCACCTCTCTTGCCTCTTTCGGCACCTCTGTTGGTTCTTTCTGCACTGCTCTTGCTTCTTTCTGCACCTCACTTGCCTCTTTCTGCACTTCTCTTGCTTCTTTCTAAACCTCTGTTGCTTCTTTCAGCAATTCTCTAGCCTCGTTCTCCACTTCTCTTGCTTGTTTCTGCATCTATCTTGCATTTTTCTGCACCTCTGTTGCCTCTTTCTGTACTTCACTTGCTTCTTTCTGCACCTCTCTTGCCTCTTTCGGCACCTCTGTTGCTTCTTTCTGCACCTCACTTGTCTCTTTCTGCACTTCTCTTGCTTCTTTCTACACCTCTGTTGCTTCTTTCAGCAATTCTCTTGCCTCTTTCTGCACTTCTCTTCCTTCTTTTTGCACCCCTCCTGCCTCTTTCTGTACCTCTCTTGCCTCTTTGTGCACCTCTCCTACCTCTTTCTGCACCCCTCTTGCCTCTTTTTGCACCTCTGTTGGTTCTTTCTGCACTGCTCTTGCTTCTTTCTGCACCTCACTTGCCTCTTTCTGCACTTCTCTTGCTTCTTTCTAAACCTCTGTTGCTTCTTTCAGCAATTCTCTTAGCTCTTTCTGCACTTCTCTTGCTTGTTTCTGCACCTCTCTTGCGTCTTTCTGCACCTCTGTTGCCTCTTTCTGCACTTCACTTGCTTCTTTCTGCACCTCTCTTGCCTCTTTCGGCACCTCTGTTAATTCTTTCTGCACCCCTCCTGCCTCTTTCTGCACCCCTCTTCCCTATTTGTGCAACTCTCTTGCCTCTTTCTACACCTCTCTTCCCTCTTTCTGCACCACTCTTGCCTCTTTCTGTACCTCTGTTGCTTCTTTCTGCACTTCTCTTGCCTCTTTCTGCACCCTTCATGCCTCTTTCAGCACCTCTGTTGCTTCTTTCTGCACTTCTCTTCCTTCTTTCTGCACCCCTCATGCCTCTTTCAGCACCTCTGTTGCTTCTTTCTGCACTCCTCTTCCTTCTTTCTGCACCCCTCGTGCCTCCTTCTGCACCTCTGTTGCCTCTTTCAGCACCTCTGTTGGTTCTTTCTGCACTGCTCTTGCTTCTTTCTGCACCTCACTTGCCTCTTTCTGCACTTCTCTTGCTTCTTTCTAAACCTCTGTTGCTTCTTTCAGCAATTCTCTTGCCTCCTTCTGCACTTCTCTTGCTTGTTTCTGCACCTCTCTTGCGTCTTTCTGCACCTCTGTTGCCTCTTTCGGCACCTCTGTTAATTCTTTCCATACCCCTCCTGCCTCTTTTTGCACCCCTCTTCCCTATTTGTGCAACTCTCTTGCCTCTTTCTACACCTCTCTTCCCTCTTTCTGCACCACTCTTGCCTCTTTCTGTACCTCTGTTGCTTCTTTCTACAGCTCTGTTGCTTCTTTCAGCAATTCTCTTGCCTCTTTCTGCACTTTTCTTCCTTCTTTCTGCACCCCTCCTGCCTCTTTCTGCACCTCTCTTGCCTCTTTGTGCACCTCTCCTACCTCTTTCTGCACCCCTCTTGCCTCTTTTTGCACCTCTGTTTGTTCTTTCTGCACTGCTCTTGCTTCTTTCTGCACCTCACTTGCCTCTTTCTGCACCTCTCTTGCCTCTTTCTAGCACCTCTGTTACTTCTTTCCAGTACTTCTCCTGCCTCTTTCTGCACCTCTCTTGCCCTATTTCTGCAACTCTCTTGCCTCTTTCTGCACCTCTCTTGCCTCTTTCTGCACCATCTCTTGCCTCTTTCTGTACCTCTGTTGCTTCTTTCTGACACCTCTGTTGCTTCTTTCAGCAATTCTCTTGCCTCTTTCTGCACTTCTCTTGCCTTTTTCTGCATCCCTCATTGCCTCTTTCTGTACCTCTCTTGCCTCTTTGTGCACCTCTCCTGCCTCTTTGTGCACCTCTCTTGCCTCTTTCTGCACCTCTGTTAGCTTCTTTCTGCACCTCTCTTGTGTCTTTCTGCACCTCTGTTGCCTCTTTCTGCACTTCACTTGCTTCTTTCTGCACCTCTCTTGCCTCTTTCGGCACCTCTGTTGGTTCTTTCTGCACTGCTCCTGCTTCTTTCTGTACCTCACTTGCCTCTTTCTACACTTTTCTTGCTTCTTTCTCAACCTCTGTTGCTTCTTTAAGCAATTCTCTTGCCTCTTTCTGCACTTCTCTTGCTTGTTTCTGCACCTCTCTTGCTTCTTTCTGCACCTCACTTGCCTCTTTTGGCACATCTGTTGCTTCTTTCTGCACCTCACTTGTCTCTTTCTGCACTTCTCTTGCTTCTTTCTACACCTCTGTTGCTTCTTTCAGCAATTCTCTTGCCTCTTTCTGCACTTCTCTTCCTTCTTTTTGCACCCCTCCTGCCTCTTTCTGTACCTCTCTTGCCTCTTTGTGCACCTCTCCTACCTCTTTCTGCACCCCTCTTGCCTCTTTTTGCACCTCTGTTGGTTCTTTCTGCACTGCTCTTGCTTCTTTCTGCACCTCACTTGCCTCTTTCTGTACTTCTTTTGCTTCTTTCTAAACCTCTTTTGCTTCTTTCAGCAATTCTGTTAGCTCTTTCTGCACTTCTCTTGCTTGTTTCTGCACCTCTCTTGCGTCTTTCTGCACCTCTGTTGCCTCTTTCTGCACTTCACTTGATTCTTTCTGCACCTCTCTTGCCTCTTTCAGCAACTCTGTTAATTCTTTCTGCACCCCTCCTGCCTCTCTCTGCACCCCACTTCCCTATTTGTGCAACTCTCTTGCCTCTTTCTACACCTCTCTTCCCTCTTTCTGCACCACTCTTGCCTCTTTCTGTACCTCTGTTGCTTCTTTCAGCACTTCTCTTGCCTCTTTCTGCACTTTTCTTCCTTCTTTCTGCACCCCTCATGCCTCTTTCAGCACCTCTGTTGCTTCTTTCTGCACTCCTCTTCCTTCTTTCTGCACCTCTCTTGCCTCCTTCTGCACCTCTGTTGCCTCTTTCAGCACCTCTGTTGGTTCTTTCTGCACTGCTATTGCTTCTTTCTGCACCTCACTTGCCTCTTTCTGCACTTCTCTTGCTTCTTTCTAAACCTCTGTTGCTTCTTTCAGCAATTCTCTTGCCTCCTTCTGCACTTCTCTTGCTTGTTTCTGCACCTGTCTCGCATCTTTCTGCACCTCTGTTGCCTCTTTCTGCACCTCTGTTAATTCTTTCTGCACCCCTCCTGCCTCTTTCTGCACCACTCTTCCCTATTTGTGCAACTCTCTTGCCTCTTTCTACACCTCTCTTCCCTCTTTCTGCACCACTCTTGCCTCTTTCTGTACCTCTGTTGCTTCTTTCTACACCTCTGTTGCTTCTTTCAGCAATTCTCTTGCCTCTTTCCGCACTTTTCTTCCTTCTTTCTGCATCCCTCATGCCTCTTTCTGTATCTCTCTTGTCTCTTTGTGCACCTCTCCTATCTCTTTCTGCACCCCTCTTGCCTCTTTTTGCACCTCTGTTTGTTCTTTCTGCACTGCTCTTGCTTCTTTCTGCACCTCACTTGCTTCTTTCTGCACCTCTCTTGCCTCTTTTGGCACCTCTGTTAATTCTTTCCATACCCCTCCTGCCTCTTTTTGCACCCCTCTTCCCTATTTGTGCAACTCTCTTGCCTCTTTCTACACCTCTCTTCCCTCTTTCTGTACCATTCTTGCCTCTTTCTGTACCTCTGTTGCTTCTTTCTACACCCCTGTTGCTTCTTTCAGCAATTCTCTTGCCTCTTTCTGCACTTTTCTTCCTTTTTTCTGCATCCCTCATGCCTCTTTCTGTATCTCTCTTGCCTCTTTGTGCACCTCTCCTACCTCTTTGTGCACCCCTCTTGCCTCTTTTTGCACCTCTGTTAGTTCTTTCTGCACCTCTCTTGTGTCTTTCTGCACCTCTGTTGCCTCTTTCTGCACTTCACTTGCTTCTTTCTGCACCTCTCTTGCCTCTTTCGGCACCTTTGTTGGTTCTTTCTGCACTGCTCCTGCTTCTTTCTGTACCTCACTTGCCTCTTTCTACACTTTTCTTGCTTCTTGCTCAACCTCTGTTGCTTCTTTAAGCAATTCTCTTGCCTCTTTCTGCACTTCTCTTGCTTGTTTCTGCACCTCTCTTGCTTCTTTCTGCACCTCTCTTGCCTCTTTCTGCACATCTGTTGCTTCTTTCTGCACCTCACTTGTCTCTTTCTGCACTTCTCTTGCTTCTTTCTACACCTCTGTTGCTTCTTTCAGCAATTCTCTTGCCTCTTTCTGCACTTCTCTTCCTTCTTTCTGCACCTCTCCTGCTTCTTTCTGTACCTCTCTCTCCTCTTTGTGCACCTCTATTACCTCTTTCTGCACCCCTCTTGCCTCTTTTTGCACCTCTGTTGGTTCTTGCTGCACTGCTCTTGCTTCTTTCTGCACCTCACTTGCCTCTTTCTGCACTTCTCTTGCTTCTTTCTAAACCTCTGTTGCTTCTTTCAGCAATTCTCTTGCCTCCTTCTACACTTCTCTTGCTTGTTTCTGTACCTCGCTTGCATCTTTCTGCACCTCTGTTGCCTCTTTCTGCACTTCACTTGCTTCTTTCTGCACCTCTCTTGCCTCTTTCGGCACCTCTGTTGCTTCTTTCTGCATCCCTCCTGCCTCTTTCTGCACCCCTCTTCCCTATTTGTCCAACTCTCTTGCCTCTTTCTATACCTCTCTTCCCTCTTTCTGCACCACTCTTGCCTCTTTCTGTACCTCTGTTGCTTCTTTCTGCACTTCGCTTGCCTCTTTCTGCACCCTTCGTGCCTCTTTCAGCACCTCTGTTGCTTCTTTCTGCACTTCTCTTGGTCCTTTCTGCACCCCTCGTGCCTCCTTCTGCACCTCTGTTGCTTCTTTCTGCACTTCTCTTGGTTCTTTCTGCACTGCTCTTTCCTCTTTCTGCATCCCTCTTGCCTCTTTGAGCACCTCTTTTGCTTCTTTCTGCACTTCTCTTGCCTCTTTCTGCACCCTTCGTACCTCTTTCAGCACCTCTGTTGCTTCTTTCTGCACTTCTCTTCCCTCTTTCTGCACCCCTCTTGCCTCTTTCTGCACCTCTGTTGCTTCTTTCTGCACTTCTATTGCCTCTTCCTGCACCTCTCTTGCTTCTTTCTGCACCTCACTTGCCTCTTTCAGCACCTCTGTTGCTTTTTTCTGCAGATCTCTTGCCTCTTTCTGCACCCCTCTTTTCTGTCTCTGCACCTCTCAACTCTTTCTGTACCCCTGTTCCCTGTTTCTGTACCTTTCCTGCCTGTTTGTGTACCTCTCTTGCCTCTTTCTGTACCTCTGTTGTCTCTTTCTGCACTTCTCTTGCTGTTTCTGCACCCTTCACGCCTCTTTCAGCACCTCTGTTGGTTCTTTCTGCACTGCTCTTGCTTCTTTCTGCACCTCACTTGCCTCTTTCTGCACTTCTCTTGCTTCTTTCTACACCTCTGTTGCTTCTTTCAGCAATTCTCTTGCCTCTTTCTGCACTTCTCTTCTTTCTTTCTGCACCCCTCTTGCCTCTTTCTGTACCTCTCTTGCCTCTTTGTGCACCCCTTCTACCATTTTCTGCACCCCTCTTGCCTCTTTTTGCACCTCTGTTGGTTCTTTCTGCACTGTTCTTGCTTCTTTCTGCACATCACTTGCCTCTTTCTGCACCCCTGTTCCCTGTTTCTGCATCTTTCCTGCCTGTTTATGCACCTCTCTTGCCTCTTTCTGCACCTCTGAGTCAGAGGTAGTTTTAATCCCCTTGACCTATTATGTTCTAGGGTCTTTCAGGGGAGGTCATGCCAATCACAGGGGTACCTCAACCCATAGTGTACCCTAATGTATGTAGGTGTTTTCACTGTATTCTAAGTGTGTTTCAGCATAGCACTGGCTCCGTGCCTGGTTAGCCAGAGTCAGTTACCACCAGTACCAGTCAGTAATAGTTGGGGGCACAGGATGACTTTGCAACAAGGCCTTTTTCTGCACCTCTGTTGGTTCTTTCTGCATATCTCTTGCTTCTTTCTGCACTTTTCTTCGTCTTTCTGGACTTCTGTTGCCTCTTTCTGCATTTCTCTTGCTTCTTTCTGTGCCTTTCTTCCTCTTTCTTCACATGTCCTACCTCTGTAGGCATAGTTAGAAATTAGCATTTAAAAAACCTTAGAAATTCACTGAAAAAACCATAGGTTTCCGGGACGTTATAGTTAGAAATTATCATTTAAAAAACCTTTGAAATTGACTGAAAAAAACCATAGGTTTCAGGGTCGTTGTAGGTGGAAAGTAGCATTTAAAAAACCATAGAAATTCACTGAAAAAACCATAGGTTTCAGGGACGTTATAGTTAGTTGGACATGTCACTCGTACAAAACCAGAGAAATTCAGCCCTTATAGTTAGTTGAGCTAACTATAACTCGCGCCCTCGCAATGCACTGCTGATGACGTCACATATTACATAATTCATGACATGGTCAGTGACATCACTGATGACATCACTGATGACATCTCAAATAACATCACTGATGACATCACTGATGACATCATCCACGTGATAATCTGATGCACCTCCTCACACACTCGTATAACCTTTGATACACCCACTCTAAAATACAGACTACCATTTTTGAAACCATAGACACACCAATACCAGTTACTACATACCCACTCACTGATTCCTAGGTCTACACACACGTCCACTCATTCACCCATACAGTCACTCATACATACAGTCACTTATCAGTACAGCACTATCATTTGCACTCATACACCTATGCAGACACTCGCACATCACCACTCATCCATAGAGTTACTCACACACCTAGTCAATCATGCAAAGAATCATTCACACTCCCATTTACTCACCTATACAGTTATACACACACCACCTCACTAATTCATACAGATACTAACACATACTTACTCTCTTATAAAATCACGGATACAAGCACACACTCATCCATACAGCCACTCTCACAATCACTCACTCTCACATATAGTCATTTATATAGTCCAACACTCACATATACTGCCTTTCACATATGTAGTTACTCACACATGCACCACTGAGACATCCATTCACTCACCAACACACCCATACACATACTCACCCACCCATACAGCCCTTTACAGATGCACTCTTGAACCCATACACGCAGTGAATCACCCACTCACATGTCTATGCACAGAGTCACACACCCCCCACCCACCCACACAGACACTCAGGCACCCACACAGATACTCAGACAACCAATCAATAGCCCATATAGATACTCATGTAGCTACTCACCAACCCATGCAGCCGCTTACACACCAACTGACAGACTGATACAGACATTCACACAGTTTAGGCACTAACCCATGCATTCAGTAAGACACGTTTAATCACTCATTTATACAGTCAGTCATGCACCTACTAAATCATCCATTCAGATACTTATACACCCACTCTTTCTTTAATACACCTCGGCATATATATATATATATATAAAACATATTTAAACTTTACAGAAACACACTGTCACTGGATGATGTCATCAGTGATGTAATTTGAGATGTCATCAGTGATGTCATCAGTGATGTCACTGACCATGTCATGAATGATGTAATATGTGACGTCATCAGCAGTGCATTGCGGGGGCGCGAGTTATAGTTAGCTCAACTAACTATAACGGCTGAATTTCTCTGGTTTTGTACGAGTGAAATGTCCAACTAACTCTAACGCCCCTGAAACCTATGGTTTTTTCAGTGAATTTCTATGGGTTTTTAAATGCGAATTTCTAACTATAACGTCCCTGAAACCTATGGTTTTTTCAGTGAATATATATATATATATTTTTTTTTTTTTCAAGAAAAGGTTCGGTGCACTGACGGGGTATAGACGGGCTTAAATTATCCACAGACGCGTTTCAGGCTTGTGCCTTCCTCAGTGCGGAAAGCCATGAATAACAATGGAATGGAGCATTGAGGCCCGTATAACATCAGATAGCACCGGAAATGTTGGCGCCCCACTGCCGACCTCTGGGAAGTTGCAGTCCTCTCATTGGCTAAGGATCCACCAATTAGACTGCAGGACTGGTTAAATAACTGTCACTGTGCTTTGTTATTTATGGCTTTCCGCACTGAGGAAGGCACAAGCCTGAAGCGCGTCTGCGGATAATTTAAGCCTGTCTATACCCCGTGAGTGCACTGAACCTTTTCTTGAAGTTTGTGAAACAAGCGGGCTCCACCCCCGCTCTCTGGTTGCACCCGCTGTGAGTTCGGAGGCCCTAGGTGGAATGCTGTTTTTGGAATTCCTTTAGGGGCTGCCAGAACCGCTGCTGACGGACTCTGTTGACCTATATAGGTCATGGTTTATTCAAAGCCAGGGTGCCTTGCCATATAAAGGACACCCACAGTGAAGTCCGAGACAACATTCAGCGGCAGGCGAGGGGCATGTGTAGGCACAGTGACTATGATTTTTAAGGTGGTGGGAGTGTCACAGCATTTCATTTTTGACATCGGATAAAACTATGGAATGGAGCATTGAGACCCGTATAACATCAGATAGCACTGGAAATGTTGACGCCCCACTGCCGACCTCTGGGAAGTTGCAGTCCTCTCATTGGCTAAGGATCCACCAATTAGACTGCAGGACTGGTTAAATAACTGTCACTGTGCTTTGTTATTCATGGCTTTCTGCACTGAGGAAGGCACAAGCCTGAAACGCGTCTGCTGATAATTTAAGCCCGTCTATACCCCGTGAGTGCACCGAACCTTTTCTTGAAGTTTGTGAAACAAGCGGGCACCACCCCCGCTCTCTGGTTGCACCCGCTGTGAGTTCGGCGGCCCTAGGTGGAATGCTGTTTTTGGAATATATGTATACATATATACATTATCTACTGGCGGTCGCCAGTAGATAGTTATAGTTAGGACCTATTTTCCATAGGAAATTCACAACATTCTATTTCCAATAACTTTGGCGCCAGTTGACGAATCTTCGCGATATTTTAAAAACTCGTGGGGCGCTCCGGTCCACTCCTATCCTGAAGGTTTCGGGGTGATTCGGCAAGCGGGGGCCAAGAAAAAAGGGGGGTCCCAAAACGTGTTTTCCCCATGCAATTTTCCATAGGAAACTTTAGACACGGCTACAGCCCGAACTGCTGAACGGAATTACACCAAATTTGGCAAAGAGGTAGTTCTTGGTTCAGAAAGAACCCTTTTTGTTAAATGGTGTAAATCCGTTCAGTAGTTGCTGAGAAAATCAAAAGTAAAAACACATATATATCTATCACGAGCTGTATGCTAATTGGCTGTCAACACTCCAAACCAGGAAGTGTTGGCAGCCATCTTGTGCCCGAGGCACAAGAAATCAGAGAAACAAGTGCGCAAAACACAAAAAGGGGGCAGGGTAGAAACACCCTTACCCCCTAGGCCTGCTTAGGGGGTCCCACAAGGACCCCCAGGGCCAAAAAAAGCATTTAAAAAAAAAAAAATCGGCGAGATTCGCGCACCCAGCGCGAATTTCGGCCGAAAATTTAAAAAAAACGAAGCGCGGGCTCCCGTGCTTCGTATTCAAAAAGCCCTTGGGTGGGCCAAGTTACGGGGGCACTGAAAAACTGTGTGGGGGGCCCCAATCCCCCCCACACTGCCCCGGGGACCGCCACCTCCCGGGGCTTGATTTATGAGTTGCGGGGGGCGTGCAGCCCCGGGGACCGCCACCCCCCGGGGCTAATTTTTAAATGTGTAGGGGGCCTCCAAGGCCCCCCCAAGCCCCGAGGACTGCCACCACCCGGGGCTTTCATTAATTATTTGCGGGGGGCACACGGTCCCCCCGCATCCCCGGGGACCGCCACCCCCGGGGCTTCTTTTTAAAAACAAAATAAACCTGTGTGGGGGGCTCGAGCCCCCCTACATGCCCCGGGGATCGCCACCTCCCCGGGGCACTAAAAATATAAATTTGGGGCTCCGTTACGGACCCCCGAGCCCCGGGGACCACCACCTCCCCGGGGCTGTGCACACGATGGGAGGGGGGCCGCGCGGCCCCCCTCCTGGAGCCTGTGATGGCCCTGGGGACCGCCACCCCCCAGGGCCGGCTCCTGCAGTGTGCCGGGGTGCCCACCCCCAGGACACTGCTGTTTGCAATGACAGGGCGGGAGCCTCGCGGCTCCGCCCTGTCATTGCAAACTGCTTTGCTTCATTGAAGCGAGAGCAGGAAACCTGCTCTCGCTTCAATGAAGCAAAGCAGACTGCTTTCCACATGGGGAGCTGCATGTTAGCAGCTCCCCATGTGGAAAGCAATGCCGGCTCCCGCAGGACGCGGGGAGCCGGCAGGACTGTGGGGGCATTGGGGCACCCCCACAGTCCCCAACGAGAGGCCAGGCCCCGGGGGATGGGGTCCCCGGGGCCGGAATTGGCCACAGGAGGGGGGCCCACGCGGCCCCCTTCCCGTTCACATTTTTTTTTTGTTAAAAAGGGGTCAGGCCCTGGGGGATGGGGTCACCAGGGCCCAAAAAAGGAAAAAGAAGGGAAGCCACGCAGCCCCCCTTCTAAAAAAAAAAGAAAAAAAAAAAAAGACGAGATTGTGCCTGAGGCCCCGCCCCCTCCCTTCACCACTCTGCAAACGCGCCCTGTGGCGCGTTTTAAATTGGGGAATTAATTCCCCTTCAATACTGGGGGTCCCTGGGGCCAACTAGCCCACCAGGTACCTCCAGTAAGCACCACAGGGCTGAGTTGCAGAGAGGTGGTCCAGGCCACGCCCCTTTTTACACCTCTCTGCAACGCAGCTCTGTGGCGCTTACTGGAGGTACCTGGTGGGCTAGTTGGCCCCCAGGGACCCTCAGGACTCAAGGGGAATTAATCCCGCAATTTACAACATGCCACGGGGCGCGTTTGCACAGTGGTGCAGGGCGGGGCCTGAAGTGACATGTGTGCAAACACACCCTGTGGCGTGTTTTAAGTTGGGGGATTAAGTCCCCTTGAATCCTGAGGGTCCCTGGGGTCCAACTAGCCCACCAGGTAACTCCAGTAAGCGCCACAGAGCTGCGTTGCAGAGAGGTGTAAAAAGGGCGTGGCCTCAGACCACCTCTCTGCAACGCAGGCCTGTGGCGCTTACTGGAAGTACCTGGTGGGCTAGTTGGGCCCTAGGGACCCTCAGGATTCAAGGTGACCTAATCCCCCAACTTAAAACGCGCCACCGGGCGCGTTTGCACAGTGGTGAAGGGAGGGGGCGGGGCCTGAGGTGACATGTGTGCAAACACGCCCTGTGGTGTGTCTTAAGTTGGGGGATTAAGTCCCCTTGAATCCTGAGGGTCCCTGAGGTCCAACTAGCCCACCAGGTACCTCCAGTAAGCGCCACAGAGCTGCGTTGCAGAGAGGTGTAAAAGGGGCGTGGCCTCGGACCACCTCTCTGCAACGCAGGCCTGTGGTGTTTACTGGAAGTACCTGGTGGGCTAGTTGGGCCCTAGAGACCCTCAGGATTCAAGGTGACCTAATCCCCCAACTTAAAACGCGCCACGGGGCGCGTTTGCACACATGTCACCTCAGGCCCCCTCCCTTCACCACTGTGCAAACGCGCCCGTAGCGCATTTTAAGAGGTAGTTTTAATCCCCCTGCCCTATTATGTACTAGGGACTTACAGAGGAGGTCATGCTAATCACAGGGGTACCCCAACGCATAGTGTTCCCTAGTGTATGTAGGTGTTTTCACTGTATTCTAAGTGTCTTTTAGCATAGCATTGGCTCTGGTTAGTCAGAGTCAGTTACCACCAGTACCCGTCTGAAAAAGTTGTGGGCACAGGATTATTTTGCAACAAGGCCTCTTTCTGCTCCTCTGTTGGTTCTTTCTGCACATCTTTTGCTTCTTCCTGCACTTTTCTTCGTCTTTGTGGACTTATGTTGCTTCTTTCTGCATTTCTTTTGCTTCTTTCTGTGCGTTTTTTCTTCTTTCTTCACATGTCCTACCTCTGTAGGCATAGTTAGAAACTAGCATTTAAAAAACCTTTGAAATTCACTTAAAAAACCATAGGTTTCAGGCACGTTATAGTTAGAAATTAGCATTTAAAAAACCTTTGAAATTCACTGAAAAAAACATAGGTTTCAGACACGTTATAGTTAGAAATTAGCATTTAAAAAACCTTTGAAATTCACTGAAAAAACCATAGGTTTTAGGGACAGTTATAGTTAGTTGGACATTTCACTTGTACAAAACCATAGAAATTCCCCCGTTATAGTTAGTTCAGCTAACTATAACTCGCGCCCACAATACACTGCTGATGACGTCACATATTACCTCACTCATGACATGGTCAGTGACATCACTGATGACATCTCCAAATGACATCACTGATGACATCATCCAGTGACTGTGTGTTTCTGTAAAGTTTAAATATGTTTAATATATATAGGGAAAGGCGTATTGAAGAATGAGTGGGTGTATAAGTGTCTGAATGGATGATTTAGTACGTGCGTGACTGACTCTACAAGTGAGTGATTAAACGTATCTTACTGAATGCATGGGTTAGTGACTAAACTGTGTGAATGTCTGTATCCGTCTGTCTGTTGGTGTGTAAGTGGATGCATGGATTTGCGAATAGCTACATGAGTGTCTATATGGGTTATTGATTGGTTCTCTGAGTATCTGTATGGGTGCCTGAGTGTTTGTGTGGGTGGGGTGTGTGTGACTCTGTACATAGATGTGTGAGTGGGTGATTCACTGGGTGCATGATTTCAAGAGTGCATCTGTGATGGACTGCTTGGGTGGGTGAGTGTGTGTATGGGTGTGTTAGTGAGTGAATGCATATCTCAGTGGTACATGTGCGAGTAACTACATATGTAAAAGGCAGTATATATGTGTGTTAGAGTATTTAAATGGCTACAAGTGAGAGTGTGTGATTGTGAGAGTGGCTGTATGGATGCGTGTGTGCTTGTATCAGTTATTGTATAAGAGCGTAAGAATGTGCTAGTATTTGTATGAGTAAGTGAGCTGGTGTGTGTATAACTGTATAGGTGAGTAAATGGGTGTGTGATTAATTTTTGCATGACTGACTAGGTGTGTGAGTACCTCTATGGATGAGTGGCGGTGTGTGAGTGTTTATATAGGTGTATGAGTGCATATGATAGTCCTGTACTGAGTGACTGTAAGTATGAGTGACTGTACGGGTGAGTGAGTAGATGTGTGTGTGTAGACCTAAGAATCAGTGAGTGGATATGTAGTTATTGGTATTGGAGTGTGTATGGTTTTGAGAATGGCAGTCTGTAATTTAGAGTGGGTGTATCAAAAGTTATATTAGGGTGTGAGAAGATGCATGAAATTATCACATGGATGATGTCATCAGTGATGTCATCAGTGATGTCATTTGAGATGTCATCAGTGATGTCACTGACCATGTCATGAGTGATGTAATATGTGACGTCATCAGCAGTGCATTGCGGGCGCGAGTTATAGTTAGCTGAACTAACTATAACGGGGGAATTTCTATGGTTTTGTACGAGTGAAATGTCCAACTAACTATAACTGTCCCTAAAACCTATGGTTTTTTCAGTGAATATATATATATATATATATATATATATATATATTATATATATATATATATTCACTGAAAAAAACAGAGGTTTCAGGGACGTTATAGTAAGGCTGACATTTTACTCTAACTATAACTCGCGCCCCGTAATGCACTGCTGATGTCACATATTACATCACTCATGACATGGTCAGTGACATCACTGATGACATCACTGATGACATATCAAATGACATCACTGATGACATCACTGATGACATCATCCAGTGACTGTGTGTTTCTGTAAAGTTTAAATATGTTTTATATATATATGCCAAGGTGTATTGAAGAATGAGTGGGTGCATGAGTGTCTGAATGGATGATTTAGTAGGTGCGTGACTGACTGTATAAGTGAGTGATTTATCGTGTCTTACTGAATGCATGGGTTAGTGACTAAACTGTGTGAATATCTGTATCAGTTTGTCAGTTGGTGTGCAAGCAGCTGCATGTGTTGGTGAGTAGCTACATGAGTGTATATATGGGTTATTGATTGGTTGTCTGAGTATCTGTATGGGTACCTGAGTGTCTGTGTGGGCGGGTGGGGGGTGTGTGACTCTGTGCATAGATGTGTGAGTGGGTGATTCACTGGGTGTATGGGTTCAAGAGTGCATCTGTGAAGGGCTGTATGGGTGGTTGAGTGTGTGTATGGGTATGTTGGTGAGTGAATGGATGTCTCAGTGGTACATGTGTGAGTAACTACATATGTGAAAGGCAGTATATGTGAGTGTTGGACTATATAAATGACTATATGTGAGATTGAGTGATTGTGAGAGTGGCTGTATGGATGAGTGTGTGCTTGTGTCAGTGAATGTATAAGAGAGTAAGTATGTGTTAGTATCTGTATGAATAAGTGAGGTGGTGTGTGTATAACTGTATAGGTGAGTAAATGGGAGTGTGATTGATTCTTTGCATGACTAACTAGGTGTGTGAGTAACTCTATGGGTGAGTGGCGGTGTGTGAGTATCTGTATAGGTGTATGAGTGCATATAACAGTGGCTATATTGATGAGTGACTGCGTGTATGAGTGACTGTATGGGTGAGTGGATATGTGTGTAAACCTATGATTCAGTGAGTAGGTATATACTAACTGGTATTGGTGTGTCTATGGTTTTTAGAATGGTAGTCTGTATTTTAGAGGGGTGTATCAAAGGTTATATTAGGGTATAAGGAGGTGCATCAGATGATCACGTGGATGATGTCATCAGTGATGTCATCAGTGATGTCATTTGAGATGACATTAGTGATGTCATCAGTGATGTCACTGACCATGTTATGAGTGATGTAATATGTGACGTCATCAGCAGTGCATTGCGGGGGCGCGAGTTATAGTTAGTTCAACTAACTATAACGGTCAAATTTCTCTGGTTTTGTACGAGTGAAATGTCCAACTAACTATAACGTCCCTGAAACTTGTGGTTTTTAAGTGAATTTCTAAGGTTTTTTAAATTCTAATTCCTAACTATAACGTCCCTGAAACCTCTGTTTTTTTCAGTGAATTTCTAAGGTTTTTTTAAATGCTGATTTCTAAATATGCCTACATAGGTAAGACATGTGCAGAAAGATTAAGAAAGGTGCAGAAAAAAGCAAGAGAAGTGCAGAAAGAGGCAACAGAAGTCCAGAAAGAGGAAGAAAGGTGCAGAAAGAAGCAAGAGAAGTGCAGAAAAACCACCAGAGGTGCAGAAAGAGGCCTACTTTGACTGTACCTTACAACAGACTCATACAAAGTAGCCTAATCACTAATCCTTCTCCCAAGATGTCTTAAACCTCACTTTTCTTTTGAAGGTTCACTATTAATCGACTGCTCAGAATGTTAGGCCTACCTACCAAATATAAAACAGCAATTCTAAGCATATCACTGTTGTAAGTCTGACCAAGTTTGTGAAGGTATGCATGCGTGTCTCTGCTTTTACCGAGTGACATGTTACATAAAAATAAACATAGAAATACTTGAATAGCTGTGTTTCAAACAGCATACTCTGTAAATATGTGTACAAAAGGTGTATGTATTTCTTTCTGCTCAAAATACAGGGCACATGGGTATTCAATAGAATATTTGAGGGGCTCTATAACACCTATATACATAAGACATGTCTGCCTGTGCATCTGAATGACAGAGCAGAACTGAGAACATTTAACCACCTATAGAAGAAGCTACCCACTTTTTAATCTACCATCTTCAGATGCATAACACATGTGAGAATACATATAGAAGTAGACATATACCTCAGTCACAAGAGCACGCAGACCTTTAAACTTGACAGCTTGCACTTCCCATTTGAGTACAGAAAGAGGCACGAGAAGTACAGAAAGAAGCAAGAGATGTGCAGAAAGATACAAAAGAAATGCAGAAAGAAGGAACAGAGGTGCAGAAAGAGGCAACAGGGGTGCAGAAAGAGGGAGGAGGGGTGCAGAAAGAAGCAAGAGAGGTGCAGAAAGAAACAAAAGAAGATCAGAAAGAAGGAACAGGGGTGCAGAAAGAAGCAAGAGGGGTGCAGAAAGAGGGAAGAGGGGTGCAGAAAGAGGGAAGAGGGGTGCAGAAAGAGGCATGAGGCGTACAGAAAGAAGCAAGAGAGGTGCATAAAGAAACAAAAGAAGTGCAGAAAGAAGGCACAGAGGTGCAGAAAGAGGCAAGAGGGGTGCAGAAAGAAGCAAGAGGTGCAGAAAGAAACAAAAGAAGTGCAGAAAGAAGGAACAGAGGTACAAAAAGAGGCAAGAGGGGTGCACAAAGATGGAAGAGGGGTATGAAAGAGCCACGAGGAGTGCAGAAAGAAGCAAGAGGAGTGCAGAAAGAAGCAACAGAGGTGCAGAAAGAGGCAAGAGGGGTGCAAATAGATGGAAGAGGGGTGCAGAAAGAGGCACAAGGAGTGAAGAAAGAAGGGACAGAGGTGCATAAAGAAGCAAGAGAAGTGCAGAAAGAAGCAACAGAGATGCAAAAAGGGGGAAGAGGGGTGGAGAAAGAGGCAAGAGGAGTGCAGAAAAAAGCAAGAGAGGTACAGAAAGAAACAAAATAAGTGCAGAAAGAAGGAACAGAGGTGCAGAAAGATGCAAGAGGAGTGCAGAAAGAGAAGAAGGGTACAGGAAGAGGCACAAGTGGTGCAGAAAGAAGCAAGAGGTGAAGAAAGAAGCAACAGGGGTGCAGAAAGAGGCAAGAGTAGTGCAGAAAGAGGCAAGAGAATTGCAGAAAGAAGCAACAGAGGTGCAGAAAGAGGCAAGAGGACTGTAGAAAAAGGCAAGAGAGGTGCAGAAAGAGGCAGGAGAGGTGCACAAAGAGGCAAAAGGGGTACAGAAAGAGGCAAGAGTGGTGCAGAAAGAAGCAAGAGAAGTGCAGAGAGAAGCAACAGAGGTGCTGAAAGAGGCAAGAGGGGTCCAGAAAGAGGCACGAGAAGTACAGAAAGAAGCAACAGAGGTGCCGAAAGAGGCAAGAGAGGTGCAGAAACAGGCAGGAGAGGTGCAGAAAGAGGGAACAGGGTGTAGGAAGAGGCAAGAGGAGTACAGAAAGAAGCAACAGAGGTGCAGAAAGAGGCACAAGTGGTACAGAAATAAGCAAGAGAAGTGTAGAAAGAAGCAACAGGGGTGTAGAAAGAGGCAAGAGTGGTACAGAAAGAGGCAAGAGAGGTACAGAAAGAAGCAACAGAGGTGCAAAAAGGCAACAGAACTGCTGAAAGATGCAAGAGAAGTGCAGAAAGATGCAACAGAGGTTCAGAAAGAGGGATGTGGGGTGCAGAAAGAGGCAAGAGGGGTGCAGAAAGAAGCAATAGAGGTGCAGAGAGAAGCAAGAGAAGTGCAGAAAGAAGCAACAGAGGTGCAGAAAGAGGCAAGAGGGGTGCAGAAAGATGCAATAGAAGTGCACAAAGACACAACAGAAATGCAGAAAGAGGCATGAGAAGTGCAGAAAGAGGCAAGAGAAGTGTATAAAGAGGCAAGAGAGGTGCAGAAAGTAGCAAGAGAGGTGAAGAAATAAACAAAAGAAGTACAGAAAGAAGCAACAGAGGTGCTGAAAGAGGCAAGATGGGTGCAGAAAGAGTCAAGAGAGGTGCAGAAAGAAGCAACAGATGCAGAAAGGGGGAAGAGGGGTGGAGACAGAGGCAAGAGGGGCGCAGAAAGAAGCAAGAGAGGTGCAGATAGAAACAAAAGAAGCGCAGAAAGAAGCAACAGAGGTGCAGAAAGAGGCAAGAGGGGTGCAGAAAGAGGGAAGAGGGGTGCAGAAAGAGGCATGAGGGGTGCAAAAAGAAGCAAGAGATGCAGAAAAAGCAAGAGAAGTGCAGAAAGAAGGAACAGAAATGCAGAAAGAGGCTAGAGAAGTGCAGAAAGAAGCAACAGAAATGCAGAAAGAGGCAAGAGGAGTGCAGAAAGAAGCAACAGAGGTGCAGAAAGAGGCAACAGAAGTGCAGAAAGAGGCAAGTAAGGTACACAAAGAGACCAGAGAGGTGCACAAAGAGACAAGAGAGGTGCAGAAAGAGGGAAGACGAGTGCAGAAAGAGGCAACAGGGGTGCAGAAAGAAGCAAGAGAGGTGCAGAAAGAAGCAAGAGAAGTACAGAAAAAAGCAACAGAGGTACAGAAAGAGGCAAGAGAAGTGCAGAAAGAAGCAAAGGAAATGCAGAAAGAGGCAAGAGAAGAGCAGAAAGAAGCAACAGAGGTGCAGAAAGAGGCAAGAGAAGTGCAGAAAGAGGCAAGAGAAGTACAGAAAGAAGCAAGAGAAGTGGAGAAAGAACCAACAGAGGAGCAGAAAGAGGCAAGAAGGTGCAGAAAGAGGCAAGAGAAGTGCAGAAAGAAGCAACAGAGGTGCAGAAAGAGGCAAGAGGGGTGCAGAAAGAGGCAAGAGAAGTGTGGAAAAAGGCAAGAGAGGTGCAGAAAGAGGCAAGAGGGGTGCAGAAAGAGGCAAGAGGGGTGCAGAAAGAGGCACGAGGGGTGCAGAAAGAAGCAAGAGAGATACAGAAAAAAGCAAGAGAAGTGCAGAAAGAAGGAACAGAAATGCAGAAAGAGGCAAGAGTAGTGCAGAAAGAAGCAACAGAGGTACAGAAAGAGGCAACAGAAGTGCAGAAAGAGGCAAGTAAGGTACACAAAGAGACAAGAGAGGTGCACAAAGAGACAAGAGAGGTGCAGAAAGAGGGAGGACGAGTGCAGAAAGAGACAACAGGGGTGTAGAAAGAAGCAAGAGAGATGCAGAAAAAAGCAAGAGAAGTGCAGAAAGAAGGAACAGAAATGCAGAAAGAGGCAAGAGAAGTGCAGAAAGAAGCAACAGAGGTGCAATAAGAGGCAACAGAAGTGCAGAAAGAGGCAAGTAAGGTGCACAAAGAGACAGAGGTGCACAAAGAGACAAGAGAGGTGCAGAAAGAGGGAAGACAAGTGCAGAAATAGGCAACAGGGGTGCAGAAAGAAGCAAGAGGGGTGCAGAAAGAAGCAAGAGAGGTGTAGAAAGAAACAAAAGAAGTGCAGAAAGAAGCAACAGAGGTGCAGAAAGAGGCAAGAGGGGTGCAGAAAGAAGCAAGAGAGGTGCAGAAAGAGGCAACAGAAGTGCAGAAAGAGGCAAGTAAGGTGCACAAAGAGACAAGAGAGGTGTACAAAGAGACAAGTGAGGTGCAGAAAGAGGGAAGACGAGTGCAGAAAGAGGCAACAGGGGTGCAGAAAGAAGAGAGGTGCAGAAAGAAGCAAGAGAAGTGCAGAAAGAAGCAAGAAGGTGCAGAAAGAGGCAAGAGAAGTGCAGAAAGAAGCAAAAGAAATGCAGAACGAGGCAAGAGAAGAGCAGAAAGAAGCAAAAGAGGTGCAGAAAGAGGCAAGAGAAGTGCAGAAGGAGGCAAGAGAAGTGCAGAAAGAAGCAATAGAAGTGCAGAAAGAACCAACAGAGGAGCAGAAAGAGGCAAGAAGGTGCAGAAAGAGGCAGGAGAAGTGCAGAAAGAAGCAACAGAGGTGCAGAAAGAGGCAAGGGGGGTGCAGAAAGAAGCAAGAGAAGGGCAGAAAGAGGTAAGAGAAGTGTAGAAAGAGGCAAGAGAGGTGCAGAAAGAGGCAAGAGGAGTGCAGAAAGAGGGAAGAGGGGTGCAGAAAGAGGCACAAGGGGTGCAGAAAGAAGCAAGAGAGATGCAGAAAAAAGCAAGAGAAGTGCAGAAAGAAGCAACAGAAATGCAGAAAGAGGCACGAGAAGTGCAGAAAGAAGCAACAGAAATGCAGAAAGAGGATAGAGAAGTGCAGAAAGAAGCAACAGAGTTGCAGAAAGAGGCAACAGAAGTGCAGAAAGAGGCAAGTAAGTTGCACAAAGAGACAAGAGAGATGCACAAAGAGACAAGAGAGGTACAGAAAGAGGGAAGACGAGTGCAGAAAGAGGCAACAGGGGTGCAGAAAGAAGCAAGAGAGGTGCAAAAAGAAGCAAGAGAAGTGCAGAAAGAAGCAAGAAGGTGCAGAAAGAGGCAAGAGAAGTGCAGAAATAAGCAAAAGAAATGCAGAAAGAGGCAAGAGAAGAGCAGAAAGAAGCAACAGAGGTGCAAAAAGAGGCAAGAGAAGTGCAGAAAGAGGCAAGAGAAGTGCAGAAAGAACCAACAGAGGAGCAGAAAGAGGCAAGAAGGTGCAGAAAGAGGCAAGAGAAGTATAGAAAGAGGCAAGAGAGGTGCAGAAGCAGGCAACAGAGGTGCAGAAAGAGGGAAGAGGGGTGCAGAAAGAGGGAAGAGGGGTGCGGAAAGAAGCAAGAGAGGTGCAGAAAGAAGCAAGAGAAGTGCAGAAAGAAGCAACAGAGTTACAGAAAGAGACAATAGAAGTGCAGAAAGGGACAAGAGAGGTTGCGCACCATTAGTACCAATTAAACACCCACATTTAGCAATAAGTAACACGTGACCATTACAGCTTTGCAAAGGGCCTTACACCACACTGTAGCACGTGTAGCTGCATTTTTGGTAACATTTGAGCCGTTTCAGCTAGAAACAAGTTTTTTTTGGTTCAAATCTGCAGATTATGCGGCAGATGATGGATTATGTGGCAAATGCAGAAAATGTATACTTATGTGAAAATCGGCGCGGCCGAACAGTCGCATAATTCCAGTGGCCCTCCTCATACCTCTGACTAGGTCCACAAGTGCTCCTCTGTGGTTGCTTCTTTTTTCTGTCTTTTTGAATTTATAGTTTAGCTTCTATGGAAACGAGGAAGTCTAAACCTGAGGTTACCACTCCGCAACACAGACTACCTTACCACATAATTACTCTCCATAACACATAATACCACTCTACATAATTCCTATACACTAAATACCACATACTTTCTATCCACATAATTTCACTGCACAACATAAAACATAATTCCACTATACACAACGTACATCAACTCCACTCCCAAAAACATTACTAAAAAACTTTTACATTTACAATGCCAATAGCTCTAACTCTAGCAAATGCGAAACCTATTGCATTGCAAATGCTTGTTTAACTAGTAGTCGCGTTTGCAGAGTGGTGGAGAAAGGGGGCTGGGCCTCCAACCAGCGCTCAGGAATTCCACTGTGTAGGACTTACAGGAGGTACCAGGAGGGCTTCTTGGCCCCCAAATTCCCTCAGGAGTAAAGTGGACTTCATCCACCAACCAGTAGTGTGCCAGGAGGCACGTTTGCAGAGTGGTGGAGAAAGTGGGGGCGTAGCGTCCGAAGGCCTCTTAGCAATCTCACTGTGTGGGACTTACTGGAGGTAACAGGAGGGGTAGTTGGCCCCCAAGGACATCCTTGGGGGCCAACTACCCCACCTATTACCTCCAGTAAGTCCCACACAGCAGGATTGCTAAGTTCTCATAGCAGGCCACACCCCCTTTGCCCACCACTCTGCAATTGCACTCCCTGGCGCGCTCTTGGATGGGGATTGAAGTCCCCTTCGCTGCTGAGGGTCCTTAGGGGCCAACTAGCCTACCTGTTACCTCCAGTAAGCCCCACACAGTGGGATTGCTAAGAGGTGGACACAGGCCACACCCCTTTCTCCACCACTCTGCAAACGCGCTTCCTGGCACAATCTTGGTTGGGGGATGAAGTCCCCTTGCCTCCTGAGGGTCCCTGGGTCCACCTAGCCCTCCTGTTACCTCCAGTAAGCCCCACACAGCTGTATTGCTGAGAGTGGTCAGAGGCCACGCCCCCTTTTTACAACACTCTGCAAACGCGCCTCCTGGCACACTGCTGCTTGGGTGATGAAGTCCACTTTAGTCCTGTAGTCCTCAGGACACAAGGAGACCTCATCGCCCCACCAGCAGTGCTCCAAGAGGTGCGTTTGCAGAGTGTTGTAAAAAGGGGCATGGCCTCGGACCACCTCTCAGCAATCCCACTGTGTGGGGCTCACTGGAGGTACCTGGTGGGCTAGTTGGCCCCTAAGGACCCTTAGGATCGAAAGCGACTTAATCTCACGATGACATACCTTGGAGTTCTTTGTTTTAACGTGATATTCAACATAAAACTGAATTAGCCACATCATTGTAAATATAACACCAGCTTATTCAGCAATTTGTTAGTAGGGAGCGGTGAAAATGATATATCGTGCATACCTGTTCTCTAGTCTGTATTGGAATAGATTGGATCTATTAGCTTATTATGTACCACTAGCCACTCTAAGATGGCCGACATGCATTTACTGCCTTCACTATTCTGGAAGGTTACGCGATATGATACAATTATAACCACACGCGGGGTTTATGCACAAGTAAGCTCACCGGTCTATCTATTGCGTGGTTTCCTTTTCCATTAGGCTATTTTTACATTTTTAGATCCCATTAGTTACCTTGGGAGATTACTCCCACACCTTTACTTGTAACCGTTCCAAGATGGCCGACACTCTAACATGATGCTCACCTCACACTTGAGTAAGTCACATGACACGCCGTGGCAGCAGCTGGGGCCGATTAGCTTCCCGCCAGCCTTTAACGAGGCACCATTTGGAGCATAAGAACGGAGCACTTCTGACCGTTCGGCACCATCCCGGTTGCAGCACGAAAGGGTAGGTGTTTAGCGCGGCTTCCAGCGGAAGCGGGTGAGTATTATCTAAACCCCACGAGTTGCCTGCACTCTACAGCGACTGAGTACAGGTAAGCGACTGGATTGTTGACAGTGGGGTTTGTGGATGCACGGTGACTGTGCCTGCCCCTCTTGGACCCGTGATGGACTCTTATCCTTGTGGGCCCCACACGGGGCGTGGGTGTGTGCGGATGTCTGTCACACATGAGATCAGGGACAGCACCGCAGCACTTACTTCGGTTTTCTCTGTGGGACTCTTGCCCGCATCATTCCCGCACCTTGTGTTGGGTCTTGGGAAACTGGCCAGGGGCAGGTTCTGTGACCATCCCTACGTACTGCCAGCTCGCTTGTCTTACCCGCTACTGTTGCAACGAGATGGGCTGACTATGTGTGTTTGGTCAATACATTATATATATATATAATCCTTTCTTGAGGTTTAACCCCCTCCATCTGTTTTTGTTGTGTTTTTTCCACCGTGACCAGACATCCTACTACAGATGTCTTTATTTAGTGCTGTAACAGATGGGGCGTCATTCTGATACTTATTAGGTGAGTTTGAGATTGCTTACTTCACCACTCCTCACTTAAGCACCAATGATGATATACACCAGATATCACTTCATTACCAGGATACTTGTTCATTGCTGTCTCAATCTATTTCCATCTGTATGTTGCTACTCAAGTAATATGTACTTTTAACTCGCGGTTTATGAATAATCATTCTTGTTACCGCTCACATTGTGCCTTTACTGAACAATTACAAGGGCCTCCCCCCTTTTTTCTTGTTTCACAATGCGGCTTGCACCTTGTTGGGCAATCTACTTTTAGATATATAACCAAGTGTTGTTTTCCATTATCCTTATATGCAGGTTCGTCCCAGTACTAACAGGTAGTATCCTGTTCATCCTTATAGTAGTAGGCAACATCCTCACACTATTATTATTTTATTTTAGCTATGGGGCATGCTGCACACCCCATTCACTGTAGATAGTCGCTTCTCACGGTCCTGAAGAAACGCCACTGGCGTGAAACATGTCGACCATCAAGGACCCTAGAGCAGCCTTGAACCCTGGTAGCTTGTTAGTCGCCTCTCCTCACTATTTTTAATCAAGTAGGGATCCATTTAGAATAAAATTTGCTCTCATAGGAATCCCCACTTGTTTTACATTCACTTTCAGCACATCTACACTCACACTAGGTCCCTTACACCCACGGCACCCCTACGGCAGGAACAAAAGATCTCCGGCAAAGAGCCCCTTTATGGGTGCCCGTCGGGTATTGCAGCGCCGACCCGACGAGGAGCAGACCCATATGATGAAGCATGACACCTAGCTTGCTGGGTGTGTGAGGGCCTTAGTTCCAAAAGGAGGAATTCCCCTCCTTTCTGGGTGCCTGGGACACTACCTGCATACTGAGGAACTGCGTACCTCTTTTTTGCGTTCACTCTTATAGGGCAAGTACGCTGGACCTCTTGATTAAGCCCTCTGTCCCCCTTTTTTGGTAACATTATGCGCACGGACTTCCCCGTGGGACCTTATTGTTTAGGATACCAGGACGCCAGTGGCGATCTCTGGCCAAGAATATTACTTTAGCAGGCGCAACATCCTTTCCAGAATAGGCCACCTGGTTAACGCCCCCATTATGGAGGAGAATCAGGGACTCAGTTTTGGGGAGGAGATGGCAGCAGAAATTCTCAGAACAACTCCATCCATCTTAGGCTCCGAAAATAATTCAGCCACAGGTTCCACATCGGAGGATTGGGCATCATTGACTGCAATGAAGCGAGATTGGCTGAAGGTTACGCTACATGGGGCGATGATGACCGAATATCTTCGAGCCAACATCGCACCCAAAGGCCTTATGGTCAAAAACTTTCCGAGACTTTTTCTGGAAGATCAGATGTTCAAGAAGGAGTGGTCCCTGGTAGTATGGAAGTGCACCAGGGATTGGCTCATCTTGATCATTAACACAGCCAAGAGATTAGCAGACGCTCTCTTAATACGGATACAAATTGCTGAGGGGTCTCTTAAAACCACCATCCAGATAACCCAATTTAAATCCAAACTTAATGAACTCAACAATGAGATAGCTGAACAAAAGGAGTATCTCATGAAACAAAAGGTGAACAAATTGCAGAAAGATATACAAAAATTAGAGAAAGAAAAAGTATATCCTTATCTGAGATCAGACTATACCTCTACAAATGATAGCTATTCCTCAGATGATAGCACAGATAACACCAGAAGGGGTTCGTCTAGCAGTGATTCGAGCACAGGCAGTTGGGGAGAAAACAAACAGAGAAGAAGAAATCGTCCGAATTTTCCAAAACTATAACATACCTAACTTTCAGGGCCCACCTCCACCATACTGGCCCTTCCCGATGTATCCTCAAGTGGCACCACAATTTTTCCCCTCTAGCAACCAGCCTTTTTTAGGCAGAGGTTGGGGCAGAGGAAAAGGGCGCAACAGAAGAGGCGGGCAGAAAACGGTCCAATGGCTAGACAACCAGCAGAGCTCAATGGACACACGGAGCAAAACACAGAACAAAAAACCTTAGTGGTTAATCTATCACACCGTGGGTTATCTGAGACCGACGTGAAAGTCCTAGACAAAAGGCCTCGGTTTCGTCCCCACTCCAAAAATGGATAAATTCAGAGATCTCAGCGAGATACAATTTTTTTTTAGAAAGATCCGTCTGAGGGCATTTTTTCAGGACAAACCTTCGCCTGTCCGACAAGATTCTGGGTTAAGAAATCCATCCACCTTTACCCCTAATAGCAGCATGGTGCCTGTAGAAGTTCTTACGTTTGAACAAGCGGTTCTTAAAGGACTCCAAAATACAAGTTGTGTACTCCCCTTCAACAACTTGTCGAAAGACGAAAGACTGGCGGCCAAGTCTCTCGCCGATGACGTCAGTATCACTATTAAACAAGCAGATAAAGGTGGTGCTACTGTCATACAATCCACAACGGATTATGAACAGGAATGCCACCGTCAATTGAACAGGAATGCCACCGTCAATTGAACAACAAGAAATTCTATACTCCCATCACGGTGAATCCAACAACTAGACTGACCACGGAGATAGCAACCATGGTCTTTGAGGCAGAAACCAATGGATGGTTGAGTAGGAGAGAAGCTGAGTTCCTCATCACTAAGGAACCACGCACTCCCTACTTTTACACCCTCCCGAAAATCCATAAGGGCACGACACCCATCCCGGGGAGACCTATTGTCTCAGGAATAGGTTCCATTCTCGAACCGCTTTCCATTTTTTGTGATCACTTTCTCCAACCCTTGGTGAAACAAACCCCGTCATACGTGAGGGATACGACAGACATACTTCGTATAATGGGAGAAATAGGAGACACACGAGACATTGACTTGCTTCTTACATTAGACGTTGAACAGCTTTACACTAACATACCACAAAGGGCTACACTCACCGTTATAGAGACAGCATTGAATCAGATTGAGTGGTCGTCACCAACACCCGTGACTCTTGTCATGCAGTGCGACACTCTTGCTTTGACTGAGAATTTTTCGAATTCAAGAACCAACTATTCCATCAGGCTCAAGGTACTTCTATGGGGAGTACCTTCGCTCCTAGTGTAGCCTGCCTCTGTATGGCGGCATTTGAGGAGGACGTAATCTACCATCAGAGTAACCCCTACCTACAACACTTGAGCCTGTGGAAAAGATATATCGATGACATCCTGGTCTTCTGGAGGGGTGACCTTAATACCTGCGAGGAATTTTGTAATTGGGTTAATACGAAGAATGAATACCTAAGGTTTACGAGGTCTATCTCAGCCACTAGTATACCGTTCCTTGACCTTAAGATTAGCATCCTAGGGGGTCACCTTCAAACTTCCCTGTATAAAAACCTACTGATAGGAACAGCTTGCTATCTTATAATAGCCATCACCCACGTGCATTGAGGGACAACTTGCCATTTGCGCAATTTCTCCGGATCAGGAGAAATTGCAGTGATGTCAAAGATTACAAGATTGAGGCAGAGTCACTGAAGATTAACCTGATTGAGAGACATTATCCTCCACGTAAAATTGAGAAATCCTTAAAGAAAGCAAGGAATAACAACAGAGAGGCCTTGCTAGAAGTAATACAAAAAGAACCCAGTGATATCTTAACATGTGTGACTTCATTCACACCAGGTTCTAACCGACTAAAGAAAATCATAAACAAACACTGGAATATCCTGAATACAGGATCTCTTGAGATCTCTAAACCCAGGTTCGCTTTTAAACGCACAAGCAACTTAAAAGATATGCTGGTACATACACGACCCAAGTCATCCAACAGAAGCAGGCAAAGAACCTTATGGAACCTCCCTCCGGTTCAGGGCCACTATCCTTTTGGCTCTTGTGCAGCATGTCCTCAAACTAAACATACCAAAGAGATAACAGATACCTTCACTTGGAAGTTATACACCCACACCAACTGCAACACATCTCAGTGCATTAATTTACTGACTTGCCCTTGCGATAAAAAATATGTGGGTATGACCATGCGGCCTGTAAAAAACAGGATTTCTGAACATAAAAGCAACATTCGTTGCCTGAAAACCACTACCAAACTCTACACACATTTTAAGGAACAAAATCATACCCCGGAGAGTTTACACTGGCTAATTCTGGAGGCACACCCACGCATCACATAGGCAGCTCTATTCAAAATAGAGCAACGATGGGTGCATCGACTAGGGCTAGACCATCTGGGGTTAAACGATGACATACCTTGGAGTTCTTTGTTTTAACGTGATATTCAACATAAAACTGAATTAGCCACATCATTGTAAATATAACACCAGCTTATTCAGCAATTTGTTAGTAGGGAGCGGTGAAAATGATATATCGTGCATACCTGTTCTCTAGTCTGTATTGGAATAGATTGGATCTATTAGCTTATTATGTACCACTAGCCACTCTAAGATGGCCGACATGCATTTACTGCCTTCACTATTCTGGAAGGTTACGCGTTATGATACAATTATAACCACACGCGGGGTTTATGCACAAGTAAGCTCACTGGTTATCTATTGCGTGGTTTCCTTTTCCATTAGGCTATTTTTACATTTTTAGATCCCATTAGTTAACTTGGGAGACTACTCCCACACCTTTACTTGTAACCGTTCCAAGATGGCCAACACTCTAACAGGATGCTCACCTCACATTTGAGTAAGTCACATGACACGCCGTGGCAGCAGCTGGGGCCGATTAGCTTCCCGCCAGCCTTTAACGAGGCACCATTTGGAGCATAAGAACGGAGCACTTCTGACCGTTCGGCACCATCCCGGTTGCAGCACGAAGGGGTAGGTGTTTAGCGCGGCTTCTAGCGGAAGCGAGTGAGTATTATCTAAACTCTACGAGTTGCCTGCACTCTACAGCGACTGAGTACAGGTAAGCGACTGGATTGTTGACAGTGGGGTTTGTGGATGCACGGTGACTGTGCTGCCCCTTTTGGACCCGTTATGGACTCTTATCTTTGTGGGCCCCGCACGGGGGCGTGGATGTGTGCAGATGTCTGTCACACATGAGACAGCACCGCAGCATTTACTTCGGTTTTCTCTGTGGGACTTTTGCCCGCATCATTCCCGCACCTTGTGTCGGGTCTTGGGAAACTGGCCAGGGGCATGTTATGTGACCATCCCTACGTACTGCCAGCTCGCTTGTCTTACCCGCTACTGTTGCAACGAGATGGGCTGACTATGTGTGTTTGGTCAATACATTATATATATATATATAAACCTTTCTTGAGGTTTAACCCCCTCCATCTGTTTTTGTTGTGTTTTTTCCACCGTGACTAGACATCCTACTACAGATGTCTTTATTTAGTGCTGTAACAGATGGGGGGTCATTCTGATACTTATTATGTGAGTTTGAGATTGCTTACTTCACCACTCCTCACTTAAGCACCAATGATGATATACACCAGATATCACTTCATTACCAGGATACTTGTTCATTGCTGTCTCAATCTATTTCCATCTGTATGTTGCTACTCAAGTAATATGTACTTTTAACTTGCGGTTTATGAATAATCATTCTCGTTACCACTTACATTGTGCCTTTACTGAACAATTACAGGAGGCCTTTCCCCCCCTGTTTTTCTTGTTTCACAATGCGGCTTGCACCTTTTGGGCAATCTACTTTTAGATATATAACCAAGTGTTGTTTTCCATTATCCTTATATGCAGGTTCGTCCCAGTACTAACAGGTAATATCCTGTTCATCCTTATAGTAGTAGGCAACATCCTCACACTATTATTATTTTTATTTTAGCTATGGGGCATGCTGCACACCCCATTCACTGTAGATAGTCATTTCTCACGGTCCTGAAGAAACGCCACTGGCGTGAAACATGTCGACCATCAAGGAGTAGAGCGCCTCTTGAACCCTGGTAGCTTGTTAGTCGCCTCTCCTCACTATTTTTAATCAAGTAGGGATCCATTTAGAATAAAATTTGCTCTCATAGGAATCCCCTCTTGTTTTACATTCACTTTCAGCACATCTACACTCACACTAGGTCCCTTACACCCACGGCACCCTTACGGCAGGAACAAAAGATCTCCGGCAAAGAGCCCCTTTATGGGTGCCCGTCGGGTATGCAGCGCCGACCCGACGAGGAGCAGACCCATATGATGAAGCATGACACCTAGCTTGCTGGGTGTGTGAGGGCCATAGTTCCAAAAGGAGGAATTCCCCTCCTTTTTGGGTGCCTGGGACACTACCTGCATACTGAGGAACTGCGTACCTCTTTTTTGCGTTCACTTAATCTCCCAACCCAGAGGCCACCAGGAGGCGTCTTTGCAGAGTCGTGCAGGGAGGGGGCGAGGCCTCCAGTGAGTTGCCGGTTTCTTTTTTCTTTTTATTTTAAGAAGGGGGGCTGTGTGGCCCTCTTCCCTTGAGCCTTTTGGGCCCCGGGACCCCATCCTCAGGACCTAAAGCGCTGCACCCCTTACTTCCACAATTTAAGAAGGCAAGTAAAGCACAGTATAAAAAGGTGCCTGCAGACTCCCGGCCCCCCTGTGGGAATGGCGGAATGAATGGTACAGTGTATACCCGGCACTACTGACGTTATAAACATGTAAATGAACACATTGGAGCAGACAGGCCATTGTGTGGGGAGCTGCCGACCTGTGCGCGCAGGGCTACCTTGGGAAGCCATGGTGATGGAGGCGCGGACAAAGGGGGGCCCCTTCGAATGGCTTAGTGCACCTTCAACGGTGGCTGAATGGCGCACGGGGCCGGAGAGAAACTGTTTGGAGGGACAATAGCCCATTCCCATCGCTGGCAGTAAATGCAGCGCCCCGCTCGCTTCCTTCTGGGTCAGTGAACACCCATATTGTATTGCTGCGGGGGGCCTGTACATTTGTATTGTGTTCACCTTTCTCTGCGCATTAGGTGCCAGCAGCAGTGGCATGTCACCCCCTTTCCATTACTCACTGAAAGCATTTGCATTATAAGTTGTGTTTTTTTATGTGGTTTTATACAACTGGCTACAAGTTCCCTTTACTGTGGCAGAAAAGACACAGCCGAACACGCGACACATCGGTCACTTAGTCTGTGTGCAATGGGGGTTATTGTCCTGTATTTTTGCAACTCCTTAAACAGCTTTGAGGAGTTAGAAATTAAATAGAAAGGTCTCAATACGCGTTGACGCGGTGTGTTAAAACTTGTCCTGAGACGCCGGCGTGCCCTTTGCGCTCGAAGTTACCTTTTGGGGCAACAGTGTGAGCAGTTATCTCATGGAGATGTTCAATGGTGCTAAAAGACACAATCTTACCATGGAGTTTGGGGTCTTCGCTTGCAGCCACAGGGAGACAGTCGGCCCCCAGACACTTTATTTGAGTGAACACTCCCCTGTTTGCCCTGCCCTGTGAGTGCTGACATGACAGTGTTCACGGGTTGACGGAGGTATCCATCGCCTGCACAACAAATCCCATGACATCATTGCACATCCAAAATTACAGAGAATCAACGCTAAAGTCATATTTGTTGAAATGAACTACATAACAGTTTATCTTATTCTCTGCCTTGACGCCAACTTTTAAAAACAATGCGTACTTTCTTGCCCCATCTTTTCCCGGCCCCAAACCGTGCAGCAGGTGAAGCTTTAAAGGTGGAACCAGACTTATGTAACTTTGTGAAAGATACACAACTAATGTAAAAGAGCTTAAAGCCAGCCTCAGTGCCTCTTTCAGGGGCTTGCAGCAACACTACAGGGGTGATGGTGTGTATCTGTATGCGCTCCCGAGAAGCGGACGCTACCCACACACCCATGAGTCCTTTTCAACAGGACCATGTGAGGGCTTGAGTGCCCAGCAACGGACTTTAAACCAGCGTTTGAATGTGCCAGTGTCCAGAGAGGACACCTCTGGCAGCAGAAGGGACCTCCGGCATTACACCGGATGGGCTGGGAGAAAAGCGCCTTTTTGTGCGAGCAGAGAAAGTGTTACAAAGTTAGTCAGGCAACTCGGCATCATCTGACCGAACTTACTGACAAGCGCATGCATTCCTGGCTGCGCCGGCTCACCTCTCCCCCCGTGGCTGAGATTGTGTGCACACAGTCACAGCGGCCCTGGCTGCGGGATCCCTCCACCCCCTGTCACCCGGCCTCAGGGCAGCTTTCATGCCTGGCGCCCTCTCCCCTGCCCTCCACCATCCACAGAAATCACTATGGTCGGCCTTCCCCAAGCCCAACTGCTTCCCTCTGCCCTTCCCAGCTCTGCCAGGCCTTCCGATATTACAATATATTAAGGAACGTTCTACAGCTCTTTTTCCGTATTTAATGCACTTCGTGTATCCTAACATTTTGCCCCCCTTTTCTGCCAGTGTCATTCAGGCGTGTTTCTAGGATTGTCCCTAGCAGGCGTCCCCTGCCCCGGGAACCCTGCAGTAGAGAAGCCTCTGAGTTCCAGAGTGGGCAATGGTTTGTGGGTGCACTTGCCAAGATTGTCAAGGCATGGGGGGACCTTGCGCGCCTTTTACAACCAATGCCTTACTTTACCAGCCCATCAGCCCGCAACTTAAAGCAAGGACTGCATTGAAAAATTTGGCTTGTGGGCATGTAAAGGGAGCCAGAGGCCACCACCAGTATTTGCCCTCTGTAGAAAGTTTGTGGCTGGTCTGTGATCACACTGGTACACACACGTCCCCTCTGCGTGCAGTGCGATCAGTGGGAGAGGGGCTAAGCGTACAGCAGGCGGCCAGAAGAAGTTCCTGGTATTTAATTACATGTATAACTGCTTCTGGGCCCACCCAACCCTCAGACTTGGGTTCTTCTCTCCCGGGGTGAAGCACTTGCCGTGGAAAACAAGGCGAATAGCAACGCATGTGATATGCTACACACGTACAACACACACTGTCAGTGACACCTATTGATCCGGGGAGTCAGAACGGAAGGAATCAGAAGAAAGCACGAACACGGACAATGCGCACAGGGGTGCTTCTGTTAAGCACATACACCACTCTTTCTTAAAAATATCTTGTTTTGCATAGGGAGGGAACCGAGGCTCCTGGGCTCGAGGTGTGTGCTTATTCCTCCAGCTGGTCTGCAGTGTGTTTCCAATTCTTGGAAGGAAAGGAGGAAGTCCCACAAAGGACATTGATTTAAGAAAATCGATTGTCAACATTTAATAAAAACAACAGAAGAGCCGGGGAGATGCGGCTGAGATGTGTGTGTCCTAAAGACAGCAGGGCGGGGAAGGGGGTGCCTGGAGCAGGGACCACCTCACAGACTGACCGTCGGAAAGTGGGCACACGTTGCCTGGCAGATCCCGTGGACGACCTCCACAGACCCCTGAGTACATCCATGAGAGAGCCGCTGTTCTCCCAAGACAAGAAAACTACCGTGCAAGACACCACAAAGGGGCAACACCTGACACGGGACGAACAGTTTGGTGCCAGCTCGCCCCAACTCTCCCCCTACGGCCGAGCACCACCAGGACACCCCATCAGCACACAGCACACACCCCATGAAGGACACATAGCCCCGCTTCATTATCTACATGAAAGACTGCCTTTGGTGGGAGAGCCCTGCCCAGGTCCTCCCTGCCCCGCATGTGTGTCCTCGGTGGGAAAGTTTTTAAAAGTGGGGCTGAGTGGAACCTCCGTGAGATCAAAGGCTCCGGGGCTGGAGAGCGTCACCAGAGCTGCCGTTGAGGGGCTGCTCAAGGGCCACCCTTGGGGCAGGGGCCGCCTGAAAGCAGCCCCGGAGCTTAGATCACCCAGGATCGGCCGCTCAGCCGGAGTGTCCCGGGCATGTTAGGTAGTCTATCCCGCTTCTGATGGGGTGTGTGTCTTCACATCACTTACACACATTTTCGGCATGATCAAGAATATTTTTTTTCAATCAATGGAAATGACCCTTCTACCCCATGTGTCCCCTACCCCCTCCCCAGCAACCCCACCCTCCCCTCAGGCACACGGCAGTGGGGGTTCCGGCAGCCCAGCTGGGACTTTATTCTAAGTGCGCAGCCGACAGGGAGCCTTGGGAAGGCACATAACGGTGCAGGAGGAGCCGCCAGCACAGAACCGTTAGACTTGGCAGGTGGAGCCCAGGCAACAAACTTTCAGCCCACGCCCCGAGTAGTGTCAGCGGGCCCCCGAGAGGAGCCTGGGGCTCGGGGTGGCGAGCAGGACTTTCGATCTGCTCCTCTGGCGCCAATCTGCCTCCCCAGGACTACCAGTAACTCCCGCCCCAGCTTACACCAGTTGGTACAGAATGTTGTCATTGTGATCAGGCAAACATTTTTTTTGTTACCCACACTCCCTGACCAGCTGCATTATTCAGCTCCAACGTCCATCTGAAGTTAGATCGCTCAGGAGCTTGGGATACATAGTTTAATTCCATACTGTGAGGACTTGGGTGAACCGTAGCTCAATCCTGGGTAGCTGTGGCTGCACTGGTCAACAAAAAGTTTGTAAACTTTTCAAAAGTTTGTAAGAGTTAGTACAGGTTCTTTGGCCCGGGTTGGGTGACAGGGAAAAGGTCTAGGGGGGCAGGGACAATACTTTGGACAGTTACCTGACCACCAGAGCTATTATAATGGGCCAAAGAGGATACTTTGGACAGTTACCTGGCCTCCAGAGCGTTTTTAAGGCAAGTTCCAAACTTTACAGGATGACCACCATAGACATCAATGGAGACCTCCTGATGCTGAGAATACAGGCAAATGATGCTCAAAGGATGCTCCTGTTGTGGTGCGGTTGGCAGGGGTACTTCAGTGGTGGTCGCTCAGTCCATGGGTGATGAGGGGTGACTTTGGCCATGGAGATTGGGTCCCTCAAAGTCCTCTACATTGCAGTAGCAGGCCAGCCAATGTCGCACTACTGGTCTCCTTGCACCGTGGTTAGGGCAAAATCCTTAGGTGGGGGCTAGTGTCCCTTGAGTACAACAAATTCACTCTTTGTTAGCACTCCCCAGTCCGGCAGACATGGGTGCAACTTTCAGCTAATTTGTAATTATCCTTTTGTGCGCCCGACAACTGGTAGTGGCAAAATTTCTGTAGTGGCTACCAACTGGTCAGTATGGGCTCATTTAGCTCTTGTGTCCCTGGAGCTGGTTCCTGGGGATCAGCCAACTGATCCTTGGAGTCATTGCTGTCGGTGAAGGCGGGAAACCAACTGTTCCCCGAGTCAGGAGCTGCAGGCACAGTCTAAATCTCACTAGCCCAGCAGTGCAGCAGTGCAGTCCTCTTGATGGTGCAGCTTCTGTGCAGGTGAAGGGCAGCAGGGCAATCCTTCTTTGGTCCTCTCTTCGTTTCTAGCATAATCTGAGGAGCAGAGTCCCAGGGGTGCCCCATTTATCCCAGGAAAAAGCCCCAAGTGGACCACACAATCACTAGCCAATGGGCTACTGAGTCCCCTCCTACCTAGTGACATGTTTCCTGCAATGTGTGGCATCTACCTATCCCAGAGGGCCCCATTCTTGCCCCTTTCAAAATGGCTGAACCCTTCCTTGGTTGTCAGGGGCAGGGTAGCCCACCCTAGAGGTGTGGCTACCAGTGAGCTACACACCTATGGGAAAACCGGTTTTGGTGCAGATTTTCCCACTCTAGCTCTGTCTCCTAATTGTCTGCAGGAACAAACAGCATCCTGCTCAGGGGTGTTGTCGCAGTCAGCCCTTCAAAGGTGACTTCCCCTTTGAAGCTCGCCTTTTGGGCTAACACCCTGAGTGACCATCCTGAGAGAGGAAGTCTCATCTTGCTCTGTGGCAACTGCCATTGTTCCTGGGAATGGGAGTTGTTTCACAAATCTCCCCAGGTGATCAGAAATCTCTCTGTGTGTCAGGGCCTTTGTGTGGCCACTGAACTAGCTGGAGTGCAAAGAGGCAACTTTCTAAAAGTTGCTAGCTTTAATAGTGACTTTAAATCTGGCCTGGACATCAGGTCGGATTTAATGTCACGATTAATTTGATACCTTACTTGACCTTTCTAGGTAGATTCATTCAGAAGTTTGTCAGGCTGCTATGCCAGCTGGTAACCCTGTGTTAACCACTGGGGCTACTAACCTTTCCACAGCAAAACAACAATTTGGAACTGTTGCTGTTAAGACATATCGAAAATCATATGTCCTATTTAATAATATATAGCTCCCTGCCATAGGGCTCCATAGCCTTCCTTAGAAGAGACTTACATATATCCTTAAGGGAAGTGGTGGCTTTGCCATTAGGTGTAATGGCAAAGTCGAACTAGCAGTGTAACCGCTGCCTTTCAGTCTGCAGTAGCAGGCTGGGGTCCATTTAGTCCTTGTCACGTGCAGGGTGGCACAGCAGTGCGATCCCGGGTGCATCGTAATAATGCGGTCGGGATCGCCGACCGGAGGTCGGTGGTCCAGATTCCCCGGCGAAGTTGGTTGGAGGCCCCTCCGACCGACATCGCAATCAGGCACATTGTTTACTAATTAAATATATACACAATATAAAAAATAACAAAACACACAATGTTGATTGCAATATTATCTTTAAAATAAGCACAAAATAATGTTTTAAATCTTAAACTCCTTTTATTATAAAATGGTCCCGACCGCCTAATTACGATGCGACCGCACATGGTGCGGTCGCATTCCCACATTTCTCTACGGGAGCATGTGTTACGGCCGTAAACTGCCCATAGCACAAGCTCCCATAGGGAAATGGGAGGTTGTGTTAATCCCTCCACCCCAAGGCAGGCACTTCAAGGTGCCTGCCACAAGGTGCAGGGATCAACAAGGGGGGCACCTATGGCCCACAACTGGAGGTCGAAAACAGAAGGGGGCCCTGCTAGGGGCCTCCAAACACGCTTTCCAACAGGAAATCGTAATCCGCATCGTAATCCGGATGGCGTAAAATGCTGTCCATATGGTAATGGGCTGGTTCAGACTGGCCGACGGGCTCCTTGAGCCCCTCGGAAGCCAGCCGGAATGACCGCCCGGTTTCAATTCCGACCGGCTGTATTGTAATTGAAATCGACGATCTCAGTCATAAAGCCTCTGACCTGAGGTCAGGGGCTTTACAACTGAGATTGTAATAGGCCCCTTAACCCATTTGCTGCTAGGCCTTTTCCCCCCCTGTGCTAAGCCTTTTTTTGGCTATTTGGGGTAGTTCGCGCTTAGGCCCCTGTAACTTTTTGTCCACATAATGTATCCACGCCAAATTTGCGTCCTAACATCATGGGGATTTTAAAGGTACCCAGGGTTTATGGATTCCTCTGGAGGGAACCAGAAATTAGCCAAAATACAGTTACATTTAAAAAAAAAACTTTTTATGAGGAAAAAGTGCTGCAGAAAACCACAATTTTTTATACAGTTTGGGCATTTTACTGGGACATAGCCTATTTTTGCTACTTTTTGTGCTTTCAACCTCCTTCCAGTTAGTGGTAGAAATGGGTGTGAAAGCAAAAATGGATCCTGTAAAGCTTATTTCTGAAAAGTAGATAACATTCTGAATTCAGCAAGGGGTCATTTTTGTACATCCTTCAAGCTTTTTTTATAGAAACAGTTGAAAATAAGAAAAATTGAAAATGAGTTGGAAAAAAACAGCCATTTGTGCCAACGTTTTCACCTGTAACTCCTAAGTATGACAGATTTTTTAAAGCAATATACCGTAACATCAGCTGGACCCTTCTGGTTGTGGGGATATAGGACTTGTAGATTTACCAAGAACCCAGAGCCAATAACTGAGCTGCGTGTTTATTTTTTACAAAGTTTGACGTTTGCAAGGGATTCTGGGTAACAGAATCTGATGAGAACCACAGAAGTCACCCCATCCTGGATTCCCCTGGGTGTGTAGTTTTAAAAAATGTATAGGTTTGCTAGGTTTCCCTAGGTGCCGGCAGAGCTAGGGTTCAAAATCCACATCTAGGCACTTTGAAAGAAAAGGGTCAGTTTTCACTGTAAAAATGTGGTGTGTCGATGTTGCGTTTTGGCCCGTTTCCTGTCGCAGGCACTAGGCCTACCCACACAAGTGAGGTACCATTTTTATCGTAAGACTTTGGGAAATGTGGAGTGGATGGAATTTTATGGATCTACGCCGATTCCAGAACGGTCCATCACAGAAATGTGAGGAAAATGTGTTTTTTGCGACAAAGTTTGAGGTTTGCAAGGGATTCTGGGTAACAGAACCAGGTGAGAGCCACACAGGTCACCCCCTCCTGGATTTCCCTGGGTGTCTAGTTTTCAAACGTTTATAAGTTTGCTAGGTTTCCCTAGGTTCTGGCAGAGCTAGGGTTCAAAATCCACAGCTAGGCACTTTGAAAAAAAGGGTCAGCTTTCACTGTAAAAATGTGGTGTGTTCACATTGCGTTTTGGCCCGTTTCCTGCTGCGGGCACTAGGTATACCCACACAAGTGAGGTACCATTTTTATCTGAAGACTTTGGGGAATAGGGGGTGGGTGGAATTTTGTGGATCCACGCAGATTCCAGAACTTTCCATCACAGAAATGTGAGGAAAATGTGTTTTTTGTGACAAAGTTTGAGGTTTGCAAGGGATTCTGGGTAACAGAACCTAGTGAGAGCCACACAAGTCACCCCCTCCTGGATTCCCCTAGGTGTCTAGTTTTCAAAAATGTATAGGTTTGCTAGGTTTCCCTAGGTTTCGCAGAGCTAGGGTTCAAAATCCACAGCTAGACACTTTGAAAAAAAAGGTACAGTTTTCACTGTAAAAATGTGGTGTGTCCACATTGCGTTTTGGCCCGTTTCCGGTTGCGGGCACTAGGCCTACCCAGACAAGTGAGGTACCATTTTTATCGGGAGACTTTGGGAAATGCTGGGTGGGTGGAATTTCGTGTATACACGCAGATTCCAGAACTTTCCATCACAGAAATGTGAGGAAAATGTATTTTTTTTAACAATGTTTGAGGTTTGCAAGGGATTCTGGGTAACAGAACCTGGTGAGAGCCACACAAGTCACCACATCCTGGATTCCCCTGGGTGTCTAGTTTTAAAAAATGTATAAGTTTGCTAGGTTTTCTTAGGGTGCCGGCAGAGCTAGGGTCCAAAATCCACAGCTAGGCACATTGCAAAAATGGGTCAGTTTTCACTGGAAAAAGTTGATGTGTCCATGTTGCGTTGTGGGCCTTTTCCTGCCACAGGTACTAGGCCTACCCATGCAAGTGAGGTACCATTTTTATTGGTAGACTTGGGGGGATGCTGGGTTGTTGGAAGTTTGCTGCTCCCCTTAGATTCCAGAACTTTCCATCACAGAAATGTGAGGAAAATGTGTTTTGTTTTTTACTAAGTTTGAGGTTTGTAAGGGATTCTGGGTAACAGAATCTGGTGAGAGGCACACAAGTCACCCCATCCTGGATTTCCCTTGGTGGCTAGTTTTCAAATATTTAAAGGTATGCTAGGTTTCCCTAGGTGCCGGCTTCTCTAGGGCTCAAAATCCACAGCTAGGCACATTGCGGAAAAAGGTCAGTGCCTGGGGGCTTTCTGCCGCCCGGGGGGGGGGGCAGATCAGGGGCTATTTCCCCCAACTGCCTCCTGGGGGGGCAGAAAGTCTGTGGCATTTTTGAGTGGGGGTGGGGGCATTGGCCTGCCCATTCTGGGCAGCCCCCACTCTTGACCATTTAAGAAAAATATTTGCTGATGCCTAGTGGGCTTTCAGCCCCCCTGGGGAGGGCAGATAAGGGGCTATTGCCCCCATCTGCCTCCTGGGGGGGGCAGAAAGACTGTTGCATTTTTTGAGTGGGGGCATTGACATGCACGTTCTGGGCAGCCCACACCCTGAAGTTTGAAAAAAAAATCCCTGGTGCCTAGTGGACTTTTTGCCCCTCGGGGGGGAAGGGGCAGATAAGGAGCTATTGCCCCATCTGCCTCCCGGGGGGCAGAGAGACTGTGGCAATTTTTTTTGGGATGGGGGTATTGGCATGCCCATTCTGGGCAGCCCCTACCCCTACATATAAAAAGAAGAAATAATCCCTGATGCCGGGGGTCAGATCAGAGGCTACTGCCCCCATCTGCCTTGTGTGGGGGGGCAGAAAGACTGTGGCATTTGTCTTGAAGGGGGCATTGACATGCCCATTCTGGGCAGCCCCCACCCCAAACTTTGAAAAAAAAATCCCTAGTGGACTTTCTGCCCCCCTGGGGGGGGGGGCAATGAGGGGCTATTGCCCAATCTGCCTCCCGGGGGACAGAAAGACTGTGGCATTTTTTGTTGGGGTGGGGGCATTGGCATGCCCATTCTGGGATGCCCTCAACCCTACGTATAAAAAAAATAATAATCCCTGGTGCCTAGTAGGCTTTTTGTACCCCTGGGGGGCAGATCAGGGGCTACTGCCCCCATCTGCCTCCTGGGAGGGGCAGAAAGACTGTGGTATTTTTTTTGGGGGGGGGGTAGGGGCATTGGCATGCCCATTCTGGGCAGCCCCAACCACCCCAAAAAAATAATCCCTGGTGCCTAGTAGGCTTTTTGCTCCCCCCCCCGGGGGCCAGATCAGGGGCTACTGCCCCATCTGCCTCTTGGGAGGGGCAGAAATACTGTGGCATTTTTTTAGGGGGGTGGGGGCATTGGCATGCCCATTCTGGGCAGCCCCCACCCCAACGTATAAAAAAAAAAATCCCTGGTGCCTAGTGGGCTTTCTGCCCCCCGGGGGAAGATCAGTGGCTACCGCCCCCATCTGCCTCCTGGGAGGTTCAGAAAGACTGTGCATTTTTTGGGGGGGAGTGGGGGCATTGACATGCCCGTTCTGGGCAGCCCCCATCCTGAACTTTTAAAAATAGAAATCCCTGGTGCCTAGTGGGCTTTTTGCCCACCCGGGGGGGCAGATAAGGGGCTATTGCCCCATCTGCCTCGGGGGGGCAGAAAGACTGTAGCAATGTTTTTGGTATGGGGGATTGGCATGCCCATTCTGGGCAGCCCCAACCCTATGTATTAAAAAAAAGAATCCCTGGTGGCTAGTGGGCTTTATACCTCCCCAGGGGGCAGATCAGGGGCTGTTGCCCCCAAGCAGGGATCGACTAGGGAAGGGTACCATTGGAAAGGGGAGATTCTCCCCTTTCCAACTATACCTCTCCCAAGTGCAAGTGTTTCGGTGCTCAGGGGGCTGAGATAGCCCCACGAGCACAGAAACAATGAAACTGAAACTAAGTTTCAGTTTCATTTTTCAATGTAATGACGTCAGAGCGCCATGTGCACAATCTTCATTACATTGAAAATAAAAAACAGGCCTCGGGAGGTTGGGGAAGCTCTTCTCCACCTCCCGAGGCCCCCCCCCCAAAAAGGAAATCCCTCTGCTGTTTGCAGCAGAGGAATTTAGTGCGCCTGTGCACATGACGGAATGGTTCTGTCATGAGCACAGGAGCACCCGTGCTCATGACGGAACTATTCCATCATGAGCACCGAAAGGGTTAATATCAAAATGTCAACAAATAAACAACCTATACATTAAAACAAAAAACATAAAACAAGTCACATATAAAACCAAATCTATTCACCATACATTTACTATTAAAATACACATTTAAAAAAAAAAACAAGCACTGCTACAATAAAATAAATATTGCAATAGACATAAAAAATAAATACGATAAATTAAACATTAGAAATATGAATAAAACAAAAATCAACAAACACAGAATTTAAAAGTGAAACAGAAACACCAATTAGTACCCACCCAGAAATGTAATACCTGAAAAAAATCAAACCAGGCACAAAGTTGGGAATAAGATTTACCATAAATATACTGACCAATAAAAGTATAAACATAATTAACAGAATAGTATACAAAAGAGCACAAACCCTCGCTGTTTTTCACAACACAAAATGAACAACTGCAAGAAAATTACACTCTGCTGGACTGCACGAACAAAAGCCCGAAGTAAGACTGAAAGAACATAACAAGGCACCTTCACAAGTAAGGTTAAAAAGTAAAAGAGCTACAATGTAATCTGGCATAATTTTAAAACTCAAATCTGTAAATAAATTACTAAACTCTCTATTTTATTATGTATATTTCTCCTTAGATGCTAAAGAACCACTTCAGTAAAAAAGAAGCACAGAGCACTGAAAATTCCAACTCCACACCAGGGCAAAGGCACTTTCAGAGTAAGTAAAATAAACACAATTATAAAAAATAAAACAACTCCTATATAAACAATAAAAAAAAAACACCACCACCCAAAAAACAACTAAACCTATATTTTTACCAGTAAATAAAACAGATTTTCTTACCAACAGAAAAACCCACCTGATCCAAATCTTGATGACATCAAATACAAAAGGAAGAAAACTTAAAGCAACAGCACATGCATAAGTATAAATTGTAAAATGTTTAAAAGCATGTTTAATTTATATGATCCAATAAAACATTTTTAACATAATAATTAATGTTAAAAGTATGCTACTTTCAGATAGATTGGCACATCACAGCAAGGCAAACATTTACTTCCTGACATGGATGCACTTTCAGTCAGGAAAGCACAAGCTCCGAGAATTGAATTAGAAATCAACTGAATATTATTCAAATGCTTGTTATGGGAGGGCTACAACTTAAAACTATATTGTAATTAACATCAGAGAACCTCCCCCTACAATGTAATAGCTAGAAGTATGGCATAAACTTCATGATGTAAAAGAGGCAAACACCAGTTCCCAGGAACCCACTATTCAACTGTTAAAAAGACATGCTCCCTAAAGTACCTGTTCACATTAAAAGTCAGCTACCAGCAATTCCTACTTTAAAACCCATAGGGGCCGATTACGATGTCATGCGGAAAGCCTCCGACCGATGGTTGGATTCTACTAGACCATGCCGGAACCCATCTGCCCGACTCGGTCGGAAACATTTCAGACCGACCGATTACGATGCTTGTGGTTGGAAGGGGAACCATTCAGTCATTCCGAATCGGTTCCAAATGGCAATTAGAGAATCCGAGTCGGTCAGAGCCAATTCCTACAGCTTTATGGACAGCGTTTCCCACCGACCGATTACGATGTCGGATTCTGACAACCTTTCCAAGTCGGACTGTCTGACATGAAAAGGCTGTCAAAGTGAATTTGGGGGCCCCTAGCAGGCCCCCCTTCATCCTGCGTCCTCCGGTTGGGGGCCGTGGGGGTACCCAAGGGACCCCCCGGTAAAATCATGCACTGTGTGGCAGGCACCATAGGGTGCTTGCCACAGGGTGCAAGGTTTTCCGCAGGCACCCCTTCTCGCCATAGGAGCCTGTGTTGTCAGTCAGAACACAGGCTCCCATAGAAGTCAATCGGAGTCCTTCTGAACAGTGTTTGGAAGCATCGTAATCGGTCATGCGCAACTGCCGATCGCAAGTCGTTCGGAACCGAATCCAACAAGGAGTCGTGCTGTTTAGTTTCTGCACGACATTGTAACCGGCCCCTTAGGGCCTGAATACGACTTTGACGGTGTGGCACCGGGTCCGACGTGCCGCGGCATCCCCAAAGCTGTGGTCAGGCCACCCGCCAGATTAAGAGTTTCCTCCTGTCTTGCGAGCTTTGTTTTTGACGTTCCCACAGCAGTGGCCTGAAAATGGGCACCATAATGGGAATGCCAAAAACAGTTCCTGAATGGCATGGACTGAAAAGTCCATGCTGTGCAGGAACTGGGGTGCATGCATACAGGGGTGCAAATGTTGTGCACACCTGTAGGCATCTACATGCGGAGGAGGCAGATGGGGCCCTGCCGGGCCCCGTTTGTTTCTTCTCCGCCACTGTATTCATCGAGTAGGAACTTCCATGACACCACTGGCAGAGAGGAAACTCCTAATATGCTTGGCGGGACCGCAGCGATCCTGCCAAGCATATTGATGCCTCCTGACCATTGCAACACTGCCAGTGAACGGCGGTTCCATGGTGGCTGCGGCCAGGCAATGGCGGTCTGACCACCCTAATCATAATAGGGCGGTAGGGAGACCGCCGCCACCGAGCCCCCATGAGTTTGGCAGTCGGTGGACCGCCAGACTCCTAATTAAGCCCTTAATATCACATACTAAAAAAGCCACAAGTCAAACCCTTGCTGTCAATAGAAGATACCAAGACATACAGATTCCAGAACACCTAGCCACTACACATACCAATGAATCCCACTTCCTACACGAGAAGCACAAAAATACCAGAAGAATAGTCATATTTGCAACTGCAAATAACCTCCTAAGGGTAAGCCAATGTGAAATGTGGATGGTGGACGGTAGTTTCAAAACGTGCCCTCCACCTTTCACATAGATATACACTATACATGGTGACTAGCCTAGCACTACCATGCCCCACGTTTATACACTTCTGGCTATCTAACAAATTGCAACTTCCCATGAACTTTTAAACCGCATCAAAGTAAAAACTAACAACTATTCACCTCACAAATTATAAAAGACTTTGAACAGGCACTTATACAAACAATAACTAAACTACACCCACCTACAACCATACAAGACTGTTATTATCACTTCAACCAAAGCATTTGGAGAATTCTCAAAAGATCTGCAGTAAGTATAGAATATGGAACAAAAAGCAAGCTTGCCTTTGATTAAAAAGTGAATAGCCCTGGCTTGTGTACCTGTAACAGACATAACTAAGCACTACATCATTGTAATAGGATCCCTATTTTACAAAAGAAATCAACAACAACTAAAGCCACTGATGGACTACTCCGAAGACACTTGGGTTTGCAGACTGCACTGTTCTGGACACGGACGCCAACCCAAATCCCAAGTACCATGGTGGAATATCTGTGACAGCACCATGGCTCAACATCCAAAACCAACAACACAATGAAAGGATGGCACAATGTCTTTCGAGTCACACTAGAAAGAACCAAACCAACGCTTACAAATTCATAAAAGCCCTCCAAAAAGAACAAAGCTTCCAACAACAAAGGATAGAACAATCAGTAAACCAAATCAATTCTAAAATAACTAAAAAACACCAAAGAAATGTAAGAAATGCTACAATTCAAAGTCATACTCTTTAAAAATAACAAATAAGTAAATAAATAGAAATGATAGCTGTCTCTATTATAAACCACCAACTTGCCCATCTACTCACAAATAAAATACAACAAAAACTAATGCCACTATAACAAAGATTTTAAAATAAATATTAAAATAATTATTTTTATAAAACCAGTCTACAAAAAATATGTTGGCAAACTAAAAAAACAAGACTGATAAATAATAATAATTCATTTTAATAGCTAATTAAAATTATGCACACGTAAAACCAAAAAGACACAATAATAAAAAATAAACAGAGCAGCTCACAAATTAAAACACACATATATAAAATAATTGTTTTCCAATGCAGTAAAAACAAAACACTTACACATATAAAATATAACATTACCAATCAAAATAAAAATATCGTCCTTACAATTGCCTAGCTGAAGTTCTTGATCCACCTCCATGTCTCTAATATCCAACCCATAAAAAGGTAAAAATAAATACAAAGTAACACAAATAAACTAAAAAATGAAATGTCCAAATTAAATTCACCAAAATAATGCAGTTATTGCAAACCGTAAAAAAACCAGAAACATTTTAATTGAAAAACGAACATTCCTGGAAAGGCCAAAATATAATATGTGTCTGTGTATGTGTATATATATATATTATAATTGTGTTACATCTTACTAATTTTTAAATACTAAAACGTTATTATAAAAATGAAAAATAGTCATGTTTTTAAAAATATATGTATAGAAATAATTATATACTATTGTTGCAAAAATTTTGAAAAATATACATGTTAAAATTGTGTTGAAAAATTCAAGTACTGTAACAAAAGTACTAAAACAAAAACTAATGTTTTTTTCTTTTAAAAAATACTAAAACTATAAATGAAGTATAATAAATAACATACAAAAATAAATGTATACATCTATATATGAAGCTTAACATGTGTTGTTTATTATTCTAAAAACTACACACTATGCAAAAGTATAAACTGCAAACTATTTTAAGGAAGGTGTTTAACATTGAAAAAGTAACATTTACTATTCCCATTCCAATCTAAACTATTTTAGGTAAGCTGTTGGACATTATAGGGGTTAGATTTATTATTCCTACTCCAATCTACACTATTTTGCAAACGGTGTTGGACACTAAAGGGCACTAAAGGCTTCAAATGTATTTTTTCCATTACAATTCAAATAAGTTAAAGGAAGATGTTGGACACTAAGGGCCATATGTATCAATGTTAGGTTTTGCGACTTCTCATACAGTGAATTTTTGAGAATCGCTATTTGAGAATCGTAAAACGCTATGTATGTAGGAGTTGCAATAAATTTTGCGAATCCTACATATTCCTTAATTGCGAATCGCAAATTGCGATTCGCAATTAAGAATACCTCCCCATTCATTCCTATGGGCTAGAAGGCCCATAGGAATGAATGGGAAGATATTCTCAATTTGCGATTCCCAATTAGAGAATCGCAAATTGAGAATGCAATTTCAAGTGTGCCAGGGTGTCAAAAGGACACCCTGTTGCACCCCTGAAATGAGCATGGGTGCACATGTGGCGCACATACATGCCCTAAGGGCATGTGTGTGCGCCACATGCCACTTTGAAAAATGCAAAAATGTGCATTTTTGAAAGAAATCGCAAATTACCACCAACCTGTAGTTGGTGGTAATTTGCGATTCCTTATGCCATATTCGCACAACTTGGGTGCTTCATACATTCCATTTAAGGAATCGCAATTTGCGATTCCTTAAATGCATTAGCAAAATAAGGAATCGCAAATTTTGCGATTCCTTAATTTGCGAGACAGTTGTGCTTTCATACATAGCACTAGGCCAAATTGCGATCGCAAATGCTGAAATTCAGCGAATTTCTGCGTTTGCAATCGCAATTCGTCTTGATACATATGGCCCTAAATGAGTTAGATTTACTATTCCCACTCCAAAGCAACACATTTGGGGAAGATGTTGGACACTAAAGAGTTTATATTTACTATTCTCAATGCAACATAAACCATTTTGGGGAAAGGGTTGGGCACTAATGAGAAAAAAATACTATTCCCACTCCAATGTAAACCATGTTGGGGAAGGTGTTGGACACTAAATAAGTTAGATTTGCTATTCCCACTCCAATCTAAACCATTTTGGAGAGGGTGTTGAACATTAAAGGGGTTATATTTACTATTTTAGCTCCAAAGTTGACCATTTTGGGCAAGTGTTGGACAATAAAGGAGCTAGATTTATTATTCCCACTCTAATGTAAACCATTTTGAAGAAGGTGGTGTACACTAAGGGGGTAATATTTAGTATTCGTACATGCCAATACATTATATGTAAAAATTATAAATAGCAATAAAAATCAAATAAATCAAACTTACAATACATATTTAAAATTTACATAAATACTCAAAAATATAAACATAAAATAATTTCAAACATTTAAAAATATGAGCAATATTTGAGAACAAATAAAAACAAACAATTACAATTTTTATTTAATGAAAATTAAAAATAAAATAAAAACGAATTACATAAATAACATTTGCATGCAGTAAAATATGTTAATTTTCTATAACAATTTTACTAACAATTTAAACATCCTAAAATTTATAATGTAATCATTTTATTTTGAATTTTATGAATTAAATAAAACATGTATTTTTTAAATAAAACATGTAAATAACATATTTTAATTTAAGCATAATGAAATAATGCAAACCATAAACACAAAAATAAAACATCATTTAAATACATATGTGACACATTCAAAACTCAGTAAAATATCAAACTTTTATGAAAAATATAAAAGAGCATTATAGACAACTAACTCTTAGTAAGCGTTATATATTTTACAACAATATTAACAACACTAAAATCTATGCTTACTTTTGATATTTAAGTTGATGAAATTTTTATCATCATGATATTCATGCAACAATATTTTTCTTGATATTCTATCTAAACACACTTTCATGCAGTGTTCAATCTGATTTAGGTTACTGGTGATGTAGGATTGGCTGCATCATTTTCCAATAGGATGTACATTTGACTATCATTGGCGCACATATGGAATCAGTCCTTATGTGGATAAAGCAGCTCAGACAGTTGGCATGTAGATGTTAAACGATAGTGGGTAAAGGATTCAGCTCTGTGGTATCCTACACAGAGAACAAGGAGCAGAATATTGGGTCATCCCGTGGATATTCTTGAGTAAAATCATAGAGGAAAAACTTAATAAATTTAAGGGTAATCTGAAAAATTCTGAACCAATAATTCAGTATATACAGCAGAATGTCATCATCAATGGTGTGTGAAACCAAACACAAATCTTGGAGAATCAGAACAGTATGCTGAATTTCCTCCAGTGTGATGAGTAACTCTGTCTCTAATGTCAGCCAAAGTCATTTCCCATGTCCTCACGGGTCTGAATCCTGATTGTAATTTGTGAAACAGCTTATTATGTATAATGTATTCTTGAAATTGTTTCACAATTTTGCTAAGTTGTGTGGATGGAAATAAGTTGATAAATGATTACTACCAGCAGTGGGGAGGTGATTGCGTGTTTCAATTCATATCAGTGTGCCAAGGAAGAAAATAAATTGCTCTTGCAAAACTCATATCATGGATCTACAGGCAGATCAGTTGATCTTTGAATATAGCTTTATTAGCTGCTCGTAAACAACAACTTAAAAAGAGATAAATGTTGACTGCAATAGTTCAGGAAAGAGTAGAAAGGTGACTGAAGATTGTCTCAAAATGAATCACAAATCTTGGTATTTTGATTGTAGAGCATCAATGAATCATCACTGTTTTTGAGAAGGCCGGGGTGTGGAATGTTTCTGGTTTGGGCAATTTCTGACAGATACTGACAACTTCATACGTTTGATTTAACGACTTACAAATCTATTTAGCAAGATAATCTTTGTTTGTTCTATAAATAGGTTACTGTTAACCTCTTGTGTTAATTTTTTAAGCTGTTTTGCCAGTTTCTGAGACAGAGATTAACACCAATTGCATTGTCTTTCCTGATCTACAAGCTCATGGTTAAACCATCTTGTAAAAGTTTGAAATCTTCTTTGCGTTTCCTAATCTTTCCTGGTAGCAGTTGTTCAGTACCGTGGTGACATTGTGGGAGATTTTCCATATTTTTGGTCATTGTTGGTCAAAGGTTAATCAGCTTTGTGGACTATGTCAAATTCTGTTTTGCTGAAATCTTTGAGTTGTCGCACATGGATATGTTTTTTGCTCAACTTTTTTTTAAGGATGTGGTTCGCACCACATGTTCAGGAGATGGATGGAGACACCAATTGCTAGATTGTTGCAGTAGTCATGTTGATCATAAGCAGAGACTTTATTGAGAGTCATAACAGTATGGAACGGCAGGGCTGTAACAAGGGGAGTAGATCGACCATCATACCCCAGGTCTGTCTTTAGCAGAGCCATGTGCTGCTTCATCAAAGTTATTTGTAATTGTTTTTAATGACAGCAAGCCTGTTGCCTTCAATAACAAAGAGCTTGCACCAGATGTCACGTTATCTTTTTTCCTGAAAACCATTTATTTTGGCTATAAACGGTTGCTTCTGGCACCTGGAAAAAAACTAAAGAAACATTCATGGCGATCCTGCCCATTAAGGTTTTGCACAAGTCCTTGCAAAGAATTCTGACAAGCCTGTGGAGCAGGAGGTAGTGGTGGATTTTCAAGATGTTAACTTATTGGTACCTCACTGCAATGGCTGTGATGATGAATTATGAAATATGACAAGGGCATTAATTCCTCTGTGGAGAAAACCGCTGATAGATATTTCAAAGAGAATGCAAGTAATATACGAAAAGGTTACTATCGGTAGCTAATCTAGGGTTGTGTTATGTATCATACCCTATTCTTTTGTTGAGCAGTATGTTTTTTTCCATACAGTTAGTGTGACTCATTGTAGAGAAACTTAATAAAAATGTATCATCTCCACCAAGTCATGTAGAAATGTTTTATCTCTGTAGCAGTAGGTTACTACACTCAGTCCTATGATGCATTGTTGGTATTCACAATACGCTGCAGTTGGAGCAACAAGGGAACCCCCAATCTGTCCAGGAGACATGCCAGTGTTTCCACTCAACAATATCCAAAGTAAGACCAGAATAAAACTAGTCTAAAGGGTTTGCACCCTGAATATTGAGTAGGAAGCATAGTACAATCGTAAAATTGTGGACAAAATATTGAGGCACAAAATATTGAAAGATAAGTATGTAGAGTTTTTCTATACCTAAATCCACATATATGTACCTTGGTGACATATATATATTAAAGATGCATAGATATGGAATTAAGAATAGTAAATCTATACTTCCTTTATATGCAATTACCTTTCGATATTTTGTCCCCCGATATTTTGTGCACGATATTAAGATGGCATGATATTCGCATTCCCAATATTCAGTAGTACAATCATCTAAAGTTCAGAGGTGCTTCTGCATGATGAGTAGCATGCTTCAGGTTCAAGCCAGGAAATAAGTTGTCATAGAAGAAGAGGTTGCTGTGAGACGTCCTCTACATATTCTTGGACCTTTGCTTGATGGTCTGTGAAGTTTTATCCACAGCTGCTCATTACAAAAGAAGCCCCTGGTATTATGAGCCATGGTTAGGTAAGAATTGCTAGGTGTAAGAAAGTGGAGTACTAGTTGGGGAGGGGTGACAACCCACCTCAAATAATAATACATGTCAAGGTGAACCACTAAAGTCACTAAATAAACCTGTGCTTAACCCTCTGGTAGCTTAGAACAAAGCAGTCAGACTTAACTTAGAGGCAATGTGCAAAGTATTTATGCAGTCCTCAAACTAATAAATTGAAGACAGAACACAAGAAAAATCCCAAATCAATTTAGAAAAACAGAGTACATTTTAATGAATAAAATGACATGAAAATGAAAAAAATCTTATAAGTAGAATTTTTAAAGTTTGAATTAAAAATAGCACCAAAAGCACAAACCGATAGAAAGGTTCGAAGTCAAAGGTTAAGGCTTACCACAATGGAGGAATACAGAGACCAGGTACATCCCAGTGGAACCTTTGTGGAGAAAAAGTGGTCATCAATGAGTCTTTGGTGGATCTGAACTGGGGTGTGACAAAGATGGGTTGCTGAAGACCGGGGTCCCAGTGCGATCGTCGATAAAAGTAGGAAAGCTTCAATTGGGGGAAGTCTTACCAAGGAAGGCCTCAAAGTTGACGGGTTGCTGCTTGGCATCGGCCACAAAGCAGTCCTCTACATTCAGGATTACAAACTTTTCTGGAAGACAGATCTCCTTCAGTGGGGCAAACCAGCAAGCTGAGACTGACAAGCATTTTGACGGCTGCAGCTTCGATGGCGATCCCGGTCTCCATCAGTTCTCCAGGCAGAAAGCTGGCAAAACGTTTTAAAGTCCCAGATCTTGCAGTTTGGGGACAGGAGGAGTACTCTCTAACTCCAGCCAAGGGTCCATGACCTGGGGGCCCACATTGTACTTAGGGATCATTCCAATAGAGGCAAGCAGCAGAATCCAGGGCAGCTCCAGTTGGTAGTGGTCAGCTGTGCAGTTGCAGGAAATGTGCCTCTGAAAGCTTGTTGTTTCCTTGTAGCTCAAACAGTAGGTCAGTCAACTGACCCTTGTAGTCACTTCTGGGATTCTGGGTTCAAGGCAAGCAGGTCCAGTTTTCCTTCAGCTTCTTCATACAGCAGGGAAGTCCTTCTTCTGATTCTACACATGTTTAGGAGTGTTCTGAGGACTGTGGGGTCTGCTTTAACACCCGGTGCCAGCCTGTGGGTGGAGGGTAGCCTCTGTCCACGCCTTGGTTTTGGTGTCAGCCTGAATAGACAGACAAAGGGGAGGCAGGCTTAGGTGTGAGCTTCATTTGCCAGTGAAAAGGTAGGCCACTTTTGAAGCTCAGGAAGGGGCTGGGCACAGCCCCACAGACCATTTTTGTTAAGGAAGTACGACCCTTCCCACTCCCGGGGTCCATTGCCCACTGTCTGAGAGCACATCTTACCACAGGGGGGGGGCCATCAAGGGACAGCTGGGCATGGGCAGGAAAGACTTTTGGATTTAGGGAGGAAAAATAGTTTTCTAAAAGTGTCATGTCCAACATAGTAATATAAAATCTGAATGTACCATTAAGTTGGACTTTAAATTACTATTAAAATGAATCATTAGATCATTTTTCTAGCTGCTCCAATACTGAAGTTAAGCACTATAAGTTGTTTTAGTGTAATCCACTGTTACCCTACGGGGAGCCAGCCTTGCCAAAGTGAAAAATTACTTTGGAGGTTTTTACTGCAAGGGTAAAAAAACATTAAATATACAGGTTGTACTTTTTAAATACCATGCACTCCTGCCCAGTGGCCATTTAGGGTGTGCCTGGGGGGTGGTTTATAAGTATTAAAAAGAAGGTTTCGGCTTGGCAAAAGGTTTGTTTTGCCAGGTCGAAATGGTAGTTTAAAACTGCTCAGCCCGGCTGCATTGTCAGGCCGGTAGACATGTTTTACAGTGCTACAGCCCATTAGCAGCCTGTAATTTTCCGGCCTGGATACATGTACTACCATGCGCTAGGGTCTTATAAGTAATTTGACTTTGCCAATTAGGTGTACGCTGATTTTACCATGTTTAAAAAGGAGGCAATAAGCACTTTACCACTGGAAAGCAGGAGTAAAGTGTGCTGAGTCCTATGGCCAATAGAAATGGGTTCATCAAAGGAAGGTAGAAATCAGGGGTGACCCTGCTGGAAGGGCACATTTCCAACACTAGACAAATGGGTACATCGCAAATAATAATGGTAAAAGACTACAGAATGCCATTGTCCTGGAATATTTTATCATTATCAAAATATTTTTCAACACAAAAAGATGATGAACGGAATGTTGAACATTGTCAAACATTCACCCCCAGTCACAGCTCTGGGTTTAATCCATCGTTATTTTGCTCGCCATGCCAATCCAGTTTGGATCCAGCCATATGCAAAATCAGCCTTGACCCTGTCCAACCCAAACTGCCAGGCCTGATCCTCCCTGGACTGGAAAACAAGCATTCTGGGACTGGTTTCGGGGCATCACCCTTAATCAGCCAGGCTAGCTTGAAACCGGTGGCGTAGTGAGCACGGGACCCATGTCTGGGCATACCCTTCCCACTTAGGGTGAAAATGCAACACAAAAGGTTGATGGGAAGACCTGGCTTGGCAGTTCAGGCTGGACTGTTCCCATTAGGAACAGGGTCAAGACTGATTTGCATATGGCTTGGTCTGAACTGGCGTGGTGAAGTGAGCTAAAGAAAGATGATGGATTTAACCTGGATCTGTGACTGGGGGTGAGTGTCTGAAAAGTTTCAGCGCTCTCTCCATCATCTCCTTGTGTTTGCATCAAAATATTTTAGCCAGATGGACTTTACCTGACTGCTAGAAAGGCTTGTAACGCTTTAAGAGGTGTGTGTTTGAACTCGCTTGCTTTGGGGGCACTACCTGCTACTCACAAATTTAGGTTCATAGTTCATAGATGTAAAACTAATCGATTGCCCTGTGGTTATTGATTGCCCTTTATTGGCATGAAAACAGCCAGTAAAGAAAAAACATATATGATGTTTAGTGTGAGTTCAGGAAACTATATAATTGTGCGCAGAGTATTACCTATCAGATTTAGCAAAATTCAGACATTAAGGTCCTCATTAATGAGGAATTGGCGCAGGACAGCGCCAGAAGTCTTTTTGCTGCGCTGCCCTATGCCAATGTGAAAGGGCAGGAATACACCGTATTTATTAAATATGGTGCATTACTGTCCTTTCCCTTGCGCTTGCACACAATTTACTGCCTAGCACCAATGCAGGCACTGTCTGCGTTGCATGCAGGATTTTTTTTGTGCAAGAAGGGACACCTTCCTGCACCAAAACAATCCTGAGAGGCGGTTTCCTCTTCTATGTGTGCTGCAGAATGCAGCACATATGAAAAGAGATAAAAACGAGGAGAAATACAAATATTTCTCCTCGTTAGGCCTGTTCTGGGGAGGTGTAATGTTTTGGCACTTCCCTAACTTTATGTAAATCTGGGCAGCATCAAAATCCATGGGTGTTCTAAAACCAATCGCATCACCCATGGAACCCCTCCCTGGCGCAGAGTAAGGCAACGCAGTGAATTGTCCTGCTTTGTCGTACTACATATCTATGAGGCCACGCAAAGCAGCTTTGCGTGGCCTCATAGATATGGTTGAGAGGTTTGCGCCGCCGGATCATCAGAAAAAGTGATGCTCTGGCGGCGCAAGCCTGTCATAAATAAGCCCCTATGTATAGAAGGAAAGTAGATGATCTACTGAAAAAACAGTTTAAAGTTGACATTACTCTGAGAATGTCAGGTTTTATCGAAATATGGAAAAGAAGTGGAATTAGTTCGTTTTACCAACTATGAAAGAATGAAAATATTAGTAGTCTATCCCCATGTGCCATCTAGTGGGATGCATGTCTTAAGTTGGCATGCCAAGGATATTAGAAGATGGTTGTTAAGTATTCTTTAAATGAAATCATATTTTTTAAACTAAGTGGTAACTAATTAAAACACTAAGGGGCATATTCACAAGGACTTATCTCCGATTTATCTCCACCTTAACTCATCAAAAGTGGAGATAGATTTAACACCCCATTCACAAGCGGGTGCAAACTGCAGACATCGCCAGTATTTTCGAGATAACTGCCCCAAAACTTAACACCACGGTGGACACCACCAACTAACCCTAATGAGATGCAGAGTAGGCGTTTCCGTGCAAAAACACACAAAAAAACCACAACACCACTTTCACAACAAACTGCCAGATCTGCGATGTGAGCCAAAAACAGGCGATAAGCCGCGGTAGCACCAGGGAATTAACACCTGCCTTTTGCTGGTGAAAAGCAGGACGACTACCTGCAGCATGAAAGGGAGCCCAGCCAAGAGCCACATCTGAAGACCCACAGATGCCATGGAGACAATCATCATGCAGGTCCGATACCCATGAGGGCCACAACACCCACCCCCCCCCAGCCTCCCCCGACATACACATACCGTGCACGACACAAGAGCCACAAAAAGCGCCAGATGACGCACATTGATAAACAATAACACACATGTGTGGCCAGAAGAATGAGAAACAGTCACACAGCACTGAAGTAACAACCAAAAACTTTATTGAAATACAACACAAAACACCAATGCGGAAGACTCCTGTCGGGTCCGTCAGGGACAATCTCGACGTCACAGCCTGGAAAATAAAGCACAAAATTCAGAACGTGTGTCATGAGCACATCAAAGGAGCGAGACACAGAGAAACAGAGAAGGAAAGAAAGGCAGAGAGAGAAAGAGAGAGAAGGAAAGGAAGGGAGAGAGAGAGAGTGAGTGAGAGAGAGAGGGAAGGAAAGGAAGGGAGAGAGAGAGTGAGAGAGAGAGGGAAGGAAAGGAAGGGAGAGAGAGAGTGAGAGAGAGAGGGAAGGAAAGGAAGGGAGAGAGAGAGTGAGAGAGAGAGAGAGGGAAGGAAAGGAAGGGAGAGAGAGAGTGAGAGAGAGAAGGAAGGAAGGGAGAGAGAGAGTGAGAGAGAGAGGGAAGGAAGGGAGAGAAAGAGAGACACCGCCGCCCCTGCGCACCCAGGCCCCACTGTTCACCTGCTGCCACCGGTGTGTCTCCAACCACGTGCCGGGATACACTGCAAGCCACCAGGTCTGCAACCTGCAATCGAGGCCAGAGTCAATCATGGCAGAGTCCATCACACAGCACACGCAACAACGCCTGTCCGTCCCTGCGCACGCATGCAGCCGCACCCCACCCCCTCCCGCCGGCCAGGGCTGGCTGTCCGCACTTGCGCACCCCGGGCCCACTGCTCACCTGCCGCCAACGGTGTGTCCACCAGTGGGCACACCACGTGCCCGTGCAAGCTCCAGGCCCCGGTCCCGCCACCATGGCATGGTCCACATCATGCGGACCCGCCCCGCGGCCCAGCAGGTCCCACACATGACGCTGAGTCCTGAGTCATCAATGGCAGAGACCACATCAGTGCACACGTCATCATCGCAGGCTGCACACCCGCTCAGCTATTTCGGTGCCACTAACCCTGTGCAACCCCAGTCAGCGGCACGTGGTGGTAGGCTCGTGACGGCTGCAAGGCTTCGGGTGCGACCAACCCTGGGCGCCACAACTCATGGGCCCTTTATGATTGAGAACCGTGGAGCGTCCGTCATCCAGTCACCACCGGCAGTGGGGAATGTGACGTTGCCGGCCCCTTATGTTGGCGGGGTCACATGGCATGTGACGCCTGTGCCGGATGGGTGTGGTGTGTGTGCAAAGCTGCCCTCAGGGAGTGGCTGTGGCATGCTGACAACTAGACCAGTGACCTGCATACCACCAGCGTGTACGCCTGCTGCATGTAGCTATGTGGGCCCCCCCTCGGAGCGTAAGCGGAGTGGTCTGGCCTGGCGTACGCCGGACCAGCGCAGGGCTTGCAACAATGACTCGGGGGCTCAGGGCGTGGTTCAGTCCATGTCCGGACAAGGAAGTGACTAATGCGTGTGTCCCTGTTGTAGTGTCCACGGCAAGCGGAACACAATAGGCAATGTGGCACACTGTGACTGGCATCCCACTAGATGAGCATCATTGACGTGAGGGAAATCACTGTCCCTACATTCATCCACACATTCATACATGAATGATGAAGGACATGACACAGCAGTGCGTTTATGGATGTTTATTGCACATCCTGTGGAGTATTGCAGCTGGAGCAGTACAGGTCCATGCCAAGCACACTACACAATATGGGCCCGTGGAGGGCCAGACAGAGTCCATCCGGGGATGACAAGTACTGCGGAAGAGGAAGGGTACAGTCCGCATTCTGGTCGCCGTGTCATTGGTCATCAAACAGGATATGGCAGTCCATGTCGCGGTCCAAGGTGAGTGCAGCGGAGTGTATCGGGGGTCAGTGGAAGGTCATGGGGCCATGTGCGGCACCAAGCAGAAACAGGCAAGGTGGCGGAAATGAATGCTAGTGCCTCCTACTGAACTCAATCCCATCCACGTCCTCGTCCTCGGATGTGTGCTCTGCCCCACCTGTGGGTGGTGCAGTACCGGCTGTGGCACTGTGTGGCAGTGACACATCAGGTGCCGGAGTGGATACGCCTGCCGCACTGGGAGGCACTGACACACCAGGGGGCGGAGATGTGGATGGTGTGGGGGCAGCAGCATTCATCATCTCCACGCCTTGTGGCAGCAATGCCATGATGAGGACATGCAGGGCCTGGTAGATCCCAGCTACATTTAGCTGATGTGCAGCGGTGGCTGCCATCCTTTCCGCCTTCATCCGCACCATGTCCTCCATGAGCCTCCGCATGTGTGCCAGCTCACTGCTGGAATTGCTGGAGCCACTCTGAGCAGACAGGTATTCTTGTCTCCGAGTCAGGACTCCAGCGATGTCAGTCATGGCTCGTTGGAGACCATGGAGTGGGCCGTGGGTGTCCGTTAGGGACTGGAGCTGGTCCCTGATGGGACCTAGACACCCATGGATGGCGTCCAGTTTGGTAGAAATGAGGTCGAACCCCACCCGCACCTGCTCAGCCGTCTCCCTCTGGACCTCCATCACACGGCGTTGGAAGGCCATGTGTTGTTCCTGGGGGTCTTGGGAGACAGCCGGGGTTGTGGGTGCCTCCTGCTGGGTGGTCTGTGGAGTGGGTGGGGTCTCCTCGATGCAGCTGGGCTGCCCTGGTCCTGGAGGTGCTTGGCGGATGAGCTCAATGATGTCTTGGAGGGCTTGGGTGTCGATGCTGGTGGTGTCCTCCTCATCATCAGTGAAGAGTGGCTGGGACTGCTCTGCAGGAGGTGTTGACGGTGCCCCTGCAATGTGAAGGGGAGATGGTGTATTACAATGTGTCCGCATGTATGTAGCCGCATGGTACAGGTTCACATTCAGGCAGCATGGTATTGTACATTGTGACAGTCTGTGGCTCACGGCCATGATCCAGAATCATTGTGGGTGTGCACTGTGCCCTGCTTGATTGTGCATGTGTGCCATTGTGGCCATCTCCCCCCGTCCCCCAGTACCTGGTGGTCACTCACCCTGTTGCGGTTGTGTTGTGTCCTGTCGAGCAGTGTCCGGTCCCCCGACTCCTGCCACGGTCTCCACACTGATGACTGTCGACACCAGCTCCTCCATCTCATCCAGCTCCTGCTGTGGCGCAGGCCTCCCACCTCCAGTCTGCATTGCTGCCTTCTGGTTGGCTGCGAGTTTATCCTTGGTCTTGCGCTTGATGTCATTCCATCGCCTCTGACCTCGTCCATTGACCTCCTGTACTCTCCGACGGCGTTCACCTTGTCCACGATGGCCCGCCATAATCCATTTCTGGTGCCCAATGACACATTGGAGGCGATGAACAGTTGTTGATGGTGTTCTATCACCTCCGTGACCAGGATCCGATTCTCCTGCGGACTGAACTTCGTCTTCCTCTTCTTCTTGTCCTTGCCCTTCCCTGTCACCGTGGTCCCGGGCTGGTCGTCCGGGGTACTTGTGGGGTTGCGCTCTTCCTCTGCACCTGCTCCGGCTGCCTCCATGGTGCTTGGGTGTTGGTCATTTTGTGTGTCTTTTCTCCTTTTGTAGTAATTTTCCCGCCTGCCGGGTGTGTATGGCAGGCCTGGCGCTGCTTATCGCTGCTTTCCTCATCGCGAATGGGCTCATCGCACGTTTTTTGGTGTTGGGGTCTGTGTTTTTATCGCCGTCGAGGTGGTTGTATCGCGGACATTGTCCGCGGTTTCTGGGGACTATCGCATGGTACCGCCGTGTTGTGAATTCCACGTTAACACGGGTTTATTTTCCCGCGATAGACCGCGATGTGTAAAGTTGCGTTAACGTTTTTTGGTGATATTTAGCACACGTTCTTGTGAATATCCCCCTAATATGTTTTGTAAAAAAAAATCTAAAAAGAGTAAGAAGGCTCCCTCCCTATTCCTATGGTGGATACAGATTTACTTATGTCATGGAAGCAGATTTCTTCAATGTTTACATCAGTGGTGTAACTGTGCATGTGAATAAACCGATTAACCTATGCAAATTCTCATTTCATAAATTGCAGATGTGACTTTGTACCTATATAACATGCAATTTCTGCTCCTAAGTGCAAATTAGGTGGGAACATGTCTGCCCTCGATAACTCGGACAACTCCTCTAACAACTATCCTCGAGCAATACGTTTATGGAAATGAGTTTATATTTATGCAATAATAATTAAGGTGCAATTTACTTTTATTCTCTTTAATAGGTTGTTGTAGCTGCATTGGTGGTGGTCGCACTTGGACTTGGCTTAGGACTGGGACTGAAAACTGAGACTCCACCAGGTACGTTCACCTGATCGTGCGAAAACACTGAATGAATCTTCAGCCACGTGCTGAAAAGACAATGAAAATTAGCAAAGGATTTTATCAGTTAGATTGCTACCTGGAAAAGCATTTGATAAGTACACTAAGCATACTATACATTGTCCTTTTTTTTTATGTCAAAGTATACCTGTTCAACGCGTTTCAGGTGGTCCAGAACACAGCAGCGTGGTTGCTGCTTAAGATACCAAAGCATCAATCTTTATCTGGGTCACTGGCCGCTCTCCATTGGCTCCCAGTCAAATGTAGAATTACATTTAAGTCCCTGTGTATTGCTCATAGAGTATATCATAAAAGTTCCTCAAATACTTCAATTTACGATGCAACCCTATAAATCTAGGAGGTCGCTGAGATGTTCCTCCCTAAACTTAGCTGAAATCCCAAGGGTACGGAAAGTAAGAAGTGGAGGTAGATCTTCGGATTCCTAGTGGCAAAATTGTGGAACGACATGCCCATTAGGTTAAGGAAGATGGAGGATGAGAGATGTTTTAGGAAACTGTTAAAAACTTGGCTGTTTCTGTAGTTGGGACTTAATAAGCACTGAATTAGTTTTTTGAGTGTGAGAGGCCCTTGGAGGGTAGCCATGTGATATATAAGCATGAATGAATTGAATTGAACGTGTTTAGCTGGGAGTTTTTAGGTCTTGCCTAGGCAGTGCTTGTGCTGTCACTTCGAGACATGCTGTATTCAGGATATGGCACGTAGCTCCGCCTACTTTCCATCCATCTTTTTAATTGGCTCCTGTCACTGTCCTTTGTAAATGGTGGCTTTTAATTGGTCAATAGGCTTCGCAGTCCCTCCTTAGTACTGCCTTTTCTCTTCTTCTAACCTCCCATGAGGACAACCCTTGTTACATATGTTGTTACTTGGTAGGTTTTAATTACAGCCTCCGAGCGCTATTTTCTTAAATGGTTTTCTCTTGCAGGCAGGACACCTCTTCTGCAACGCTTTTTTTTTATGACTGCAGCGCGGCACGCCTCGGCAGGAATAATAGCGCCCGCGCTTTTCTTTTGGTATTTGCGGCGCCGAACGCTGCTGCATGCCTTTCTTTTTCTGTTTATTTACTTTTTATTTACAATGGTGACACCTGTGCTTTAGCTTTTAACATCTTAAGCTAAAGCACGGGTGCTGTGATTGCTTCAAAAGTAAAACATTTTTCTTTTTTTCCCCTATGTCTTTACTTTTGAAGCAATCGCAGCACCGGCGCTTTAGCTTAAGATGTTTAAAGCTAAAGCGCGGGTGCCGCCATTGTAACAAAAGTCGCCATTTTATTCTTATTTGTTCACTTTTGTTACAATGGTGGCACCCGTGCTTTAGCTTAAAACATCTTAAGCTAAAGAAAGGGTGCCGCAATTGTTTCAAAAGTAAAGAAATAGAAAAAATAAATGTGCATTTAAAAATGTCTTTACTTTTATAAAGCAGGACCGATAAGAGAATGTGAACCATGTAGCTTGTGTGTGGTATCTGTGCCGTCATCTTGTGTGGCACTGGCACTGCTGGTGCTAGCCAAATAGCATCCGCACAAAAAGAATACATATGGTGTAACTTCTCTTTTGTATTGTTGTTTTTCAGCAAACCCGTCTTATTTCTTCACACAACCAGGTCGTCTTCTTCAGCTAGGCGCTGCTTCCGTATAGAAACAAAAGGAATGCCTTATGTTTACGTACTTCTTGCATAAGAAACACTTTTCTAAGTTTGCAGTGGGTAATTTCTATTACTCAAACTTCAGGGCAATCGCTTGGAGCATTTTCTATGTACAGTACGAGAGTTGCTTCTTCGTTGTTTTGTATATTTAGCTGAGCATTCCATAATTGACATCATTAGAAAGTGAGACTTTTGGAAGGAAGATTTAGTTCAGCATTCACCTGGTATCTAGAGTGACTTGCAGGTCATGATGCGTATGATTTCTAGCAAGGCCAACCCAGCTATTTACCCGTGCTTTAGCTTTAAACATCTTAAGCTAAAGCACGGGTGCCGCAATTGCTTCAAAAGTAAAGAAATAGAAAAAATAAATGTGCATTTTTTAAAATGTCTTTACTTTTATAAAGCAGGACTGATAAGGCAATGTGAACCGTGTAGGTTATATATTGGGTGCCATTATATTTGGGTTCATATTTGCCAGGCAACTGTATCTGAAGTCCTGTACAAACAACACCTTATTGTTATTGTACTTGGGCATACCCATCCCATTAAACCATCAGCTTAGGAATAGCACATAATTACACACCCACCTAACCAGATGCCTTTAATATGGTGGGGAGCTCGATTCCGTCACAAAACCCACTCCCAAATGTTTGCAGACCGCCAGCCAATTGTGCACTCCCTGCCCATCCTCCTCCCATCCCCCATGTTCTCTCCCAGCAGCTAAATCAAGTAATTGACATACAAGCAGGAGGAGCTGGGAGCAGCCACTCCCCCCCCCCCCTGTTTGCTTTTCTTCAGTGGGCAAACACTTTGCGAGCAAAAGTCATTACAAAAATACGTTAGGATACCTTGTTGGTTTGCTTGGGACTTTTATTTCTTTACACAACATACCTCAAGGGAACTTGGGAGTTACGTACTTGACCCATGCCATCCCACCCAGCCCTTTACTCCTTCCACAACACTGATTGCCCGCTTCCACTACCACCCCTCCAAGCGCAAAAGTAAATGTTTCTCAACATTCCACATAGGCCATAAGCTTCGGGATGATTTAAGTAGCTTGTCCAGTAGTGTTAAATGCTTGCAAACCACGAAACAAAAGTCAAAAACGTTCCGATTTACAATGCCAATAGGTCTAACTTTCACCAATGCGAGACTGATTGCATTGAAAATGCTTGTTTTAAGCTTGAAACAATATAGAGTCGACCTTACCTCTTACACAATGGACTTAAGCACTTTATTAGTCATTGGCTCTAATGCAAGCTAACTAGAAAGCCAGACGTCTGACCAATCCTTTCAGGAAATACAAGCATGTTGCCAAAGTATTGTTCAGAGGTTGTGCAGAGGAAAAAAAGAGATAAAAAAAACAAAAGTAGTTATGTCCAAATGCATTAATTAAATATTATAGATCACATTTGCACTATGAAAAGTGTTTTTGGTTCAAATTATTTCACATTGTCAGTACATTTTCATTTATGATCATTTGGAAAGCATTATCACAATATTATTTATTATCACTTGTGCGGAGCAAAGAAGTTTAGTTTTTGTTCAAACAGAGAATCTTTCATGTATTCTCAATATTGAGACATGGTGAAGGAAGTGGCCCGCTAGGGCCACTCGGGTTTTCTCACAACCACCTGCTATGCCTTCCCAAGAATGAAGAGTCTGTCAGACAGTAGAGAATACAAACTTACATGTTTATTAGAAATGCTCTGCAGAGGAGTCCATCATGACCTGCACCCTAAGATGTCTGCCGGGGGACTGACCCCCCAACAATCCACAGTGAGTAATCATTCTTCCCCCGGAGCCTCCAACCCCGCCCACCATGGAAAACTACCGGCCTGAGCCGGGCATGAACAAAGGAGGCACAGGGAGATGAGCTACCACCTGCCAGATGGGTACATGTTATCAGAAACCCAAGGCCACTGCGCCGGGTCTCAGCGTCTCCTAACATGGGAGCAGAACTACACACTTAGGGCCCCATTAGGATGGCGGGTGGTTTACAGTTCGCCCGCCACCCTAGCGGTGTTGGGACCGGCTGCCAGCGGTGCAGCGGTCCCGCACCACCAATTAGGATGCGGCCGCCACCCTGGCGGTCGCATTACGTATTGTTAACATTGCAGCGGGTGCTGCTGTGAGCAGCACCCGCAGCAATGCCAAAAATACATGTTGTGCATTGCCATGCACAACGTGGCAGGCACCGCGCGGTGCCTGCCACCTTGTGCATGGCAATGAGGGGGGTACCATAGGTACCCCCCAAGTGAAGCTCCCCACCCTGCCACCCCCTGGGGGCCCGCAACGGGCCCCCAAAAGCGCCATGGAAAGGCATTCACATCACACCATCCTAATATGGATGGCGGTGCCTGCTAGGCACTGCCACCATATTAGGGGCCAATTCCGCCCGGCCGGCAATCGTTCCGATTGCCGGCCGGCGGAAAAGCGGCGGACGCACTTTGTGTCCTCCACGAAACCCCTCGCCATTGTAATATGGCGGGGGGTTTCACTCGTTACGATGTCGTGGCGGTCGCCACCGCCGGCTCGGCGGTGGCGAACGTCACGACATCCTAATGAGCCCCTTAGATTGGTATGTGAGAGCTGAATTGTCTCCTTATTAGCATGTCGGGAAACAGCCTTGAGCAGGAAGGAAAAATAATAATGAAATACAGTTCTCTGCTGAGGCAAGCATTACGAGCCATGAGGCCTAACTCAAGCACATTCTAAGCAGCCTAATAAGGGTTGTGAAAAACAAAATGGAGTCGCACTCGCTAACTGAAGCCTGCACATTACGGGGATAACTCAGTGGGTTGCATAACGTAAATACAACTGGCATCTATTTAGCCACACATTGCTAACCTAATATAACGTGAAAGGAGTACATTGCAGGGACGGGATTTTAAAACCTAACAATGGCAACATCTTGTTTAAAAATGTGTTGGTTTTTTAGTTCATTATTTTATTTAATCAGAAGAGCACATTGCACTGCTGAATTTATTTATTTTGCAAAACCTAAATAATAACATCTCAGATCCATTCATTACTGCATAAAGTAAACCGTAGTTTTAAAAAAACTTTAACTTATTTTCTTGTAATGTCAACTGCTGTGTAATACGAGTCCTGAATTGTAGTGAGCAAGAGAAGTGAGTAATCCAGACCTCTTCTTCGGAAAGTTCTGGGGCGTTCTCCCCTGGAATTTTTTTTTTTTTTTAAATGGGGTAAAATAGTGCATTTTAAAGTACAATTTTTGGATTCATTTTGCCAAAAAGCCATAGCCTATCAAAGGGCACTCATGAAAAATTCAAGTCATTTTATGATGCGCGAAGCCAATGAAAGCGGACGCTCTACAGAGTTCATCCCATTTTCTTAAAAATGTGCTGCAGGTGCCCTCATATGTCAAAAACTACCCCCATTGTGCTGGGGCCAGCATTGTGTCATGGGTGACTCCGTATACAGTTGGTGTCCCCTTGGGCCAAAAATTACATACAAATTGCCAGTGCAATATTTTTGTCATTAGTGCCATCCTTATACCATGGTTAACACTTATGTCAAATATTATCTCTGGCATGTCAGGACTAGCATTTTGTCATGGTTCCTCCTCTTATGCCACAGTTTTCTTTTCTTAATGCAGAGAATTACCTCCAATGTGCCAGCACCAGCATTTTGTCATGAGTATCCCATATGACAAGTATTAACTCTAGTATGCCTGTGCCAGCATTTTGCTATGGCTGTCTCTATAAGTCAGGAATTACTTTTGGTATGTCAAAGCCAATGGCACTTTCAAACACAACATCGCATTCTCACCCACACTTGCTTACATTCACTCACTTGCACTAATTCTTGCTCAATCATGCACTAATTCTTGCTCAATCACTCTCATTGATTCTCACTCACTGATTTGCACTCACTCTTACTCTCACTTACGTACTCTCCCTCAGTTTCAGTTATTCTCAGTCACTCTGACTCATTCATTCACACTTGCTCACTCTCACCCTTAATCTCACTAACTCATACTTTCTCACTCACTTTCACTGACTCATTCTCGCTAACTCACTAGTTTTCTCTCACTCATACTTACTATCACACAATATAACTGACACTCACTACCTGTCACTCACTCTCACTCACTCATACAAACAGACACATGCTCACGCATTCATGCACTCTCTCACACAAGCGCACTCTTACCTCCATGCACGTTTACAATATACATTTAAAAGCATTTTTTTATACCAGCTTTTTATTACGCTAATGGTGAATAATAAACTATTATTCACTATTAGTGTAATAAAAATGGGCAGAAAACAAGGAGTATGGAGCCCTGCCACCCAGAAGGGCAACCTGCCCTTTGTTCTTGGCACCCATTTTGCCACCTCTGAGGCTAGGATTACAAAGACAGCCCTGGGGGTCACAAAGGGCAAGCCAGCGGCCACAACTGCGACCACTGCTGACACCTAAATGACTTCCATACAGTTTTTACATTTTGGGACTGTGGTGTACAGCTTGTTTTTTAAAACTGCCCAAAATAAAGAACTCTATTCACAAAGATATATATACATGTGTAGATTTTCTCGTGTGTATAATTCAGGTGTCTGCAACCTTTTTATTAATAAGAGCCACTAATGTTAAAAAAATCATGCAGAGCTACTAATATAATTTGTGTTGTACAAATCAGGCAAAATTGCATTAGTGGCCACCCTTTGCAAGATTAACAGACATGTTCACTTTGATGCAGAATTGCCATCAGTATTGCAAAAAGGCTTTGTGAATTTTGAATGCATCTGCAAGGTTAATGATAACAGCCAAAACTGCAATACCCTCTGGCACCAAGGTAATAATATTAGTTATAAGCCTCACAATGCTGCATGACTTGTCATTAAAATGCTGGCTTTATATATATTTTGGAAATGATGGATGCTGAAAATACACACATTTACATCTCTGGTACACATGTTTCAATTTTAGCATACTTATATTAAGTTAACCAAGGAAAATGTTCTAATTTAGTTGGCTGGGCTGCACACAAGAGAGCTACTCACGGGTAGGTGGAGTGCTAAAAGAAGCTCACGAGCTACTTGTTAGAGATGCCTGGTATAATTACTAATATACCTAGTTGTAAATTTACACATTTTTGCTATTCACCATTTCCGACTGTAGATATACACCTAGGTATAAAGTTTCATATCTTCACCTCCAGGTAGAGCCTCTTACAACTGGATATATGAGTGTAACGTTACTCCTAGTAACATAAGGGAAAGTATAGGAAACCATGTTAAAGTTTATTATTCTTAAAAAAACAATATAAAATATAAATGTAAAATAATTGCGTTTTTATTCATAAACTTGGAGCTAATAAAATAAATGTTTACAACACATGAAATAATTAAAATATATGTGTATTGAATAATGAATTATTTAAATAGATTTATTTCATTTATAAACAATATTGCACAATGAATACATTTGTTTAGAAAAATCACATTAAAAGTAACCTTTGTATATTTATTGAGTATGTTTTAAATTTTGTTAAACATTATGACTAGAATTAATTTATATTATTTGTATTTTTCAACAAAAGTTTAAAAGTTGAATTTATTTTATGTTTAAATTAAGATTATTAAATTTTATAATAAAATAAAATTTGATAAATATTAACATTAAACAAAACATATCTATTTTAAAAGTTGAAATAATTTTATTTATTTATCATTATTTCTTATGGGGTGTTAGTTCCTCTCTCTATTAGTTTCAATAGGGCTGTATTGCAATACTCATGAGTGGCCGTGCATGGTGCTGAATTACTCCAAGGCTGGGAGTACCCCAGTGGCCTCACTCTGCCGGCCCACAGTACCCTTCCCATGATCCCTACCCCCACGAGCCTCTGCCCTTGATCCATGTGCCCTCTCCCACAGGGTCCTGGATCCTATCTAGCTGGGCTGGTGATTGTAAGCTCAGGATCCAGGACTGGGGGCACATGATGGTAGTAACTGTGCTAGGTACACAGGTTGGGGGGACAGGGGTTGCCTGAGGTGTTGCAGTTGGGGTGGGAGGTGTTGGTGTAGGCACAGTGAGAATTAAGTCATGCTTGCACTGTACAGGCCTATTGCACATGTGACACATTAACAGTGTATATAGTTGGTTACTTCAGAAGAAATTTTGATATGTGAATCACCAGCTTTGTTACATTCAACCAATCAAACAAGAAGTACAATGGTATGTTGATGTCATTCCTATAACAGTGCCACACATGGCAAAAGGTGTGTCCTCTGATGGCAGAGTCAACCTCCAATGGACATTCCTGAGTGATGGTGGAACACACAGGGACCGTACCCACACCATCCTTGTCCGCCGACCCCACTTCCATCTCCACCCTCCCTGTTGCTCCCCACCCAATTGGCCGGGCCTGCTTCCCTATAAGGGGAGCCGTCCCCTTCGTTCCAGGCACCTCAGCCCCTGCCCCTGTAATGCCTGCTGCCTTGGGTGACGAGGCTATTGACCTCCTGAGACACATCTCTGTAGGTTAGACAGGACTTCTAAATGCCATCCAGGGGCAAGGCAGCCATCTGCAACAGATGGTAGCCTACCTGAAAGGCATCCACAGTGCTATGTCTGGCCTACAGAGATCTTTTCAGGCTCTGAACACCCCCAAGCAGCACACGCAATCATAAACACCACAAACGTAGAAGCACGTAATCACTCACCTGACACTCACCCCCTCACAACCACCCCAGCATTCCCCCAGACACCACACCTGTACCCACAGATCCATCAACCACACCCAGCATTCCCCAGATACCACACTTGCACCCACAGATCCATCCACCACCCCCAGCTTTCTCCCAGATGTCACACCTGCACCCACAGACCAATCCACCACCACCAGCATTCCCCCAGACACCACACCCACAGCCACACAGCCTTCCACAACCTCCAACATTCCCCCAGACACCACACCCGCACACACAGACCCATCGACCACACCCAGCACGTCCACATCACACACCAGCAAAAACATAAATGCCCACATTCACCCACACAACAGACACCTATAAAACACAAAGATGATACATCAGGCACACATATACCTGCACCAACAACACACCCACCCACACCCACACCTGACACTTCTACTTCCTCTGCCTCCCAACCCCTACTCCCTCCCGAACATCCTGCCCATTTTTCCTGTGAAAGTGTGTTATTTGCCCTTGCCCTTACCCCTGTCAAAGTCGACACTCCCAAAAGCAAAAGAACCCCTTCCACACCCCAACCCATCCCTTACACATCCCAATTCACCCCTGAAAAAACTGACCTCCCCCTCCCCCCAAACCTTGCCATACCCCTGAGAGGACCAAAACCCCTCCCAAAGTCAGGACCAACGCTCACAAAACCAAATCCACCCCTCCTAATACCGACCCCACTCCTCCCAAGTAACATCATTGAGGTACCTGGACTGCCCACTAGATGCCCCTTCCTCTGGAGGTTCCCCTGGCAGTGTCATGAAAGGCAAGTTTAATGGCACAGCAGTGTGCTGGACCACACAATGTGTCCACGGACTGACCATTGGCCTTTGGTTCACTCCATGGGGCATATTATCAAGAACGGCGTTAAAATTATCGCCGCTTTAGCGGCAGGAAACTGCCGCTAAAGCGGCGATAATGGGCATGATAATATGCCCTTGAGAATTCCAATAGAAGCCCATGTTCTGGTGTGAACCTGGGTTTCTATTGGAATTCTCAAGGGCATATTATCAAGCCCATTATCGCCGCTTTAGCGGCAGTTTCCTGCCGCTAAAGCGGCGATAATTTTAACGCCATTCTTGATAATATGCCCCCATGTGTTTAATTTGTAGAAATAAAAAACTTTGCTTGGTTTAGAACACATTAGTCCTGACATTACTTTTCTACCTATTTGATGTCATTGGATACTTTGGGATGTGTGAGTACAGTTGTGTTTGTTTCACCCTGATTGATGATCCATTTGAAGTGGTTAGTATGATCTGACCTTGAAACTAGTGCTGGAGTCACACAGGACAAGGGGAAATTTTAAATGGATGGATATGTGGTATGAATCCCAATTGGGGCTGACATTGCATTGGGTGGTATTTCATATGGCAAGTATTTCAGCTTGGCTTGGCCAATGTCAACATCATTTAGCTTCTACTTCTTCCTGTGATGTAAGTTAGATATGTGTGTGATGTGTGCAAGTTAGGTATTTGTTTATCCACACATGGAGGGTGTTAAATTATCATAACCTTTTAGAAATGTTTATGAACATGTGTTCATTTTTGTATGTGTACCTCACACCTACTTTATCTAAATGTGAGACAAATGCTATGTATTCTTTCATGACTTGCACTTACACATTTCCCACATATGCTTGGCACTTGGTTATACTATTGGTTGTCCCTGATATACTTTAAGCCACAGGTCCGGTGCACATAGATGTTTGGAGGCATGTGCAAAGTGGACTGTGGTCCAGGACCCCAGCCTTTCAGGCCCCCCTCCCCGGTAGAGGGAAACATATTCTGTAGAGAATCTTTACATTGTGCCCTTTGAATGCTTCTCACACTAATTATTTGGAATCCCATTTACCTGACATTACCTTTTAATGTGGGTAATGTGTGATAGTCCATTACAGAGGTTTAGCAGAGAAGGTATGTTTCAGTTTCATGACACATCCGTATAGATGTAGCTTTGATATCACAACAGGACCTAGCATATGAGAAATGCGAGGGTGTCACAGAGATTAATAGCTGTGATGTTGATGAGGAGGTGCTATTGTGTGACACAATTTAATGCACACATCACTATCCCTGATTATTAGATGCAAACACATGTCGACTTTGGTAGAGTGTGCCTGTGCAGTGTCAGTGACCTGGCCAAAGAGGGCTTCATAGAGCTGTAACTGGATCATACATTCAGTAGTATTCCGAACAGGTGCTCACAAAATATGTTTGGCCCAGGGACCCCAAACCCCTTGACGTGTCCATGGCGGGGCATCTATTTGCTGAGGAGTCAATGGAAACGGGTAAGAGTGTGGCTTAACTTCGGTTGCATAACAACAGTGTCGGTTTTGGACATAATCAAGTAGGTACAGCAGCGGCAGGAAGTGTAGGATCGGGTCCATTGTGGAGCAGGACGTGTGAAGCTGAGTACAGGAGAGTTTCAGCCTTATATTCTTCCCTTTCCGCCAGCTCAGATGTGGAGGTTTCATCGCCACAGTCACATTGGCGGGAAGGCACATCGTGATTGGGCCGGCAGTAACACTGGCGGTCTGCCTTCTGACAGATGCATTTGCCTATCCCGCCGCAGTCAATATTTTCTGGCAGCGGCACCGCAGCAGTCTTTCGTCTATGAAACTGCATGCATCGTAATAGAGCGGTCAGACTGCTAACTGGGCAGTGGTGAATACATTGCCTTAAGTATTGTAAGCAGCCTTGAGTATTTTGAAGGAAAGGTCTCAGCATGACAATTTCTACATATGATAGACTGTGTGCACGAGGTATTAACCTATGTACATGTGATTGATTAGCTTCTGAATTTGGGCCATCTGCAAAATTTTCAACACAGTATGAAGGCTGCAGGTCGAATGTTCTCTAGCACCTTCAGACCCTGGGAATTTTAAGTGAATAGTCTCTTTTTTGGATAAGTTTTACATAGAGTGAACATTGTTTTTAGTAGATACTTTTTAATAATCTGTGGTGTATTTCTCATGAGAGGTTCACAGTCTGAAAAAAGTGTGGAGACAGTAAACTCTCTCCATAGAATAAACACTGTTTACAGTACCCCCTTTTCTACTCATATCCACTTCATTTCTCACTTTCTGCTTGGTGACTGTGAACGGTTTGATACAGATAAAGGCTGTCCATAGTAGGATATTAGATATGTGACCGAAGTTGAGTATCTGGAGGAAGGTGGATTTCTCTGAACAGTTGTATACACATTGAATACTGTGTGTATTAGAGGTTAAGGATCCACGTATGGTTGATTGTCAATAGGAACTTGGATACCCATGAAGTCTATGGTATGTGTTACACAGAACACAAGCTTGCTCCAACTAGGTGGTTTGTATGTGTGATGGCATTAATGATGCTTCGTATTATTCTGAGCTATTTCACGCTTACTTTCATTCCTCTATTGCCATACATGTTTATAGAGTAATGTGTACAAACGTAGCTTGGATGATGTCATCAGAGATGTCATAGAACATGTCATGAGTGATGTAATATGTGAGGAAATAAGCAGTGCATGGCGGAGCGCAAGTTATAGTTAGCTCTGCTAGCTATAACTGATGAATTTCTGTGTTTGTTTTAGTTCAAAACGTTATGTTGGTACTGCATATTCACCTAACTATAATGTCACTTTGATCTTTGTTTTTTCAGTGAATTTCTAAGGTTTAAAAAAAAAAATCAGATTTTATTATCACTAATAACTATAACGTCACTTTAACCTTTGTTTTTTCAGTGAACTTCTAGGTTTTTTTTAACGTAAAATAATATTATACTACCATACGTAAAGCCAACCCCGAGCGTGCTCGGCCTCTGGCCAGGCCCTGCAGCCAACCCCTTGCAGGAAAGCAAGCCTGCGCCATGCACTACCTTTTGCAGAGTGCAATTGGCCGCAGGAGCTGCCCCGCGGGCAGGTCCTGCAAATGACCCTCCATGGGCAGCCAACCCCAGGAATGCACGGCCTTTGGATGTGCGGCGTGGGGATGGCTACAGGGCATGGCCTGCAGCCAGGCCCTACGGCCACCCCCCACAGGCAGCCAGCTCCTTGCTGGTGGAGGGGGTAACGCAGCCCCCTGTTTCCAAGCCTCTATCGGCCCCGGGACCCCATCCCCCCAAACAATAATAATATGGGAGGTAGGCACGTGCCCCCCTCCCTAAGGCTTAGGAGGCCCTGGGAACCCCACACCAGGGCCAAAACCAGTTATTTTTGGGAAGGGGCATTTGGACTTCTCCCCAAGCTTAAATGACCCGCAGGGAGCCCATCCATCGGGCCAACCACTAATAATATGGGATTGGGCACGTGGTCCCTGTACACGAGCCTTAAGCGGCTCCGGGGAAACCCATCCCCAGGGACAAAACCAGCTATTTTTGGGGAGGGGGTGTTTGGTCCCCGCTCTGAGCCCATATGGGCCCAGGGAGCCCATCTCCTGGGGCCAACCACTAATAATAGGGGAGGGGGTACGTGACTCCACTCCCTGAGCCATATTAGGCCCAGGGGACCCCATCTCCTGGGCCACATTGCATAATTAAAGGGTGGGGCTATGCGGCATCGTACTCAAGCCTTCTTGGGCCCTGGTATCCCAACCCCTGGGCCCAAATGTCATAAAAAAGGAGAGGGGGCATGCTGCCCCCCTGCCCAAGTCTTATTAGGCCCTGGGGACCCCATTCCTGGGGCCTAATTGTATAATTAAGGAAAGGGGGTGTGCAGCCCCACCTCCACGAGTCTTCTTGGGCCCCAGTGACCCTATCCCCCGGGACCAAATGTTATAAAAAAAGGGGACGGGGTCGTTGTCCTCTACCCTAAGCCATATTAGGTCCCGGGGACTCGATCCCCCGTGGCCAAATTTAATAATTAAAGGGAGGGGCATGTGACCCTCCTCCCCAAGCTTTCTTGGGCCCCGGGGACCTCATCCCCTTCGGAAGAAGGACTGCCCTGCTGTCTGAAGAAAGAAGACTGGACCTGCTTTCCTTGAACCCAGGACCCCAGATGCGACTCCAAGGGTCATTTGGGTGACCTCCTTTTTGAGCTATCGGGACACAACAAGATTCCAGAAGCATTTTCTGTTTTCCTGTTGACAAGATTCAGCTGCGCTTTACTTGATCCCCTCTTCTGGACGCTGTGGGAGTCCTGGCTCACAATTTCTGTCCTCAAGATCCTGGAGGAACCTGAGTGTACTCCTCTCTTATTAACTGAAGGTTTAACCAGATTCAATTCAGGAATTCAGGGCCCCGTAGAGCAACACAGGGCCTCGCATCGCAGCACCACGCTGCTTCTGAACGGCAGCTTCACCGGACCCGACACAGGTTGACACAGAGCCTCGCAGCACTGCACAGCACCTGGACCAGGAATAGATGTACAACTCAGAGCGGGCTCAACCTGGTGCCGTACCAGGCCTGTGCTCCATCGTGGTTGTTAGACCTGGCACCATTGGCATGGGTCTCCCTTCCATTTTTTGCTGTTGCCTGTGATGTTTTTGCTGGTCTTAGATGCTTTGGGCACTGTGCCACTGCTATCCAGTGCCACAGTGCAAGTGCTCCCTATGGTAAAATTGATGTATGGATTAGTGACTCCATGATTGGCTTATTTGGTTTACTTGTCAGACCCCAGTACAGTGCACTGCGTGTGCCCAGGGCTTGTAAATCAAATGCTGCTGGTGGGTTTGCAGCACTGGTTGTGCCACCCACAGAAGCAACTTGTAAAGTGTGTCTCAGGCCTGCCATTGCAGAGCCTGTGTGCAGTCTGTGACTGCATTGTTGACTGGACAAGTGCACCCACTTGCCAGTCCCTAAACCTTCCCTTTTCTTCATATCAGACACCCCTATGGTAGGCCCAAGGGCAGGGTGCATTGTAAGTATAAGGTAGGACATGCCCTGGTGTGTGTGGCATGTCCTAATAGTGAATTACAGCCATTTTCGTTTTTCACTATTGCAAGGCTACCTGTTCCCCATAGGCCAGAATGGGCAGTTTGATTATAACATCGTATAATCCTAACTGACCCAGGGAAAATGGTAGAAAAACGAATTTAGTATGCCTGAACTCAGAATGATAAAATACATCTTTTAGTGAAGTTGGTTTTAACATTCTGTGTTTGAAAATACCACTTTTAGAAAGTAGGTATTTTCTTGCCTAACTATCCAAGCCTGCCCCTGCTAGGTTGTGTATTCCATGTCTGGTTTGTGAGTGACAGGGGCTGGGGGATTCCAGGAGACAGGGTGAGTCAGCACAGGGCTGAATAGAGAGATCTACATGTAGAGTGGTGGGAGGAGTTGCACCTGGGACCTGAATAGGGCTGTGCCTTCCCTCCACAATGCTGGCTCCACCTCCTGTGGTGCGTCTCATGTCCCTGGCCCACACTGTCAAAGGAAAGAAGGAGTCCTGTAAACAAAGTGCTCCAAGACTGACCAGAACTGGTTTGGACTAGGTACTGACACTCTCTGCCTTCAGAGACACAGGATTTTGGTGTATAAATACTGGGGCCCTGACCCCAAGACTTTAGATCACTTCTGGGAAACAAGAAGAACCTTTGCTGAGGAGAGGAATCAGAGAGAGAGACTGCAGGAGGAGACTATCCCTATGCTGTGAGCTGCTTGAGGATTGGCCTGCAGTGGTTACCTGACTGCCAAAGAAAGGAGAAAGGACTTTGTGCTACTTTCATCAACTTGTAAGTAGATCTCCAAGGGCTTGAACTAGTGCTTGCCTCCTGCCTGAAGTCTCAGGGATACAAGACTTCACCAACCAGCTTCTCCCTGCCTTCCCTTGCTGGGAATTGAAGAGCCTGCTGTTGAGCTGGGCCTTCTGAGAGACTGCGTGTCGCTGAGCTGGAAGCGTGACTCAAGACGAAGAAGCGTATCGCTGCCGCAGCAGTTGTCGTCGCATCGCCGAGAAAGCGTGCCGCCGCTGTCGCCATCGCATCAACCGCAGCGCCTCGCATCACCGGAGAAGAGTGTCGCCGTCGCAGCAGATGCCGTCGCATCACTGGAGAAGCGTGTCGCTGCCGCAGCAGCTGTCGTCGAATCGCTGAGGAAGCGTGCCGCCGCTGCCGCTGTCGCATCGCATCACCGAGGCGCCCCGCATCCCTGGAGAAGAGTGTCGCCGTCGCAGCAGATGCCGTCGCATCACCAGAGAAGCATGTCGCAGGACCTGTCGCGGCTCAGAAGATTCACCGAGTCGCCGCACGGCCGTCGGGCGTGCACGCATCACCCCTTCGTTGTCGCAACATCAAGAAGACGCCATTTTGTCTCATTGCACCGGGTCGTCATCGCGGCGTTGCTAGACGCATCGCCACAGAAGCGCAGTAAGAAACCGAAGCGTCACCTCCCCACGCGGTGAAGAACCGACGCATCACCTCCTCTCCGGTAAGGAACCGACGCATCACCGTCCCCTACGCAGCAGTAGGGAACCGACGCATCACTTCCCCCGAAGCAAGGAACCGACGCATCACCGTTCTTGCGTGTAAGGAACCGACGCATCACCTTCCCTGCAACTCTTTTGTTGTATAGCATTACGCATCCAAAGGTACATTGAACGCAAAGTGTCGCATTTACCATCTTAAGAGAACTAAGCTATTTCTACCATTTTTAAGTACAGTATTGTGGATTCTTTTTGTCGTTTGTGGTCTTGTGTTAAATCTATATAAAAGATACTTATTTTTATAATACAACCCGTGTGGCGTCCCTTTATAGTGTTGTCACTATATTACTGTATGTGTTCACAAATGCTTTACACACTGCCTCTGAGATAAGCCTGCCTGCTCGTGCCAAGCTACCAAGGGGGTGAGCAGGGGTTATTTTGGGAGTGTACCCCCTTACCCTGACTAGACGCAAGGGTCCCTATTTGGTCAAAGGTACCTACCTCTGTCAACTAGAGACCCCCAAATCTAACAGTGGTCGAGCCCGGGACCCACGTCTAGGCATCCGCTTCCCACTTAGGGGTATATTCACAAGAACGTGTGATAACTACCGCAAGAGTAGCGTAACGCAACTTTCAATATCGCAGCCCATCGCGGGAAAATAACCCCGTGTCAACGTGGAATTCATAACAAGGCGGTACCATGCGATAGTCTGCCGAAACCGCGGACAATGTCCGCGAAACAACCACCACGATGGAGATAAAAACACAAACCACAACACCAAAAAACACGCGATGGGCCAAAGCGTGATGAGGAAACAGCGACAAGCAGCGCCAGGCCTGCAACACACACCTGGCAGGCGTCAAAAATCTCCATAAAAGTAGAAAAACACCCACACACAAACTGACCAACACACAAGCACCATGGAGGCAGCCGGAGCAGGCGCAGAGGACGAACGCAACCCCACAAGCACCCCGGACAACCAGCCTGGGACCTCGGGGACAGGGAAGGGCAAGGACAAGAAGACGAGGAAGACCAAGTTCAGTCCGCAGGCGAACAGGATCATAGTCACGGAGGTGATGGAACACCATCAACAACTCTTCGTCACCTCCAACGTGTCATTGGGCACCAAAACTGGAATATGGCGGGACATCGTCGACAAGGTGAATGCCGTCGGAGAGCACAAGCGGACAATGGACGAGGTCAAGAGGTGATGGAATGACATCAAGCGGAAGACCAAGGAGAAACTCTCCGCCAACCTGAAGGCAGTAACGCAGACCGGAGGTGGGGGCCCAGCGCCACAGCTGGAGCTGGATGACATGGAGGAGCTGGTGTCGACAGTCATCAGTGTGGAGACTGTGGCCGGAGTCGGGGGACCGGACACTGCTCGACAGGACACAACACAACCGCAACAGGGTGAGTGACCACCAGGTACTGCGGGGACGGGGGGAGATGGCAACAATGGCACACATGCACAAGCAAGCAGGGCACAGTGCATACCCACAATCACTCTGGGTCCTCGCCCAGACCCACAGACTGTCACAATGTACAATGCCATGCTGTCTGAATGTCAACCTGTACCATGCGGCTACATACATGTGGACACATTGTAATACACCATCTCCCCTTCACATCGCAGGGGCATCGTCAACACCTCCTGCAGAGCAGTCACAGCCACTCTTCACTGATGACGAGGAGGAGGACAACACCAGCATCGACACCCAAACCATCCAAGACCTCATTGACCTCATCTGCAACTCACCTCCAGGATCAGGGCAGCCCAGCTACATCCATGAGACCCCACCCACCACCCAAACCACCCAGCAGGAGGCACCCACAGCTCCGGCACCCTCCCAAGTCCCCCAGGAACAACAAATGGCCTTCCAACGCCTTGTGCTGGAGGGCCAGAGGGAGACGGCCGAGCAGGTGTGGGTGGGGTTCGAGCTCATGGCTACCAAACTGGACGCCATCCTTGGGTGTATATGTCCGCCCCATGGACTCCAGTGAGCCCTGACTGACATCTCTGGAGTCATGACGTGGAGGGAAGAATACCTGTCCGCTCAGAGTGGCCCCAGCGATGCCAGCCGTGAGCTGGCACACATGCGGAGGCTCATGGAGGACATGGTGCGGATGGAGGCGGAAAGGATGGCAGTCGCCGCTGCACATCAGTGAAATGTAGCTGGGATCTACCGTGCCCTGCATGTCCTCATCATGGCATTGCTGCCACAAGGCGTGGCGATGATGAATGCTGCTGCCCCCACACCATCCACATCTCCACCGCCTGGTGTGTCAGTGCCTCCCAGTGCGGCAGGCGTATCCACTCCGGCACCTGATGTGTCACTGCCACACAGTGCGGCCGACAATCCTCCTCTGGCCCCTGATGTGTCAGTGGCACACAGTGCCGCAGCCGGTACTGCAACACCCACAGGTGGGGCAGGGCACACACCCGGGGACGAGGACGTGGATGGGACTGTGGTCAGGAGGGCCAGGCACTAGCATCCATTTCCGCCACCTTGCCTGTTTCTGCTTGGTGCCGCACATGGCCTCAAGACCTACCACTGACCCCCGATACACTCTGATGCACTCACCTTGGACAGCGACATGGACTGCCACATCCTGTTTGACGACCAATGACACGGCGGACAGACTGCGGACTGTACCCTTCCTCTTCCGCAGTACAGGTCATCCCCGGATGGACACTGGCTGGCCCTCCACGGGCCCATATTGTGTAGTGTGCTCGGCATTGCCCTGTACCGCTCCAGCTGTATGACTGCACTGGATGTGCAAATAAAAATCTGGATGTGTGGATGAATGTGGGGACAGTGCCTTCCCATGCGTCAATGATGTTCATCCTGTGGGATGCCAGTCAGAGGGAGCGACATTGCATTTTGTGTACCGGGTTCCGTGAACACTACAACAGGGACACACGCATCAGTCACTTCCTTGTCCGGACATGGAGTGGACCACGCCCAGAGGACACGAGTCATTGTTGCAAGCCCTGCGCTGGTCGGGCGTACGCCAGGCCAGACCACTCCGCTAACGCCCCGAGGGGGGGCCCTCATTGCTACCCGTCGCAGCCGTACTCGCTGGTGGTGTGCAGGTCACTGGTCTAGTTGTCAGCATGTCACAGCCACTCCCTGAGGGCAGGTTTTCACACACACCACACCCATCCGGCACAGGCCATGTGACTCCGCCAACATAAGGGGCCGACGACGTCACATTCCCCTCTTCCGGTGGTGACTGGATGACGGCCGCTCCACGGTTCTCACTCATGTAGGGCCCATGAGTTGTTGCGCACAGGGTTAGTGGCATCCGAGGCCTTGTGGATGGCACAGGCCTACCACCACGTGGCGCAGACTGGGGTTGCACAGGGTTAGTGGCATCCGAGGCCTTGCGGAGGGCACGGGCCTACCAACACGTGGTGCAGACTGGGGTTGCACAGGGTTAGTGGCACCCGGGGCCTTGCGGACGGCACAGGCACCCCGCCATGGGACGGAGACTTTGGGTGCACTGTGTCAGTGGCACCTTGAGCTGCTGAGCGGGTGTGCAGCCTGCGATGATGCCCCGTCCCGGCGGTCCGGACAGCTCAGGTTTTGTGTGCCCTGCTGGACCGCAGTGTAGGCCAGAGCCAGCGGGCAGCGCGGGCCTACCACCACGTAGCGACGCTTCCGGGATCCCAGAATTGGTGGCACCCATTGTGCTGTGCGGGTGTGCAGCCTGCGATGGTGCCGGGTGCACTGGTATGTCCTCTGCCATGGAGTAATCAAGACCTAGCACCAAATGTGAGACCTGGTGGCCTGAGGAGAGGGGCTGCATGATGTGGAGGGTGCCATGTCCACGGGCCCCGGGCTTGTGGCTTGCAGCGGCACGTGGTGGGACCTCCTGTCTACGCGCCGGTGGCAGAAGGTGAGCATTGAGGCCTGGGTGTCCATGGGCGGGCATGCTCCGATGGGCGGCGGGTGAGGTTGGGGTGCCTCTGCCTGGGTGTGCATGGGCGGGCAGGCGATGTTGTCTTGTGTAAGTGTGTGTACTGTGCCAGTCATGTATCTGGGCCCTGTTTCAGCTGACGGCTCTGAATGAGATGTGTGACCTGGTGAACTGCACTACATACCGGCACGTGGTTGGAGACACACTGGTGGCAGCAGGTGAGCAGTGTGGCCTGGGTGCGCAGGGGTGGCACTGTCTCTCTCTCTCTCTCCCTCTCTTCCTCTCTCTCTCCCTCCCTTCCTCTCTCTCTCCCTCCCTCTCTTCCTCTCTCTCTCCTTCGCTCTATCTCTGTCCTCTGATGTGCGCAGGACACACCTTCTCATCATGTTTTTTGACTTACAGGCTGTGACCTACGTATTGTCCGGAGGGGAGCGGCCATGTGTCTTCATTTCATTTCGTTGTTCTATTTTAATAAAGTTTCATTTGTTGCTTCGAAAGTGAATGTGTGCTGGTCATTTCTGTGACGACACATCCATGTCACCAGTTGTGATTGTGCGGCATCAAGCAGAATATTTTGTACATGTTTAGGTGTGGCTGATGTGGCATGTCTTTGGTCGGGGGGGTGCCAGGGAGGGGTGGTCCTGGGGGTGGTGGCTGTGGGTGTTGTGGCCCTCTTGGGTGTCCGGGCCGCATGATGGGTGGCTCCATGGCATCTGTTGCCCTTCCGATGTAGCCCTGGGCTGTGCTCCCTTTTGGTTTGCCTGCTGCCGTCGGACTTTACACCAGGTCAGAGCAGGTGTAGATTTCCTGGTGCTAACGCGCCTTATCGCCTGTTTTGTGTTTTTATTGCGGATATGGCTGGTCATTGTGAATGTTGAGGTGTGCTGTTGTCTCGACTTTTGTCACGGGAACGCCTACTCTGCATCTCATTAGCGATATTTGCGGGGGTCCTCTGTGGCGATGTTTTTTGCGGCTGCTATCGCGGGTAAACTGGTGCTGTGGGCTGTTAACACCGGCTTGTGAATGGGGAGGTAAATTTATCACGACTTTGGCTGCGATAAAGTGCCGTTAATTCGGCGATGGCTCCTTGTGAATATGCCCCTTAGTGAGACAAAAGCAAAAAGAACAAATGATGGACAGAACACTGAACAATGCAAACATTCACCCCCAGTGAGAAAAATCTGCAGCAGCTGTTTTATAATGAGACATAATGACAGGCGTGACAACCAGGACGAGGGCTCTTTAGGGACAACACAGCAAGAAGTAGGGATGATAGGGGCAATCGGGCTTTCTTGTCTAGGTTAGAGCCCCTCCCAGGGAGTCTTAGGAACCAGAGGGTAGTAGGGGGCATCACTGTGTTGATGGGTCAGTAACAGAATTGGGAAGACTGCCAGCCAGTGGGGTGGGTGGCAGTGTCTGGAGACTTTCCCTTTAGGGAATGGATGGTAGTATGGGGTGATTTCTAGTTTCGCTGAATGGGTGGGAGAAGGGGGTGAGAGCCAATCTGGGCCAGTAGGTGGCACTACTGAGAAGGATAAGTCTGGAGGGAATGCAGATCCCTGTATAAGTATGGAGGTTGGGGAGGGCCCAGTGCCACAATGGAGAAGCTGGTGAATTTTTAGATCGATTCCGTATTGGTGGCCAGTGTTGAGGGCCTGTGTGGTGACATTTTCAGTGAATTCCAGTGTAATATGATACCACACAGGAAAAAATGCAATTTGGGAGGTGGGGGGTGGGGGTGGAAGGGTTTAGTGCCTATGTGAGTGAATGAACCCACTATCAGAGGTCATTTATTACACAATCCCAAATCTTCATGCAGGCAGGTGAATTCACACACACCCTCCGCACCCTCAAATATTCCCCATATGTCCCATTGTATATCTACCTCTCCCCGATAGGTTGACTCCCTCGAGATATTGCTTTGGGCCAGACTGCGGGTGGAAGGCAAGGATCACTGAGTGAGTTCAATCCCCAGAGCTGATTGATAGAGTTTCTGTGCACGATTGTTTGTCTTAATTTTTCCCTTGCTGCTTCCCAGTTCAACTGCTTTGCATGACGTAATATTTGTAAATAATCCCAATTATATTGTTTGCATTACAATATGACCAGTGTATTAATCTCCTCTGCATTTCAGTAGTCGTGCAAAGCGTTCGGGATCAAACAACATTAGCAGAAGCTACAATGACGCCCTTAAGAATGAGCTAGCTGGGATTTGTTCTGAAACCGGTCCCTGGTGGCTGGACCACCAAACCTCTGGTCAAAGCCAAGAAAAACAATCTCTGAAAACCAAGATCCGTGTTTATGAAATAATAATTTGCCACCTCACTGTGCTTCCTCTAACACACCCATATCTCCCGCATGGCTTGATTTATATTTGAAAGATGATGTTGGGGTGCAGATCACAGACAACTGAGTCACTGTCCCTGCAGTTTCCGCGCCCATGTACAAGCTACCATGTCAGCCTGCCAGACTGAAGCCTGCCACGGCCTACAGCCCGGAGACTGGATTCATGTGTGCATCCACCAGTGAGAGTCTGCCCTTCAGCCCTGGTGGAGCGGGTCCTTTTCTTCAAGCCCACCTCACAACGAACACTGCTGTGAAGTGCTGCGTGACTCCTCCCTGGATTAACTCCTCTCACACAATAAAATAGCTGGCGGCCGATTTATGTAAAAGTGACGGAGTGCAGTGCTGCAAGTCACCTTGCTGTGCTGCACCGCGTGACAGGGGAAGGGCAGGCATGTTCCATATTTAAGACGATAGGGCGCATTCCTGCCTTTTCCTCTGTGCTGGTGCCCTTTTGTCAGCCTAGCACCAACGCCGGCACCCTTGCACCATGATGCAAAGGTGCCTGCATTGCATGCAGGATTGTTTTTGTGCAGGAAAGGGTACCTTCCTGCAAATAAATATTGAGAGACTTATTTCTTTTTGTTGTGTTATTGTGTATGCAGAATGCAGCACACATAGAAAGAGGAAATAACGAGGAGAAATAAAGATATTTCTCCTTGTTACACCTCTCCTGCGAAGTCGTATCTTTTTGTTGCATTCCCAGGCTTACCAGTTCTGGTAAATCTGGGAATGCTTAGAAAACCCTGGGAGTTGCGAGGGAACACCCACACAACGCCCATGGAAAGCCTTCTCAGGGCAGAGTAAGGCAAAACAGCAATTTGCACTGTGAAGCCTTACTCCAGATTTATAGCGCCACTCAGGGTCACGGAAAGTGGCCTTGTGTGTCTTCATAAATCTGACTTAAGGTGTGCATCGTTCTTGCACCACGTTGCGTGGTGCAAGAGGGACGCAAACCAGCTTGTAAATAGGACCCCTGGGCTCCAGCACCTCTCCACCTGCTGCGCCCTCCACTGCCGCCCCGGGGGCCTTCCACCCTTGGCCATACTGAATGCAAGAAGAGCCTCAAGATGCTGTATCTCTGAGGCCTTAATCGATTGAAGAATGGAGCACCACTGTTTTACCAGTACTAACTCTGACCCAGTAGTTGGCAAACATTCTTTTTCTGGATCCTGCAGTGGGTCTGAAATTTCTGTTTGCAGCAAGACACAGTGTTTATGCCCTGTGTATGCATTGATGAGTGGGGTGGTTGGTAAACCAAGGAGAACTGCACCATACCCACTGACCACCTTTGGAATAAATGCTCTGTGAACTGATACAATGCCTATTTACACTTGGTGAAACAATACTGCCAAGACCTCAATCCTTCTGCTTGCTGGATTTGCACTCATCTTCCTACAGATCCACACAGAGTTGTGCCTTTGATTTCCCTGCCTTCTGACAAAGAAGAGCAGTCTCTCAAACTGCTTGTGCACAGGCACTTTCCTGATGAGTGGAATAACATTTTTGCTTAGGCCCCACTAACTTTAACTTTCCCAATCAGAGCATTTTACCTGCTGCTGTTCATCTTGCTTGCACATGCTCCGGTGCAGAATTGTAGTTATCACTGGTGCAGAAGGTGCACTGGCACTGGGGCACAGGGGCATGAGAGGTCCTTTTCACCCCATATGTGACTGTCTTTCAATAGCAAACAGAGGGTAGGGGCTCATTTTCCTCCTTGCATTAGGGTCCTTGGAACCCTTGCTATGCCAGGTGTAAGAAAGTGTTTTTTTTTTCACCAAGCAGGAACCAACACTGAATGTGTTATCTGAAATAACAAGATACACTCTGAGAAGCAGGAATCGAGTCAGGAGAAAACTTGTTGATTCATGATGGGACCTGACGTAAACGAGACAGGATCGGTGATACGATAGGGAGCCCTAGGATAGGAAATACCGACTGCATAAATGGACATTCTACAGAGAGGTAAAGAAGGGAATTCATGGCAAATCAGTTGGCACCAGTGTCAGTAAGTCAGAAGGTGTTTTTTTGTTAATCATATATTTGACATAGGGGGCATTCTGTCAACAAAGATCATAGAGTTCAGTTCACTGGTCCTTGGCACCTCTCTCGCTGTCCTACAGTTTAGAGTATTAGATATGAGAAATCTGTGTGAACTTAGGAGGTTCAGCTTGAGAAGGGCAGATGCAAGTTTGAGGCAATCATGTTTCCACTGTCCCAGTTGTCCAAAATTAAAGCAAGATCACCCTGGAGTGACTCTGTTGCTCACACTTTGTCCTTGATTTCATCCCACTTTTCCTCCGCCTTGACCACTCTTTTCCACGTTAAAGTTCCAGTGCTCTCTTGTCCTCCCTTTTCCTATCTACTGAAATGATTGCTTTTGCCTGGATTCATTAGACTCCTTCTTTCTCGCTTGTACCACCACCCAATGCTTGCCGACTGTGACCTATCCAGCTTACTTCTAGGGTGGCACCAAATACAAATTGTACAAAGGCTGATCCTGGATTTTCGGCAAAAGTCTCTATAAAAAGGTAAATCTCCTGAGCTTGTTTCGCCGGCTGTGCAGTAACTTAGGACTTTCCACACCCTTAATTTAATCGATCTTGGTAGTCTAAACGGGCTTCACTTGTATTCTGTTGACGTTATTGATTTTGGTCAAATACGTTTAGAGTGGACCTTACTCCATCAATGCGCTCAACAACCTCTCTTTTGTTTAATTCAAAGCTGCATGTTGTAGCCAATTACTCTTCTCTGCCAATTTATTTTTCACTTCACTTGGCACCACCAATCAAAACAATTGATTCATATCTGCCCACTTAGGTTTACACTATTTGAACACGGTCTGAAGCTCCTCATTTTCTCTTAGATGTTGGATAATTGTTTCATATTATTAGTAGTAAGGTATCTCCCACTCCCACACTCTGACCGCCACGCTTTCAGAATTCTCCTGTTTCAACTATGAAGCTCAGCAAGGTCCTTGGGTTGTAAGATCAGTGAGCATCTTTAATGCACACATTCATCTTTGTAAGATCTGTGCTCGAGTCTTGGCCCTCATACCTGACCTGTGCTTGGATCCTGGCACTCATGCCTATATTCATGCCTATCTTCCCCCCTTCCACATTATCTCTAGACCCCACTTACCTACGCCATGGATTACATTCACACTTATAAGTCCTGGGTCTCCCTCCCTTACCTACCTACACAAACTGGTTTCTACTTGTAAGGTTTTTCCCTTCAGAGTTCCCGGAGTGAATGATGTGTCCTACATCCCTTACCAACTCTCATACTGAAGGGGATTCTACAGGAGGCCTGTTGGTAGTCTCCACCCCCACAGGAGTTGTATACTACAAAGATTTACTGTCTCAATAGGGACAGGAAGAAAGCAAGGAGGATTCTAGAAATGCCAGCTTCCTCAGGAGCCCATCGAAAACTTCAGTAACGGAGACGTTTCAGCTTCCTAGCTGGCAAGAACACTGAGATAGGGCCGGTAGACATGGGGGGTGGGGGGGGGGGGGGTAAGCAATGCTGATATGCGTTACAAAGTTATGTAAAGTTTGGGACCCAAAAGGACCACAAAAAAAGAAAGGGGTATTAGCAGCAATCCAAATAATGATGTCAGATCCAGGCCTCCTCAAGCCAGTATAAAATGGTCATCAATACTTGGGCGACTCTCAATGTATTCTATTCTCTTGAACTTTATATCATAAGATGCAACAGTGTAAAAAGTTATTAAAGTAATATTTTCTCCTTTTTTTCACAGAAGCCGTTGGCAATGGCATCCCACAAGGTAAGTTTTTTGTTGTTCTTTACAAACTTTATGGCAGATTTGCTGATAAAAATATATTAAATCACACACACACATGCGAGACAAATTGCAGTTTTCATTTGTCAGTTGGTGCAGGTGTCATTTTTGTACTGGTCAGCTGGTACAAATGTCAGTATTAAATTGTATTGCACTGATGGTATGTAACCTAATCTGACCAGATCTCATTTAGTGATTAAATTTATAAACAGCCTACATGTCATCAAGTGTTTTATGTTTCTCCATTCTTGACTGAAAACCTCTAAACATATTTTTTTCTAACAAAGAGTTGATATTTAATATTCACTCCAAATGCCAGTTCCAAAATATCTTCCTTGAGTTATTACTACACTCCCTATGCCAAATGAGGCAAGTACATAGAAAGCCTAACTTACCTTTTTAATATGTTCGGCAAAAGCAATACCATTAGAGATGCACACATGATTTGACAAAATGGCCTCTATTCTGTCGAAATTAATCTTTCAGAAATTCCCCAGTTTGTAACACGTCCAAATGAAATGTCTTTGATCTCTGACATAACATAACCATTTCCAACTTCCACTCATCCCAGCTTTGAACACCCAAGGGGTGCGGAGTGGTGGATCATGGTCTGTTCTTGTCACGGTTCGTTTGTTTTTGTGTGGCACAGTCTGAAGTCAGTCCTTCCCACTCCACTGTACGTGAGTCAGTACAAGATGTAGAATTAAATTCTGGAGGAAGGGGGGAATGAGAACAAGAGGGAGATGAGACAACCGGTGCATCGGGGTTTCGTCAGGTGTCTGTCTTCAGACTTCTGAGATTTCGCAACAGCATTCTCACAAACCGATGTTCTCAGGTAGGTTAGCAGTACATGCATTTAAAGTTGTCGGCCTTGAGGAACCGAAACTGGAATTGTTGTAGGAAGCTGATATAAGGTGAAGCGAATTCCAGGATAGCAATCCTGGAAAAGGGTTTAGAGGAAAACAGCAACAAGCAAAACAAACAAGCCAAATAGTAATCCAGGGGCAGATTTACAAGCCCCTTGCGTGACTTTTGCGCCACCGTTGTGTCACTTTTGTGACGCAACGGCGGCGCAAAAAATGTGACCTATTTACAACGTGACGCATCTAGGAAGATGTGTCACGTTGTAAAGCCCTGCGTCACATTATACCTGCGTCAGGTATAATGTATGCAGGGTGGGCGTTCCCACGTAGGAAGGCCTCGTAAAAGTGATGCAGTGAAATCTACAAGAATTCACTGTGTCACTTTTAGGACACTACTGCGTCAAAGAGTGACGCAGTGTAGTAAGTATAGGCCGCAACACGCATTGCTGGAGTTGCGCCGCGCTTGCGACACGACTCCAGCAATGCGTGACTTTTCCGTCAACAGATGCGTCAGAATTTCTGACGCATCTGTCAATCCTTGCGCCATAGTGCGCCGTATTGTAAATACGGCGCATCCATGGTAGCGCAAGGGTGTCTCAGGGTGGCGCAGGGAAAGTGACGCATCTCTACAGATGCGTCACTTTCTTGTAAATCTGCCCCCCAAAGTCTAGTCAAATTCAGCCAGAAGCTCAAAGAACCAAGAGAGTTGAACAAGGGAGTAAAACAACAAAGGTGAGGAATGGACAACTGTGCACAAATTAGTACGTGAAGCGAAGGAGTCGATACAACACGGAAGTAGCCAGACACCTTCGAAAAGGAAGTGAACTCCTTAAACAACACCACTCTCTACCATACCCTGGAAGTCCCACCCCTTGATCTTCCCAGGCTAGTAGTCCTGATGCCCAGCCCCCAGCCGCCAGAGGTAGGTGTAGTAAAGGAAGATATGACACTAACGCCGGTAAGAGGGATGGAAACAGGATTTATTGGGAGCGGTGAGAAGAGAGAGCGGACGCCTCCAAGCCAGCACAACAACTGACTTGGAACCGAACGCCTCTCGGGTGACGAACCTAGAATGCAGTGACAATAGCGAGGCATAGTGTTCTAGAAACACTATTCCATGTATAACACATCTTCTTCCTTTCCTATAATAACAATATACATGCAGAAACAGAAGTGAAAAAGCAAAAGTAAAAACCAAATTAATAGCAAACAAAGTCTTTTAGGTAAGCTGGTTGCCTGCGAGGCCTGAGCAGACGTTGGGACGTTGGTGTGACGCCTTCAGTTGCACCGGAAGAGTTGGCGCCCAAAGGAATTATGGAATCTCCCCCCCCTACGATGGAGCCCGAGAAACCTCCCGAAGTCCCACCATCTTGTGCTAACAGGTACCCACTATTACCAGTACCTTCAGAACCTCCCCCGGGCTGAAAGGGGCTCTGACATTTCTTGTACAAGGCCACTCTTCGCAAATTCCAACACTCTCCATTGTTTAGGATAACTCCATGCTTGAGGATTTTCCTTATGGTGAAAGGACCTCTAAACTTTGAAAGACCTCTCCCTATTCTTCCAGATTTGACCTTAACCTGATCACCCACCTTCAATCCACACCTGGAAACCGTCAAATCCTCCACAATGTCTTGAGGGTGTTGAGGAGTGACTAAGCGTCTCATCCAAGAAGGCATCATCTTGCCACTTGGGGGCCTGCCTCGCATCAATTCAAACGGGGACTTTACCTCACTGCCATGTGAAGTTGAGCGATAGGCCCATACCATGTCGTCCACTAAGTCTCGCACCACTTTTCCACTGACCGTAGCCATCTGAATAATCCCCTTAACTACTTTGTTAGCTCTCTCACATATGCCATTTCCCTGAGGGTTGTAGAGGGCCGTGCGGTGATGAGCTATGCCGCATCTCTTTAAGAAAGTTTGCATATCTTTAGAGATTAGCTGAGTGCCATTATCAGTGATAAGTGTAGATGGTAATCCCTCTTCTTTAAATATCTTCTCTAGGAGTTTTATGGTGCGCTCGGTGGTGATATTGTTAGTGAATTCGACAATGAGCCATTTGGAGAACACGTCAATAACTACCATGGCGAATCTGTCCTCTTCACACATCTCACCCATAGGGCCTATAAAATCCAAGCAAATGGTATGCCAAGGTAGTTTGGGAGTCTCTATATGTGTCTCACCTGATTTTTGGCCAATTTTCAACCTTTTTCTCCTTCTAAACACAAGGAACACTTCTCCACCCACTCCACCACTTGAGAATCTATCCCTGGCCACCAAAAATGATCCTTCAAACGACGCTGCGTAAGTGTCTGTCCCAGGTGACCTTCGTGTGCCAACCCAAGTAACTTTCCCCTAATGCCAAAAGGTGGAATGAAAATTTCACCTTTGACTAGAACATGCTCCCCGCACAAGGACAGTTCGTCCAAGATTTTTGCATAAGGACGCACTGAAACTGGAAGACAACTCTCTCTTCGGGCCCCTGATTTAACTAACTTAACCACCTCCATTAACGTGTGGTCTTTTTGCATCTCGTGTTCCCAATCTTTGGCACTAAAGGTTCCTTCCCCGACCACAACTATGTCTTGTACAGAGGCGACAGCAATATCATCCTCTAATGTAGGTGTCATGCCCGTGGTGGTGCGCCAGTCGACAGACAACCTGGAGCGGCAATCAGCTTGTATGTTCCTCCAGCCCTGAATGTACTGAACCTGGTATTGAAAGCTCTGGAGTTTGGCTGCCAACTTGACTAACCTTGCAGAACCTTTACCAGTACCTCCCGGGGATAAAACCTTAATTAGAGGTTTATGATCTGTCTTTAGTGTAAACCTCGTTCCCCATAAGTAGGTCCTAAAGTACTCAACTGCCCATGAGGCAGCTAACGCCTCCCTCTCTATTACTGAGTAGTTTTTCTCTGAGTCAGTCAAAGTCCTTGAAGCGAAAGCTACTGTTTTTTCCATCCCAGCCTTTCTTTGAGAAAGTATTGCCCCCAGCCCTGTGGAGCTGGCATCTACTGTGAGGATGGAGTGGGAGTGAACATCAAAGATGCACCCCCTTCCACTCAAAACTAACACCTCTTTTAAGCATTGTACGTAAGCATGCTGTCTTATCCGAAAAGTTTTCTACAAACTTAGAGTAGTACTCTATTAGACCCATGAAAGAACGAAGTTGATCTTTATCCACCGGGGAAGGAGCAGATCTTATAGCTTTACACAAATCCTCTTTGGGGCGGATGCCCTCTTCGCTGATTGTGTAACCCAAATATTCTACTTGTTCTACCATAAATTTGCATTTGTCCTTCCGCAGAGTTAGACCTGCCTTGTTAAGTGTATTGAGTACCACCTTCAAAATTGTGTTGTGCTCTTCCACTGTCTGGCCGTAGACCAAAATGTCGTCTTGGAAATAGATGGTATTGCAAATCCCCTTAAAGAGGTCTGACACCAGACGTTGGAAAACGCTTGCGGCTGAGTTCAACCCGAAAGGTAGGCGTGTGAACTGAAAGGTGCCTTCCGGAGTTATGAATGCCGTCATTTGCTTTGAGTCCTCATGGAGTTTGATCTGGTGGTATGCGCTGCGTAGGTCGAGTTTTGAAAAGAATTTTGCACCTTTGAGTGTGGTGACCAGTTCAGTAATGTTGGGAAGAGGAAATAGGTCTGCTACCACTGACTGATTGAGGGTGCGCAAGTCCACACAGAATCTCAATTTTCCGTCGGCCTTCTTCGTGACGACTACTGGCGAAATCCAGGGAGATGCTTCTACTACTTCAATGACGCCAGAAGCAAGCATGTCTTTAATGAGGCTCTTAACCTCCTCTTTCACCACAATGGGAATCCGTCTGACTTTATGTTGGACTGGGATTGCGCCTTTTTTTAGGACAATTTGATGTACATAACCTTTAAGTAGACCCAATTCATCTCTAAACACCGCATGAGCCTCCCTCAGAATGTCTTCCAAGCTTTCATCTTGCACCACCATTACTTGCATAGGTGCTCGTGGGTTGACGATTATGTGTAAGTCGTATTGGTGTACCCATCCTAAAATGGGTGGGCCATGGTCAGCAACGTACACTTTACCATAGATGGACCGCTGCGAAAAGCATATATTAGCCTCAAAATATCCTAGAATATCAATGGTCTCTCCTTGGTAACCACCTGGAGATATGTCTTTAGGTAATAGGCTTTTATGACCCCATGTTTCCCTCACTAGGCATTTTGGAAGAATGGTGTATTTAGAGCCAGTATCCACCATCAATATTACTTCCCGCCCATCGATTATAAAACTCGCTTTGGGTCTGTTTGTTCTTTTATCTTCGTCAGATATCTCTTCTTGAGAAGTAACAACCAAAATCTTGTCGTTATGCATGTTATTCGTGGTATCGCTCACCACTTGAACGCTGGCAAAACTCTGTGTATTTTTGCTTCTACACATTCGTGCGTAATGCCCCACTTTCCCACATTTAAGACACTCTTGGCTGGAAGCAAAACAAAACTTTGAATCTGCGTTATGTAAGTTACTTCCACATCTATTGCACATTCTAGTGCTGACACCCCTTTGGCTCACCACTACCCTCGCGGTAGACGCCTTCTTGAAGAACTTCCTTTTATTCTTCACAACTGACACGCCATAGTCCTCCTCATCTTTTCGTTCGTGGACTGAAACCTCACTTATATCAGTACTGTAATTCCTTTTTTCAAGCTCCTTCATGCATCCCTCAGACTGCTCTATGACTTTCGCGAGATCAATGGCAACTTTTAGATTGGGGTTTTTAGCTGCCCACAAACGTTCTTGTATTTTCTTGTTACTACACTGGACTATCAATTGGTCCCTTATTAATTCCTCATTCATGGCGCCAAAATTACATTTTACGGACATTTCGCGCAACCTTGACACAAAGTCATCTATGGATTCCCCCATCCTTTGATGTTGGGTGTAGAACTTGTATCTATTGAGAACAAGGTTCTCCTCCTTTGTGTATCTTGCTTCAAGTCTGCACACTGCTTCTTGGTATTCGTCGGGTAGTGGTTGACCATTACCTTGTAGTGCTTGAGGGAGGAATTTAAATACCCTTTGTCCTTCTTTCCCTAAGATGCTCAACAAAATTGCTTTCTTCCTTTTGGCTGGAAATTCCTGCCCATCTAGAGCTTCTAAATAATTTTGGAACATAGGGTACCAATCTTCCCAAGCAATGTCAGGAGTACCAGGTTGCGCTAGGAAAGTGGGTGGTAAAGCTACTGTAATTTGGGATGTTGCCATATTGGTGTGTAAGACTATGGGAACCCCTGGGAACTCCCTAAGTAACAGCTACTATTATGTGACACTTAGCAGGACCCACGGTGATATCCCCGCTTTGAGTTCCACTGGATATCAACAGATGTCACTCAAGTAATATGCAGCAGACGTGCATATCGTCGAAGAGGTCGTAAAGAGGGTTATAGTTTATGTCCCTGGAAGCTTATGTGGAAAGGGGCTAATTTCTTTTAAGTCCCTGTGCTCTGAAGATTAAGGCTTCGCAGCGCTTTTAAGCCACTGTCACTCTGAGGATTATGGTTTCGCTGCGCTTACCGCTTAGTCACTGTGACGACCGCTTACTTCAAACACCTGTTTCTGTGGTGTTTCCTACTCGTTGCGGTACTTCTCCGGCCTCGGTGCTGGTTGCTATGGAGACGACTGGCTGTGGTGAATCTCAAGATGGCCGCCGACGTGCTGTGAGCGTGTGACGTGAACAGAGGGTTTTCACGTGATGGCGTGATCAGCTGACGCTCCTGCGTTCTGAGGAGACCTCGACCATCGAACCCTCTCCGCTGGTGGTGTGACGTCGGTAAGAGTCGCGTTGCTAGGCGACTCTCTCTCGATTGCCGTTGATCGCAATGCTGGGCCTGAATGTGGCTCTTCGTCTTGTATACAACTTCTGGAAGGACAGCTCTTGGGCAATTTTTGCACCCTCCGCTCTCTCCTTGGCTCACCGTGCTCTCCTACGTGTTCCCGGCTGGAATGTTCGGCCTGCGCTTCACTTCTTCTGCATTACTTGAGGTCGCTAAGTCGCCGGAGATCCTTGCACTGCGCGTGGGGTCCGTTGACCGTCGTCGCCAAATTGTAGTAAAGGAAGATATGACACTAACGCCGGTAAGAGGGATGGAAACAGGATTTATTGGGAGCGGTGAAAAGAGAGAGCGGACGCCTCCAAGCCAGCACAACAACTGACTTGGAACCGAACGCCTCTCGGGTGACGAACCTAGAATGCAGTGACAATAGCGAGGCATAGTGTTCTAGAAACACTATTCCATGTATAACAGTAGGCCTACGAGAGTCTCATAAGATTGTGTGCAATGATTCTCTTTTGTCTTTTCCCTAGTGCATGCCTCGATCTCCTCACTCCATGCTTATTACTGGCGGGTTTGTGAAAGCCAACAAACATGAGTTTGTTAGTATTCAGAAACTCCTCTAGGACTCTTTCCTTCCCTGGGAATTGTTGAAGATTTGCTCTAGCAAAGGGCTATAGTAAGTCTCCTTCCAGGGTGAAAACAGAAGCAGAACACTCCATTGCATGTTTTACTACTTCTGAATTCCAAGTACCCCTGGCGTAAATTACACAGTTGTGGAACAAATTACATCTGCTAGGTATCCTTTTGTGACAGCAAACAGGCACAAAGGGAAGCATTTTCAGCCCTAGGCACAGGTATACAGACTTGAATGGCTTCAAGAATTATTCATTAGGGAAGTTCAGTTGTTGGCGGGGTGGCTTTGCAATTACTATTAAATGCCGTTGGTGATGGAGATAGCTGTCACAAAGTTATTTGCTTCACATGGAATGGACTCTGCTGTTATTGTGCACCTATTGAATGCTTCATTTTTAAACTTTGTGGGGTGGGAAGGAAGAATCCCTATGCTTTCCCAGACATGGAGTGGATGTGGCCTAGGGCATTAACCTTGGCAGTGCCAATTTGGGTGCCTTGACCCTTTGCCAGCACTATCAGAGGACTAACTGGCAGTGAGGTGATCACCCTGGAGGAAGTTTTCACAAACAGATCATTGGCTCAGCACTGACACCTATGGGTACCAGAGTCCCTCAGTGGCCCATTTTGGGTGCATTCCACCCTCTGTTAGAGGGTGATACAGTTCACTTGAAGAAATTCCCACTTGCATATCATTGGCTCAGCGTTGCCACTGGTGGATGGCTATTAATATGAAATCGACTTTCTGTAACTGGTCTGGCACCAAGTCAAAAGAGTGAAGACCCTGGAGGAAACAGAGCTTTAGTTAGGGTCTAAATTGGTTACGAAGTGATAGTTCATTCCTGATGTTCACTAAACAAAAGTTTAATAGTGTACTATTTCTGACTGCGTGTACGCTTTATTTAGGAGTACCGCCTGCATGATGGAAGCCGCTAACTGGATGAAAGCAAACTGTACCAAATTCACCACTGACAAGACAGAGTCACACACATTCCATACATACACCGAACCAGATCAGGAGGATGCTTGTTTTCTTACATTCCTCCTAAAGTGTGAAACGACCTCCCACTCCACACCAGAGCCTCTTCCTCCCTTCTTCAATTCTGCCTTTCAATTAACCAACCTACCCAAAGCAAAGCTAAGCACACACACCTGCTTAGTGGCAGAATACCATAACATAACATGACAATACCTCCTTATGAAATTAAACAATGTTGGTTCTCAACGACAAAAGGTATGATTGGAGTTAATAATTGTCAAGTGGCGTGTTAGTGATCGTTTGCGCCTGTTCACCAATTGAGGGTGCACCATGGCCAAAACATGGACAGGGCACTTTTTATGTAATACGACCCCTGATGTTTAGTATGATGTTGACTAAAATGTTTTGAAACCACTCTGCTATCTTTTTACTTTCAACAAGTATAAGAGCTATTTCATTGTAAGAATATTTTGATCGACTGTCTTTTCTTTACTTTTTTTTTTTTTACAAAACTTGCAAAGACCTAACATCTTAATCATAAAACAAGTTAACATTTAACAGTAAAGTAGTCCCTTCAAATAATGAATTAAATTGATTAATTTAATTAAGTAAATGGAGGCTGTAGAATTCATATTGTGATCTTTGTAAACCTCTGAACAAACTTGCCTATTTGCATGTCTAACACCATTCCAGAATCTGCGCTTATTTTAAAGTATCATATCTTGACCAACAAGATTAGTTTACTTCATATGCTTCTCTGCATGTTATTGTGGGAGAAATCAGTGTCGAACATAGTTCACTTTATTTTTGTAAAGCTTATTTTTACATTTCCGAAAACATGAAAAAAGTTGATTCAGAATTGAAGAAAATGGAATATAGCTGCTTAGTAGAAACCCATCCACTTCATATGATCCTGAAAGCAATGGGCTAGTTGAGAGGTTCATCAAGACTGTTAAAGGCATGATCATGGGCCTATCAAGTCCTTGAGGTAGAAGTGAGGCGTTCTCTTGCCATGCCTTAGAGGGGGTTGGCTTCAGCCCCTTTCAGTTCCTGTATGAACACCCGGTGCAGGGACCTCTCAGTCTGGTCAAGGAGGGATGGGAGCAAACTCCCAATAAGGCCCCCCCCAGGATGTGGTCCGCTACATGCTGGCACTCCGGACCCAGATGAAGCATTTCTGGAAGCAAGCTAAGGCGACTCTAGAAGCCAGCCTGGAGGTGACTCTGGTTGAGATTCAGCCTCTCCAAAAAGTGTGGGTGATGAAGCCTGTGGAGCCCAGCGCCCTATAAGACTGTTGGTCTGGTCTCTATCAGGTGAAAGGTTGCAAGAGAGAGGTCACATACCTGGTGGACATCAACATTCCCAGGATCCCTTTAAGGGTTTTGCATGTCAATCGCCTCAACCCCCACTTTGAGAGGTCTGAGTTAATCATGCTCTTGGTCACAAATGATGGAGTGGAGGAGGAGAGTGAACCTCTCCCAGACCTCTCTTCTTCCAAGGAGCAGGAAGGGTCAGTGGAGGGTGTCACCCTCTACCCTACACTAACCCTCGACCAACAGAGAACCTGCCGCCAGTTGTTGGGGCAATGTGCCTCTTTATTCTCCCTTACCCCAGGACTCACTACATGACTCCGGTGACAGCACACCAGTGAACAGTACAATCTACCATTGTCTGATACAGTGAGAGCCAGCATTAAGGAGGAGCTCTCCAAGGTGCTGGAGTTAGGGGTTATTGACCCCTAGACAGCCCTTGGTCCAGCCCAGTGTTGTTCGTCCCCAAGGCTGTCCCTCCAGGTGCCACCCCAGAATTTAGGTTCTGTGTGGATTACTCAGTGCAGTCACCAAGACTGATGCACACCCCATCCCCAGAGCTGATGAGCTCATAGATCGGTTGGGAGCTGCCAAGTTCCTCAGCACGTTTGACTTAACATCTGGATACTAGCAGATTGCATTGAGTGAGGGGGCTAAAGAGAGGTCTGCGTTCTCAAGCCCAGAAGGCCACTTCCAGTTCTGAGTAATGCCCTTTGGGTTGAAGAACACACCTGCCATCTTCCAGAGGTTGGTCAACCAGGTTCTGGCTGGGTTGGAGAACTTCAGTGCCACCTATCTAGACGTCATTGCGGTCTTCAATTCTAGCTGGGAGGACCATTTGTGCCACCCCAGAGAAGTTTTTCAGGCTCTGCAGAGGGCAGGCCTGACTATCAAGGCCAGTAAGTGCCAGATAGGGCTGGGTTCAGCGGTATACTTGGGCCACCTATTAAGAGGGGGCAAGGCGCTCCCCTCCAGGCCAAAATCCAAACCATTCTGGCTTGGGAACCCCCGAAACCCATAGCAAAGTGAGAATCTTCTTAGGCCTCACTGGTTACTACAGGAGATTTGTCAAGGGGTATGGCACCATTGTTGCACCCTTGACAGAGCTGACTCCTAAGAAGCAGCCATGTCACCACATCAGGTGATCTATACGGAGTTGTGCCAGAACGCTTTTGACACCCTGAAGGAGGCCATGTGCACAGTACCCATGCTCAAGGGTCCTGACTTTTCCCAAGAATTTATTGTGCAGACAGATGCCTCAGAACATGGCAAGGGGGTGTGCTCTCACAGTTAAACGAAGAGGGCCTGGGTCAACCTGTAGCCTTCATCAGTAGGAAGTTACTTCCCCAGTAACAGAGGTGGAGTGCAATAGAGAGGAAAGGCTTTGCAGGGTTTGGGTGCTGAAGAAGATGAAGCCATAGCTGTTTGGTGCACACTCCAAGATTCAGACAGACCACAGACCCTCAGAAGGTTAATACAGATGAGGGGTAAGAATCCCAATCTGTTGAGGGGGTCCATCTCTCTACAGGAAATTAACTTTACAGTGGAACAGCGTCCTGGAAAAGACCACGCAAAAGCTGATGCTCCCTCCAGGTTCTTCCGCCTTAGTGAAGACAAATCCCAAGGGGTTGGGTAATTTTCCCCAATTTCAGCTGGGGAGACACGTTTTAGACCGGGCAACCTTACCGTGGTTTTCCCAGAACCTTTTGCTTTCAGACCTCCTGTTTTGCTGACTTCCTTTTGCTGGCTTTAGGCCTCTAACCAGCACTAAAGTGCTTGTGCTCCTTCCCTAGAATATGGTAACATTGGGTAACCCAATTGGTGTAATTAATTTACTTGTACGTCCCTAGTAAAGTGGCACTACTACATGAGCCCAGGGCCTGTAAATTGAATGTTACTAGTGGGACACGCTTCTGCATTAACGCGGGCACCACCTAGAGGAAGCTTCGCTCCCCCGCAGCCATTCCATGACCCACGACGGTTTGTGTTGGGTTTCTCTGCTCCCTGTGACCTCCTGGCACAGAGAGCTTTCTGTCCTGATTTTCAGTGCATCATCTGAGCGCCAACCTTATTCCAATGAGCCTTCTGGGCCCCACACACTCACTAACACTCCATCCACTTGCAGAGTTGTGCCACACAAATTAGGATATTTTATCCTCTCTGGTTGAAATAATTTACTCTGTAGTGTGACCGGATGGCATACTCAACCAACACCTTTGGCTATAGGATTAATTCCCCCTTGACGTACTCCATGTTCCTACTCTCCTTGTGGAGTCCTTAGTCCCTTCTGAGCACCGGCATGCCATTTCAGCAGTTCCAAATAGTTCGAGGACAACCATCAGACAGCAATCAATCATTTCCATGCATTTTTGTCCTGATGATGACCTGTAAATAATGAAGGTCGAAACTCAGTCGACACAAATCAGCGGATTCACGGTCTCTAATTTATAACATGATTTTGTAAAAGCCTACTATTGCTACCTCATGTTTAATATCAGTTGAAATTAATGCCCGTTCACTGTCATTTTCACATACGCCGCTCACTGTTTCTCCACGAGCACTATGTTTACTATATATTTACTACACATTATCAAAGTAACGTTGATGCTGCCTCTAAGCTCTTTTTGTTTACCTTTTGAAATATAACCACAGTAATTAATCATTGGTGCTTCTAGTTTTTCTTTATAATTTACTTATTGTTTCCAAATTTATCATGTAACTAATACCTGTTGAGACATTGTTGTATGTCACTACTAGTGGGCCTGCAGCACTGGTTGTGCCACCCACTTAAGTGGCCCTTTAAACATGTCTCAGGCCTGCTGGTGCAGCCTGATTTTGTGCAGTTTTAAATTGCCATTTCGACCTGACAAAGTAAATCTTTTGCCAGGCCCAACCCTACCTTTTTAATACATATAAGTTACCCCTAGGATAGGCCCTGGACAGCCCAGAGGGCAGGGTGCAATGTACTTAATAAGTAGGACATGTACTTTTAAGTTTTACATGTCCTTGTAGTGAAAAACTGTTTTTTCGCCGGCTTGCTTTCCAGGGAGTTCCCGGTCAAACTCTGTAAGTCGGACCTCTGGACATTTTCAGCGGGACGAACCAGCAGGGCAGTCCGGCTCGCGGTTGAAGGTCGCCGGCTTGGTTCTTGCTGTTGAGTCGGTCCCCCTGTGGAGCTTTTTTTCAAAGTTGTCCAAAGTTCTCCAAACTTCTGGAACTTCTTCCTGAAGTTCCCCTGGGGGTCTCAAATTTTCCAAAACGTTCTGGAATCTCCAAGATGGTCCCTGAAAGGTCGGGACTTCAGTTCCCACAATCCACTTGGACAAAACCCTTACAAAACTACTGGACGCACTCCAGACTGAGGATTCTTGGTGGTGATGGTCCAGGTGAGCTCTCTTAACATGTAAGTTGCAGGGAGTCCACTCTTTATTCCTCTTGAAGCAAGTTAGATCCGCAGGGCTGTAGTTCCAGATTGTGCAGCAGGTGTAGTCAGTCCCTGGTTGGTGCAAATCAAACTTCCAGCATGGACCCTTCTTCTTCTCTTAATTTCTAAGCAGCAGATATGAGAGGCTCTGCCCTCTCAGACACCTATTCAGTGTTCTCTGGGGTCAATGCAGAGGGCACTCCTATCCAATGAGGTGCAGGGCAAGACCCCAGAGCATGACTACTTCCTCCAAAAGTGTGGCACAATGGTCTCCCAGAAAGCAATATTCCTCCAAAATTCAATATGGCGGAAGTCTCAGCAAAGGAGCAAGAACTAGCTAATCCAACCTCTAGTACGGCTCAATTCCATAGCTCTCCTCCCTCTGACATCTGCAAATTCCTAATTAAGCCTGCAATCTGGCTGGGTTCAGAGGGGATGGGGGTAGATGGACCTGGCCTTTTCTGCTGGTCCCCTTCTTCCTTTGAAGCTCATGGTTTATGACCCCTCACCCCTGCTTTGCATTCCTGTGTAGCAGTGCCCTCTCCTACCAGATAGCCTTTCTCCCCGGGTGCCACTTATCACCTCATCAAAGCAGCCTGGCTAATCCTGTTAAATCTGACCAATCATGGGAGACCACAGGAAGGCTGCATCTTGGCTTACAGACAAGAAAGTCTTATAACTTCTTTTCTGTACATGTCAGGATAAATTCAACAATAGCATATTGTTGGATTTATCAATACCAATTCTCCTAAGTCCTTGAATGATATTTTTCGGTAATCCTTAGCGTTAGTTATGAGTTCATAAACTATTGCCATATTAATCTATGTGGCTGGGGATTTACAGTGGGGAAAATGAAATGTCCAATTTTTCCAACACCAGGGCCTATATAACATCTTTTATAAGGACCCTGCTTATAGCTTCCTGACCACCTCCCCCTCCCCTGGGACACCTAGGGGAGACTTTAAGGGTTCTGAATATGCAAAAATAATATAGATCCTCACTCCACAGTGCTCCTAGCACACAAGTCAATTTTGGGAAGCACTTTACTACAATGAGGTAAGTGAAATGTGCAAGTTCTCTATCCCCAGGGCATATAAAACATCCTTTATAAGGACCCTCCTTATAAGTACCTGCCCCCATTTCCCAACTCCCCTGGGACACCTAGGGAAGACACTGGGGGGGTCTTCCCTAGGTTCCCTATATGCCAAAATATTTTAGTTCGTCATTTTTTAAATGCCCCTACCACCAAAGTCCAGTTTGGTCACAATTTACATTTAAAAGGAGTCCTGCTTTTAAAATGGCCTCAGGCTCTCAGCAGTGCACACATGCAAGTGCAGAAAGGGCTGCTGGCCTCTCAACTGCCATGCCCTATTATAACTAGGGACTTAAAGGTAGTTTTGACCCCCCCTGCCCTATTATGTACTAGGGACTTATAGGGTAGGTCCTGCCAATCATAGAGGTACGTCAACACATAGTGTACCGTGATGTGTGTGTGTGTTTTCACTGCGTTTTCACTGTGGTTTCACCATAGCACTGGCCCAGGGCCTGATTAGGCAGAGCCCAGGGACAATCAGAGTCAGTCACCACCAGCACCAGTCAGCAAAAAATGGGGGTGCCCAGCTCACATGATGACTTTGCAATAGGGTAGCAAACACCAGACCAACTAGCTGGTTTGGAGCAGTGTTGCATGAATGATGGGACCAGAGGCTGTGTCCAAAGAGTTCTGTCTGTGTTACCCATATGTTGTACCCATTAAGATCTGCTATATGTAGGGTTGTCGTGTGAATGAGAATACGAGGAGGCAATGCAATGTTTAGAATCAGAAATGCATGGAACCTGCAAGAGTCATTTGGCTAGTCAAAAAATATTAAACATTTATCTAATAAACAACTCACGTTGGTTACCCTCCTTTCGTGCATGGTCCATTAAAGGTAAGGAATCTTGACAGGTGGAACCAACTCTCCAGAAGTGCAGCCCCTTTGGTGTTCCCCATCTGTGTCATCTATGGAGTTGCACTGTTGAGCGCCCAGAAGGTTGGAAGGTGTGACAAGTTGCATGTTGAATGAATAGTTTAGGATTTAACAGGAGGCAAATATGGTACTCCACTGGGTTGGATTCTTGGCTGATGCAAGCCTGAAAGGCCTGCCTGACAGCTATGTTTAGCCCAGAAATGCACCACCCATTGAGTCCAGGACACCCTCAGTTAAATCCCAGCAAGCCTATGGGACAGACCTAGGTACCTGCGCTTAAAGCAAACAGGAAAGCCTCTGACTCCCTCTCCTAACTCCTTCCAAAGCTAGTCCACATCAACCCACAGAGGATTAATGAAAAACGTCGCCTCTTCTGGGAAAATCTGCTGTTAGCCCCTGTGGTCAGATGCTTCTTCAAGTCTACTGTAGCCCTTCTTCTAAAAGGAAAGAGATTTCATAGAATTTATTGACAGGTAGATATCATCTGAGAGGGAACTACCATGACAGGATACCTTTGTTCAGAAAAGGCCATAAAACTGGTCAGCTAGAGACCTCTCCACAGAAACCATAATAAGTGAAAAACAGTAATTTTTCCTGTGCCCAAGGAGAGCCATATGGAATGAAGCCACTGGTTCAGACTGAAATTTGACAAAATTGCAAAAGTAATTTTTGAGTGAAGGTAATAAAACTCGGATCTGTCAATTGAACTGTATTTTCCTGAGCGACATAGGTGCTCAGTTAATGACATTTGTGATATTTTAGCGAAAGTAGCTTTTAGACCAATACGTCACTTGTAAATTGAAGCTTGCTCAACAAATGGCTCTTTGCCAATGTCAGTTCTTTGGTTGGAAGTAGAAAAAACATTTTACTTTTACAGAACTGAACTTTAAGCAACTATGTATAACTTTTAAATGCATGTGCATGGCTGGCATGCAAAGTTGTCTATCTGCCATATAAAGCAAAAAAAGATTTTACACTTAGGGGCCGATTCCGATCTCGGCCGGTAGGGCACCGAATCGGATTCGGCTTTACCGGATCCGATTCGGACGCCCTGTTTCCGACCGATTCGAACACCCGTCCGCGCGAGCAAGTACGATGCGAGCGTACGCGAAATCCCCGACCGACTCGTTCCCGGCTCCGAACCGCTCCGACTGACTCGACCCACGCAATGGAGACGTTCCCCGACCGGGTAAGTACTATGCGCGCCTCGAACAGTCCGACCGACTCGCGCCGTCCGGCTCGAAAGAGCAGTCGGAGCCGGACTTCGGGGGTCCGTGTCGGACCCCCCTGTACGCGTAGCCGCGTGAGTCGCACACAGGGGGGACCCATGGGTCCCCCCTACACATGCATGTATGGCGCGAGTCACACCGACGCGTACCCGCTGTGGGGGGCGCCCTTGTTTGCGACGCACCCATTGAGTCAATGGGAGCCCGTGTACGCGTCGTACGACCGGCTCCCATTGACTTCAATGGGAGTCCGACCGAATCGAGTCTGATAGCATGCGTCCGCATCGTACTCGTTCGGTCGGACTGCTAGAGTCCGGTTCGGTCGGATATCTCTCCGAATCCGACTCGGTCGGAGAGATTTCCGTCCCGAATCGGAATCGGCCCCTTACTTTTGGTGTACATCTTTGGTCTTTTGCGTTGCATGGCTGTTTCCAAGCCCATATTTCAGGTATGCTCCAAATGTAAATGGGAGTTTTGTCTCTAGGCATACAAATACTCTTATTAGTGTCACCGTGTACACAGCTTGGATGGTACTCAATGGTACTTTCTTCTGTTTCAATAAGCCCTGATTTCAGTTGTGCATACTGAGAAAACAGATCCGAGCACAACACAGATGTGTCACAGTCAGCCTATTTTTAAGTTTTGTCTGCAGGCTCGTATTTGAAATTTGACTTTTCTGCAGTTCACACCATTTGCGGGCATATGACAGCTGACTTACAAAAAATCAAATAAGCCAATTTAATTATAAAAACATTTTTATGGAAGGACACATGCAGTTCGGAGCTGTTTAGCTGATCTAAAGCCAATAAGGCAAAATACTAGTTACTTACTCATGGTCTAAAAATCTAAAGTAAATTCAGACGAAACATGATACTAGAGAAGATTTCATTCACTTGGGTACCTATTCGCAAGTAAATTTACTCTTACACTTTCAAGTAAATGTACTACTTTTGGCTATACAATAAATGAGTAAAGTTACTCAAAAGTGTAGATTTACATGTCCCCACCCCATAAAATAGTGGGTGAAATTAGTAAGAACGTCAAATATGACTATAAAGTTACTATGAGTAGTGACTGTATGACCCTATTTGGTGTTCCACACATTTGGCAGAGAACAATACTATCGGGAAGGAGTTCTTCCTATGTTAAGGTATAGGGAAAAGTTTAAAAGTTTATGAAACTTTTTTTTTTTTAATTAGAAAATATTTTTACATTAAATAATAATGTTAATTCATTTTGTATATTTATTTTAATTATAGAGCAATATAAAATGTCTCAGAATAACTTAATTTTAAATTAAAAATTTAATATTGTGAATATATTAAATTAAAATAAAAGTATTTTTCTGGAGATTAAATTAAAATAAATCCCACCTAAAGTAAAAAACAAATATATTTTTTATTAAGTATTACAAAATATTAAAAGTTATATATAGAATTAGTTACAAGTATTTTAAGTATTTTTAATACATATTATTGTTACATTAATATTTAAATTTTGAAAATGTTCTTTAAAAAGTTGAAATAAATTAATAATTATGTTTTTGTTATAGATAATATTATTATAACATTAAATAAAATGTATTTATATTTTTAAAAAGTTTAAATAATTTAATTTACTTAACCATTATTTTCTATGGAGTTTTATTTTAAGTCCCTTCCCACATTATTTTCTAAGAGCTGGAGTGCATTTACGTCCGTTTTAGGTCCTTTTTAGGTCTTGCCTTAGATAGCTCATGTGCTGTGGCTTGTAAGGCATTTTGTTAATTAGGAGGGGCTTAGAGCCTGCCCATTGCTTACCATTTGTGGCCTCATTGCCAGTAACATTTTCTTGCTTCTCCTTGGTAGAAGTGTGCCAATTTCATTTTCTCTTCATGCGTTTGTCTCTTCCCTGAAGCATGGACCAACTACTGAGTAATTGCTTGATTAGTATCCTTCTGCTGATCGCTTTAGGATTGAGGTACTATTCTTTCTTGTTGCTTCAACCTGTCATCGTTGCATCCTCGTTGTCATTGCTTGCAGACTTTGGCATTGGTACTTGCACCCGCCTGTTTCCCATCATTATTATCTGCCCGCCACCCCCGTCATTGTCGCTTACCTCTCTCCCCTCTGTCATTGTTTCTTGCCCTCCTGTCGCTGATGTTTGCACCCCTTCCTCCTTCCCATTATTGTTGCTTGCATTTCTTGTCTTCGACCCTTTTGTCGTTGTTGCGCGCCCTCCGATTTATTTTGTATGCACCCCCTCCACCCTTCTCTCCTCTCCCACTTCAATCATTGTCGCTTGCCATCCCCTCATTGTTTTTGCCTCCTCCTGTCGTTGTTGCTTGCCTCCTCTCCCTCTGCCAGAAAGGAAAGCAATACGACGCTGCCGCGTCCCAGCATTTACGATGTCTCTGCCTCTACCTTTCCCCTCATTGTTGGTTGTGCTGGAAATAAAAGCGGTATGATGTGACCAGAAAAGACAGAAGAGGTGGAGGTAGATACCTCCACACATATATGTGTGAATAGCATTTTGTAGTACATTAGTAGTATTATTGTAGTACTACCAGGGTACTACAAAATGCTGTTTGTGAATAGGCTCCTTAGTATATAGTGTAGTATATAGTTAGAAGTTCGTGGCTAGCCATTGTGCTGGGACAAGAAATGCATGCAACTAAACACAAACAAAATACAGCCTACAAAACATTGCAAATCCAAATATGCTTATTGTATGCATGCTCAAATTTTTGTAGCAATATATTGGAGCAATACATTTAACATGTATCAGATGCTAAAAGAACACAGTGCAATTCCACGACAACGTAAATCATGGATTGATCTGTTATCGTTTGTGTTCTCGACAACTAGTTCAGCTACAGTTCTGTCGTCATTTCCATAAAGCTGAGAATTGTATTAAAATAACAATTGTAATAAAGTGAAAATTTGTCTCTATTTTCGAACAGTGACCTGCAGAAACCGATGCTATGATCAAAACGCAGGAGGGCCGAATGACTGCCAGTGTGATAGTCAGTGTACAGTGAATGGAAACTGCTGCTGGGATTTTGAGGACATTTGCCAGAAACCAAGTATGTTCCAATCAAACTATTTATTTCTGTCACTTTTAATCAGTGAACTATTCCTAATTTACAAAAGAAAGGTGTCCGTATTACATATTTGTAAAGGTGTGCTGTTTTACTACACTTATGTTTTTTATTATTTTTTAAGGGAGGGAGGTTCAAGTACATACCAAAGTCCAACACAAGTTACAAACACAAGCTTAGTCGGGCACCTGACAGAGACATGGCCTATTAAGCCATTTCTGTGATGTCAAGTCTCCAATTAAATATTTTTCAAGCTCAATTAAATGCTAAAGCATCCATCCTGTCAATGCTGTCACAATAGGTTTTACAATCCAACCAGACTTTATGAAACAAAGGGTCTTTCTTGAACCCTTACTAAAACAGTTGAATGCTGTGAGCTCCATTGCTCAAGGCCAGTAAAAGGCTGATACAGACCTTCTGCTCCAACATTTAAATATTTGTCTTTCTGTTTCTCCATTTTCAATTTAGAACATTCCACTTTGGGGCTTGGGCTTTTCACAACCATTATCACCCTAGGCAGCAGGCTATAATTCTATATTATTGGTAATAGTTGACTGTAGATTGAGTCAGTGAACCAGGGGGCATACAACAACCAGTCTTCTTGTTCCCAGTAAAGATTTTTAAGAAACAACCTATTACTAAAAGGTAGGTTCTGAAAAATCTGCATTGTAGTTGGCCAGAATCCGAACTACCTCATCAATATAAATGAGGAAGGTCACAAATTGCGGCTCACTACAATTGGATGCCAACACAGGGATGTTGGCCTGCTGGGGTCAGCAGATCACAATGTCTGTGATCACTTTTCAATAAAGTAAACATTTTTAGGCCTGGCGTTAACCAAGACCTATTGATTTTACTAAACTGATAGGTATGACATACTTCAAGAGGCTTTCAGCCACCTCTCTTCACCCATTGGTCTGTTGTTGTGTCATTCACATTTTGCTTTCACCCACTGCAGAATACAGCATGGGGCAATGGGTCAGCCTACTTAAGCCACTAGTTAACTTTGCTTTGAGTGACTGCATTATGCTCCTTCACAAAGAGGACATTCGTAAACAAGGTAGTTCCCTTCAGTGCCAATGTTTTAATTTTTACTCTATAATTACTTTAGTGCTGTCATCAAGTTTGAAATGTAAGCACACAGCACATTCCATCTTTATCAGTACCCATCTTCTGCCAATGCTGTTGAAAATTTATTTTGGAGTGTTTCACATCAACTCAAACAAACTTTGAATAAAAGCTAATCATTGTGCTCTACCTATCTTTGCAACCCCGTCTTTCTTCTTTTTTTCTCTCTTTCCATCTCTTTTGCCTTCTTTTCTTCCTCCTTTCCCTCCACATCTTTTGCCTTCTTTCTTTCCTTCCTTTCCTTTTTCTCTTTTGCCAATTTCTTTCTTTCTTTCTTTTTCCTTTCTTTCTTTCCATCCTATGCACTAAAAGGCCGGCTCGTAGTTGGTCGGAATCCGACCAATCTCATCAACATAAATGAAGAAGGTCACAATTTACAACTCACTACAATTGGATGCCATCACAGGCAGGGATGGTGGCCTGCTGGGGTCAGCAGACCACAAAGTCTGTAATCGCATTTCAATAAAGTAAACTTTTTTAGGTCTGTCGTTAGCCAAGGCCATTTGATTTCACTAAAATTATATGTATAATATACTTATTTAAAAGGGCTTTCAGCCACCTCTCTTCATCTATTGGTCTGTTGTGTCATTCACATTTTGCTTCCGCCAACAGCAGCGTACAGCATGGGGCAATGAGTCACCCTGTTTAAACCACCCGTAAGCTTCACTTTGAGTGACTGCATCTTGTCCTTTGCAAGGAGCACATCGATAACACATGGTAGTTTTGGTCAGTGACAGTTTTTTTTTTTTTTGCTTTAAAATTACTTTAGTGCTGTCTTTGTGTTTGAAATGTGAGCACAGGGTACATTCCAACTTCATCAGATCCTATCTCATACTAATGCTGTTGTAAATTCCTTTTGGAGTGTTTCACAACAGTTCACACAAACTTTAAATATAAGCTAAACAATGTGCTCTATCAATCTTTCCAACCCTGTCTTTCTTTTTCTTTCTTCTCTTTTGCCTTCTTTCCTTCCTTCTTTTTTGACTTCTTTACTTCCTTGCTTCCCCATAGCCTTCTTTCCTTCCTTCTCTTTTGCATTTTTTTTTACTTCCTTCCTTCTTTCTTTTCTTTCTTTCTTTCTTTGCTTATTTGTTTCTTTTTTTCTCCTTCTTTTTTCCCCTTTTGCCGTCTATCTTTCTTCCTCTTGTGCCTTCTTTCCCTTTAGGCCTTCTTTCTCTTTTACATTCTTTCACTTTTACATTCTTTGTTTGTTTATTTCTTTCCTTTTTTCTCCTTTGTCATCTTTCTTTCTTTCTTCCTAGCTTCCTTTCTTTGTTTTGTTTGCCTTCTGTCTTCCCCTAATCCCATTTTAGGAGTCGTTATAAAGTTCCCGAGTACTAAAATGAGTTGAGTACAATGCTAAAAGCAGTTTTTCGTTCACAAATTCAGAATCAGAGGGTTTTCGACTGAAACACTGCTTTATGCATCTGACCCCAATTGTTTTCCTTTTGAATAACACATTGTAGCAGTTTACCTGTTTTTTCTCACATAGAATGTTCCAGTGTCATTATGCAGCTTTAACTCTTAAGAAGTCTTAACATGTTCTCAACGTTGGTTTGAAAAGAGTTCGATTCACTTTGAAGCTGGGAGATCTGCCTCGGTGCGCCTTGGTGGGTCATTCCTTTTTTATGGATAAACTTGGAAATTGAAGCTTATCTGTACCCGTGTCTGACACTCACTACATAATTTTGTTGGTGAGAACACGTGAGCATTGGCATTGCTGCCGCAGCTTGAGGATACCGCATGCAGCGCTTGCTCAGATATCTACTGAGCAAAAAATCCAACTTGGCTGACAAACCTGACTCCAACAGTGGGCTGGGAATCAAAGACATTTTAAGGCATGGGCAAAGTGGGCTCTGGCCCAGGGCCCCAGCTTTACAGGGGGCACCTGTTAGATCCCGCTCTGTTCTACAGAGAGTCTTGCCCTGATGACCTTGAATAATTCTTAAACAGATTGTTTTAGATACTGCTTTGCTTTAATCTATTTTTAATGCGGGTGATGTGTGAGTGCCTATTGCAGACATTTTGCAGTTTCTTTCAGATCAAAACAGGACCTCACATATGAGAAATGGGGGATGTCATAGAGATTATTTTCAGTAATATTAGTGAGCAGCTGCTGTGTTGCAATATTGAAAACACACATCACTATCCCTGAATATTAAATGTAAACACATGTAGGGCCTAATTGTGAGTTTGGCGGTCCTCCCACGGAGCGTCACGCCAGCGCCCAATGGGAGGACCACCAAACCCGTAGTGAATGCAGTTTGGACAGACAGTGCTGCGATGGGCCCACAGCGGTGCCTTTCTAAGGATCAAAGAAGAGCCTTAGAAAGGCAACGCCGTGAGCCCACCGGAGCATGTTCTTGTACTGGAAGAAATGCACCATGTTGTGCATTTCTTCTTGTGCAGGAACTTGGGGGGTGCAATACCAGGGTGGCTCACCATCTACACTCCCTGCATGCACACCCAGGCCTAGAGGCAGGATGGGGCCCTGTAAGGGTCCCCTGATTAGCCTCTCTGCCACCCTTTGAATGGTGGGCTCACCGCCATGGAAATACTGGCGAAAAGGCAACTAGTAATATGCTTGGTGGTGCCGCACCACCACCTGCCTGACTACTGTGCCACCACTGTGGTATCACGGATGCCTGGCAGTTTCAGCAATCCTGTGGCGGTCTGATTGCCACACTCGTAATTTGCTGCACGGTGTAGCAGTGTGGCGGTGGCAGGACCGCCACCACGGGTTTGGCAGAACTCATACTTAGGCACTTCGAATTTTTACAAGCGTGATTGTGTATTGTCAGTTAGCTGACCAAAGAGGGAATGAAAGAGATGAAATTGGATCATAAATTCAAAACAGTTTCGAACAGAAGCCCCAAAAATCCTTAAGATGTCTGCTGGGAATGCAAACATTCTGCAGGTTGTGGGCTCACCGTTTACAACCGAGGCTGACTAAATTTTCCAGACATGGCAACAATACCAGTTGAATGAAAGACGCTGCACCACCTGCACGTCAGACCTCGCTGAAGGGCACAAGGAACGTCAGAGAAGATATTCATAGGATGCGGCGGCTGCTTCTGGTCAAGCCTTCCTGTGAGAGATCCATCACGTGTGTTCAGACCTGGCCGCTGCGTCTTTGGTGCCGCGGGCGGCACGACCCACGGGTGGCGGGCGGGCACGCAAGTGGGGGGCACAGGGGCTTCAGAATCTAAAAAAAAAAAATAACACTTACCTTGCCGCCGGGTCCCGCGTCTCTCCTCCTGCTCTCCTACGTCCGACTCCAGGAACAGGAAGCACAGCCAGGCTCCCCTGACCAATCATAATGCTGCAATGCAGCGTTGTGATTGGTCTGAGCGCCGTGACACGGCATTCATCCAGGGGCTGGAGGGGTGGGCTTGTTCTCCTTGCAGGCTGTAATGCAGCCTGCATGGAGAACAGGGAAAGTGCGCATGACTGTTTTGGGTGGCCTGAGAGGGCTGGCCAAGCAGTCATTAAGCACTTAGGAGGGTTCTACCACTCCTCCCCTGCTCTGCAACCCCACCCTTCACGCAAAGCTGCCGCAGCAGGAGGTCAAAATAAAATGATAATGACATTGTGTTATTATCATTTTATTGTTTCATTTCTTTTACTGCTGCAGAGTAGTGGGGCGAGGCTCCTCCGCCTTGGTGAAGGACCCGCCACTGACCGCAGTTCACACTCCTCGATGGGAAAACACATCGGAAATGCGCTGGTCAGCCACAGTAACGTGCACTGTGGTATCTCGCAGCACATGCTGTACATTACGCCCTGTGGGACGCTGGCCTCTGACGACAGACACAGGTGTTTGAGCATTAAAGAGAGTCCCAGTGCAATCCAGACTTGTAAGTGAGCTTGTACATCACGGTGATGTGCACACCACATTTTCTTTTTATACAAATGTCGGTTTCAGGTACTGAAGTCCGTGTACCACAGTGATGTGCACACCATATCGGTTGACTGTTCAGCTGACTAAAGTTCTTCATCAACGTCTAATTCACCTCAATTCAGTTTATCACAGTTATACACACACCGCATAGTTTAACTGCTCAGTAAACTGAGTACTTGAGAGGCTAGTTGTTATTATTAAAGTTCCACCATAAAAGTTTACATTCAGTAGCTGGCTGGGTCAACCATTTTCCATCAGATACTTCTTGATAATAGCTAATGGCTGGATGTTCTAGACCTTGCAATCTACATCATACACCTCTAGCAGAAGCTTAAATTGCAAACAAAAATTAAACCAACTAAACAACTCTCCCTCATCCTGTCTCCGTTTGGGTATCTGCACCCTTTATTCCTCTGTAGGACTAAAGACTTGAAAGGCTGGAGGTCTAGGAGGGAAACTCCTCTCTCTGGTCGTCGATGTAATGTAGTCTATCAAGAAAGTTCATGTTTCTTCGAATCTTCACTAGTTCCTTGGAAGGTTGTGTGTGCTTTTCTCTAAGATTAGCCTGTACAATAAATTTGTTATCCATTGTGTCTCTGCCGGGGGGGTTCACTTTTTTCCACAATATTGTAGTAAGGGCCACATGGATTAAAGGGCTTTATCCAACCTGTGTCTATAGCAAAAATCTGTTTGCTCATATGGCCCTAAGTCTCTTGGTGGTTCCCAATAAATGGTGTAGAAGAGCATTGTGAACCCTCATACTTCCCTTTCCCCTTCCCTCATTTAAATGTAATAGATCGTCGTGCATTATCACTGGATATGGACAAGCAAGCCTCTTTCCTTTCCCCATCTCTGAAACCACAGGGCTATATTTCGTCAGTTTAGTAGGGTTTAGGTACCAGGGCATCATTAATTTATATCATGACTTTCAGTGTTTGGTATTTCTGAAAGATTTGTGAATATTGTGCCAACCCCATTCCCAAATCTTAGCATTAGATTAATTATCTAGATCTGCTTCCTACTGTGATTGATAAACCCATCTTTAAATAATATATATTATTAAGAATTCCTTAAAGCTCTGCGATCACGCTTTTTGTTGAATTATAGGTTTCTACAATTTTTAAAAAGGGGTTACCGACATAGATGTTGTTTTTTTGTTGGGCGGGTGCATGACCCAGTTCCTGATCTGTGCATATTGCATTCTATCCAGTTCTGGCAAATTTAAAAAACCATCTTCCAGTCTTGGAAAGATCTCAGCAGACCCTATCAAACATGTTTTGATCAGGCATTCTCTTTGCCTCCAGTTTTCCAATTCTTGGTCTTCCATGGCGAGGTTTTAAGTGGGTTGGAGTGTATGAGGTTCGGAAGGTGGTGAGCTCAACATAGCCGATATTTAACCCCACACCAGAAGTGGATTTTTGTGATTTCTAAGTTATATAGGTTGTGCAGCCTTGCTTCCCCACGGAGCTATGGAATGTCCCAGAGATCTCTGCCATTCAATGCTCGTTCAATACAAAGGTATCACTTTTCCGTTTTTCTGGAACACCATTTTACATTGATCTTGAGCAGTGTGGATAAGTAGTATTTCAAGAGGTTTGGGCAAGCTAATCCTCCAATGAATCAAGAATTTTCTTGTTGACTTTAGTTCATTCGTGTGCTCTTATAAATTTAGTCATCAGTTTGTTAAGGGCCTCCATTTCTGCAAATGGAATCAATGTTCCGAGTGTATGAAGAAGTGGGGAAGACATACCCAGCCATGAATGTACTTGCTTCTCCCTTTAGCTAAATCTGTCCCAATTTGTGCTTTCAAAGCTGGCCAATTTACCCTGGACCAATTAGACAAAGAGCTGGTTAGGGCTATACCAAGATGATTAATTGATGATTTAGCTCATTTCATTGGGCAAAGAGCTTTTAATGTGAGCAATCTCTCATTATGGAGCGAGTTATTAAGGACCGCTGACTTAGCTCTAATTATTTTGAACCTCCCCAAACTTTTTAAAAAGTTTTCCAGGCATCTCATAAGTTCTGGAAGGGACGTTTTAGAGTCTGTCAGGGAGAGGAGCACATCGTCCACAGTAAGCTCATTTTGTCCTCCTCTGGGCCAAATGGAACTCCTTTGATGACTTTGTTGGCTCCTATTAATGCAGCCAATGGTTCAATGACAGGGCTAAGAGGGTGGGTGAAAGTGAGCCTCCCTATCAAGTTCCCCTTTGCAGATTACGTTTATCAGTTTAAGAGCCCTTTACTCTCATCCTTGTCTATGGGCCCTTGTAGTTAGCTAGAATGCAAATTCCTATCCTCCCTCCCATTCCTATTTTTTCTAGTTCCACTTTTTGGGAAATCCCTGTTTATCCTGTCAAAGGCTTTTTCTGCATATAAAGACGGCTGAAATTCCTTTTCTCTTAGTTTTGCTATTAGGTGAGCGGTTTTCCTAATATTATCGGAGCCTTGTCTGTCCTTGATAAATCCCACTGGGTCGGGTTCTATCAATGCTCAGGGGAATTAACCTACTCTTTTAGCAAGCACTCTGGTGAAGATCCTAATATCTCCATTTAGCATAGCTGTAGGCCTCTAGGATTTGCATTCTTCAGCTGTTTTCCCCTTTTCAGGCTCACCACGACCTCTGCCTCCCTCTTTGATGAAATGATGCCGAGATCACTGTTAAAGGACTTGAAGAGGTTTATTATAGGGCCCAGAAGCAGGCAAGCTAATTATTTGTAAAAATCTATTGATAGCACACCTGGGCCAGGAGCTTTATTGGAGTGCAAATCTTTGATGGTGGCTACAATTTCCTAGGGTCCAATAGGTTTATCCAGTTCTTCCCTCCACTATGGGTAAAGGGTCAGGAATTGGATTAGATCTAGAGAAATTAGTATTTCCTCTATCACAATTGGTTTAGATGTGCCTAGAGTTCAGTAGAATGCCAAAAATAGATCCCTTTTTCCCTTTTCATCTGTAACTTCAATCCTTTCCATGGTTTTTAATGTTGTTATGTCTCCCTTAACTCTCTGTGTTCTCAGTAAACTAGTTTTAATTTTATCCACTTTGTTGCCTTTTTCATAAAATGTTTGCTTTAGGCTCGAAATGTTTCTTTTGTTTGCTAGTTCTCAATAGACTTAGCTTGCAGAGTTGTCAATCTCTTATCTCGTGTTCTTGTGGGTGTTTATTAAGTCTTGCATTCTAAATCCTCAAGTCCTTAGACTAGCATGGTCTCTAGTAATCATTCTTTCTGTATTGCTCTTGCTGACAGGGCAATTTCTGTGGCCCCATCTATGGCCTTAAATGAATCCCATTGATTGTAAAGCGTAGTATCTTCTGGGGCATTTTCGAATAATTTAATCTCTTATTTCCGGTGCTAATTTAGTCTTGGGTACCACATTAATTGTCTGGCTTGACTGTCATTTCCAGTATCCACTCATCTGGGGAATAGGCCCTTCTTCATATGAATCAACATGAGACAGTGTACCAGCTACCATGCATGCATTTTGGAGTCTATAAAGTAAGCATGTAGATATGAATAAATGGCCAGTTTTAGGATATGATTTATGGATATGAGAGGAGAATGAAAAGCCCCTCTCTGGCTATTTGTATCACCAGGTATCTATTAATCCCTATTCTGAAAATTCGCTTTTTAGGTTCTAGGACATATCTATATTAAATTGAAAGTATTGAGCTGGCCTGTCTAGTGTAGGTTCTCATACAGTATTAAAATCTCCTCATAGTCTGAGGTGGTCCTCCGCTTGTCCCATCCAGTCTCTCAGTACTTCATCTCTGAAGTTGCCGTGGTATATGTTTGTTGATTACCCTAATGCACCTGGCTTTTGGGTCACAGGAGATTTCTAATGTCGTACGCTTGAGGTTTTGATTACATAATATGGCCATGCCTGCCGTTTTTGTTTTCCAGCAGGCCCAGAATTGAACACGCTAGCCCCTATGTTTCATTCTGAGCTGTTTTATTCACCAAATGTATCTCTTGAAGTAAATCTGTGCCTCTGTCTTGCTGCCCCAACTAACCCCAGTTTATATTCTTTTACTGGGGGAGTTCAGGCCCCTCACATTTAACAAAATGAGTTTCAAGATTCGATTTTGATTATGTGCTTATCTATAGCATTTCTCATATGCATATGTGGTTGGAACAATGGGTGGTGCTATACTAACCTAAACCTAAATCCCTTTCTAGATAACTGTGTACCAAAAACACAACTCAATTGAGGCTTTTTGTGGGACCTAAACTAAACGTCCCGAAGTCACTCGGGCACTATGACTAGTGCCATTTCTAGTGAGCTGAATTCTCTGCTTGGAATACTTCTGCCTTCCCTTTTTGGACTCCCAGAAGTCTTGTCCCAATCATTCAGTTTTACTTTTGGGTATCAGCAATGTATGTAGTGCTTGGTATAAGTGAACTCTGGTGTAGATGCACTTTCACAGAACTATCTCATGTTCTTCTAGTCAAGACTTGTATGGTATCCTCCGCCTTAGGGGAACGCTGTCCTAATTACCTCACCCCCTCCCCTTTGTCGATAATGGTTTGTACCCCTGTGACATGACTCAGAATGTCACAAAGCAAACACAAAGAGATGATGGACAAAGCGCTGAAACTTTTCAGACACTCACCCCCAGTCACAGATCTGGGTTGAATCCATCATCGTTCTTTAGCTCACTTTGCCACCTCAGTTCAGACCCAGCCATATGCAAATCAGTCTTGACCCTGTGCCTCATGGGAACAGTCCAGCCCGAACTGCCAAGCCAGGTCTTCCCTGAACCGGAAACAAGCATCCTGGGACCGGTTTCGGGCTAACAGCCCTCATCAGCCAGGCTAGCTTGAATCCAGTGGCAAAGTGAGCAAGGGACCCACGTCTGGGCATACCCTGCCAACTTTGGGCGAACAAAGCAAACACAAGGAGATGATGGACGGAGCACTGAAACTTTTCAGACACTCACCCCCAGTCACAGATCTGGGTTGAATCCATCATCGTTCTTTAGCTCACTTTGCCACCTCAGTTCAGACCCAGCCATATGCAAATCAGTCTTGACCCTGTGCCTCATGGGAACAGTCCAGCCCGAACTGCCAAGCCAGGTCTTCCCTGAACCGGAAACAAGCATCCTGGGACCGGTTTTGGGCTAACAGCCCTCATCAGCCAGGCTAGCTTGAATCCAGTCTCAAAGTGAGCAAGGGACCCACGTCTGGGCATACCCTGCCAACTTAGGGCGAACAAAGCAAACACAAGGAGATGATGGACGGAGTGCTGAAACTTTTCAGATACTCACCCTCAGTCACAGATCTGGGTTGAATCCATCATCGTTCTTTAGCTCACTTTGCCACCTCAGTTCAGACCCAGCCATATCCAAATCAGTCTTGACCCTGTGCCTCATGGGAACAGTCCAGCCCGAACTGCCAGGTCTTCCCTGAACCGGAAACAAGCATCCTAGGACCAGTTTCGGGCTAACAGCCCTCATCAGCCAGGCTAGCTTGAATCCAGAGGCAAAGTGAGCAAGGGACCCACGTCTGGGCAAACCATGCCAACTTAGGGCGAACAAAGCAAACACAAGGAGATGATGGACGGAGCGCTGAAACTTTTCAGACACTCACACCCAGTCACAGATCTGGGTTGAATCCATCATCGTTCTTTAGCTCACTTTGCCACCTCAGTTCAGACCCAGCCATATGCAAATCAGTCTTGACCCTGTGCCTCATGGGAACAGTCCAGCCCGAACTGCCAAGCCAGGTCTTCCCTGAACCGGAAACAAGCATCCTGGGACCGGTTTCGGGCTAACAGCCCTCATCAGCCAGACTAGCTTGAATCCAGTGGCAAAGTGAGCAAGGGACCCACGTCTGGGCATACCCTGCCAACTTAGGGCGAACAAAGCAAACACAAGGAGAATGTCACAGCGCTTAAGATTCTAACTTGAGCTCCCTGCGTGGAGGTGTGTGACAGACTGTTCAGATCACAGCTGTGGCTGGGGTGTTCTTGCTGTACTACATGAATAAACTTTACTTGTCTGTACATCTCCGTTTCCTGTGATTCTACCAAGGGCTGAATACCACGATTCTACACTGGCGACTGAGGACGGGCACAGGAATTTGCATGTACAGCGGAACCTGACCTCAACACGCTACTGATTGATGCTGGTTGGTGATTACCGATGGTACTGTGAATAATCACATGGAGGGTTTTTTCTCTCTGAAGTGACAAATTTAATTAACTAAAGCGCTTCGAAATAAACAAATGTGAGACATTGGAGTATCATATTCATACTCCTAGTCCGGAACTCTGCGTGGGTTACCGATCACTCCGGGTATTCTGCCCGAGCTGCCTCTCTTCACAACACCGCTGATCCACGTATGGGAGAACGGATCAAGCAGTGACAGCTTAGGAATACCCGTTCACTCTAACTGGTGACCCATTTCCGTGATAAGAAGCCGCTTGGCAAACTAGTCTCCGCCTCAGCTTGGGGGAGCGATTAGAGAGAAGTGAACTCTCACCAGTCGCGCCGACTGGCACAGCCTGAACGCAGGGTAAAAAAGGTAAAGAGAAGTTTCTGTGGAAGAGAGTCCAAGACGCACGTTTGTGCTTTCGGGGCAAGTATGCAGTGTACCTCCGCCAGTTGCACTGACTGGCACAGCTCTACTAAGGTATTCTGAGGGAAAGAAGGTCATCTTTGCCAATTCCTCACCCGAGGGAGCCCAGGCGGGTAACACGCTTCCCGCTGCCTATCTCGCCTCACATTTTCAGCTAACAGCGAGATTCCAAGGGGGAAGAACCCAGCCAAGTCACGCTGACTGGCACAGCCTTTCTCATCAGAGCGACATATTCCACCAGCAGAGCCGTTGAAAGACTATGCAGAGGCGTCGCATCAGTACTGGATTGAAAGGACAATCCCTGCATCCATGCTATTGCGTGATCATTCTCCTGGCGGTCACGCTGACTGGCACAGCTTATCAACCAGGGCACAAGTCCTAAAAAAAGAAGTGGGGGGACTAACCTAATTAATCAGTATGCAAGAGGCATCACGGCGCGTGACATCACAGCGCGTGACATCACAAGAAGTGACATCAGATCTTAAGCCCTCACATATATGTTTAGCAGGTCTATCATGAGTACATTTGAGCACATTTCGAGCATACTTGCAAACCCTCATGATTTAGGCAGAAGATTCACACTTTTGTAAGCTACACATACACCAATGTTGCCTTTTGTCAGCGTAAAGCTTTCTCTACCCATAGTGCTTTAAAAGAAAAAATGGTGATATTTAAATTATTACAACACCTCAGGGGTAGTAAGCACTATATAAATGTTATTTATTTTGTGTAAATACTGGGAAAGACCAACACATCTGATATTCTTACAGCACTTGCATATCTCCTAAACAGAGCCTGAACAAAGTGAAAAGCTGCCTCTCTTAAGTATGTGTGAAGTGCCAACAAGGTGTGAGCCTTTGTTTCCCCTCCCTGCATTTGCATCAGGTGTGAGGCCCCTGACCGCTCCCAGCCAGGAGACTGGAACAGAAGGAGGCCTGATGACCCCTCAGAATAGGCCATTGTTATGGGCCCAGCAGGAGTCAGAAATAAGAAAGCCCCCTCCCCGCCTGCACGTTGTTGCGGATTGAAAGCAGACAACGTGCAGGCGCTGCTGAATGTGTCCCGGTGTTTGGAAATGACACAGCATCTTTTTCAGTGGGGCCCAACTTCTTGGCAGGGTGGACGGCGTCCACCCTGTGAAAAAAGTGGGTGGACACCGTCCACCCGTGTGTACCCCCGACTCGTGCCCTGTTATCAACATTCTAAAAGCAGAGGTAGTGTTGGCGCAGTTACTTGTGAGGAGAGTATTAGCCAGTCACGCTGACTGGCACAGCTTCTGACTCAGTGACTGTTCCGGACTCCCTTACCTCCGGAGTGTCTTTCCTTCAGCTGCAGGGGGGTACCATTGTCTCCACTCGAACAGTACATTATCGGTGCAGGATTGGTTTTTGGCTCAGAGTGAGGAATCCTTAAGGAAGATTATCCTTCCCAGTCAGAAAAACTTACGGACTAGAAAAGGAAGCTGTAATAAACGACGTGCAGACTGAGATAGGAGTTTTTTGCTCATTTTCAGTCGTATGTTAGTGGAATAGCGCCATCTAGTGGATTCTTGTTTTACTCTCTTTTCTTCACTTTTCTTCTTGATGTCACTCTAGGAAAAAAAAGTAAAGGTTTCAATCCTCCCACCAATTCTAGTTTTCAACGACTGTTCGTCAGAGCTAACCCATGTATAATATACTATATAGGCATAGTATTGTAGTGCTGTTCCACAGGTAGTTTAAATCTTGGTTGAGAAACCTAGGGAAAAAAAAAGATTTCCTAAATCTTTGTTGTTGGTAATACGTGAATACCCTCTTAGTCCTAATGCAGAATGTCACACCTCCGCCATTTTTCCTGGCCACTCCTGGGGAGCCAGTTTTAAAATGGAACAAGTGAAAAAAGGTTTTCCAAAACTACGCAGTGGTATGTGGTCCGAATTTGGGCCTTGAAAGGAAAGTGGTATAACTTTTACACTACTTGGGGGCTGAAGGGCAAGAGATTTTAGAACACTTTCCTGATCTGAGTGTAAACGATGCCAGAGGGTTGAATGAATATGAAATTAGTTTAAAAAAACTGGACATCCACTGTTTGCAGAAAATTAGCACCATTTTGGAAAGAGAGGGCAGAAGGAGGGCGAAACAGTAGAGGAATTTGTTTCAGAGTTGAGAAAGTTAGCTGCTACATGTAAGTTTGGAGGAGCTTGTGAAGAACGGATAAGAGATCAATTTCTTTTAACGTGCAAGATTGAAAGAATACGAGAAGAGTTGTGGCTAAAAGATGATCCTCCTCTAGGAGAAGTGCTTATTGTAGCAAAACAAGTAGAGCACATGATGCAGTGTGAGAGTGAAATCAAACAAGACGTGAAGGCAAGGTCAAAGTGAGTGAAGTCACTGCTGAGAGTGAGAATGTGCTTGCAGTCAAAGGTGTTAAAAGAGAACAAAAAGAGAATAAGGGCAGTTGGAGTTTTAAAGGAAGTTGTTACAGGTGTGGTAAAGCAGGACACCTAGCGAATAACAGAGAGTGCCCTGCACTAAAAGCGACCTGCAATAGGCGTGGAAGGAAGGGTCATTTCAGAGTGTGTTGCAGAGGTAACACCAGATACAAAAAGAACAGCAGAGATGACACCACTTGTGTCTGCGATGAAATTGTTTTACAGATTGAGGGAGAGACGGTGAGCAATCCCAAGGACTTCATAGCTGTTGAGGAGACCAGGGTTGAAGCTATGTTCGATTCTTGTTCGAAATTGACAATAATATCTGCTGAGGATTTTGAGAAAGTATCGAAGGGAAAATTGACACTGCAGAGAATGGATGTAAGACCAGGAGGCTACGGAGGGCAACCCATACAGATGAAGGGATTCTTCTGGGGCACAGTAGGCTACAAAGACAGAATTGCGGTCACTAAAGTATATGTATCCAAGAAGGGAGATAGCATACTAGGTTGGCAAGCACAAAAGGATTTAGGCATTTATCTCAATCCCAACAAGAACCTCCAGATCTTGGTACAAGAGGTGAGCAAAGCACTAGTGGGGATTGAAGAAGAATTCAGGGATTTTTTCACTGAACAGTTAGGATGCCTCAAGCACTATGCCCACAGAATAAGACTCAAAGAGAACTCCAAACCAGTCTCAGCCAAGGTGAGGAACCTGCCCATTTCGATGCAGGAAGCGGTGAGGGAGGAATTAGAGAAGTTGTGCAGGTTGGGAGTGATCGAACCAGTAGAAGCCACTGAGTGGTTGGCGCCCATTGTAGCAGCCAGGAAGGGAGATGGCGCGGTGCGCTTATGCATTGTTCTAAGAGCGCTTAATAGGGAAGTTATAGTGGACAAGTACCCCCTGCCCAACATCACACAAATGATGAGCAGATTAGCCGGGGCAAAGGTATTCTCTACACTAGATCTAACCTCTGCCTACTACCAAGTCTGGCTATACCCAGAATCACAAGACCTCACGGCGTTCATCATGCCCATGGGGGCCTACAAGTTCAAGTGCTTGCCTTTTGGACTTGTGTCCGCTGCCGCGGTTTTTCAAAGGATCATGAGCAACCTCCTAAAGGGCATACCTGGTGTACTTTGCTACCAGGATGATGTTCTGATATTTGGGGAGGATGGAACACAACACGAGCTTAGGCTCAGACAGGTGCTTAAGAAGTTCCAGGAACAAGGTCTAACGGTAAAGAGAGAAAAATGCAAGATTGGGTGCGCAGAGATAGAGTTCCTTGGGCACAAAGTAACTATGGAGGGCATTCGCCCTAAAACAGATTTGCAAAACACTATTCATAACCTTACCTCACCCAAAAGCAAAGAGGAGATTAAATCCTTTATGGGAATGGTAGAATTCTACAGCAAGTTTGTTCAGAACTTTGCCAGACGCACATACACAATCCGCAATTTTCTAAGGAAGGGGGTAACATTCAACTGGAGAGATGCATGCCAGAAGAGTTTGAAGACACTAAAAAGGCCTTGGCTGAGGCACCCAACCTTAAATCCTTTGTACCTGGCAGAAAGACTGTGATAACCACCGACGCCAGCTCCAAAGGATTAGGATAGGTTCTGATGCAAATGGGAGAAGGAGGGGAGGAAACTATAGCTTTCGCATCACGCTCTCTATGCCAGGCAGAGTTCAATTATTCAGTGATTGAGAAAGAGGCATTGGCAGCACAGTGGGCCGTCCATAAATTCAGAGTCTTTGTGTGGGGAATGAAGTTCGACCTGAGGACCGACCACAAGCCTCTTGTCGAAGTCTTTACTAAGAAAGGGCTGGACTCCATCTCAAGCAGGATCAGGCGGTGGGTGGTGAGCCTACAAGAGTATACTTTTGAGGTCGAATATGTACATGGTGTGAGGAACTTTGCAGCTGACTGCCTCTCTCGCCTGGTGAAAGAGAAACGTGAAGAAACTGACGATAGTGATGAGCAAGACGAGGAAGACAATGAGATGCAGACTGAGAAAGTATGTGTCATTACACAAGGAGCGGTAGAGGAAGAACGTTGGAAGGAAGACTTGAGAGCAGACGTGCTTCTGCAGAGGGTGTGTGAAAAGACCAAGGGTGGACCAAGACAAGAGGAAAGAGACACTTAGACCTTTCTGGATGGTCAAAGACGAACTATCCATTGCGGATGATTGTCTTTTCCGGGGGACAAGGTTGGTCCCTCCCGAAACCTTGAGAGAGATTTTGGTCAACTTGGCCCATGAGGGGCACCTAGGAGTCACCAAGACCAAACAGAGGTTGCGTCTAGACTATTGGTGGCCCAGCATGGATCTAGAAATAGAGAGGAAAATAAGAGAATGTGTACCATGCTCCAACAGCAACAAGGTTCTCAAACAACACACACCTCCCATGCACTGTAGGTCACCCCCAGTTGGCCCATGGACAGACGTGGCTCTAGACATAGTGGGTCCTTTGACAGGGGAAAATCGCACACCTTACATACTAGTACTCATGGATCTTTATTCCAGGTGGCCCGAGTTAAAGTTTGTGTCTGAAATCACTACAAGAACTGTCATTGACTTCCTACTAGAAGTGTTTATTAGGGAGGGTTTGCCAAGTAGCATACTGGCGGACAATGGGGTGCAACTCTGTTCAAAAGAAATGAGAGAATTCCTAGAGTGTAATGGAATAAAACACAAGTTAAGTGCACTGTACCACCCAGAGACTAATGGGATGGTCGAAAGGTTTAACAAGACCATCAAGGAAGGTATCCAACTAGCGAGGGCGAGTGGGTTGTGCTGGAAAGACGAGGTTTTGAAACGTCTAGAGGTGTACAGACTGACCCCTCATCAAACCACAAGCATGACACCTTTTGAACTATTGAAAACTAGAAAACCCAACTCAAGACTAGTACCAGGGTGGATGAAGTGGTACAAAGGTTGGACAGGTCTCTCAAAGGAGGCACAGTGGTGTGACAGGGAACTAAAGGCCATGACTGATAGGAAAGCCAGATTCGATAAATCACATGCAGTCAAGGACATGAGATTCAAAGTGGGTGATCTGGTCAAAGTCAAAGCACCCACGGGTAGAGCAAACTGGTCAGAGTTTACAGAGCCTACTAAAATTGTAAAGTTGTTCAAGAATGCTGTAAAAACTCAAGAAGGGAAAATTTGGAACCTGGGTAGGGTGGTGAAGTACACTGCTCCTGCTGTGGCCACGAACAGCCCAGAGGAAAATGAGAGTAGAGTCCAAAGTACTGTCAGGTCGCCCGAGACTGTTTGTGCCAGGCAGGCCAAATCTCTTCCCAGGGCGAGTGGCAGGAAGGTTTGTCGCCCAAAGTATTTAGAACACTATGTGGACAAATAATCTGTGTCACCTCTCTCTAAACTTACGCTTTTATACTTTTAAATTGTAAAGGAGGGGGATGTGTGGTATCCCCCGCCTTAGGGGAACGCTGTCCTAATTACCTCACCCCCTCCCCTTTGTTGATAATGGTTTGTACCCCTGTGACATGACTTAGAATGTCACGGCGCTTAAGATTCTAACTTGAGCTTCCTGCGTGGAGGTGTGTGACAGACTGTTCAGATCACAGCTGTGGCTGGGGTCTTCTTGCTGTACTACATGAATAAACTTCACTTGTCTGTACATCTCCATTTCCTGTAATTCTACCAAGGGCTGAATACCACGATTCTACAACTTGTAAACCCCTTTTTAGCCTATCATTATCTACTCTTCATCTCCCTCCCATTCAATATCGCTGCAAACATGGATTGTCTTCACCATCCTCTGAGTAATTTCTATTTATTCCTCATTTGTTTGTCTCTACGGGTACATATTGTGGCAGCTGCCTTCGTCATTATGCAGAGGTTGCATTGTATTGAAGAGGGGTCTTCGGGCTCTGATTCTCCATTGTCACTTTTATGGATGACTAGTAGGGTTCTTCCCTCTCACGGTAACAGAATGGTAGCTTCTGTCCCCTGCCACTTAAATTAAAGGTCTTCTGGTACCTGATTTGTCTTCTTTCTTTTGGCGAGTTCCTGGGTCACATCCCTGTAATCCAGTCTCCTTTATGATGTCACAGAGGGAAAGGTCATGAAAGAGGGAGATTTCACTATCACTGTATGGAATACTTTTCAAGGAGAATGCTTGAGTCATCTCCCTATCTCCTAAGTGGAAGCTGGCGAGTACATCCCGAAGTCGCCCTTTTAGGTATATTGGGGAGAGGATGTGGCCCTAACGGCTAGGGTGGTCCACCTCAAATCTGGGGAAATGGTTTCGAGTCTCAGCAACGACGCCCAACATCCTGTGATTCTGGGCAAATCACTTAATCTCCCCGTGCCTAACAAAAAAAATTAATCTGTCCTTGTGTAATGCAACTGGTGCTATTTTAAAGCACTCTGATACCTGATACATTGGGTAAAGAAGTCTTGAACTTGCAGAAACTTAATAAGATGGTGTGAGAAATACTGAATTCGGAGGACAACTGTGGGAATGTTTGGAGTTTGGTGTCATCAAATAGCTGACTAAGTTTATACATGACCTAAATTTGCACATTTGTCAATTCCCATCATGGAAATCTGCAGAAGGTAGAGAATGTTCCTAGATAGCTGTAGATTCATATAGTGGAGTAGTTTTCAAAATGCTTCAGTACATTGGCCTGATAGAGTGGAACATTTTAATCATGCTTTTTAAAGAATCAAGTGCCCTCAAGTTTGACTAGTTTGAAACTTTATGTAATCGCATAGAAAAAAATCAAAACAAGCATTTTCTCCACGGCTACCCACCAGTATAACTAGAAGTTTGGAATGGCCCACTGACCCAAATCAAAGCGAGAGATACTTGTAAACAAGCTTGCACTTTTAAGGTTTAAACAATTTTTTGGGCAGTGAACTTCAAAAATAATATACAGGGTACATAATGAATTAACATTCACCACTTTTCGATAAAAGGAAAAGAATCCCTGCTTACATAAAATTCTCAGGAAATGGACTTCAAATTTACATAACGTCTTCTCACCTCTGCATTCATGTTAGTCTTTCTAGGACCGTTGGAACCAGCCCCAAGCCAAGATGGCGCTAAAGGGAGTGAGGAGGGGAATAACTCCAGGTAACCAATCACATCGCAATATTCAAGCGGAACATAAAACGTAACCACTCCAGGCCCTAAAATGAGTGGTGTATATCAAGGGAGGCCCCAACCAACCGGTCAGGAAAGCAGACATCCAAGCAATCCCCACTTGTCAGCCTTCTGGTAAGCATGTAAGAAAATCTTGTGTTGCCATTGGCTGGGTGACACAACAGGCCTTTGCTTAGGTTAGCAGGGTACCAAAGAGGCACTTCCAGGCCCTCAGCAATCAGCTTCGTCTTCAATGTTTGAACGTCCTGTCATTTGAGTAGGATTATTCCACTCAAATGTGTAAAAAAAATCTCTTTTGACCCCTCCATTTTAGGGTCAGTTTTCTTCACAACTTCACAGATGATGGCCCCTCCCTGTTTCTAGTTTGCCTATTTCACCAATGCTGTGCTTCCTTCTCGCCCAATGCCCTGCATCCAGAGTCGCATCAGCACCCATTACCTTGTTTTGCAGCCATGTTTGTAATAAGTATCCCAAATCTCCTGTTAGGGAGCACTCCCATTATTCAGAGTCAGTAGTTCTACCCTCGTTTTCTGGGTACTCACTTTTCACTTCCAAATGAGTCAATACGGTAAAAGCACACTCCTTGAAGAGTGTCATCGGCTCAGCATCTGCTTGTTGTCCATCTTTCTCCATTTCCAAAGTTAAAAATACAGCTACCACTGCCCACTATTATCTAATTTTTTAGTTCTTCGATTCTAGCCCCACCTCAAGTTTAGACTGTCTTGGTTTCCATCCTCTGGTTGGATTCTTTGTAAGACTTTATGCACATTACAAGCGTGACTACATCTCCCTGTGACAGGCCTAAGCTAGTGGCACCCAGCTCCTCTGAATCACCATCTTGATATTCCTGCGACCTTGGCAAAGAGCAGTTCAATCCTACCTTCTGTCACAGATTGTGTACAGGGTCTGTAAATCTATATGCAAATGTTATCGTTGTGAACTATCCAGTATTGCAGCCTTCTTTTTTGGTAAGATGCTCATCTAGTCCTGAATTTCTGTGGCAGTCAATTTGTCTCTTGACCTCCTGTGAGACTAAGGTAGTGAGATTCCTATCTTCCAGTTAATTAGAAATGGCATTATTCTGCACCAATGATCCTACCAATCTGAGGTGCGTCTTCTTCAGGGGCACACATATTACAGCCTCTCTCTGATTCTAGTTTGACAACTCCACCAACATTGTGCCATCTTCTCCACCAGTGACCTGTGATGGTGCAGGTTTTCTGTATCTCAATCTTCGGGTGTAATCATTAAATAACCCCTGCCACTGTTTGTATGGAAGTTTGATGGTCGACGAAGAGAAATGAGGAGCAATCATCTACATCAGTGTTGGTCCTGGAGGGCCGGATCCATGCCAGATTTTTAGCGTATACCCATTTAGATAAATGTAGCTATCTTAAAAATCTGACATGGATCCGGCCAACCAGGACCGGAGAACCCTGATCTACATAAACAATACATCATTAAAGATTTATTATTGAGTCAATAAAAAGAGTCAGCATGAGTTAAAGGGTTTTATTTCCAGATCTTTTAGGTTTCATCTATTTATTTATTAGACATCAATCTTAAATTTCAGCATTAGAAGTTAATATAATCCATCAATTGATATTTGATTCTAAAATAAAACAGAAAGTTAGTCAAAACCACAGTTAAAATAGTAATAATGCAACAAGCGTGTGAGAAGTTGGCCTGGTATATGCTGTTCACTAATTAAAGTGGACACCTTGCACCAGGGCAAATCGACTCTTATGGTAGATAGGTTTAAGACAACCTTTTAAAGAAAGCTATCCTAGTGGTAGCTGTGGAGAGCAGCCTTCAGGCTAAGTCTCGGAGGAATGTAAAGCAGCTTGTTTTACCATATAATCTCTTGAATCACCAAATGAAAAGACACCACACAGGTATATATATCAAATATATATGTATTTATTTCTAAATAACTCTCTACTAATCTCTTTATGAGATTAGAAGACAAACATATGCACAAATCAACGTTTCACAATAAGTTAAGCACAAAATATGGCTGGGGCCCTAGGGGCGTACCAGACCATATACTAAGTAAGAGACTTAGAAACAACGACTTGCAGGGAGACAAGGCCTAGGGCCTTCAGAAGTGCTGGGGCCTCACAAAACCACCCAAGGCAGGTAAGTAAAGGACCCACGGGGGACGCGTGCAGTGTGGATACACAGGCGCGAATCGCCGTTAACTTCAATGGGGCAAGTCGCGGTTGGAAATAAAGAGTTTTAGGGTACTTCGGGAGAACCTACAAGCAAGTCACTTACAGGGTAAGTAGTTCTAGGGCCCACACCCACAGGAGCACCGTAGTGCTGGAGTTACCTCACCCAGGGAAGCCGGGTGCACAGGTGTCCTTTGGTGTCGGGTCGCGGCGTCGTTTTCAATGGCGAACAAAGAAGACTTGCTGCTTGCGGGAGCTGAAGAAGTGTCCGGTGGAATCCAAGCCTGGATTCTGAAGAAGGATGACCTGAAAGCAGAGGGGACAGTGTTCAAAGTCACTTGGCAGTGACCCGGGGCAAGGAAGATGGATGCCCACCGTCGTCGGTCGCTTCAGGTCGGTTGCGGGTGCCTTGACTCTTCAGCCACGTGGTCCAGGAGGCGTCGACGATGACCAGGAGCTGGATTCGGTGTGTCCCTTGACGTCTGCAGCTGACTGCGGTGTTGGCAACTCGATCGGAGCCAACAAGCCTTGGCAGCCGCAAGTCTCGGGGAGATGGAGAAAAGTCGATGGCGCAGACCAGCAAGGTCTGTGGAACTCACCCAGCGAGTGTAAGTCAGGGCAGGCCTGGAGCAACCAGGGAGCCCTTTGGTTTCTTTAAGAAGTCTTCTGGGGACCCACAAGCCAGCGGGCAAGGGATCGCGAAGACACCTCGGGCGGAATCACTCAACAGGGGCCCACGGTCACTCGGGACGGTGTAGGCCTCTGATCTTCGGAGGATTCCTGCTGGAGGTCGGGACCACACGTGGTCCAAAGCACAGGTTCGTAGAACGTTGTGAAGGAGTTGCACTCGACAATAGTGCACGGTACCCAGGGGTCGCGGTTCCTCGTTACTCGTGGGGTCCACTTGCCTCAGCTTCGCTGGGGACTCACGATGGCCTGGGAGAGGTCAGGAAATCCACTTCTTGGGCTGCAGGGACTTCGGACTCCGGCGGGAGCGGCATAGTTTGCGACCGTCGTTGTCGTTTTGGTGCCTGCCAAGCAGGGAGTCACTCCTTGACTCCAAGGAGATTCTTCTGTCTTCCAAAGGTAGTGGAACGTCGAAGGGCCAGGATTCTTCTGTAGAGCGTCGTCCAGGGGTTATCTGCTTTGCAATGGCAAGGTTCCCCAACTTATACTAAAAGAGGGGATGGACTAGCTCTATGACCCCACCTATGGGAGGGTCAAGGGAGGGGTGGCTACACCCACTTCCCTTTGTCCAGTTTCGCGCCAGAGCAGGGGCAGGTAGCCCCTGAGCTGGTTTGAACTGGCATATGCACAGAGGAGCCTTCTGCTCCCCAGTGCAGGACTTCAAAGCACTCTAAGAGTGCACCCACCCAGCCCCAATACACTAAACCCTGTCTGGAAGGTGGTTACACCTCCCTGTGACAGGATGCCTATTGTTGGGCTTCCTCCACTGTGAGTTTCGGTCATCAGCAGGAGGGCAGCCCAGTGTCTGTGACTGGTGGCATCCATTTTGTGATGCCAGGGCTCTTTAGGATTCTACCGCGTTTCCACAGCAGGTACATGTCTTATCCCTCTAGAAGGGTGGAATGCTACCCCGCCGCCAAGATTGGCGGGGGGTAGTATTCCAAGATGTTTGACACCAAACACGACATGTTTTGATGCAGCCATTCCAAAGTTAGCATTTACCGCGAGGATATAATGCACTTAAGAGTATATGGTTTAACCGCATCCACAAACAGCACCAGAGAATGGACTCTGAGAACTGCAGAGGGCCCTGCTCATGCAGAGGCACCCCCTCACATAGAAGCCAAGCACCCTGCCCTCAGGATTGATAGGGCCTGCCTTAGGGGTGACTGATAGGTTTATATGTGTGTGCAAGAGAGATATAGGAAACCTATATCTCAGTGAGGAGTGCTAGCACCACCTCACCCAGGCTGCAGTAGCAGGCCTGTGGTGTCAGATTTAGACTGCTTCCCAGGGGTGGCATAACACATGCTGCAGCCCCTGGTAGGCCTGTGAAGTACCTATGCCCTTGGCACCTAAGGTACCATATACTAGGGACTCATAAGGCACCACAGTATCCAATCACTAGTGCACCTAGAGTGCACTCCATGTCGTTAGAGAGAGCAGATAGACTGGGGCCCTGAATAGCAGGGTCCCAGTCCAACTAAGTCATAAACCAGCAAAACACCAGGAAAAAAGTGGGGGCAACCATATAGTCAGATTCCACCTTCCTACATAACCCCCCCAAACGAAAGGAGATAAGGCTAACCTTGGCCAGTTGAGCCTTTATTGACTAAGTGGCCATATAAGGAAGCACCTGCACTAGCATGGTTGCCCCCTGTCTTATGGTCCACTAAGCAATCCCTCACCCTAAGGGTATGAGAGGGTCTCCACCATGGGGAATCACTACCTGTGGTGTGCTTTGGTAAAGTACCAGGCTGGTGAGGTGTCTGAGTAGGGAAGTGAGGCCCTAGGAATGTTGGCCTCAGCTTTCTCAGCTCACTGGTCACCATGTATGCCTGTCTTTCCATGACTGAGTGGTACTTTGCTCTAAGGGTCAACCTTTGACTGCCTACAGCCGTGGGTTGGGTCCCTTTGGGTGGGACACTGGAGGGACATGGCATGTTTGGAACCTTTTGGTCCCAGGTTTGCCCTTGCCTAACAGAGTCCTTCTGGGGAGGTCCCTACATAAAGGTATGGGGGATCCCTCAGTGGGTTGAGGAATTTCCACCTGGCTAGGGCTACTGGCCGGGGTGCCCCTAATCTGCTGATGGGGGTTCCTCTGGACAGGGGGCCCTGGGGGTCCACTGACCTCCCTGACCTCTGCAGCCCTGGGCTGACTGAGGCAGGGTAGAGAGGGGCAGGTTACCTGCTCCAGACTGGGTACCACCTTGTAAGGGTCCTCTGCCATCAGGGGTGGCCAGGCCAGGCCTGACTACCTCTGTGGCAGTTCCTTCACTAGGGGTAGGGTCAGTTCCCTGAGGAGGCTGACCCTTACCTACTGTCTGGAGGGAAGAAGACTTTTCTTCAACCCTTGTGCTCTCTTCTGGGGGAGAGTGGGCCATTCTTCCAGGCTCCATCTCTCCAAAATCTTGGGCTGGGGCTGTGGCCATCACAGCCCCACTAACCTTTACAGGGACACCCAACATCTTCAGATGGGTTTGGTGTTCAATTTCAGACCAGGCTGAAATTTCCAGATCATTGCCCATCAGGCAATCTACAGGTAAGGTTGGGGACACTGCCACTCTCTTTGGGCCTGTGACCCCCTCCCAGCTGAGATTGACTATGGCCATGGGGTGATCTGTTCTGACACCATCAATGTTGGTCACCTGGTATTTAAACTCAGGTAAAAGCTGGTGAGGGGGACTAGTTTCCCTGCCACCATGGTGACACTAGCCCCTGTGTCCCTAAATGCCACAGCTTTCTGACCATTAATTATTGGCTCCAGTCTGTACCTGCCCAATGCTATGGGACCCATGGTAAAGGTGGCATATCCTACACCACCATCAGAATCTGAGGAGTCTGTTGAGGGGTCCTGTCTAAACTAGGGCCCACCTCTGTTCCTCTTGCAAACGCACCTAACTTTTGGGTGCACTACTCCCAACTGGAGGATTACTACTGGTAGTACCAGGAGGGGTGGTAGTAGTTGTTGGAGGAACATTTTCTTTATTGCCATTCCTGGGACAACTGGGATCAGATTTCCAGTGCCCAGGCTTTTTACAGACATGGCAATAGGGTTTCTTTTCAGGAGAGGAAGGAGTTTGGGACCCACCCCCAAAAGAGGAATTTTGGGGCCCTGTAGTGGACTTATCCTTGGATTTATCCCCACCTTTCTCTTGGGACTTGGTAGAATCTTTCTTGTGGTCACCACCCTGATTCTTAGGCCTTACTCTGGTTCTGACCCATTTGTCTGCCTTCTTTCCCAATTCTTGGGGAGAGGTCAGATCAGAGTCCACCAGGTACTGGTGTAAAAGCTGGTTTTGACAATTATTAAGGATCTGTTCTCTCATCATTAGATTATAAAATCCTTTGAAATCAGTAACCCTACTGCCAACCAGCCAACCCTCCAGAGCCTTGGATGCACAATCTACAAAGTCAGTCCAGTCCTGAGTCTGTGCCTTCTGGGTATCTCTGAACTTCAACCTGTACTGCTCAGTGGTTAAGCCAAACCCATCTATCAGTGCACTCTTCAGGACTTCATAATCATCAGCATCCTCTTCTCTAACAGTGAGGAGCTTGTCTCTTCCTTTATCTGAAAAGGAGAGCCACAAGATTGCTGCCCACTGCTTTTGGGGGACCTGCTGTACTCTACAGGCCCTCTCCATAGCAGTTATCCACTTGTGGATATCATCCCCACTCTGGTAGGGAGGAACAACCTTGCTCAGGTTCCTATGGTCAGGAATATATTCTCTGCCTCTAGGGACACTGTTGCTGCCACCAGGGGGTTCTAACCCCTCTTTTCTAGAAGCTCTCTGGATCTCCAGGGCTTCCCTATCCAGTGCCAACTGCTTGGTTCTGAGGGCCACTCTGGCTTCCTCATACTGGAGCAGTTTGCACCTTCTCTCAGAGGAGGTCTCTCTTAAGTTAAAGTATGAGCTCCTCTCTTGGACAAATTCTCTGCCAGAGTGATAAGAGTGCTCAGATTCCCTGGAAGGGGATCTGTGCCTCTCATCCACTCTGCCAGTTCTCTTAGGGAGAACTCCTCTGTCCTGTTCAGGCTCCTTGAAGCCTGGCCCTTCAACCACAGAGTCTTGGTCATTCGGATTTTCATCATCTGACCCAGATACTATGACTGACCCACCCACTGATTCAAACCCTTTAGCTCCTAGAGCCAATCTAAGGTCATCTGCTGTCAGCAGATCTATCAGGTGTAGTGTTGAGGGACTCTGTCCTGTCCTCAGGTGTCTGTCAACACACATGGCTCTCAAGTCAGAGAAAGCCATGTCCTTATACTGAGGCTGAGTGGATCCACTGGGTCCACCCTTTAAGGACATTCTAGTGTTGTGCAGTGTTGTACTACCTACACTAGTTTGTGGCCTACTGATCCTAGCTTGAGCTGTGGAAAGGGTGTGCTATCCCTTGGCACACAGCTCTAAGTTCAGTAGAACTTATTGATACTAAGCTTGACTTTATATGTACCTTGAGTACCTATAATGGTTTTCAGTTAGTAATTCAAATAGAGATTTTCTGGTAAAACAATGGCAAGCTGGAATCCCACACGCTGCCCACCAATGTGAGAAGTTGGCCTGGTATATGCTGTTCACTAATTAAAGTGGACACCTTGCACCAGGGCAAATCGACTCTTATGGTAGATAGGTTTAAGACAACCTTTTAAAGAAAGCTATCCTAGTGGTAGCTGTGGAGAGCAGCCTTCAGGCTAAGTCTCGGAGGAATGTAAAGCAGCTTGTTTTACCATATAATCTCTTGAATCACCAAATGAAAAGACACCACACAGGTATATATATCAAATATATATGTATTTATTTCTAAATAACTCTCTACTAATCTCTTTATGAGATTAGAAGACAAACATATGCACAAATCAACGTTTCACAATAAGTTAAGCACAAAATATGGCTGGGGCCCTAGGGGCGTACCAGACCATATACTAAGTAAGAGACTTAGAAACAACGACTTGCAGGGAGACAAGGCCTAGGGCCTTCAGAAGTGCTGGGGCCTCACAAAACCACCCAAGGCAGGTAAGTAAAGGACCCACGGGGGACGCGTGCAGTGTGGATACACAGGCGCGAATCGCCGTTAACTTCAATGGGGCAAGTCGCGGTTGGAAATAAAGAGTTTTAGGGTACTTCGGGAGAACCTACAAGCAAGTCACTTACAGGGTAAGTAGTTCTAGGGCCCACACCCACAGGAGCACCGTAGTGCTGGAGTTACCTCACCCAGGGAAGCCGGGTGCACAGGTGTCCTTTGGTGTCGGGTCGCGGCGTCGTTTTCAATGGCGAACAAAGAAGACTTGCTGCTTGCGGGAGCTGAAGAAGTGTCCGGTGGAATCCAAGCCTGGATTCTGAAGAAGGATGACCTGAAAGCAGAGGGGACAGTGTTCAAAGTCACTTGGCAGTGACCCGGGGCAAGGAAGATGGATGCCCACCGTCGTCGGTCGCTTCAGGTCGGTTGCGGGTGCCTTGACTCTTCAGCCACGTGGTCCAGGAGGCGTCGACGACGACCAGTAGCTGGATTCGGTGTGTCCCTTGACGTCTGCAGCTGACTGCGGTGTTGGCAACTCGATCGGAGCCAACAAGCCTTGGCAGCCGCAAGTCTCGGGGAGATGGAGAAAAGTCGATGGCGCAGACCAGCAAGGTCTGTGGAACTCACCCAGCGAGGGTAAGTCAGGGCAGGCCTGGAACAACCAGGGGAGCCCTTTGGTTTCTTTAAGAAGTCTTCTGGGGACCCACAAGCCAGCGGGCAAGGGATCGCGAAGACACCTCGGGCGGAATCACTCAACAGGGGCCCACGGTCACTCGGGACGGTGTAGGCCTCTGATCTTCGGAGGGATTCCTGCTGGAGGTCGGGACCACACGTGGTCCAAAGCACAGGTTCGTAGAACGTTGTGAAGGGGTTGCACTTGACAATAGTGCATGGTACCCAGGGGTCGCGGTTCCTCGTTACTCGTGGGGTCCACTTGCCTCAGCTTTGCTGGGGACTCACGATGGCCTGGGAGAGGTCAGGAAATCCACTTCTTGGGCTGCAGGGACTTCGGACTCCGGCGGGAGCGGCGTAGTTTGCGACCGTCGTTGTCGTTTTTGGTGCCTGCCAAGCAGGGAGTCACTCCTTGACTCCAAGGGAGATTCTTCTGTCTTCCAAAGGTAGTGGAACGTCGAAGGGCCAGGATTCTTCTGTAGAGCGTCGTCCAGGGGTTATCTGCTTTGCAATGGCAAGGTTCCCCAACTTATACTAAAAAGAGGGGATGGACTAGCTCTATGACCCCACCTATGGGAGGGTCAAGGGAGGGGTGGCTACACCCACTTCCCTTTGTCCAGTTTTGCGCCAGAGCAGGGGCAGGTAGCCCCTGAGCTGGTTTGAACTGGCATATGCACAGAGGAGCCTTCTGCTCCCCAGTGCAGGACTTCAAAGCACTCTAAGAGTGCACCCACCCAGCCCCAATACACTAAACCCTGTCTGGAAGGTGGTTACACCTCCCTGTGACAGGATGCCTATTGTTGGGCTTCCTCCACTGTGAGTTTCGGTCATCAGCAGGAGGGCAGCCCAGTGTCTGTGACTGGTGGCATCCATTTTGTGATGCCAGGGCTCTTTAGGATTCTACCGCGTTTCCACAGCAGGTACATGTCTTATCCCTCTAGAAGGGTGGAATGCTACCCCGCCGCCAAGATTGGCGGGGGGTAGTATTCCAAGATGTTTGACACCAAACACGACATGTTTTGATGCAGCCATTCCAAAGTTAGCATTTACCGCGAGGATATAATGCACTTAAGAGTATATGGTTTAACCGCATCCACAAACAGCACCAGAGAATGGACTCTGAGAACTGCAGAGGGGCCCTGCTCATGCAGAGGCACCCCCTCACATAGAAGCCAAGCACCCTGCCCTCAGGATTGATAGGGCCTGCCTTAGGGGTGACTGATAGGTTTATATGTGTGTGCAAGAGAGATATAGGAAACCTATATCTCAGTGAGGAGTGCTAGCACCACCTCACCCAGGCTGCAGTAGCAGGCCTGTGGTGTCAGATTTAGACTGCTTCCCAGGGGTGGCATAACACATGCTGCAGCCCCTGGTAGGCCTGTGAAGTACCTATGCCCTTGGCACCTAAGGTACCATATACTAGGGACTCATAAGGCACCACAGTATCCAATCACTAGTGCACCTAGAGTGCACTCCATGTCGTTTAGAGAGAGCAGATAGACTGGGGCCCTGAATAGCAGGGTCCCAGTCCAACTAAGTCATAAACCAGCAAAACACCAGGAAAAAAGTGGGGGCAACCATATAGTCAGATTCCACCTTCCTACAAAGCGTGTTCCATAAAGGAAACTCCCTAATCTAAATAAGCTGGGACAATGAGAAGTGTCAGTTCAGATACTCATAAAGAGTTCTGATTAAGAGAGAGATCAATGCGCAAGCATAAAGCTTTTGCAAATCAGACTAGAAATGTATTCTCAGTCATAATTCAGCAGACATATAGAATTAGGCTAAGTATCCTCTCACGTAGAGAAGCCTAAGACATCAGAGACAAGTCTCAAGTCAGAATGTCGAGGAAAGCAATCCGCAAAAACTGCTCATTGGGGGTCTGAGGTTTGCTCTAGAAACACACACTAATATAAACACACAAATTCTAAGTTGCAACATTATTTTCTTTTGTCTTCTTCATTCACCAATAGAAGATGAGCAAACTCCTGGGGACAGGTTCACTCCCCATGTTCTCACCAGAGCATAATAGACTTTCAGACATTAATCCTAGGAAATGTTGCAATGTTATTTTCTTGTGGTCCAAACTTCTTTCCATGAATCATTCTTCCTTTCATAATTGTCTCTTCGCGATGAGAACCTCACTATCAGTTGTTAATACAAAACAAGTGCCCATTCACTGTGTAGCAGTAGGCTTCTGAGGTTGCAACATCTGCAGCAATGAGAAGAAAAACATCTTGCATAAACAACTATTTAATATGAAAAACAGGCCTCTCTGCATTAACACATTTTTCATTTAAGATGACATCGACAGTTAGGCTAACTTAGTCCAGCATTTGATTTACGAGCAGGCCTATAACATTCAAGTATGATTACCTACTACACATTTTACATTTAGCACATGCATTATTTAAACATAAAATTGTGCACATTATTAATATGTGTTTTCAATAGCAAATAAGATTTGCTGTAGCACCTGTATCTTGTCCTTTGATTTTAACCTTAACATAGGTATCTAGAAAATCTAGAAATCTAGAATAAAGCTACTGATAGTTAAACTTTCAGGTAATTTTAGGTTTATATGTTGCGGTTCTTTTTGTCTGTCTTCATTAAGACATAAAAAGATCTCATTGAAGAGCTCTGAGTTGTTGGAGCCTACACATCTCTCAAGCAATGGAATCTGGATGAACATTGACCAGAAGATGAGGCATGCTACCTTGGTTGGTAGGAGAGGGCCTGTGTCTTATTTAAAGGATACAGAAGAAGGTACTAGCATTGCGTCATCTTTTCTATACAGGGTCTCTGATACATCTTTGAAGATCAGGTTCTCAGAGTTTTGAGTGTCTTGGTAATTTAGTATCAATTTCTGGGAGGACTGACTTCAGTTTGTCCGCATTCCTTCTCTTTTTTTAAAATAAAATGAGTGTCACCTATTTACTGCAGGCCTCCGTCCATGCGATTTATCCAGGCAATAGCTCACACAAGATATTTTTAAGACTAGCGGCACAATGTCGGCATGGTGGATCCAGCCTCACCTCCAGTTTGGCCGTAGTTTTCAAAAAACAGGCCTGCTTCAATGCTTATTATTACACTCACATATCTGACTGAGTGTACAAAGAACTTGCTGTCAAACAAACAAAACTGCTCAAGAAATGTTCTATAATGACTACAACGGGTCCTGAAATAAATGTATTAGGTTTTTTAACAGTGCCAATGTGGATCTCTCTAGGCTGCAGTGTTTGTTGCTTCCAGGTCACTCGGCAGGGATTTATTTATAGCTTTCATACTGTGTAACTCTTAGCAAAAGGTATTCTAGAGTGCTTTGCAAGTTACAAACCAATGAGATCAGTATCTCTTAGAAAAACATAACAAATGAAGGAGTAACAATATAAAAACAATAGAATAAACAGACGTTGAAATACAGGTTGCGTGGTACAGAAAATAAGGGATTGGGACCCAGAATTACTATTCTTTGATGCAAGGCAACGCTGTTGCTGCACAGCCTTCCATCAAAGGGAGTGAGAAAAAATGTGCCATATCTTCTAAAATATGGTGCATTTTGTCTCTCTCCCAGTGCTGGCGTACTTTCGGCAGGCATGCGTCAACACCCACGCCCTTGTACCATACATAGTGCAAGGGTGTTTGTGTTCTCTGAAGCATGGTTTTGTGCTGGAAGACTACTTTGTGGCAACACACAGTCTGTCCATGAGATCTGATGTACCTAGTTCAAGATCCCATTCTCTCTAGGCTCAATTATTGTGGCTATCCCTCACAGGATTACTTAGAACACATCTTGTTGCTTTTAGAGTTGTGCTGCATGCGGCAGCCTGGTTCCTCTCTGAATGCAAAAATGTCACCATATAACTCCTGTTCCTCTAACGCTCGACTGGCTTTCATTGAAACTAGAGCTCAGTTCATCTTTGTGGATAATAAAACGTGTTTTTCCACAAAGCTTTGCGTCAGTGGACTCCAAGCTAAGTGGCAACTTTCTGGTGTCCAACATTTCCTTTGTAGTTAAAATTCTCTCCTTGACCCGCTGGTTGCATAACTTCCTCTGGCACTGCGCACCGTTTCCTGCTTAGCTGTGTTCAAAAGGAACTAATTGCTCTTCTGCTTTTAAAACACTTCCAAGCAATGGCTTAATTCACACAGCCTCTGTCTCTCTACTATCTTTATACCTGGATATTCCACTCCTGATCCCTTTCTCTTGCCATTCTCTGCCTAGGACTTTCTTATCTTCTTATCCTATCCCCTAGTAGACATATTACAGTCAGTCGACTTCCATATTATCAGCTTGTTGGAACTGGACTTTCTGGTTGGCTGAGGCAATGCTCAAGCCAGGCAGAACCTACCATTCCTGTCAGGGTTAGGTGATTACACTCACTATATAACCTCCTCTCACCCTTGGGTAGCTTGGGATTGAACCATCAGGCTAATCACAGAGGCAATGTATAAAGCATTGGCACATCACTCTCATACAATAAATACACTTAGCATCACAAAAGAGACTTCACATTTGGTGTATGTAAATTAAGATTGTATTCAACTCACACATTAATTAACACAACATGAACATCATGTATTTCTAGGCAAAATTCACACTGGAAATATTAATAGCAGTACCAGGCCCAACAGTGTTAAAATGACATCAGTAATATGCACACGTAGGAAAAACCTATTTTGCCCCAGCCCCCTGATGTGCTGCAATACGTTGTCAGAAATGGGCCCATCCTGGCAAATAACACAATTCAAATCCTCACATTTGAAGGGTGCACCCCTGGCCTCAATGATATCAGGAATGTGTACACACATGAATTTATAATATTTTCAGTAGAACTGTGGGCCAAGGTCACACGGGTAAAACCAATGTCAAAACGGAGTATTCGTTAGGTAATGAAACAAACAAGTAAAACAACACTGTAGCACGGTGCAACTAATAGCAACCTGATCTCATGCAGCACACTCTACCACACTCACACAGCACCGTAACTCAGTGCAAAGGATATCAGCAAGTCTGTATGAAGCCCACTCGCACGCACACGCATTTGGCACAGTAACGCGGTGCAAATGATATGTGGCAGGTCAGTTGATAATATGAATGCGGACCCTGTGGCACAATCCCTCCCACCCCCTCAGTTACCCCCCCGCTACTCTTCCCACAGGTTAAAGTCAAAACCCCCCACCCCTTACTATACCGGTTTAAGGCTGGAGTCACACTTAGTCAGGGACCTAGGGGAGAAGGCTGGAGTAACTCTCAGGGTAACCAGGCAACAGTCAACAAATGGGGGGTTAGCTACCACTCGGGAAGTTCACCCACTTTATGCAGAGCAGAAATGGGCTAGAGGCTGTCCCAGTTCAATCAAGAGGTCCCTCAATTCGCTTTCTGGCAGCAGCCCAGTTCTGTGAAGCTCAACACGAGTGTATGCTCCACTGCAAGAAACACTACTCTCTTAACTCTGTTCGAGGTTCTCCTCCTACGAAGGCACGTATTTATAGCCTATCGTGATTGCTAAAGGGCACATCAGATTTAAGGTTGCAGCGACTCTCACTCTCCTGGCGGATTTCTATCTTCTCTCTCGTACAATATTCGCAAGAACCCTAACCTTCCCCTTTCCTGGGTTTGGATCCAATCTGTCTCGGGGTACAAGGGGCAGGCAGACCCAAGTGTGAGCTGCATTTGGCAGTGACAGGGCAGGCTGCTTCAGAAGTTAGGAAGGGGATGGGTACAGCCCTCCAGCTACCATTTAAAGGTCGGTAAGGGTTGAGTACAACCCCCGAGGCCATCGTGCACAAGAGAGGAACACCCTTCCCCACACCCTTCCCCACACCCTTTTGTCCCCTTTCTGGAAGGAATACACATCACACCACAGGAGAGTCATTAACATTCATGTGACCCTGCCAACTTTGCAATAGTGGCATTTTCAGAATAGTAATTTAAAATCCTACTGTGCCATTAAAGAGGATTTTAAATTATAATGCAAATGAGTGGAAGAAGTACTTCTCTATCTGCTCCCAAACCAAAGTTATTCCTTATTACTTGTAATAAGAAAACCCATTGTTAGTCCATGAGAAAGGTTGTCTTGCTACAGTGAAAAAGGCTTTTGGAGCTTTTCACTGCTAGAACATGTAAATGTAAGTACACGTCTTAAATTTTAAAATACCATCAACCCTGCTCTATGGGCTTTTAGGACCTACCTTAGGGCTGACATATAAGTATTAAAAAGGAAAGTTTAGGCCTGGCAAAAAGTTTACAACTGCACTACAGGCTGCAGTGGGAGGCCTGGGACTTGTTTTACAGTACTATTTTAGTGGGTGGCACAATGAGTGCGGCAGCCCACTTGTGGCATTTAGTTTCCAGACCCTGAGTACATGTAGTACTATATTCTATAAACTTATCCATGGTCATCACCATTTAGGAGCACCTTGAAATAATTTAGTTCATGCTGTACACTGTACAAAACTCTCTCTTGTATATTGCTTAAACGACACTAATGTTCCATCTTTACCAACAATGAAGGCCTTGTATTGGAGACACAAGACAACTGACTTGCTGCTTGGATTGCTAATAAAATTGTCATCCAGACAGAAGTGGGAAAGACTGAGATACCAATCCAGTGGCTGAATTGAAGTCTTTGAAATCAGGAAACTCTAGGCACCCAGTTTCGAAAAACTGTGTGACCCTGGGAAAGAATTTTTTTTCCCTGTGCGCCCTTTTCATGATCATCACATTTGGGAGCACCTTGAAATAATTGAGTTCTGGATGTGCATCATACAAAAACTTCTTTTGTTAGTGGTTTAATGGACCATAATGTTTCTCCATCTTTAACAACAATAGAAAACAAAACAACTGACTTGTCTCTTGGGTTACTAATAAAATTAGGACAGAAGGTGGGAAGACGCTGGTACACTTTCAGTGGCTGGATTGCACAATGTGTGATCAGAAACCCAGGTTTCAATGCCAGCTTACTAAGGTGACCAAACTGTGTGACCATATGCAATTACTTGTTTACGCCTTTTCCATAATCATCAAATTTGAGAGTTCCTTGAAATAATTCAGTTCCTAATGTGCACCTTATCGTTGCCTCATCTATAGTAAATAAGCTTATATAGGAGCCACAGGGCAACTGACTTGCCCCTTGAGTTGTTCTGTGCTGCCGATTAATAAAATTGCAAAGGGAGAATGGGTGTGGTTTACAAATTTTAATAAAGACCACTCACTACAGTGACATAATCTAATGTGCTACGGTAAAATGATCCACAACAACCTTTTTATTTTGAAAGTTCCTACCTCAGCTATAAATAAAGTGGCAGTCAGCAACACATGCAGCAGGACCAGTTTGGAGGTCCTGATTGAGCTAAGAGCTGGTCTCAGCCTCCGTGGTGCTGCTCTTCCAGACAGGATGTAACACAGGTGGGGCCCTACCTGTGTTGCCGCAGAAAATTATGGAAGTTGACTACCACCGTCACATTACCTGTGCACTATTGGTGCTTTTAACGAGTCGAGAAATCCAGTTTTGGGCTTTTGGCATGTGTTCTCAAAGCCTATGCTCGCCCACCAATGACAACCAATCAGATGCTAGCATGGGGTGTCAGCATGGGTATGGTCTGTTTCACAGAGCAGGCTATGATTAAAGAGATGTGCAGCGCTTGAGAAAATTGGAAAAATTGCCCTGTCTCCAAAGCCTCCCTGTCACAGTAGTATGTATAGATGAGCGTTGAAGGTTTGAGCAAACTGGGGCCAAAGCTCTGACTCTAGCTCAGTCTTTGGTCCCAGGGGGACTACCTATCCAAATAAGATCCAGGTACAGAAAAAGTGACCTTGTAAACACCTCTCTTCTCCCTAATTCAGTTTTAAAAACAAAGAAACTGGTCTTGGATTGCTAGTGTTCTGGTTCAGGGAAGGCCTGACCTTACAGTTCAGGCTGGACTGTTTCAATTGGAACATTGTCAAGACTGATTTGCATATGGCTAGGTCCAAACTGAGGTGGCATGGTGTGCAAAATAACCACAGACTGGGATGTGGCCCTGAGTAATTAGCAGTGGCTGAGATTAATTCAAACATTCCACCCATCACTTTTTTGTGTACTTCAATGTGGCCCCCTAAGTGGGACAGGTATTCCCAGACGTGGGTCCTGTGCACACTGCGCCAATGGAACAAGTAATACCCAACCGATGAGCCCTAATGAGGGCGAGATGATCGTGAATTGCTTGTGTTCCGGTTCAAGGAGGACCTGGCCTGGATGTTCGAGCTGGACTGTTTCAATTAAAGCAGGGTCACGACTGATTTGCATATGGCTATTTCCAAACTGAGGTGTCACAGTGTGCAAAATAACCACAGGCTGGATGTAGCCTGAGTAATTGCCAGTGGGTGAGATTAATTCAAGCATTCCATCCATCACTTTTTTGTGTAATTCAGTGCGACACCCTAAGTGCGATGGGTATGCCCTACCTGGGTCCTGCGCATACTGTGCCACTGGAGCCAAGATATACCCAAATGATGAACCCTAATATGAGTGAAACTGGTCTTGGGTTGCTTGTGTTCTGGTTCAGGCAGGACTGGCAGTATGAGCTGGACTGTTCCCATTGGAGCAGGGTCAAGACTGATTTGCATTTGGCTGGGTCCAAACTCAGGTGGCATGGTGAGCAAAATAATGATGGACTGGGATGCGTCCTGAATTATTACCAGTGGCTGAGATTAATTCAAGCATTCCATCCATCCCTCTTTTTTGTGTACTTCAGTGAATTTGTGAAATAATTATTTTATCAACACGGAAAGAAATTCTATGTTAACCATCAATTTAATTTTTTTGTTTGTTAGGAAAATTGAAATTGCTCCAAACGAAGTTGAATTACGGAGAGTATTTCATAGTAAAAGCCCCTTTTCTGTGAAATACGAAACCATTATGAGCAGTTATAATAATTGTAAATGTACTAATTTGCATAATTTACGTGATACTTCTTCAAATCAATTTTTCGTAATTTTGCTCTAAGGACCAAGACAGACCTTGTCTCTTGTTCTGTATGCCCTCTCCTTGAGAATTGTCTGTGTTAGACTCCTCTGCTATCCAAGACTTAAAAAATAATTTGTCACCTGCTATCTCGCTGTCAGCCCACTCCCAGTAAACCGACCCGTCATGGAAAGTAAGCATCCTGCCGACAGTCAGCTATTCATTAGTCACATGAAACAATGCAGAATTACATATCATGTGTGTCTACTAAAAATCGAATTAGTGACTGTTCTTTTTTTATACTGAGAAAATGTAACACAAGATAATTACATTGTGTTTCTTCTACACTGGTGAGCGAAAAATTAGCAGAATGTGATGCCTCCAGTGTTGAAGTCCACAACTGCAGCACATGACACCAGAAATTAAATTTCGCATCCAATTCATTTTTTTAAATAGTAGAGGAGAGGATGATATGGATTATTCCTCTAAAAACTACTGACTAGGCACAACAGGTAAGCCATAGGAGCAGACTGACTGCTTACAGAGACAACCTCTGTGATAGTGTTCCTAACTGAATCCAGGAGTTACATGTTAACAAACTCATTAATACCCTCAGGGTTTAGAGATCTGCAACTTATAACTAGTGCTCCCGGTTTTATGGTATTTCTTTTTTTTACATTTCCGTCTGTATTTATCCATATTTATTTTTTGGCCATCTTATTAGTAATTATCCATATTTATTTTGTGGTTTGCGAATAAATGGAGTAAAAAAATCGTACATTTCCACGTTTATTTAACTGATAAACGTGCACTCATACTTTGATGACTGTCACGTTTTAGCAAATTCAGCAGCCTAATATAGCAAAACACTACAACTACAGGTAAATATTAGCAATTTACTGCAAATATATTTTAACATATGCCTGTATTTAAAGATACCTTAACTTGTTTTTTAACTCCCTATGCTATCTATCTGCTCATCTGTTGTCTTGGAATTCAGCGCATACAGCACAATATAATAAAAATATGTTCGTCATACAGTCTCTAAGTGCTATAAATAACAGGCGTGACCATCAGCTAATGTAATGGTATTCATTTTACTGTCCTTGGAAGGAAGAGTTTGCTATTCAAACTCATTGCCGGTAGAACACTATCTGATGGCAGTGGTGAGCGTTTAACTCACCAAGCAATTATGTAGATGCCTGAAGAGGTTGACAGCAGTGCCGGATAAATCCCTGTGGAGGCCCCTAGGCAGTCGAAATTTCGGGGCCCTGCTCGCAAATTATCTCCTAATACGCGATGCACAGAATTGTTTTGCAAACTGACAGCTGCCAGAAGATGAGCTTTTAGGATTTTAAGAGACAAACTGTTATGTGAATCTGATGTCTCAGGTTTATGTACATTAAGTTGTTAATGGGTACATTACGTTAATACAGTATTTTCTCTATAGAGTCTTTAATGTAAAGTTTTCGTTTCTTTGAGTTGATTCATTTTTTTCTATCTTTTGGAAACAACATTTAAGAAAGCTTGATTGTGATTTTCTTTCAAGATCAAATCAATGTTATTTTGATCCGTTGTTGCGGGCCCCTAATAGGAGTGGGGCCCATAGGCCGGTGCCTACTTTGCCTATTTGGTAATCCGGAATGGGTTGACGGACCCTTCTTACTCGGCTACCTTTGTGTTGAAGGTCACTTTTAACGTCACGTTACGTATGAAGATGTGTTTTTACGCGCTTAAAGTGAGTGTTTGTATGTCCCTTTACAGCCCAGCTCTGGTCGTGTAGTAAGCTACGCTGCGGTGAGAGAAGACGGTCTGAAGTACGCTGCTCTTGTTCTGATGACTGCCTGGGACAGAAGGACTGCTGCACAAACTACAAGAGTGTCTGCAAAGGTATGGTAAGGAACGACAGCTGGCACCACATTGTGGCGTGAGTTGTCACTGCATTTGTCATAGCTATTTACACCACCTGAGAAGTGTGTGAAGAGCCTTTTATCTCCACAGTACAATCCTCATCTTCATCAACTAATCAAAATCTAACAGGCACCTTCCAGTTGACCGGCATCAATCCTGAAGGCCTCCATCGAAAATGACGACGCTTCTTTGTCAGTGCTTAATTTGTAAAAAAAAATGTAAATGCTGGGGCCCTCGTCGGGAGTTCTCTGCAGTTTGCACCACACATTGCCAGTGTACTTACACAACTACTAACCATCACACTGCTACAAGTGTGACAGTTCAGACTGTTCAAGGCCGCCAAAGCTTTCAGAAAGGCTTGGGTGGCAGGTATTAGTTGTTTTTAATGTATATTGAATGAACAAACAACTGTTTTTCTGCTCATCTTAAAATTACACAAACAGCGCCACCATGTGGCAGCTGTCATAACTGCAGGTTCGGGCAATTAAGTGCCAGTGCGGAGCACTGGGAACCACCGCTCAAATTAAGCACTGTTCTTTGTTCAAAGCCGTCCTACTGTTTGAACCCAATCATCTTAAAATAGATTTTGCAAAATGAACAGATTACTGTTACATGGTGGTGCATAGTCACACTGTGCTAGCACAGGTGGGTGGAGTCAATCTGCTTATCTAGGAACCTTGTCAAGCCATGTCAATGTAATGTGATAATTATACAGAACAAACCTAAGTGAAAGGCAGCGTAGCGTGTGCAGAGTCAAAGGCATATATGCCGTAAACAAATGATTGGAAGAGTAGCTGAGCTGTGATAGTAGGACTAGAGTGTTACTTTGTAATGTTGTAGTTTATTTAACTAGATGTGCCTCAGCACTTTCCAAAGCAGGAGCACAGTTCGGCAAGACCCAATGGATAAATAGCTGTCGTTCCAGATCCTGGTGGCACAAATGGAGAAGGCTGTTTGCTTTGTCCTTTCTTTTTGTACTTTTTTGTCTTCAGTCTGATAGTGTCCTGGCAGTGCCGAAAGGTGGTAAGCTTATCAGTCAAATATCCGGGGGTTTTGTAGATGATGCGGCTGGTTTTAAATATGATGTAGAATGGCAAGGAGTTCCAGTGGCGATCCATCAGGATGGGGGCGATGTGGTCATATTTCTCCTGCCCCTTCATGAGCAATGTGGTGGCATGTAGGATACTCATAAGGAGGACTATTGTGAGGGTGAGGCACAGAAGGAGGGTGGTGCAACCATGATGCAAGAGTACAAGTGCTTGAACTGCATCTCTGAAGTCGTTTTCTATGAGGAGTCCTTTCTCTTTCTGTATAAGAGAAAGCTGGTAACAGAACTTCTATTCCTTGTGGGTGAGGTAGGTCACCGGCGTGAATCCAAGAGACTTGGGATTGGGAGAAACCTGCAGCTGAAATCCATCAAGGTTCATGTTGTTTAGCCAAGTATAAAAAAGGTGTTGTGAGGGCACAATGTGAGAATCTGGAGCAAGAGATTGCAGCTCTTGAATCTGTGCCAGGACCAGAACAGGGGGGCGACATCGGATGCCTACACACACTTAGGCTTAAACAAACAGAGCTCAGAGACCTGGAGGAAAATACTGCCCGTATGCATGCCATAGCGACGCAAAGACACATATATGATTTAGGCGACAAGGCAAACAAACTCATTGCATGGTTGGAAAGGAGGGATAGAGGTCGGAACTGGGTCTCTGAGATACAGACCTCTGAGGGTACGGTGAAGGGGACAGTCGCAGTCATAGCAGAGGCGTTCGCCCAATATTATGAAGGGATCTATCAGACCCAGACAGACAGGGGGAAAAGGACTGCACGGAATTTCTGCCAGACATAGTTTTGCCAACACTTAGCGTGGAGGACCAGGAGGCGGTTGACTCGGATTTCACCGCAGAAGAAATTGAGGGTGCCATACGAGACCTCCAATCCGGTAAAGCAGCGGGTCTGAACGGCCTCCCGGCGGAGCTGTACAAATGTGTGGCAGGGTACCTGGAACCCCACATGCTCCGTATGTTCCGAGAGGCAAGGACAGAGGGCCAATTGCCTCCAGACCTCAGGATAGCTACTATTGTCGTAATCCCTAAGAAAGGTAAACCACAAGATCTTTGTAGTTCATACCGACCGATTTCACTCCTGAATTTTGAGGCTAAGGTACTGGCTAAGGCGCTTGCCAACAGACTCTCCCCAGTGATACAGTCTCTGATTCACCTGGACCAGTCCGGATTTATGCCTCACAGAAACACCAGGTTGAATCTCCGTCGTTTATATGGGGTAATGCACATGGTACAGCAGCGACCTGACGACCAGGCGGCACTTCTATCACTCGATGCCCATATGGCTTTTGATAGTATCGAGTGGCCATATCTGTTTGCTGTTCTGGCCAAGTTCGGATTCGGCCCGGGCTTCCGTACCTGGATTGAGCTTCTGTATGCTGCCCCGCTGGCACGTGTCCGGGTTAATGGAACTGTGTCCAGAGTTTTCCGGCTGCATAGGGGCACGCAGCAGGGCTGCCCGCTTTCACCAGTGCTCTTTGCGCTCGCTCTTGAACCGCTGGCCTCATGGGTAAGAGGAGATCCGTTGGTGAGAGGCATTGATGTGGGAGGGGGGTGGGAAGAACGTATCTCCCTCTATGCGGACAATATCCTGCTGTACGCCCATAGACCTAGACAGACCTTCCATAGGCTTATCCATATCATACAGTCCTTTGGCCAATATTCTGGATATCGCATTAGCTGGGATAAATCCTTGGTATACACTCTTGTGGGGGAGCCTCCGGCTCTGACGTCGGCGTGTAAAGAGCTGGTCCACAAAGATTCCTTTAAATATTTGGGTATCTGGATCACCAAAACGGAGGAGGAGTTCATGCAGTTAAATGTGCACTCGCAGTTGGAAAGGCTGAAGGGGGATGTGTCCCATTGGCGGCGCTTACCGGTCTCCCTCATGGGAAGGGCGGTTTTGTTCAAAATAATGGCCTTCCCGCGCCTCCTGTACGCTGTACAGAATACCCCATTCCAGATCCCGGAAGCTTTCTTCCGTGGGATTGAGTCTGAACAGCGCACTTTGATATGGGGGGAGGTTGCCCCAGAATCGCCCTAAAGAAATTGCAGAAAGGGGTCTACGAAGGGGGGCTGGCGGTACCAGATATCAGGAAATATTACTGGGCAGCCCAGCTTGTCAACATCAATGGGTGGGTCTTTTGGCCGACTGAGGAGCCAGCCTACCGTGTCTATCGATTTGCAATGGGCACGGGTAGCTACCTGTCTGCTCTCTAAGGGGGGAGGAGGGGCACTCAGACAGTGGTCACGGCATGGCGGAAGGCGACCAAAATGATCGGTTGGGAGGCCAGACTCACCGAGCAAACCCCACTCTGGGAGGGAGAATTTTTAAGAGAGGTAAGGCGTCTGAAGGGTTTCCATAGGTGGAGTAATATAGGCATTGATCTCCTGGGGGACATTTGGAAAAAGGGGAAGATGATTACATTTGATTGTCTTCAGACAGAGTTCCAAATGGGTACGATCGAACACTTCTGATACCTACAGCTGAGACACGCACTTCACTGCCACCTGAAGGAGGGGGACACAATACCGGAGTACACACCCCTTGAAGACAGACTCCTACTTGATCCAATGATAGATAAGGCGATATCCCTTACCTACAAAAAGTTAATAAATAATACACCTGACTGTCTGGGACCATTACGGACGGCCTGGGAGTCGTATGTGGGTCTCCTTGAGGACGATGACTGGAGGGAGGCTCTGCAGAGCCCCAGAGAGATAGCTGTACGAGCGAGATTTAGGTTGATCCAACTCCGCATTCTACACAGGTCATATGCCTCGAGGACGGTACAGCACCACATGGGCCATTGTACGTCGGCGCAGTGCATCAGCGGCTGTGACGAGACAGGAACTTTTTTCCACATATTGTGGGCCTGCCCCAAGATTCAGACATTTTGGGCTGGCTTGACCCGAGTGATGACAATGGTGGTGGGGGAGCAGGTCCCAGTAGATGCAAGATGGCATATACTAGGGGTGACAGGCGAAATAGTATGGCCCAAATGGGCCACGACATGGCTTGCTCTGGCAGGAGTGGTGGCAAAAAACAACATTGCCCGTGCATGGGGTGCCAGTCCAGTCCCAACGGTGGAATCCTGGGAAAATGATTTAGATTGGTGCCAGCGGGCTGAGCAGACAGTATATCAGAGTAGGGGGTGCACACGCAAATGGGAGAGGATATGGGGAGCCTGGGTGGGCTACAGAACCGGACAGCTCCCAGTCGAATTAAGGGCCTTAGGCATGTTGGTGTTCAAGCTGCATGATTGTACCCTGAGTCAGATTGGTTGGGGGGGCGGGTCATTGGGAGGGTTGAATTGTGGGAATATTTTGTATCTATACACGCCAAACCTCACACTATGTATATTATGATGTTTTCTGAAGCATTTGTGTTTTTTCTGGTTAATAAAAAGAATTAAAAAAAAAAAGGTGTTGTTTGTTGACCTTGGAAAAATACCAGAAATTATGTTTTGGTCTGGTTGAGCTTCAGTGAGCTAAAAGAATACAGGTTTGGAAGAGTGGCAGGCAGCGGCGGCCTGCGACTTTTGAAAGTGGTGGGGCGTAAATGTAATGTGTGACACGCACGCATTCAAACTAGCTCTGGATTAACCATGGTGGGACGACAATACCACCCTGCGCACTGCTGTAATGTTTTATTTGCCCCAAACATGTAACCTGCACCAGGCATCATCACAGGGTGAAATGTTTGTACCTGTATGGCGCTCTGTCGCCTGAATGGGCCATGGTTGGTATATAAGTACATATAGAATATGGAAAGCAGGAAGACTCCACACATTTGTTATAATTAATGGCAGCCCCCGAGCCCCAATTCAGCTCTCGGCAACTTGAAAAAACAAACCTACTGTGTGCTCGTTTGATACCACAGCTGCAGGCGCCTTTCTTTTTCCAACAACTGTGTCCCGGAAATAGGAGCTGCCAAACTCATGCATAGCCCACTCCCCTAAACTTGCCTTACCCAATTAGGAAGCCTAATTCACGGAGGCGAAAAGAGTGCTGCAATTGTTACCACCACCTGCACTGTGCGCCAGCCCTGCCCCTTCCCATTATTGTGAATGACGCTCCACTGACCGCACCCTGGGCCACTTCCTAAGCGCCCCATTTGAAATCCATGCACTGCCGCTTTATGCAGCCACTCCCACAAGGCTGATGTCACCCGCCTCCTGGTTTGTGCCTCGAGGGCGAGGAATAGTCCTCGCCCAGCTAGCAAATGCGCAAGAAGAGTTCGAGCACAAAAAAAAGATTTTACATTGTTTCACGGGGGAGCACCAAGCAGTGAGCACTTCTTTTAAAACTGCTCCATGGTGTTCATTCTCTCCCTTTTCCCCGATGGTGGTAGGACAACACCCCCTCCGCTCCTTAATGCCAGCCGCCACTGAGGGCAGGCAGTGTTTGAAGCATTGGATGCCTGCAATGCGGAGACTCTCAAGTACAGATGTCTGTCGTTATCGTATTGGTGAACTTTGAAGCTAATATTAGTGAGTGCCAGTGGGCTCCATGTAGAGATTGAAGATGATGCGGCACAAGGCTAATTCCTGGAGGGCTCCAAAGGTGGAACGGATCTTCTGAGACCTTGCGGTGGCCATTTGAACAAACTGGTGTTGAATGGATATATAGAGGGAGAACCAATGAAGGACACTGCCAGTGAATATCACTAGAGACTTCAGCATGTGGTCAAGGGTGGGATGATTGGTGGTGTAGGTGGAGACTCAGAGGTGAAGCAAAATCAGGAGGCAGGGGTCATTTTTAGGTCAGGCGTTAGCCAATAACTTTTGATTTGACTAACATTATATGTACAATATATTTATAGGTGCTTGAAGTAGCCCTCCTCATCCATTTTTATCATTCAGTGGATCAGCCCACTTCAGCCACTGGCCAACTTCACTGTGAGTGATGGTGGTCTACCTTTTAACAAGAAGCACATCCACATACAAAGTAGCTCCTTTCACTGCCAGAAACTACTACAGTTCTTTTTGAGACCCAAAAATCTTTTTGTATTTGTCATTTTTTTAGATTGTGAGTCCCACAGTGTTCACCACAATAAAGATTTGTAAAACCATGACAAAACAAAACAATCATTGACAAAGCCAAAATCGCTGAAACGCAACACCAGACGTATGGGCTCTGTCAATTTTTATGATCTTTGGTCAGTATGGTGTAGACTATGATTTCTAAGGAAGCTGCATCTGTCTTGCAGCATGAACTAGAGCTAGGCAACGTGCAGGAGATGGATGAAACTTTTGGAATTGTAGGTAGACTACTTTTTCAATTATCTTTTTGATGGAGGGTACAAGAGAGATGGGCCAGTAGCTGGTGAGGTCTTTAGGATCTAGTGTGGGTTTCTTCATGAGTGGGAGGATCCGGCCTCCCCTAAGAACTTCTGGGAAGCTGTTTTCAGTGAGGGATGGTGAGTAGGGTTGAGAAAAGTTTCGCGGAGACTGCTTTGTTGAAGGATGAGGGTAAGACATCTTCATAGGAGATGGTTTTGAGAGAGTTGAGGATATCAGCAAAGTCTGCAAGAGACAAATGTTTGAAATATGACCAATTTGGGATGCAGTGAGGAAGGTGTCAGAGAAGAAGGAAGGTTGCTGTGACTGAATTCCCTGTACCTTTTTCACTAAAGAAGCAGTAGGTTGCATTGCACTTGTCTGTGGATTGTGGAATTGGAGGACTGGCAGTGGGTTGATACAGTGTTTAATTGTCTTGAACAGAATTCTTCTTTTGGTGATGGCTTTATTGATAGAGTAGGTACAGTACTTAGCTTTGTCTTCATGTTGCGCAGAGGGACTTCAGTACTGTGAGTTTGCCAGGAGTTCTGTTTTTCTTAAAACCTGGTTCATGTCAATCGGTGGAGTGTTTGCTGTTAACCAGGTCTTTGCAGTAGCAGGGTGCTGAATAGTTCAACTTGCACTTGTATGTTTTAGTTGGAGTGTGGGTGTTAACATTTTTTTTCAGAAATGTGCTGAAGGTTTTTAAAAAGGTGTTGACGTTGAATGTGGAGGTAGCAGTGCTAGAGAAGAGTTTGAGCTTTAGGTTTTCAGTGGAGAAGTCTTTGTTCTCTTTGGGTTGATCTCAGTGTGTTGCTTGACCTTAGTGTGTTGCTTGGATGCCCAGCAGAGAGATGTTGCATCTAAAGTGCTATCAGGGTCCGTATTATGAATAGTGTGCGCTTTTGACGGTTTGTGGAGCTGCGCACCTTTAAACAGGTGCGCAGGGCACAAACGGGGAAAGTGCTCCCTATTACAATTAATATGCTGCCCTCAGAGTAGCCACAAAGTTGTGCTGCCCTGTGGGCAGTGCGTTCAATGAAATGCGGCGCTGCTCCTTTAAGCAGCTCCATGTTTCTCTGTGCAGGCTGCAACCTACCAGCATTTTGAAGAGGAGAGAGAGATCCTATTGCAGGCGGGTGCCATGAGTGACTGCACCCGCCTGCAGGGGGATGTCTTGGGGATCCATGGGCCCCCCTTTCCCTCCTCCAGAGGGCTGCCTTAAGGAGACGCACTAACAAAGCTCCACCTTTTTGTGGCGTACTAGGAGGGTGCCTCCTAATGGCCTGTTTGTCTATGCGCCTGCATCTATAATACAGTGGGGGAGCAGAGGGAAAGAGTTTCCTTCATTTGCATGGGGCAGTGCACCCATGCAAATGAGGGAACACCATCTCATGATAGTACTGGAGCTACATGTGCGCCAGCGTTATCATTACTACAGAAGGGGCTGCACGCGTTCTACAGCCCCTTCTGTAATACCAGTGTGCGCAATGTATGTTACGGCCCCTGATGTCTTGTCAAGAGCTTATTTCTGCACACATAACTCTCTCTCATCTGGAGTATTTTAGAGCAGCTACATGAAATGCTCGCCACCTCGCAAAGGACATTTATTCTTTATTATTCTCATTTTTGCATGCTAGTCACTTTTGTTGTTTATAATGGTGTGTCCATCACAGTCTATTTGTCTTCACATGTTTAATAGAAATCATTTACTCACAATTAAAAAAAACTTTGCATTCGGGTAACAGCCAATAGTGTCTGCTCATTATAAAGTAATACTGTTTTTTTTAAAACGCATAAAACATAATTTATTACACTGTGTCTGTGTCTTAATCTACTTTTAAAGTGTATAAAACAATGTGTACTTTAAATCATCCATTATAAAACACACTTGATAAATTACCACGGGACTGAGGTAAACAGTGAAACTAGCAACGGCAACAACACAGGGGGACCGAGGCCTGCATGGGACAGTACAGCTTCAATTTGGAACCACTATTTTTGCGACTGGTGTAGAATTTGTTTAACCCGACCTATGTGCTAGACGGTCGGTGCACAAAATTCTGAATCAGATAAGGTCACAATTTGACCTACTTCATTAATATCCATAAGGTAGGTCACAAATTGCGACTTCCTCTGATTAGACACAGTCTCATAGATTATGACCTGCCAGTGGTAAGCAGATCACCATGTCTGTGAATGTGTTTAAACAAAGATAATGGTTTTTAAAATGTAGCCCGATTTCCTTAAAGAAAACAGGACTGCATTTAAAAAAAATGTCTGTTTTCAAAAAGTTGCACTGAGAATTGGCTGTTGTCTCACGTATCATTGCTTACTCTCGTGAAACTTTTTTCAGCATGCACATAGAGGAAGGGTCTAAACAGGACCCCTTCCTTTTGCAAATGAGTCACCACCTCATGTTCGGGATTGGTAACTTTTCAATGGTTTGTAGGCAGAATTACAGTTGCAAACCATTGATACATACATTACATACCGCTCCAGTATTCGCAAGGCATGCCGTTCCAAATACCGAATCGTCATCCATTCGCAGTTCCGTTTTAGGAATCAATACAACTCTTCTGACTCCTAAAAGGGGATTTGTCAATTGGTAAAAAACATTCTTGCAGCTCCAAACTCAGAAACGGAGCATTTGTGACAGAACAGATGGTGCTACCTGGCCCGTTGTCACTTAAAGTTGCACATTCTGAATGGGAATTTAGTGATATAGCGGGATAGAAATAGCGGGATAGATATAGCGGGATAGATAAGGATCGTATTTGCACCGTGCTAACATAGTGCAAACTCGAGACTCTGCTATGTCACTCGGATGGACCTTTGTCTCAAACTGAGGCTGAAATCACAAATCAATAAAATTGCAATGGCAATGAGGCAGATCTTGCCCCACAGTAACAACAGAGAGGAATAAGCTTGCAGACCATAACGGTTTATTTAAAACGTAGTAAAGTTACAATCTCCAATAAAATCAAGTAAACATAAATCGAAATTCACCTGGATACAGTATACATCAAAATAATACAAATTATTTAATTAGTAATGCGAATATTGTGTTATTAAAGGTGCCATATGCAAATCAAAGCGAAATCTCATTTCCATAAAAGAAACTCCCTAATACTAAGCTAAGGTTGTGGGATAGGTCGAGGAAATTCAGAAGCAGCAGGTCCTGTCAAATATTACATTGAAAGAAGAAACAAATAAAGGTTCGCATTAGAATGAGGAATTTGCTTTCTCTTGAGAGTAACTCTGTGAGCAGGAAAATAAAGAACATTGGTCTCAAAAGAAGGAACGGGATATCTGCCTGCTAAGATGGAGAGGGGTCAGAGATCTCACTAACTAACACACTTTACACAGTTAAAAAATAAGTTCCATCCAAGTGATATCTTCCCACAGACCAAGAACCAATCAAAACCCAAAGTTCTCTCTGTACTTGGTGTCAGCCTCCTTCTCATGGTTAATACAATGCCAATTTCTTCCCTCATTGAGACCTTCACTATATCTCACATCTCGTGACGGTGCTGAATTCACTGTCCAAACTAACTGATTGCTACCTGACCACCATCAAACTGTAAACTAACAGAGAATAACATTTGTAAATGAGCATACAGTGTCTCTGGTGCCTGAAAATAAAAAAGTGTTATGCACAGCAAGCAAGCAGAAATGCAACGTTTACTTAAAAAATGAAGTAAGGCACCTAGGCCTACTGATGACAATGTTAAATTGCACATATGCTAACTAAAATTAATCAGAATATATGATTCATTCAGTCTGCTGAACCTAAATATAAAACAGTGTGAAAAATTTATTTGTGAAAATATATGCAAAATAATAAAAAAATTCAGTTGTAAATCATATATAAATCAAATAAACAGTGATTATGATAGTTACAAATTAACATATCAGTAAGCACAAATAAGTGATGGTGACACTTCGTCATCAGCGGTAGCTGCATTGATCCATGGGACTACGGTCACTTCCTCCTGAAGCTAGCAGCCTCCACATGCACAATGTAAGATGCCAGAAATGGACAGCTTCTGCTTTGTGAATGTTTGCTGTCTGCCTGCAGTGGTTGGTAACCATTCCATGCTTTTCAAACTCAAGAGAAAACGTAAAGTATTTGTGCAATACCTTAGGTGTCACAAGATGGGAGGAATGATCCTTTGCCACCCCTTTCCATATTGACTCACAAGAGTTTGCAATGTGAAAAAAGTGTTTGCAAGTCGAAAAGCTTTCCACATGTTCAACAATGTATGCCTGCCACATTAGATTACCTGGTATGAGGAGAGGAAATTCATCACTTCAGTGAGAGCGCATCTTCTAGGCACATGTTAGAACCAAGTGGGCTCTCACCAGAAGGCACGACCTTTGCAGATCCACTCAAGTCTTTATGGTGCTAAAAGATGGTGCTGGTCCGGAGCACCCGGTGCAATGATGACCACTCTGGTGCAAGCATGCTCCCTGTTCCCAATGAGGCCCTCAGTACTAGTGGAATTATGAGATCCTTGGCACTGCCAATACATTTTGTTTTCACACTGAGATTTCGGTTGCTGAAAATCAGAGTGGAAAAGAAGAATTACTGGGGAAATTTCACCTGCAACTACCAATTTGTCATTTCCAAGCAGTTTCTATGGTAAGCCCAGCCCTCCAGAGTTAATGATACCCCTATTATCAGTAACTCTGGGCGAATTTACCGGGAGTATTAACAGGTGACTTATAATGTGGGCCTGCATGTTTTAGTTTTAGTATTAATATTATGTTGTTGTCCAAGAGTTATTGTAAATTGAGTGACAATTACATGCTGTGTTTTTTTACCTAATGACAGAAACTGCAGAAATGTTCTTTAGATCTTGATTATAATCAGATAGTTATAAATATTCTGTCCTGCTTCTAGGTGACAGATCATGGGCAGAAGACAAATGTGAACCTCTTCCTGAACCCCAGTGTCCAGAAGGGTAAGACTTTACTTGCCTTGTTTTAATGGGCTCTCGCTTACATTGGTGCACAGTCTCAGAGCAGGCTCTGTATACAAAGAATGATTGAAAATATGCAGGAGCGGCCCGTGCAGGTAAGAGCGGTGGGCGGTGGGGCCGGGTTGGGAGGGATTTGACAGATGACCCAGAGGAAAAATTAAATAAATAATTAATTTTTCCTCGTCGCTGTCTGTCAAAGTCCCCCACCCCACCGCTCTTACCTGCACCGGCCGCAGCTGAAAATATGTTACCATTAAAGTGTTCTATTAATGCAAAAACCGACTTGTGTTAAAGCATCTGAGCACCTATCTTAGAATGCTAGGCACTCTTTTGTGCCAAATGTTTTTATTGGCTTTTTAAAACAAAAAATCAAATGTGATCAGAAAAGTACTTTGACCGAGTTCTTTAGTACATAATGACTCTAGTGTATTATCTAAGCATCACTTATAAAAAGCCCACGTGATTTTTACAAATGAGGCTTCACCCGCTGCCCAAGCGACATTCGGTCAATCTCGTTACTCTCCTTGTGCAATATATTGAAAACATATATTTTTAACCTGTAACCATTCAGTGACGTAACAAAACTTAAGTGGGCACCCCTGCAAAGGACATGGAGGGGACCCCCCACACTGTAGACCCAGTCAGGAGAACTCAGTCAAGGGGCCCGCCACCTGAGCTCAGGGGCCCCCAGCTCCGCAGGGGCCGCGGGGGCTATTGTTACGCACAGGGCCGGCTTTAGTGCTGGTGGCGCCTTGTGCGACAATGTCTGTTGGCGCCCCCCAATGACCACCTCTGCCACGGATTCCCTCACTAGCACCCTTTAACAGTGCCTCTCAAGTCTCCATAACCACTGTCTCTCAGATTCATTTAGTTTTATAGTGCCACTCATACCAGTGCAAGGTGTCAGAGCACTTTACACCACACACACATTGCACAGAGACAATCATATGTGTGTAAATCAGTGTATAGGAAATGTTACATCAGACAGTACTACAAGGTGTAGTGTAGGAGTGGCATGTCATCGATACTGTTCGGCAATATAGTTTAAGTTCTTATTCAGGAAAAGCACAAATTCAGAATTTAAAACATAACATCATTGCTAGGGGTTCTCTTTCATAAAAAGAATTGTTTTCTACCCAAATGAACCCTTTTGGCAAGATTAAGATAATAAAAGATTGGGCAAAAAAACATATAGCTCTAACATATTCCTTGCAGTTTGCACACAGCTCTTTGATGACAGTTAATAGCTCAATGTTCTATATTAGGATTCTGACTTATAAAGGAAAAGTAACAAAAGGAGCTCTCTTACAGAAGCACTAACCCACTGACCTATTTACATTACATGCACTTTGTTATCTGCATGGTACACGTTCTTAGCAGCAGGCATTTTAACCCACTGCGCTACCTTAGGATGAGTCAAAACTTCCACAAGACAAACCTCCGGTCTCTTTCCAGGAAGACGATTAATCACCGGACTTCTCTTGACATTTTAATTGATGTCTGAAAGTTGCTGGAGGCCGGGAACGAGGCAGCAGGTGCTTTTAAAATGATAATGCACATTTGCAAAAATGACGCCCCCACCCCAAGTCAACGCCCGGTGCGGTCGCACCGATCGCACCGCCCTAGAGCCGGCCCTGGTTACGCAAGTAAACCAAGGGGCATATTATCAAGAACGGCGTTAAAATTATCGCCGCTTTAGCGGCAGGAAACTGCCGCTAAAGCGGCGATAATGGGCTTGATAATATGGCCTTGTGAATTCCAATAGAAGCCCATGTTCACACCAAAGGGGGAGTTCTTTTCTGAAATGCAGAAAACTAATGACCCTCATACCTTAGGAGTTGGCTCACAGGGTGTGGAGATCATTACTTTTTCCTGTCTCTCACCACCAGGTTTTTCCTAGTGGTGACAGACAGCAACAAAAAGAGATTACACTGTCCATTCTAAATAGAACCCGCCCATCCTAAATTAGGTAGAGGATATTTTATGCCAACAGAGCCAATGAGGGTCTGTCGATGGAAAACTTTAAGGTCTACCCTAAATGAGGTGGGCGGACCAAGGGTTTGGCGGGCAGGGTATTCCATCATGTTTGCAATGGAAAACCCTGTCCACCAAACTCTAATTTGGGCTCGAAAGCAACAAAGCACATCTTATAAGTTTTCAATTACAAATTTATGGATCCCCTTGCTTTTATATTGTCTTGTTTGAATAATAATTTTAGTTTAACAGTGCTCTGCAGAACTATTTTTGAATAGAATAAGAAAAAAGACATCACCTGTGGAAAAATAATACACACCTAAAAAACTTCACAAGCGGAAGCACATAAATACAGATGCTCCCTGGACTCTGACATCTACCCTTTGTGCTGCAATATGTCATCAAGCAAAGCTTTAATCTATAATTATGTTTTGTGTGCGTCTGTTTGGGAAATGCAATTTTTATAATATGTCTTTGAGGACTGTAGAGTGTAGGGACCTCTGGCCTCCTGGTCAGAGCCCCTGCTCTTCTCTCCAGCAGCTCCGTTGTTGTGCCGCCTGCCGCTGCCCCCTTCACCTCTCTCCTGGTAGGTGTTCGAGTTGTCTGTCTGCGTGTTTTGTGCCCGGTATTGTCTTTTTGTCTGTCTTTTTTATTGCGCCTTGTATCTGTCTTTTTCTGTATTTCTGTTTATTTTGCCTGTTTATTTGTATTGTATCTATGCCCTTTGTCTCTGTCCTCTGTTTTCGCCGCCCTTTTCCTGCCGCTGCTGCCTCCGCAGCCCCTCCCCCCTGCTGTTTCCCGCTCCTGCCTCCCAGCTGCCCTTCCCTCACCCCTTCCCTATTTAATGGCGGCCGCTGCTCGGGTGCTTTGAGCAGGACCTCAGGCCTCCTGGCCAGAGTCCCTGCTCTTCGCCCCAGCAGCTCCGCTGTTGTGCCGCCTGCTACTGCCCCATTCACCTCTCTCCTGGTAGGTGTTCTAGTTGTCTGTCTGCGTGTTTTGTGCCCGGTATTGTCTTTTTGTCTATCTTTTTTTATTGGGCCTTGTATCTGTATTTCTGTTTATTTTGCCTGTTTATTTGTATTGTACCTGTGCCCTTTGTCTCTGTCCTCCATTTTCGCCGCCCTTTTCCCGCCGCTGCAGTGCCCGCGGCCCCTCCCACCTGCCGTTTCCTGCTCCCGTCTCCCAGCTGTGCTTCCCTCCCCTCTACCCTATTTAATGGCGGCCGCTGTGGGGCCGCGCCGCTGGGGCGCCAAAGGCAAGCCCGTCTGCGCCTGTCTGTGACCCGACCGCGACCAGCGCCAGGGACCCTGGTTCTCCGGCCACCCACCGCTACGACTCAGCTGCCCTCCTCGCACTCAACCCCGGGAGGAACAACAATTGCCAGCTGTCTTCGCCGAACAACACCCACGGCCAGTTCTCCTGCCGACACTGACGTCAAACCTTCACCACCCTCCGCACCCCCACGGCCGCTGCCCACACGCCAGAAGCCAGCACCCCCGAAGCCCTGAGGTGCATCCTCCTCAACTTACGCTCCCTGCATAGACACGCTGTGGAGATCTGGGACCTCCTCGACACCCTCGAGCCAGACGTCGCCTTCTTCACAGAAACTAGGACCAACTCCACCTCCTCCCCGACATCGCCACCGCCATCCCCGATGGATACAAGATCCAGAGGAAGGACCACCCCAACCGCCCAGGAGGAGGACTTGCCATCGCACACAAGAGCTCCCTCCGACTCACCACCTCCAGCACGAGCGACAGCCGGCCCACCACTGAACACCTCCATTTCCAGATTCAGACCAGCCCCAGAACGACCCTACGAGGCACCCTCGCCTACAGACCTCCCGGGCAACGAACCGCGATCACCACTACCATCACCGACCTCATCGTGCACCACGATATCGCCTCCTTGGACTACATACTCATCGGAGACCTCAACTTCCACCTCGACAACCTCAGCGACCCCAACTCCGCCACCCTCCTGGACAACCTTGCCAACCTCGGACTGAAACAGCTCGTCACCACTCCCACCCACAAGGCAGGACACGACACACCCTCGACCCCATCTTCACAGGAGGTAACAACATCCACTTCAGCCACACCACGCAACCCCCATGGACAGACCACCACTGCATACACTTCTACATCGACAAACCCACCGCTCCCAAACCTGCACCCCGCCCGCCGCGAAGAAACTGGAGCAAGGTCACCGAAGAGCACCTCAACTCCACCCTCAACCGTAATGCCCCCTCCACCTCGACTGACGCCAACCTCGCAGCCAAAGACTTCACAGATGGATCACCAACTGCACAGATGAGCTCACACCCCTCCGCAACTCCGACAGACAGCACCCCAGGAAGGCCACCTGGTTCAGCGTCAACCTCCAAAAATCCAGGCGCACCTGCAGACGTCTCGAGAAGAATTGGAGAACCAGCAAATCCTCAGAAGACCGTACCACTTACAAGAACGCCATGACAGAATACCACCAACTCATCAGATCCACCAAGAGGACCTTCATCCAGAACAAGATCCTCGCCAACTCCAGCAACTCAAAGGAACTCTTCAGCATCATCCAGGAATTCACCAACCCCCCCAGCGAAACTGCGGACATCACTCCCTCCCAGGACCTCTGCAACAAACTCGGCTCCTACTTCCATCTGAAAATCAAGTCCCTCTATGATAACTTCAACGAACAGACACCTGACTCCGAAACCACTCCCTTCCCCAGCAACGCTAGCCAGCCCACCATCTCCTCCTGGACCCCAGTCACCACTGAAGACACAGCATCGACCATGAAAGGCATTCACTCAGGAGCCCCCACAGACCCCTGCCCTTCGCACATCTTCCACAGAGCCGCCGCTGACATCACACCAGAACTATGACGCACCATCAACGCCACCTTCGAAACCGGCACATTCCTCGACGACTAGAAACGCACAGAAGTCAAGCCCCTACTCAAGAAGCCCTCAGCAGATCCAGAACTAGAACTACCGACCCATCTCTCTCCTCCCCTTCGTGGCCAAAGTCACCGAGAAGACCGTCAACATCCAACTAACAAAATTCATCAAAGAGAACTCCATCCTCAACCCCTCCCAATCCTGATTCCGCAGCAACCACAGCACCGAGACCGATCTACTCACCGCTACAGACGACATTGCATTTTCCTCGACTTAGGCCACACCACGGCCCTGATTCCACTCGACCTCTCTGCAGACTTCGACACCGTCTCCCACCGCACACTCACAGCCAGACTCCACAACGCTGGCATACAGGGAACCGCCCCCGACTGGCTCCCCTCCTTCCTCACCCGCAGAACCCAAAGAATCAGACTTCCACCCTTCCTCTCCGAACGCACAGAGATCAACTGCGGAGTACCCCAAGGATCATCGCTCAGCCCTACGGTCTTCAACATCTACATGTCCTCCCTCGCCGCCATCGTCAGACAGCACGGACTCAGCATAGTATCTTACGCCGACGACACCCAGCTCATCCTCTCCCTCACCAAGGACCCCATCACCACCAGACTCCGCTTCCAGGAAGGGATGAAGGTCCTCGCATCCTGGATGAGCAGCAGCTGCCTGAAGCTCAACTCGGAGAAGACAGAAGTCCTCGTCCTCGGACCCTCCCCCTCTGCATGGGACTACACCCAGTGGTCCATCTCCCCCAACCCCACGGACCACGCCCGGAACCTCAGCATCATACTCAACTCCTCCCTCTCCATGACCCGACAGATCAACGCTGTTGCCTCCACCTGTTTCAACACCCTCCGCATCCTTCGCAAGACCTTCAAATGGATCCCCCCCGAATCAAGAAAGACCGTCACCCACGCACTCATAACCAGCAGACTGGACTACGGAAATGCCCTCTACGCCGGGATCAACAAATCTCTACTCCGCAAACTCCCGACCACACAGTACACCGTAGCCAGACTCTTCCTTGGCATCCCTCAACATGAACACATCACTCAACACCTGCGAGACGTCCACTGGCTACCGTCGAGAAGATAGTAACTTTCAAGATACTCACCCACGCCTACAAATGCCTCCACAACACTGGACCCCAGTATCTCAATGAAAGAATCTCCTTCCACGTACCCAAGAGAAACCTCCGACCTCCGATCCGCCAACCTCGCCCTCGCTGAAGCCCCGTGCATCCGCAGAGCAACAGTGGGTGGAAGAGCCTTCTCCTACATCACGGCTAAGACCTGGAACGAGCTCCCGATCGACATCAGAACCGCCCCCACTCTGCACATCTTCAGGAAGACCCTCAAGACCTGGCTCTTCAACTGACCGGAGCTGCTCCCCTCCCCAGTATCTTGAGACCCTCAAGAGTGAGTAGCGCACTTCACAATTCCCTGGTTGATTGATTGATTGATGTTAGATGTGAAATGAGTCATGTGTTTTTTCAATTTGTTTAAATGTAGATATTTGTAATTTTCTATGTATACACCTATGTTTACATGTTATGATATGATTTCTTTGGGGTGACTGCAATGTTGTGCATTCTCTGACCATTTTTAAAAATTAAATGTTTTTTACATTTCTACAATTTGCCTGGATGTCTGCAATGTATTAACTTACTTGACATTTTCTTTTCCATTATTTATTGGCTTTGTACACGTAGTGTTAATCGCTATCTCCACTGATTTAAGTTCAATTCCTTTGAAGTACCTGTGAGTGGCATGCATAGTGTGTAACTTACTCCAAGGCTTGGCTGAAGTAGATTTGAGCTTGTTTGAGCTGCAGTACTATTGAAGTAGATGTTGGTGTAATTTTTGTGAATAGCATCTGACTTACCTTTTTGGTAGGTCTGTTTTTGAATTTGCATGTCACTCTCTATGACCCTCCTTAATTTCACCTTTCCTCTTCCCACTTTGAGTGGATATTCCTAATTCTCCAACCACTGACCATTGCTGCACCTATAATTACACAAAAAGATCCAATTAAGTGGCTCTTTACATTCTCACAGGGGAACTCTGCTGTTAAGAGATAGGACAGGTGTGGCATAGATTGATGGCCAACCATTGTGAATTGCGTTTATAAGTTTATACGTTTGTGAAGTAGTTCTAAGGAGTACTGCTACACAAGCTAGTAAATGACTTTCTGAATTACTCTTTAACTTTCTATGTAGATAATACTGTTTTGTCAAAATATAACACACCACCTGAGCCTGCCTGTTTACCTGAAATTTGAGGCTTGATGAAATCATCCTAGCAACACATTAAGTAGACTATTGCCCTTGTGGTATGATGGAACTTCAGTCACATATATTGGTACTGGAAAGAAACCTCCAAAGCAGTCATACAATTACAATATGCATATTAGAAATGTCCTTGATGTTCTGGGAGATTCCTCCCAGCACCTCAGGGTTATTTTCAGGTTTTTCTTTGCAAGATCATGCTCGATATCATTATGGTCTTACGTAGTTGCAGTGCTACTATAAAGGGCAAATAGTCCAGCAACACTGAGTTGGGCAGCTGGTTTCATGCAGTTTATGGTTCTACAAGTCACTTACAGCAGAAAGTCTTCTGTTGAAAATGGTGGATCCTCCTGTGAAATGACAGATTAGGTATGGCATACAACAACCTGTAGTGGCTGCCTGTGGGAAACTCTGGGCTTTTTTCCCTCAACTCTATTCAGTCTTTCCATGTCTCATTACCAATCTGTCTTTTCTTTTTCCTTTTTCACTGTTCTTTCCACAAGAGAGCACAAGTATGCTACAGCTATAGCTTTATCCCCAAATTACTATTGATCTCTTTACTCCACTGCTTGCACTAAACCTGTCTGGAATTATGACACCTATTTCAAAGACTAAAACTGCATTGTGGACTGTCTGGGGTTTGCATATGTCAATACATCACAAACTTCATTGTTTCTTGTTGAGAGTAAACAAGTTGGTATTGGTTTCATTATGCCTTATTCAACCTATTCAGTTAGTCAGTAACTCAGATGGTTCTGCTCTCTGTCGTCATCAGAGAAGCATCTGAGGAATATGCCTAAGCTCTAACTAACTGAAATTAATTTAGTAAAATAATTCCACCCTTTCAAGTTAATTTCCATTCTGATTAGCCATCTTAACATATGTTCTCTTTAGCTCTTACTTGGAAAGTCTCAAATGTGGTAAATGGGCCTAAACGCTGTGGATATAAAAAAGTTTTTAGCAAGGCCGTAATAGGTCTTATTTACACACAAAAAACTTTGTAAGTGTTATGTGAAACGAATGGACATGTTTTGTTTGAGTTGTGCATAAGCGAATTCTTCACTTGCAAATAAAAACGCATTTTAAATTGAAAAATTAAACTGTAAGTTTTTTTTTGATAACCAATTTTATTGAATTTAGGTTGCAACAAAGATAACAGCACCATTCAGGAGAGCATTGTAAGAGATAAGGCAAGGGCGAAAACACATCACAGTGGCATATAGAGACAGACATAAATAAGGAAGATATCGGCATACCCACTCCAGTCCTGGACAGTACATCAATCCCCTTTAGTCCTCTATCACCCCGACCCATTTGCCCCACATTCGGCGAAACTTCCTGGGACACCCTCTGGCCGCATATAGAGGCCGCTCCTGTGCGGCACACCAGTCCACTCCCCTGCGCCAGCGTGCCAACGTAGGTGCAGTAGTGTTCAGCCAATGAGCTGCAATGTCTCTCTTGGCCACCGCCAGCGCTGTATTAAGAAAGAGCTTCTCAGCCCTGGTGCCATCCAGCCCCTCGGTGATGCCCAAAAGTACGTTCATAGGGTCAAGGGGGACCTCCCAGCCCAGGACCTCAGTGAGCTCCCCTGTCACAGATTCCCAATACCTCTGGATCGCAGGACAAAGCCATACCATGTGATAAAAATCAACTTGGGGTTGAGGGCAGCGGGGGCAGGAAGCATCGGGCCAAAGCCCCGCGCGGTGGAGGCGCAGCGGTGTAAGATAGGCAGTGTGAAGGAAGTATATTTGGACCAGCCGAAGCCTTGCTGAGACTGCAATTATTTTGGGAGCCAACAAGGCGTCTCTCCAGTCAGCATCCTCCAGGGCCCCAAGCAAACCCTCCCACTTGTCCCGGAGTCGAGATAGTGTGTTGGGGGTATTGTTTGTAAGGGAGCGATAGATGCGGGAGATTCCTCCTTTCCCCAGGTTACCAGTCATGACCTGAAAATGTAAGTTTAAATGGTATGTACATGATAAATGCAAGTTTGTAGTAGGTAATTATACTTAGATGTTATATGTCTACAAGGGAAGTAAACAAGTGCTGATTTAACTTAACCTAAATTTTTATGCTATATTATTGGAGAATTCACATTAATATCGAAAGAGCTGTTTTTAAAGTTGAATTGTTGTTTGCGCAAAATATGTTTCTCTTTTGCTGCAGATGTTGTAATTATCTAGAAGCTTTCTATTAATTAGTGAATAGGCATTTGTTTTGTATTAGTCAATTGTTAGTGAGGTTCTCACCGGGAGGAGAGGAGAAAATAGAAAGGATGATTCAAGGGAAGAAATGTCTAAACAGCAAAATGTGAACGATGTATCTTTTCAAGGACTAGCATCTATAGATCATTTTGCAGACATGAAAATATGGGAAGTTTACTTATTCCCAGGAGCTTACCAAAATCCTATTGGATATTGCAGAAGACAAAAAGAAACATGTTATGACTTAGACTTTTGTGTATTTATGTTAGTCCATGTTCTTTGGGGCTTTTTTCTTAGAGCTTCTTTCATTTGCACTTGCTGGAGTTTCTATATGCCTCTCCTCATGGGAGGCTGCTTAGCCTAGTTCTTCAATCTCTGCTGATGTATATCGAGAATAGTTTCCAGCTTGACATGCAAAGGCTTTATGCTTACGCATTGATTCTCTCATCAGAACTCTTTGTTGGGTATCTGAACTGACATCTTATTTTAGTCCAATTTAATTTAGATTGGGGAACTTCCTTTATGGAGCATGTTGCTGTATTATTAGTATATTAACTGTGATTTTAACCAATGTGCTATTTTTCCTTATATTGAAATAGCAATTATTGGATTATATTAATTTTTAATGCTGATATTTAATACATTAATCATATAATGAAAAACGAAAGAATTGAAGATAAAACCCTTTAACTCACACAAGCTTTTGTTATAGACTGTATTAAAAGTATTTAATGACTGTATTACTATATGCTTAATTTAGATGACTGCATCTTTTTACTTCTCCAAACAAAGGTCCATATGACCAGTGGAAGGGGATTTTTAATGATTACATCTGAAGATTGAGATATAAAGAACCCCAGTCTGTCAAGTGGTAGCGAGAGGACGGTTTATGTATCAGGAGAGAAAGGAGCTAAAATAATTAAAGTCTGAAGATGTTCGCAGTTCCGATGGAGGTTGCAGTGGTGGAAGTGTATCAATAGGGTTATGTGTCGCAATTGTTTTGAGAGTTTGTCATTGGGTTGAAGTTATGTTTACAGTATTTTGGCATTGACAGAAATATGTGTAAGTCAATGTTAAAATTGGGCTTTTCCTTTGGAATCAGAAAGTAGAAGCAGCATTGATGGACGGTGTGTGGTATGTTGTGTCGCAATGTGCCCCAGGGCCTTGCTGCGCCACCCGGTGTAGAGTCCCCACCAGTGCTGCTTGCTTCCTGCTAGGTGAGCAAGAGAACCTTCCTAGACTTTTGGTGCTTGCTGCATGGCTCTAGACCCGGCTTATTCTTCCTATAGGTGGAGGATAGTACCTGTGACAAGCGAAGGAGCATGCGGAACGTGGAACATGGAGTCGACTGTGGAGTTGACCTCGTTGCTGAACAAAGCAGGCCACAAGAAGTGAGTGCTCTGTAGAGCTGAGATGTGACACTCACACGTTGACCCCAGTCTCTCTATTTGGCTGAGGATCATCTGTCCTTGTAAGGGACTTTTATGTGGGGCAAGAGGTTGCTCTCCCTGATCACATCATAGTTAAACATACAACGACAATAAAGTGTACCCTGGCACCAGCGCTCACAGGGGGTTTTCAACAAGTTAGAGTCTGTGTTACCTAAGAGAAAAGGATACGCCTCTATGCAAGCTAAGAAGGCACTTCCCCTGCAAAATACACAAGCAAGAGGGGGTATGCTGCTAATCTCTTATTGTTTAACAAATGGCCAGTCTGAAGTTATTCCATTGGCGCTGCAGACTCCCCTTAGCCACAAAAACAAGAAACCCATTTGGAACCAACTGTTGGACGTTGACAACCGAGCCTAGTAGATAACTCTGGCTCTTAAATCATTCATTCCACTATGATTGACGGAGAGATCAAACAGGATATGGTATTGAGAAGCAATAAATGTGAAAAACATTACTGCAGGACTGTTTTACATGAAGAGGGCAAAGCTGTATGCCCCAAGTCTACATTACATAGTCCATTTACCTCATCTTCCTTCATTAATGACTATTTCAGACATACCAATCTTTACTAAAAAAGACATCCAAATTTCAGTTGGGAATAGCAACCAGTGTCACTGGTGAAGAACTAACTATAATAGGAGGTCAGGTGTGGGCTCTAAAGGTCCAATTCTCTAGGCTTGGACTATTTGACACTCCACTAAGGTTTGATGTATCATGCTTGCAAACTTCACAAAACAATTACATCACATTGGAGTCAAGCTCTGTAGAGGAGACTCGCCTCAATTCTTGAACTACGCAAGAAACTTGTGCTGAATACTGACCATAGCTCTGCAATAACAATTGAAATGCTAAAGAATTTTCTCTAAATACCTAGAGAGGAGTCCATTGAGAATCAAAAGAAAATACTCGTCATAGTAATCATAAAACCTCCCTGTTTATTGCTTCCCCTTAAGCTGGTATTTTAGACACATACCCTATATTTACTTGCAAGCAAAAAGCTGTGGGACATCAGCCAACTAAAAACAACAACAAAAAGAGAAAGCAAAGTCGGTTTATTAAAAATGGTGTGTGCAGGGTCAGATTCGATCCAGTGCATGAGGATGAGGATAAGAACTCAGAGTCTGTTGCTATATTTGAAACCTTGTTATGAATGAGTTACTTTCATTTATAACACGCTCGAATCACCCCAAGGGATATCTCGGCGCAACCAGGAGACAGGGCAACAAGCACAGCTAGCTCAGAACAAAATTGTCTTAAGTAATTTCCTAAAACGAGAATGATCTGAACAGATCCTAACATGGTGTGGCAGTTTGTTCCAATGAAAAGGAGCCAGATAAGAAAAGGACCAGCCACCCGAACGGGCTCTTTTGACACGAGGAATGATTAACAGTGCTTTATCACTCGATCTCAGAAGTCTCGGCAGACAGTAGTGTCTAAGTTTGGTACCTAAGTAAGCAGGGCAGGTTCCAGTTAAGGCTTTATGTGTAAGAGAACACATTTTAAAAATTATTCTCTTCCGAACTGGGAGTCAATGCAAGGTCAGATGCAGCCCCACATGACAAATTGCAAATAAGGTGAGCCGCAGTGTTCTGTACCACGTGCAATTTTGATAGCAACGTCTCATTTGCCGAAGCCAACAACACTTTGCAATAATCCAAGCGACTAATCACAAGGGCCTAGACCACCCTTTTCCTTGCTGAAAGTGGAAGGAAGGGGAGGACTCTTCTCAGCAAGCGCATGATATGGAAACAGGAACCTGAAGTAGACATCACCTGCTCTTTCATGGTAAGAGGTTGGTCAAGGCGAACTTTCAAGTTTTTAACCACCCGCATGGGTGTGGGAGCAATCCCAAGTTCTGCTGGCCACCAGTCAGCAGTCCATATTTGTTGAGCCTTGCCAAACTGCATAATCTCAGCAAAACGAAGCAACCTTAGTGAATGAACCTCAAACTAATCCTTTGGTAGGATCACAAGACCTTATCTCTCTTACCCATGTAACTATACTACCTGCTATACTGAATACTTATGATGAATCATTCCTTGTGAATAACGAAGACAAGCCAAAACTTATTGGAGAAAGCTGTGGAACTTCCCAATATGACTGCCCAGAGAAAGAATCTAGCCTTGAATTCCATACACTGGACTTTTTGACATATTTGCAACTACTTCTACCAATTTGCTGTTAAATAGATCCTACTTGCTTGACATTTGTTTCTTGATACCATCCTTGCGTTTGCTCATTTTTAAGGACTTAAACCTTGTGAACCCCATGATATACAATGACAAAAAAGGCTCTCATGCTACTCTTGTAGAATTTTAACTATCTATGCTGCAAGAATGGTTAGAGACAATGTTGATGGTTTGCCAATAATGAGCATTGAAGCTGTTCACCATCACATGGAAGTTCCTGATGAGCGAGGAGTATCCCACCCAATGGCTCAATTTATTTTACCTCAAGAATTCAGACATGGTGCCAGACAGTTAGGAATCACAAAAAGGAGGATGAGATTGTGGTCTGCTATTGCCCTAAGTAGAGAGAAGATTGTAACCAAAATTGCCAGGGTCAATTGGTATATATTTGGGCATGGCTACCTGAAGCCCTATTTAATACAACTAGCCCTACAATTTCCACAGGGCATGGAGCGGTTGTTTAGTGCTAGCCACAAAATTCAGCTGGGGCAGAGTAGGGATTTACAGTGGGAAAAAGCTATCATAAGAAGCGAGTTAAATTTATTAAAAATAGCCACCTGGATTCTCTTTGGTCTATTAACTAATTTATATGTTTAAGAATGCTGATCTTTTATTAAGAAAAATGGCATCTGCTGCCCACAGAAGACATGGGCTATGGCAGAAGTTAGCATTGAAGGAAGCATTGCACATCATGACCCAGCCAGTAAACATGTTCCTGGCCATCCATCATGGGGTTTAATCCCTTGGGTGTCCTTAGAGCTACACAAATCCTGTGGAATCTATCACTATAACAAGTATGTTCTCCAGTATATATGGTTTATTCTGTCCCATGAAGGAAGTTATTGACATAGTAAATGTTTACATCCCTTCAGCGAAGAAGGATAGGTCTAAGATCGTTTTAGAGTTCTTAAAGAAATTATCTTAGTGGTTAGATCAGATTACCGAGCAATACCCCAACATAGAATAATAGTCTGTGGTGATTTTAATATCTCCTTGGGCAATGATATCTATGGCAGCGCAATACCTGACAAGGATTTTCGTGGAGAGACCCTGAAGCAGTTAGGAAGGATAGCAATGGGTATAAGAAACTGAAAGAATGCTTTATGTCCATGATGGTGATTTGTAGGTCACAGCATCTCAATGGGCGTACTATCCCTCATACCTCACTGACTACATCTTGATAAACATTGAGGCTTAGGTAACAGTATGGGATATGCAGGTATTGTTACGCTCTGATAGTGACCATGATGCCCTCACTGCCCTCCTTAATGATGTTAATAAAGTAACAGTGTGTGCTTATGAGGGTGATGAAGAAATACCTTGCCCTTCATCTGTCCAGCCAGGTATCAGAAGGGCAGTTAGACAGATATTTTGGTAATTTATTTCATGGGACTATAATGGATTTAGAAAGAACCTGTGTACAAGCATTGGGGCCCAGGAGTGGATCCCACATCTTGCAACGCTCTTTGTTCCTGTCTGCTGACACCAAGCCCATACAAAGTTTAAATAAGGACCGAAAACTACACACAGTGAATAATACCATAGTTATTATACCTGCGGAGGTGGGAAGTGCCTTCGCAGGAGAACAATCAAATAAACCCATTTTTCCGGACCTCGCACCAGAAGATCTCTACAAAGCTGCATCCTCATTATGGGCTTAAGGCTTTACCAAAGCATTTAACTCCCTACTGAGAAATGGTTAATCCCCCCACCCCGCCTAGTCATGGAGATCTGAAACAATTGTATTGTTCATTAGAAGGAAACACAAACTAATCCACCCAGCTATCGCCCCATATCACTTTTCTAGTTGTGGTGGGTAAGATTTATTGACAGGTTCTCTTTAACCAAATGCAAGAATCGGTTGACAGAAGATCGGAAAAACAGAACAGGTTATGCATCATTTGCTTGAAATACGTAAAACAAAGAGGAGTCCTGAAGCATTCCATAAATAAATAAAACAGGATACAGGTATGCTGTTGATTGTAGATGTATTCAGTAAAAGAAGATCCCATCCATCAGCTGGCAGGCAGAGGCATTAACTGACACTCTGTCCTGGTTACTGATAGTTCTACATGGAATTATCATTACATCCTTACAATTCCTTATTACATACATATAATTCCAACATGACATCAACTCATATACACAAGGCAGAGAGATGGAAACACCACACACCTCCCTTCCTCAAAAAATAAAATTTAAAGAAAAGAAAAGAACATCAAATATAATCTTTAAAATGTGCAGGACGTTTGACAATCCTAGAGGAACGCCAAATATTAGATTCTTTCTCCACCATGGAAGAAGGACAAACAGGTGTATTACTAACATCACCCAACTTTGCATTTAATCTTCCATCTGCTTTTCCTCTAACAATCACAACTCTATTTAAGTTCCAAATGCGATGATCTTGCGTTTTAAAGGCGTTTTTAAAGACTTTAATAACCATGATAGGTCTCATGAATTTGGAAATAGAACTACTGCAAAGACCAGGACGTTTGATCATGACCCGATCACCAACCTTTACTTCAATTCTTTTTACAGCTTTCTTTGAATCAAAGTATTTTTTCCTTTCATTAGCTTTTATTTCTTCCCTCTTTTGTACTTCACTGCTATTACACACACTTTACTTACCTTTGGCCAGTTCATATTTGTTGACCCAAGAAGGTTCTAGATATGTATTTAGCGCTCTACCCCTGAACAAAATAAAAGGAGTTTTTCCAGTTGTGCCATGAGGAGATAATCTATACTCCACCACTTTTTTGAGAACCTGATCTTTCCAGTCTAAAGACAACGACTTCGCTAAAGTAATCATTTCCTTAAGAACTCTGTTGAATCTCTCTACCATTCCATTTGATTCGGGATGATGGAGAGCACAAGTTTTATGTACAATTCCTCTTGCAGACAAAAATTCCTCCATCTCTCTTGAAGTTAGTTGTACCCCATTGTCAGACAAAATAGACACAGGCGTACCTTCCTTGGCCAACAACTCTTTCAAACATTTAATGACATGTGCTGAATCTATGACTGATAAGAAAATTCAGGCCAACGAGAATACATATCAATTACAACCAAGAGAAATATTTGTGAACCATTACTGTGTATGAGCCCAAGAATATCCAAAGCAATGTCCTGCCAAGGACCTGAGGAACGCCTTCTTACAATCATGGGTTGTACCCGAGAACACTTGGATTTATCACTCAAGGTGCAAGGAACACAGTCCCACACCACCCGTTCAACAAATTTGTCCATGCCAGGCCACCAATATGACATGCGCAGTCTCTCTTTGCTTTTAGTAAGACCTGTATGAGTAGAGTGAACCAAATCCACCAATTCTCCTCTAAGACTACTAGGAGGAACCAATCTTGTACCTCTAAACAACAAACCATTCACAACTGACAACTCATTCCGCATCTTCCAGAATGGCTTAGTAAGTTCAGATCCAACCTTACATTTAGTCCAACCTTTTTGAACCAGTGACATAACCTCTGTTAATGTGGCGTCAATTGCTAACTCTTCACTCCACCTCTTTTCAGAAATCACATCATGATCCACCACACACACCCATTCATCAAGATCGTCATCAAATTCTTCCACCTGAATGTCTCCTCTGGGGACAAGCCGCGACAATACATCAGCAACACCATTGTCAACTCCCGGTACATATTTAAGAGAAAAAGAATATTCTTGAAGAGCAACCACCCACTTAGTAATTCTACTTGAAATCAAATCAAGTCACTTTTTATTAAAAATTTCCACCAAGGGCTTGTGATCAGTACGTACCTCAAAGTCAACTCCCCACAAAAATGTCTTCACTTTTTTAATGGCCCAAAATACCGCAAGGGATTCCCTTTCCACAACAGAATACCGCGTCTCAGCATCCCTTAAACTGCAAGACAGGAACATGACAGTTCGCAAACCAGAAGGACCATATTGCTGCAAAACTGCACCCAATCCTTTCTCACTGGCATCAGTGATGAGAATAGGTTTGATAGTGGGATCATAACTCCTAAGGGAAGGAGCAGCATTCAACTTTTCTTTAATACTAATAAATTATTTTTCACAAAATTCCGACCACACAAAATCAACACCTTTACGTAACAAGCACCTCATGCTCTCAGTGGAATCTGCAAAGCCTTTCACAAATTTAGCATAATATTCCACCATTCCTAAGAATTTCATTAATTCACTCTTGTTAGTAGGAGAACTCATATTCTGAATGGTATTAACCAAATCACTTTTAGGTCTTACACCATCCCCAGTTATATTGTGACCCAAATAATTTATGGACTCAGCTCTAAACTTACATTTTTCCAATTTGATAGTGAGATTGTGTTCACACAATTTTTCCAAAACCAATCTTAATCTAGAATCATGTTCATCATCATTGTCACCAAATACAAGAATATTGTCTTGATAAACACATACTCCCGTAAGGTCCTTAAGGACATTTTCCATGACACGTTGGAAAACAGATGAGGCTGAAACCAACCCAAATGGCATACGAATAAATCTGAATGTCCCAAACGGTGTTATGAATGATGTGAAATCCCTTCACGATTCCTCTAACTCAATCTGATGATAGGCAGAAGTGAGGTCGATTGTGCTAAATACCTTCGCCCCACCAAGAAGAACCAATAATTCAGTAATGTTTGGTAAGGGATAGCGATCCACCACCACACACTTATTTAGTTGCCTCAAATCGATGCATAAGCGTAAATTGCCATTGGATTTTCTGGCAGCAACTACTGGGGCCAACCATTCGGTACCTTCCACTTCCTCTATGATTCCCCAACTTTTAAGTTTGCCAATCTCCTTTTCCATATCATCCCTCACTGAAAGAGGTACACTTCTGACCTTGCAACATACAGGTGTAGCATTGTCTTTCAATCTTATTTTATGTTGATATCCTTTCAAACACCCCAATTCTTCCCTGAAAACACTGGAAAATTCTTTCTTTATATTAAGAATGAATTCATTGTGATCAGAATGAACAACAGAGCACACCTTTTCTCGAATTTGAATCTGAGGATCAGCATTGGGATCAAGGTACACACCTAGATCACCCTGATGAATCCAACTAATAATACTATCTCCTTTCTTGGAAACATATATCTTCCCTGATACCTATCTGTTCTTGTATTCAATGAGACCAACAAGATACCCTTGCAACTTAATGGGCTCACCCCCATACGCTAAGGGTATAATATCAGGTTTCTTAAGTGAAATTTTGTTTTTTAACTTCTTAAGATGGAATTCATTAGAAACAATAGTTATCTTGGCCCCAGAATCAAACAAAACTTTGGTGCTTTCCTCTTCGACCGTAATACTATCAAAAGGACAAGATTTTTTGCAAGATCCACTTTGAACTTGAACAACTATCTGTCCACACTCAAAGTCATCAGGACTCGTTTCAGCATTTTCGCTATCATAAACCTCTACTTTTTTAACTCTAGGAAGTGGTTTGCATTTGCACATAAGAGAAGAGTGACCTTTTCTTTTGCATTTAGTACAGGTTTGACCCAATCCTGGACATTTCTTGTCATTTGAGAGATGACCCAGTTTGCCACATCTGTAGCATCTTCGCTCAACCAATTTTCCTTTAAATTCTTCTCTATCAACAGAAGAAGTATTTTTACCTTTTTCAACCACTCTCTGATTTTTGTTTTTAACAGCATGAACCATAGAATCCTTCTCACTATCCTTTTTTATCACTGCTACACATTTCAAAGAGTGTTCAATTCTTTTGGCAACAGTAAGAACCTCATCTAGGGTAGGTTCATCACGTAACCACAGTTCTTCTCTGACCTTCTCTATGTTGCATCCAAACATGAACTGGTCACGAATGCGTTCATCAGACAAACTATCAAACTTACATGAAGAGGCAAGCTTCCTTAAATGAGTTACATAGCCCTCAACAGTTTCTTCATCACCTTGCATCCTCTTTGCAAATTGGTATCTTTCCAGAATAGTGCTCACCTTAGGCAAATAATGTTTATCAAGTTTCTTTATGCAAATTTCATAATCATTAAGATCTCTAGCCTCCGCTGGAGAAAGATCAGGTAGATGATCAAAAACATCTTGCCCCTCTGATCCTAAGCAATGGAGAAGCAACGAAGATTTTCTCTCTGCACTGAGAGACGGACCACAGACTCTAGCATATCTTTCAAAAACTACTTTCCATTTTTTCCATTGTATGGGAGGAACACCTGGACTGGATAAAAAGAAAGGAGCAGCAGTAACGTTTTGCATGTTGAAAACCTTGTACAATATATTAGTATAATAAGTATTAAGACAGACGTCACAATTTCATGTGTTAAGTGTTCACAGAAGAAATAAATAAGTCAGTCAAGTATTGTCTAAGTATTGCAGTTTTCAAGACTTCAAAAACTTCAACAGACAATTAGAATGTCCCTGAAGAACTAAATAATCATGCACCAAAAGAGATTCAGTACTTTAGAATTGAAGAAGTTTTAAACCAATTGCAGTGTGCGCATCACTGAGTAACACGCAATATTTTCTTGACCTTGTGACCAAAGTACTTGAAGACTAATAGACCCAGCATAAGTGTGCGCATCACTGAATAAGCAAAATAATAATATTTAAAGACTCACTGCTTTATAACTCCAAACGACAGTGTGCGCGTCACTGGATGAACATACAGACTTTAAACATTAAGATAATGTGCGCATCATTGAAGTAACGCGCAAAAAGTACTTGACACTGTGCGCATCACTGAAAGAACGAGAAGACTTTAATCACCAAGTTAGTGTGCGCGTCACTGAAGTAATGTGCAGGAACTCCACATTTCCAGGCAACGCCACAAAATAAAAGCATGAAAACTAAGACTTTAATCACCCTGATAGTGTGCACGTCACTGAAGCAACGTGCAGCGTTTCTACGTTTCCAGGCAACGCCAGAGAAATGAAAGCCGTCACCAAGTAACATGATGCAGACTTGAAAGAATTAAAAATGGCCACTACGCACACGCTACACACAGACGTGTGACGCGACCTTGATGACGGTGACTCCTTCCAAGAATGATGGAGAGATGGAATCACAGCTGAGAATGAAGTAAGTCATGCGTTCTTAGAGTCACGGGGCAGAAGCAAGTTTTCTTTTGAATCTTGCTCGCGCAACACCAATCAAGCCAAACGATTCAACGCCATATTAAATTTTCGTCAAATAACTAACGTGCAACGGGATGAGCCCGCATCAAAACAAATTTCTCAAACCAACAATACAAAGAGAAATATTAAACATGCGGCGATGCTCCCAATCCTGGATTTTAAGCTGACATTTTCATGGCGCTCAATAACTTGAAGTTAATACGGCCAAATTTTATTTCCCATGGAAATCAATTATGAGCCAATACTCCATAAAAGTTAAATTTGAGAATTGCAGACAGAGCGGAGATATAATCTCTTCGAAAAAGTTCGAGGAAAACCCTTAAAGAAAGGTTATCTCTCACCAACTCCTCGTGTTAGGATCTTCTTCCAATCCTGCCGACTACGCCAGTGAAGCATTCCATAAATAAATAAAACAGGATACAGGTATGCTGTTGATTGTAGATTTATTCAGTAAAAGAAGATCCCATCCATCAGCTGGCAGGCAGAGGCATTAACTGACACTCTGTCCTGGTTACTGATAGTTCTACATGGAATTATCATTACATCCTTACAATTCCTTATTACATACATATAATTCCAACATGACATCAACTCATAAACACAAGGCAGAGAGATAGAAACACCACAAGTCCCTTTATACCTAACTTTTTTTGAGCTTCAGTCAGCTTTCATCAGGTTAATAGAGATCAAATATAGATCAGCTATGGCTTGCATTGGATCACCAGGGACTACGTTATCCATTATTAAAAGCCTTACAAATCTTAAAACTGATACAGCGGCAAGAGTGAGCTATGGGTCAAATGGGGAGACTACTGATAGTTTTTCAATTCTTACATGTGTGCGCAGAGGGTGTGTTTTAGGCCCCCTCCTTTTCTCTCTATACATGAATGATCTTGACCCACATCTGGAGAATAGGAAATTGGATAATCCAAGTCTCTGCAGTAGAAGAATATTGGTATTAGTATTTGCAGATGATGCAGTTCTCCTTACTGAGTTCTCTATGCACAAACTTATAAAATGCTTTGTAGAATATTGTACAAAAAACAGCTCACCATCAATGTAACAAAAATTAAGGTCATTGTGATACAACCCAAGGTCGCCCTTAGGAGCTCTTTTTATGTTAACAATGAACCACTAGGGTGGGTGAGCAAATTTTACTACCTGGGCTTATGTTTTGATAATAAACTTGTTTGGAACCAGCGTGGAGAAAAGCCAGTGGCACTTTGAAGCAAGCTGGTGCTGCAGTTATTACATGCAAGCAAAAGATCAGAGGTCAGTCCCTGTGTACTTTGTTGCATGGATACAGATCTAAAGCAGTATCTGTGACTATTTATGGAGCTACATAAAAGTCTCTATTTTACAGAAAATTGAGAGTGGATTTCAAAGAGCATTACTATCACTATCAACTTGGAATTTGGCATTAAACTTATTACCCATATTATTCCTCTTGCTCCAATTCTATACTGTATTCAACTACATAGGAAGCAGCATACTGACATATACCTACACTCCCTAACAGAGGTAATTTATTTTGATGTCTTGGTGGAATCATGTAAGGTATGTTTTAAAGTCGCTTGATCTACACATCATCTAAGAGATCCCTCTGTTTTGGACAGTAGTACAGTTAAGAGAGTATAGGCAGCATAAGGAGAGAGGCATTCTTAATTGCGTTAAGAGTTATTCTGTGGTCAATAGAGACCTAAAAAAAAAAGTGGAAGTTACTATGAAATCTACCCCGAAGTAAGACATACATTTTACATCACGTTTTGTTTGGGTATTCTCCCACTGAAAAGCTTTATGGCCAAATGGAGAAAGCATAATTTAAGCAATGATTGGTGTGACTGTGCCCTAAGGGCTAATGAATCCATTACTCACTTTATAATATTTTGTCACAAGACTCCAACTGTTTGTATGAAATGACTTGCTCAGTTATTTCATGTATATGGTATAATGAATCGTGCAGATGTTTTAATGTTGTGCTATAGGACAGATTATTCCCGATATACCTTTCAGTTTCCTCCTACATATGGTCTGTTTGGATAGTGATAGGCAAATTAAAGAACAAATAAAAGTTGATTTGATTTGAATATGCCTGAGTCAGGTTAACATAGCTTTGCGGCATATCTATTGAACTTTACTTAATAGGATATTTTGACAGATAATTTAACATGTGGACTTTCTTTTATAGTCATTTAGGTGAGTATACTGTAGTAATCATTAAAAGATTTTTTTTAACAATTGTATGATTAGACTATGATTTGTCATTAATTGTTAAATAGATTGATTGACTTGATTAGTCCTGCTTGCAGTCTGTATTATTTAATGCATTATATTGATTGTGCAGAATAACAACCATTATGTAATGTACTTTGGAGTGTTTTCATGAGATACATTATGTTTGATTTTAATGGTTTTTATTATTTGTATTGTTAAGGCTTATGTTGCTAACAATGAATACACCATAGAGTATTGACATAAAATAGAGTATTTACTATTTACTTAACTTTAAAATCGAGAGCATAATTTCTTACTGTTCATTTTACTGTGTACTTACTTTCTTGTATGCTGCAAAAAGAATAAACGAGAAGCATAGTCCTCAGTTGTTAGTAGCAAGCTCTATTAAGCAATTGAGCAGCCTTTAAGTGTTGCCCCAGGGTGGCTGCCTGTCTTGGGTGCTGCTCGAATCAGATGTCCATTTTAGGCTGGGGATGAATTTTTAATTGGAGAAATTTCGCAACTCGCATTACTCTTTTAACATGGAGTTCTGGCAAAATTCCGCCAATTGCCGTGTGGCAGAATTTTTTGCCATTCGAGCAACAAGATAATAATGGGAACAACGCGAGGTTCCAGCAAGCTGGCGAGCACGTGTGAGATTTGACGTTCCCTTGTGCAATTTCCGGTCACAAGGAAGCCTTCCTGCGCAATTTACTAACGCAAGCGGTCACGATCAGAGGTCTGCTTCTTGAGTAGATTTTCTACTCGAGCAGCAGCAAAATCATCTCGAATGGCTGCACACTCTGGCACACCGCATGGTGCTGTTCACACTGACCTTTCAGTGCAGAACACGCTACTGGCGCTAAATCGCAATGCGAGCAGCACGATTTGCATATTTTCCGCTCATTGGTAGAATTCTGTGTAACCTCGCAGAGTTTTTACATAACTCTATAGAATTCCGCAGAGGAAATTCTGTGAGTTCCACCCACCCCTAGTACATTCTCCCTGTGCTCTGTTGCTCATCTGCAGTAGTTGCATCCCTTCTTGGGATTAATTCAGCATGTTCATTGCCAGTGGTGGCTGCTTGCAATATAAGGTGATGGGGCAGCGTGGGGAGGTTATAATAAATAAAATAGGCTTACCTGCCGCTGACGCTGCCGGCCTCCTCTGTGCTTCTCTGCTACACTGCACAGGCTCCCAGACTCCCCCACCCAATCCAGATGCTGCTCTCATGCTATTACCAAGGGGATTAGCCTGAGCGTGCTGGTGTGCCTATTCTCCACCTGGCTGTTCAACACAGTTGGGCTGGAGAAATATAATTGTGCATGTCGGTTTGGCATTCCTAGGATGGCCGGACAAACCGACATGCGTGCTTACAATGCCCACCACTCCTCCTCCCTGCCATGGCCCAGCCCCGCTTTGCCCTACAGTGGCATCGGCTCAGTCAGCCAGTGAAAAATAAAATGAAAATAAAACTGTTTTATTATCATTTTATTTTTCATCTGCTGGCTCTGAGTAGTGCGGCGACGTTCCTCCGCCATTAGAGAGAAGCCGCCGCTGTTCACTGCTCTTTCAAGGTTTACGTCATTCTCCAGCCTGGCTCAATTGCTGATCTCTATCGATCTCTCGTGTCTTAGGGCCTCATTTTTATTTTACTCATGTGCAGCATGTTAGGGCTCATCACGTTTTGTGCATGTTTTTTACTCCCCCTTTTCTATTGCATGACCTGGACCCTCGGTCATTTCACCCCTTCCTCAATTTTGTTCACCTCTCAGGTCTCTCCAAAGTGTTCCTCAAGCCCTATTCAACACTCTTGATTTCTAGAGTTGGCTCTCACATGCCTCAAAGAACCTGCTACATCCACCAGTACAATGCTGTACATAACTTCCGGGTCGCACACCACTGTATAGAGACCAGGATCTCTGCACATTGCCACTGCCATGTTCTATATATGTTTCTTTCTTCACAGGCATACTTGAGTCAAGGAACAGGCAGGATACCCATTGTAATGGGCCAGCTCCTCCTAGTAATAGATTATTTATGTTCCAGAACTTTTCAGGTCTGACCTTTTCCAGTTGGGGGACGCTTGTGAGAGTTGTCCCAAAGACAAACAGTAAATTAAGGTGAACAAAACTGATGCGTATGCTCCAGATTAATGTTCCACCTCCATTTGAGAGTGTAATCTTTTCCACCTAGCTTAACTGAACAAAATTCCATGAAGCCATAACCTACCCCACTACAAATGAGTAGTTATATTTTAATGCAGAACTGTCTTTCAGAAACTCTCAATAAAGTATAAACAGTTTTTACTATACTAAAGTCACATTTGAGGCCCTCACATTTACACATGCAACTACTAGGAAGTAAAGAAAACACCACCATGTTGTTTACTTTTAGGTCTTGTGCTATCATAGGGCTCACTCGAAGAAACCAAGGATAACCTGTGATCTTCTTCTGTGTGGTTTCAAGATTTAGACATGATTCGGTACTCCCTGGCTTACTATGAGGTGGTAAATTAGACCAATTTTAATTACCTCATGTGTGACACACTTCAGTTTTAATCAATCATAGTGATTCAGATAGCAAATACATTGCTGGCTTATCTTTGTCCCTAAGTGCAGTGCTTTGGTTAATGCAAAATATGCATTTGTTATGGGAACGCAGCAAGAAAGTTTTGGAAAATCCAGTGCTGAGCAAATTATTTTTGTTACGGCAATGCAGCACTTTGTACTTCGATGCAGTGCTGCAGGCCCAGGATTTAGTAAATTAGTTGTGTTTTTGAACCTTAGCAATGTCCTCTCTGCACTTTTCCCACCAAGGTCGTAGATTTACACCTGTCTAGAGCTTAAATAAATCCCTTTCCAGGATGGGAAGGGGAGCAGAACACCACCAATGGTTTGTAGGGGTCAAGAGAAAGTGGCTTCTCCACGGGCAAAATATTTTCTCTGTGTAGAAAATAAATAATATGCTAATACACCGCTGCATTTCCTTTCCCTAATGTGGAGTTGTACTGTGTGACCACTTCCTCATTGTGGAAAAGGTAACCCAAGAAAAAGACACATGACTTTCCTCAGCAGTGTTCCTGGAAACTTATAAGTAGCACAGTTTTTCAGGCATAGTCTGGGACAGGTTTGCAAATACCAAGAAAATGTAGAACTAAATTCAACGGAAGTGAAAAACTCCGTGTATACTTTTACTTTATTTTGGTGAATCTGGCCCACTTATTCTTATTTTCAGAGCTGCCCTGGCCGGGTTTAATGGGGAAAATATATGGTAATCACTTCTAGTTTGATGTAGCTTTATTGCATCATGGGCATGGAAGTAGTACACGATTTACCCTACTATTACCTCTAGCCTTTTGCTGGCAGTAAGTACAGGGAGAAAATGTTTGGATAGCACATGGAAACAGTATTACTAAATATAGTTTTATATTTCTTCTCACACATCTCTAATTCTATGTAATTCTAGATAAAACACTGAGGGGCAGCCCTAGAACCGCTACATTGTATGTCCTCCAAACTTGTTGTAGCCCTCATTTGTGTGCTTCACACAAGATCATGAAGTAACACAAAAATAACTGTTGTAGTTTACACATTCCAACAATTTATCATACTGCATCAATTATCCAAGCAGTAAGACAGTGCACCAACCGACTCCATCACAGAAGTAAACTTTACTCAGAAGTTGGACACTGAGCGAATAAGACAACTTTTTAAAGACACACAATTGAGGTGTTTTGCAAACGAATAAATGTTTGACGAAATTGTGCATCGTAAAAACAATTTTGAGGTTTACTGATTGAAGATTGATACGCTTCGGAGACCATACTGAAGAAGAATTTGTCAATATATACTTTACACTGTGCACTGTGGACTGTTTAATTTGTCTCATTCACTTGATCATTCACTTGGTGAAGGACAGTAATTACAAGTGTATGTCGACGTTACAGTAGTCGGAACACTTCCCTACTTGATGAGAGAAGCTATTGCAAATGTTGTCCTGAGGCCCTTTTTGATAATTAATATGGATGTTGAAATTCTAAGCAGTGCACTTTCGAATATATTATTGAAGGTAACTGGAGGGTGATGTATCCATATCAGCACAGGCTTAGCACTTTTAGAAACACCATATTACATTTTAGGAGCCTGATTCATGTCCTACACTAACCCGAACTGGAGAATGGTGACTATGAGTGGCTACACTTGTTATTGAAAACAAGTTCAATACACCTGGGTGGCAACACAAGATGACTGTACTTCAAATTATTAATTTCAAACAGTCCTGCATAGAGTGGATCCATCTACTTAATTCAAAGCTCACTCCGAGAGATAGTAGTGGGATATATGATCAGATGGAAAGTTACTTTCTCTTTGGTAAAAATATTTCTGGTGAATACTAGGGGGCATATTAGCAAGACCCACGTTAAAATTATCGCCGTTTTAGCGGCAGGAAACTGCCGCTAAAACGGCGATAATGGGCTTGCTAATATGCGTTATGGAATTCCAATAGAAGCCCAGGTTAGATGTGCAGGACAGCTAACCTGGGCTTCTATTGGAATTCCATAACGCATATTAGCAAGCCCATTATCGCCGTTTTAGCGGCAGTTTCCTGCCGCTAAAACGGCGATAATTTTAACGTGGGTCTTGCTAATATGCCCCTATATCTTTCTGCAGATTCCTCACCTTATGAATATCCCAGAGGCACATTATGGATCCAGAAACTCCCCCCCCCTTACCCCCAACAATAGCTCTTTACCATCGCCAGGCGGTATTACAGCTTCTGTTATTTTGATTCTAACCAAAATGAGTCTGTAGCTATTCTTGATGCTTCACAGATAAAATCCCTCAGTGTTTGATAGCAGGTAGGAAAAATGACTCCCTGTATATTTTCGGGGTTCAATCCCTGTTTGCAGATGCCGCAAGAAGATGTCCTTGTCAGACTCACACAACATTTGTGTGTGGTGTCTGGGTTTGGAGCATGAACCCAGGCTGCCTGCAGCTCTTCTGCATTGGTAAATCTGAAGGCCATCAGAGATAAGGCAGCCAAGCTGTTTTTGGCCAAAGCCCATAGGGACACGCCAAAGTGTTCCTCATTCTCCTCCAGGTGAGTCCCTTACAGGGAATGATCTCCCAAAATATCTTCCTGCAAAAAAATACCTTAGGAAAGACAGATTCTCCTCTCTCTAGCTCTATCAAATGGCTCCCCTCCCAGAACACAATGCTATGCCTTACCTTGTCATTAGAACTGATTCCAACATTGAAAAGGATGAAGCTGGAAATAAAATGATCGGTAAGAGTGAGACAACAATATAGAAACAGTCGTCCCTTCCAGTGAGAATGATTACAAAATAATCAAGTTCTAGTCCCTGGCTTTAGAGCTAAGTCATCATAGCGGAGTTCAGGACCAATATTTCCTGAAGAAGCACCTATCCACCAACCATTAATCTTCTGAGTCATAAACATAGCAAACAAATCTTTGACAAAAGAAAAATAGAGCCGCAGGGGATCGGGAGAAAATAGACATCTAAATAAGTTCGAGGAGAAGTCTAAGTCCCCATATCACTCCAAGACCCTCAATCCATGATCAACATCTCTTTTGAAATCAGTCTCACTTGGAGTATGTGAGGATGCCCCTTCTATTTTGTTACGGTCATCACATGCTCATGAGTAGCACATTAGCAATATGTACCGAAGGGCCCTATGGCTTCAATGCTGCAGCTCCGTCCTGATGGTTTTTTGGGCCTGATTTTGGGGCATTTTCCTCCACCATAGGGCAGGGCTCTCCACAGCTGTCTGCCCCAACCAAGCGTCTCCCTTTCATCTAGAAAGTCCTTAAAATCTTAAGGCTATAGAAAGTGCCAGGTCTTTCCATCAGCTATAACACAGACATTGTAGGAAAGAGCATTATATAATTGGGTAACAGTTCCTCTGTTTTTGGTTGACAGTTTTAAAGCTCCCTCTCTGCTTTTGGATGACCTGCGTGAAGTACAAGAACAGCAAGATGATAGTATCACCATAAGTTATCAGGCCCCCATTCTAAGAAGAGTGGAGAGGAACCTAGCTCTAATAGCTCTATGAGGGGTCTGGGTGGAGACGGAAGGAACCCAGCCATATGCGCCCACTCAACAGAGAAAGGGTACAGAGTCACTTAAGCTTGATAAGTCTTCACCCAGTCTTCAATAAACTGGTCAGCACTGAATCCCTCAGCACTTTTAGGTACATCTACAAAACGGACATTGTTCCTACGTAAGTGATCCTCTGCATCTTTGGCCATCTGGAGCAATTAGTGTGACTGTGAGTCCCTTGTGAGAGATTTCACAGACGACATGACATGCGTTTACCTCCTTACCGACTTCCTGCAACTCTAATTCTGTGGCACCCGCTTTATTTGATATCTTCCTGAAATCTGCAAGAAGCAAAGGTCATGTTGATGTACATAGAGTAAATATTGTAGCCAAATGCAGCCCTAGCATTGCTAACAGCTAAAAACACTTCTGTTAGACCTGACTTTCTTGGCGTGTACCCCAAACGTTTTGCAGGGTCACCCCCAGATATGTTCCTGCTGTTGCTGAACCTGTTTTTGTTGGGATTAGGACTTTGCGCACTTTTTCCGTGCTAACCAGTGGTAAAGTGCTTCTGCTCTCTCCCTAAACCATGGCAAACTTGGTTTACACCTGATTGGTACATTTAATTTACTTGTAAATTTTTGGTATAGTGTTCTACCTGTACTAAGGGCCTGTAAATTAAATGGTACAAGTGGGCCTACAGCACTCATTGTGCCACCCACTAAAAGAGAACTTTTAAAAACGTGTCTGGACTGTCACTGCAGCCTGTTGTGCAGTTTTAAGTTGCCATTACGACCTGGCAAAATAGACCTTTTGCAGGGCTGAACCTTCATTTCTAATACTTCTAAGCCACCCCTAAGGTAGGCCCTGAAGGCTGATAGGACAGAGTGCATGGTATTTAGAATGTAAGACATGTATGTTTAAGTTTTACATGTCCTGGAAGTGAAAAGCTCCTAAAGCTATTTTTCACTGCTGTAAGGCTACCTCTCCCATAGGGAACAGCCAACACTGGGTTGTCTTATTACATTTATTAAGTGATAACTTCAGAATGGGAGCAAATAGAAAAATTATGTGTACACTCAAGTGAATTTCAATTTAAAATCCTCTTCAGTTGTAAAGTCAGATTTTAGTTTAAAATTTTGAAAATGCCACTTGTATAAATTTAATAATAAACTAGGACGCAAGTCATAGACAGATCGCCCACTACCTAAGAACTCAAGAATGAGTGTATTAGCTCAATGTTAATCAAAACCTGTGGCATCATGTAAGATTGTTACAGACGATTAATCAAATACACAACAAATTCAACAAAATTGCGAGAACAGATGATGATTGAATCCAAAATGATATCTTCAATCCAGTTTATTCAAGAAGTACCGTCTTCATCGGTTACTTATATGAATTCATAAATCAAATATTGCATTCAAACGTGGATATTCAATCCCAATGCATTTCGGGTGTGCATACACCCTTCGTCAGGGAAATCTACAAAAAATGATCAGTAAATCTGATTACATGAAAATAAGTAACATAAATTAACAATATATCTTTAGCAACATCCGGGAAGGTTACTGCAAATACAAGTCTTTTAAATGTATCAGCATGAATAACAAATGCATTACATATTCGGTCAGACGATGACCACGCCATATCTCAATATCGATAGGGGAACGATATAAAAAACAGTGTGAATGTTAATAAAGCCAAACGAAATCAATGAGATCCCGCATCCAACATGCCAGCTGTTACTAATGGAAAGCTATGGTGTGCAAAGAAAAAATCACCCGTGCAAAGTGAAAACGCGAGAACACGTGCTCAGAATTAAGACCAAGCAGCGAACCCAACATTTACTAATATATTATGGTGCTAGGACCTCGACGTGTACTGTGACTCGTGTCGAAGCATCTTGAATCGTTAAAACTGGTAACGTGAAACCAGAGAACCCTATAAAAATGCAGGCTTACCCACAAATCCTTAGCGATCAAAATACCTCAGTGTGAGGTATTTAAAAATGGAAGTGCTAGAAAGTTAAAGAAAAGCTAGTGACCAATACGACCATTATAACATTGTCCCAAGATTCATAAATAAAGCAAGATTGATTTCAAAAGTGAGTGGGATGAGGCTTACCGCGTACACAGTGTCGAAAATTGACGTGAATGCATTCACAGATGGATAGAAATGACTATCGTTTTCCTCAACCGGAACACGTCAATACCTATAAAAAAGATATGCTGTGACCCAACGCCTTGTCTAAAGAAAGCCCCAGTTCCCCAAACGGTATAGGACTCACCAAATAACGTGAACACCGTGCACCATATTTTCAAGCACCCAGATCCTGAAGTGGCTAAACGTCCGAAGCATGCAGTGCGTGAACTCAAATAGTTCCGGCAACTGCCGTCTCTACGTGCATTCATGGTAGTAAACATAGGACAATGAGGGAGAGCTGAATAAAAAGTCCCAAAGGCGGCAGACATCTTAACATGGTGACGAGTTGATGGCGCTGCGAACACACTAGTGTAATAATTTGAGTTGCAATCATTTTGATGTGATGTTTGTGAATTACAATCATTACGAAGCATAAAATACGATGCAATATTAAGCGTTACAAATATACCACATTAACGTTATTTTTCTGTACTTGCGAAAGTTTCTATTCATAGATACTTTAACTAAAGCAGTAATCTAACCCCACAATAAAATGTATTGCTCAATTCATAACATAAGGAGAGACGTAAACTGGTAACCACATCGTGAATCTTTTAACACTCTTAAGATAACTTCAATCGATGTCCACATTGTGATAGTAGTGCAAAAAATTAGATAAACGAAAATAGGACAAATGCAATGTGAAGTTTGCAAATTATAGTACATTAAATCCTGCCTGTCACATTACTAACATAATGACATCAAGCCAATGAGTTAGTGCTAAAGAACAAAATGTGATATTAAAAATGATATGATTAATCATACCACAAAGTAAATAATGAAGAACAAAAATTGCAAATGATATTGTGAGTTAAACAACTAACCGCTACCCCATGGCATGTTGATATCGTACACTATATAGTTTTGTTTATCACAGGAAACACAAGAGTTCCAATTTGTCATTAAGGCCCTTTGGGCTCATGGTGCCCAAATACCTGATCCAAAATGTCTCACGCTGTGTGATGAATTTAGACATGTCTCTATCTACATGGCTCTTCACGGTCTCAAGAACTGTAAATCTGAGCTGAGCGATCGTGTGACGCGACTCACTCCAATGCCTTGCTAAAGGGGAAGACATCACCATCGTTCTAATCCTGCTCTTGTGTTCAGTAATACGCGTGCGCAGTGACCTCTCTGTCTTACCTATGTAAAATAAACCACACGGGCAGCGTATGGCATAAATTACGTTTTGAGAATTGCAATTGGCAGTGAGTGACAATTTGACCGGTTTTCCTGACCAAGGATGTGAAATGGATGTCCCTTGCAAAACATTATTACAATGCGAACAATTGTAACACTTTTGCATGCCTCTTAATTCTCCCACATTTTTAACCTTTTTCTTTTTCAATATCTCTCTAATGTTATTAGATCTTTTGTAGGCAAAGATAGGGGGATCTTGAAACAAATTACCAAAATCAGGTTCCATTTGTAATAAATCCCATTGTTGAAGAATAACTTTCTTGATGGCTGTGGCTTGTGATGAAAAAACTGATACAAATACTTCACGTCTACCCTTAGTCTTCACTCTCTTGGTGAGTAGATCCTCCCTAGCGATGGCATCAGTCTTTCTAGCTGCTGAGTCAACTACTTCATGGGGGTAACCCCTCTCTAAAAAACCTTTCTTGAATGTGTTCAAAGAAGTTTGATATTGTGTATGATCAGAAGTTATGCGCTTGATGCGTAGAAATTGTGAGAGCGGAAGATGTTTCTTAAGAGACTCAGGATGAAAACTAGTGTACAATAATGTGTTATTGCGGTCTGTCGGTTTGGTGAAAACCTTAGTACCAATCTGAAAGTTGTTCAATTCAACCTGCACATCTAAATAAGAAATGGATCGTTTATCCATAGTGTGCGTGAACTGTATTCTAGGATTCTTGTCATTCAACTGACTGAGCTTACTTCGCAATTCAACCTGTGTGCCCTGCCAAATGATAAATATGTCGTCAATGTATCGACGATAAAGCACCAAATGTGATGTCCAGTCTGAATCATTCAATATATGCTCACGTTCAAACTTCATCATAAAGATATTCGCATAACTTGGTGCCCCGGAAAAACCCATGGATGTTCCTGTGGTCTGCAAAAAGTACCTTTCTTGCCATCTGAAATAACTATGAAATAGACAGAACTGCAGAATCTCCAGTAAAAAAACTTTCTCAGCTTGTAAATCTTCTCTTTGAAGTAGCGCCCACTCAACTGCCTCTATTCCCTCTCCATGTGGTATAGAAGTGTAAAGAGCTACCACGTCTACAGTGCATAGCCAAATTTCCACTCCCGTCGGCAATTCAAGATCACCCAACAACGTCAAGAAATGAGTCGTGTCTTGTAAATATGTGCTGCTTGTTTGTACAATTGTCTGAAAAAAGGTATCTAAATATTGCCCAAGAGGCTCATGGATCGACCCACAGCAGGAGACTATGGGGCGAAATGGAGGATCTTTGAGATTCTTGTGTATTTTAGGTAACATGTAGATTTCAGGTCTACGAGGGAACCTGGAATAAAGAAATTCTGAAGTTTTTTCTGATATCCACCCCATATCTTTAGCATGTGCCAGAATATGTGCCAGGACTCCTTGAAACTCTAAAGTTGGATCTTTATCCATCAATATGTATGTAGTGTCATCCGAAAGCATGCTTTCTACCTTAGCTTCATAGAAATCTCGGTCCATGACAACTAGTGCCCCTCCTTATCTGCTTGAGAAAAACAATTGAACTATTGTCACGTAGATTCCTGAGTGCCTTCCTGTCAGTAGGGGTCAAATTATGTCTCTTCCTAGATGGAGATTGTAACTGTGCCAAATCTTTTTGGACTAATGTTTCAAAGGTGTCTAACACCTTGTGTGTAGTTGGAGCTATAAACGTGCTTTTGGTTTAAACTCCCACAATTCTGATGTACCCGAGCCTTCAAAGGCTGACTCTCTGTTACTAAAGAAATACCGTAACCTGAGTTTTCTCATAAATTTGTATAAATCAATTTCTACGTTCAAAGAATTGGTATGAAAAGTAGGTACAAAGTGGTTCCTTTATTCAAAAGACTTAGCTGCGCTTCTGTTAACTGGACAGATGAAATATTAACCACTAATGTTTCTTCGTTCTGCGACCTGAGCTTGCGATTTTTACCGCCTCCGTGGCCTCTACGTGTTTTTGTGACTCGGGCTGCACCACTGCCTGATCTATTGGAGGATTGTTGGCTGCTGGACTGACACCTAAAAAAGCAACATTAGGAGCTGTTGAGTTTGATGCTTCTGTATCTGCGGGTTCATTAGTGGATGGCACCGGTGCTCTTGTCATGCGTGTGTCACTAACCGATACTAGACTCTCATCTGAAGAGGTGGTTCCACTCTTCTGAAATGTGCGTCTTTGCGCGTACACCTCCGCCCAAGAATACACCTCATCTAACTTGTAGTCAATAGTGTCACGCCTAAACTTACGAACCTTTCGCTCGTGTATTTCTTTTGCATATGTATCAAGTTTAACATTAATCTCCTCTAGTGTCGTCACCCAGTTATCTGCTTCCATTCTTTGTTTAATATTGTCCTGTAACTCCTTGATTTCCTGCTCTAAGCCTGTTAGAACCGTAGACAATTCTTCTACAGTCAGAAGTATAAGATTGAGCGAACACTTGTTGAGAATGGCGTACCATTTATCCATGAATTTTTTATTGGCTTTAAACATCATAGGTTTCAATGGTAATCTAAGCCCTCTCGGTATCCTGCTTGCCTTATGATATTGAATTAAAGTCGTGGCGTGCAGCCTTTGATTAATTTCTCGCCGCATGAGATATTCCAATTGCCGCAATTGTGTGACAGGTCCTTGGGTCATATCAAATGACCTAACCTCCCGGATGAGGCCATATATGTCTTGTGCTTCATTAGCACTATAAACTTTTGTTTCTGCTTTATTGTCGGTAAGGTGTAAAATGTCCTCAAATGACATTTTGATGGTGCAAAAGGTGCTGTTTCGGGTGAAATAGGGAAAAGTAATTGTATGTACACAGCAATAATGCACTCTTTTTCAACAATTTGTACAATAAAATAAGAATCAGAATTTACAAAAATTGGTGTGCGCTTTCTGAGGTGGTTCCACCCTACCACCTATATACAATGCAATAATAAACTAGGACGCAAGTCATAGACAGATCGCGCACTACCTAAGAACTCAAGAATGATTGTATTAGCTCAATGATAATCAAAACCTGTGGCATCATGTAAGATTGTTACAGACGATTAATCAAATACACAACAAATTCAACAAAATTGCGAGAACAGATGATGATTGAATCCAAAATGATATCTTCAATCCAGTTTATTCAAGAAGTACCATCTTCATCGGTTACTTATATGAATTCATAAATCAAATATTGCATTCAAACGTGGACTTTACTACTACTAAACTGAGATAAAATCCTAAACTTACTACTTTTGGTATTCACAGAAGGCATTTAGTAGTAGTAAAGTTAGGACTCCTAACTTTACTACTACTAAATGCCTTTTGTGAATACCGAAAGTCGTAAAGTTAGGATTTTGTCTCAGTTTAGTAGTAGTAAAGTTAGGACTCCTAACTTTACTACTACTAAATGCCTTTTGTGAATACCAAAAGTCGTAAAGTTAGGATTTTGTCTCAGTTTAGTAGTAGTAAAGTTAGGACTCCTAACTTTACTACTACTAAATGCCTTTTGTGAATACCGAAAGTCGTAAAGTTAGGATTTTGTCTCAGTTTAGTAGTAGTAAGTTAGGAGTCCTAACTTTACTACTACTAAATGCCTTTGTGAATACCGAAAGTCGTAAAGTTAGGATTTTGTCTCAGTTTACTAGTAGTAAAGGTAGGAGTCCTAACTTTACTACTACTAAATGCCTTCTGTGAATACCAAAAGTAGTAAGTTTAGGATTTTATCTCGGATTAGTTCTGTGGATCGGCCCTATGGAGTCTGAGAATAGTCTTTAGACCAGCGAGGGGTTCACCCTCCTGAGTGACACTCATCAGATGATGTGGGAACTCAGTCAGAACTCTCATCAGGACTTTGGCCTGTCCCCCTTAGTATGCAAAGCGGAGATAAGGTACTCCTGTGGTACCAGGGGAGGCATGATAATGGAAGACTAGGTCTGGGAGTCTGTATCTAAAGCTTATGATGTAATCAAGTGCCCGGAGGTCAATTCATATATTATTGTGTAAAAGAAATCCAATATTTTAGCTTGGCTAACTGGTCTGTTTTTCTTAAATGCTGATGAAGTACTTTGGGCAGTTCTTTAGGGCTTATCTTTAGGTCTGTAATCTAAACATTTAATTATGAGTCTGAGAACGAAAACCCGTAATCCGCAAAGTGGCCAAACATTAAACGCAGCCTGGATGTTGAGCATTTAATACTGAGGCTTCTGAAAGAACATACGATAATTATAGCACTAAGGAGAACGAGATCAGAGTTAATTAAAGGAAACTGGCACAGAATGTGTTTTGTTTTTATAATGTTTCTGAATTTCTAAAAATAAATAAAGGTTAACCAAGGTATTGTGTGATTCATGGTTTGTGATGCTTGTATTTAGGTCACAATTTGCATTGAAAAGATTTAATTTATTGATTATTTGAGCTGCATTGCACAGAGACAAACACTCCGTTATAAATTCAGGTGTCAAAATCAGATTAATGTGTAACTATACATCAGCAGCAAAACATTTAGGGCAGATTTTCAACAAAAGCACGCAAAGCAGCACAGCCCCCAAAGAGGCTGCGCTGCATTGCGCGACAGGGAGGGAGCAGGAGAGCACCATATTTACAGACATATGGTTTTCTCCTCCCCTTTCCCTAGCGCCAGCGCTGATTTCAGCTGCCGTGAGCCACGCACACACCTTAGCGCTATAGTGCTAGTGTGCGTGCCTGAGTCTAGCAAAGGTTTTGCACAGGAAGGGTACCCTTCCTGTACAAAATACCATGCCTAGATAAGTTTCAACACTTTTCCCACTTTGTATGTGTGGTGCACAGTGCAGCACGCATGCAAAGTCGGAAAAGAAAGGAGAACTCAAAACATTTCTCCTGTTAGCGCCTCCGTTGAAGTGGCATTAACTTTTGGCGCTAAACCCTGTCTACAATTGTTTGTAGATAGGGTTTTGCGTCAAAAGGCATGGGTGATAGATTGGGCACGCCCATGTACCACCCATGTAACGCCCCCTTGGCGCTAAGTAAAGCAAAGCAATGTTTTGCGCTTCTTTGTGTTACTTTCAGGGCACTTTCCAGCGCAAACCAAGTTTTGCACTGGAAAGTGAATAGGTAAAAAAACACTAACCCAGTGTAAAATGTTTGAAAATCTACCCCTTAGAAAGAAATTGAGTAAATTCTTCATATACAGGATGTCACCACCACGGATTACAGTAACTGGTGCAGACAGGGAGTGTGGACTAGGTTATACAAATTTGCTACCAGGGCAGTTGTGAACTCCTGCTTTGGCCTGCATGCATTGGGGTGAATACTGCAGTGAAAGAGGGAACATTGGTTTTAACCCTGCTGCTGCATATTTCACTGCCATCACAATGGCTTACCTTCTGAGAGCAGGCAAGGCCAGCTCACAAGCTGATGTATCTATGTATGTATGTAGGTGTCTCTTGTATAGTTCGAACTTGCCAAAAACAAGGCCAAACTCTGTGCAAGGTTAAAGGCAAATATACAGTCAACAAATGATTGAAGAGGTAGATGGGTTCTTGGACTAGAAGTGAACTATTACTATATTGTAAGGTAGTGTTCTTTAAAGAGATGTGTCTTCAGCATTTTTTTTAAATTAGAGCAGGGTTGATCCTGATGGGATCTAGAGATGTTTTTCCAGATTCTGAGTGCATAGATGAAGAAAGCCTGTTCCCTCAATTCTTAATCTTTTTTCACTTACTTTACTCCAGTAATATGACGTCCTGAGAGCCTCTGGAGATGGTGAGCTTATTCGCCCAATACTGGGGAGTAGTGTTATGCTATGTAAATGACACAGCTGGTTTTGAAGACAGTGTGACACAGCAAGGAGATCCAGTGGAGTTCCAACAGGATGGTGTGATGTGGATATATTTCTTCAGGCCAGGGATGAGACTTGCTGGGATGTGTCGGATGTCCTTACCCCCTTAGCTTCTGGGGCTTTTCTACAGCCAGTGCTGAGACCTTTTTGGTATTATTTTTTGTTGTTGCAGTTTTATATAGCCCCAACTTGGCCCATAGCGCAGACTTGGCCCAAAGGTATTGTCCCACTTTACATGAACACCAGATTACATTAAACAAGATCAGATAGCTTTTTTAATTTTTTTTGCAGGCATAGGGAGATTAAGTGATTTGCCCAGAAGCACAGAATGTTGAACCCGCGCCGAGACTCGAACCAAGCTCCCCAGTTCCAAAGTCGGTAGCTGGTTTGATGATGTGGGTAGCTGCGGAATTTGGGTTCCGTCTCCACTGCCCAGCATGGAAACCAAACAGACCTAAACATTTCTGAAAACTAGATACCTAGGGACGTCCACATTGGTGTGACTTGCATGGATCTCATGAGGTTTCTTAACCATAAGGCCGTGCAAAGCTCACACTTTGGCTAAAATTACTCATGTTCCTCACATGTCTGTGAGAGAAAGTTCTGGAAGATTCAGGGATCTACAAATCTCCTACCACCCACAATTCTTTGAAAGAAAGTTCCGGAAGCTGTGTGGATCCTAAACCTTCTAACCACCCAGCATTTCCACACTTGTCCCACTAATGATACCCCGCTTTTGTGGGTTGGACCAGCGCTTACGCTCCACTCAAATCCGACACTTTTTTGCAATGCAGGTAACTGTGGATTTTGGGCCTGGGCTCAGCCGCCACAATGGGAAACCTACCAACCCAGAAATTTCTGATAACTAGGCAGTCAGAGAAGTACAGGGTGGTTTGACACATGTAGATCACATGATGTTTTCTTAACTTTAGGGCCCTTTGAATGTGAGTGGGAGTTCCTTTAATTTGGGTGGTCAACAAACATTTTAGGTAGAGTTTTTTACCTGAGCGGACCATTCGGTTTTAAATGCAAAACTGCAATTCCGAAGGTGAGCAGCAGTGTTTTGAACGCAAGCAACCGGAAATCAGCTCAAAACTATGTTTTCAAGTTGAATTTTTACCTGAACCGATGGGTGGGGTAATTTTTCAAGTGTGAGATGCATTTTGCGCAATTCTGAGCCATTTTGCGTATTTTTCGGTAATTTTGCAGAATTACTCTACCCAAAATTATACGAGTTACGCCCACCCCAGTCATGAACAAGTGGCTGATCAAAAGTCCACTCCGTGTATTGTATTGTTAACAATAGTTCGTGACAACTAAAACCGTAAAAAAACAAAAGGTGGGCTGTAGGCAGTCACTGAGCATTTACTGTTCATCTGCTGCCATCTTCTGGGCATTGTATGTACTCTGTAAATCTTCCAGGAACTCTATACTCGTAAAACTTCACAATAACCACTGCTGATTGCACTACTCCGAGTAATATAATGGAATGCAATTTTAGAATGAGAACGATTTAAAGGGGTACTTTTCGCAAAGGAATTAAATTAGTTTTCCCATTATCTAGTCACTAAAAATGCATGTATACTTTTTCAGTAGTCTACGCGAGACAATAACAGAATAAGACAAGCTCAGTGTGTTTTCAATAAATAAATAAAACCAGTCTCATGCCGGTTATATAAATTAGATCAATGTAAGCTCCCGCATAATGAAAAATAAAAGGTTGATAGCAAGATGTCACTTTCATAATGAGGCTAGAAGTGGACACATAGAGGCATATTTATGAGAGTGTTGCGTCACGTTTGAACTACGTAAAGTGGTACATGCGTGATGCAAGGCCCTGAGTTAGATTTATGAAGCCATCCAAAAGCCACATTGTGCGGCTTTGAGTGGCCTCATAAATCTTGAGAAAGGCAACGGCGCAAATCGCTGCGTTGCCTTACCCTGCCTCTGGGAGGCGTTCCATGGCTGTTGCGGTGGGTGTTCTCATGCAAATCCAATGGGTTTTGGCACATTCCCAGATTTACAAGGACTTGTAAACCTGGGAATGCATCAAAATCTTATGCCTCCCCAGGGCAGGTGTAACGAAGAGAAATATCTTTATTACTCCTTGTTTTTTCCTCCTTCTATGGATTGTTTTCGTGCAGGAAGGTACCTCTTCCTCCACAAAAACAATCCTGCCGGCAACACAGGCACCCTTTCATCCTGTGCTGGCGCTAGGCTGCCGAAACGAGGGAAAAAGGACAGGGATGCACCGTATTGGATAAATACAGTGCATGCCTGCCCTTTCACTTTGGCGTAGGGCAGCACAGCTGTGCTGCCCTGCGCCAAAACCCCATAAATGAGGCCCGTAGTTTGCTGTAATTATTACATATCAGAACTAGTGATGATTTCCTGAAAATAAAATAGTCAAAGACAGTCAAAATCATGCTGTCTTGTTCACTTCCGAATTTACTGGGGTTCAGAGTTATCAGCTCATACAGAAGACTACAGGAAGCAATTGGAACAATTGCTGTCAAGGGCGCGTTTTAACCCTTTCATACATGGGGAATTGTACATAAAGCACTGCAACTATATCACCTCGAAAGAGAGTGATAGGGTATAAGGGTGGCACATAGTTCACTGGTCAGGCTTTATTTAATAGCAAAAGGGCTTTGTGTATTGAGCATGAAGATGTGTTTTACTTATAATTGTATAGGGATGAAGTGACCAAACTGTGTGGTGTCAGTACGGTGCTCTGTTGAGAAGATTGATGCAGGTGGGAGGTAGTACAGGTGTGGATAGTGGCAGTTCAGCCCCTAAGGGTGGTATTTAGGTGGTGTGGGTGTGATAGAGAGGTGAAGTTAGTGCAGCAGCGTCATGAGACCTCATGATTATGTGAGGAGCTAGGGAGGTAGAATGGAGTAACCCAGTGGCAAGGTTGTATTTGGTGTAATGGGTTTGGATCCCTGTGCTGATGGTTGAGAGTGTGGTGATGTGGTGATGTGGGAGAGCAATGTGGTGTCGAATTGGTTGTTTACTGGGGTAGGTGTTGGTAGAGTAGCTGTGTGAAGATTTTGTGCTATGTTATGTGAGAATGAGATGTGGGGGATTTGCGCAGTGCTGGGGTGGAAATGCAGTTTTACATCATGACATGGTGGTACCATAATCTGGTGGTAATGTGGTGATAAGGATGTTGGTGTAAGGGTGTGTAGTTATAGGGCAGTAACATGGGGGAGATAGAACTTTGAAGGTAGATCATTTCTAGGGCTGGTAGCATGCTGCTTGGAATGGGGTGTTGTGGTGAACAGTAAGAGAGGAATGTATGACGACACAACGCATGCGTTCACATCGCATGCCATTAGATCGAGGTTTTTACAACGCAAGTCGTTACAACGTCTTGCGTTGGAGGGCGTGGACTTAGGAGTAGTTTAATTTACTATTCCAACTCCAGCCTACGTACAGTAGGGAAGGTGTTGGATAGTAAATTAAACTATTCCTTGTCCTATAGCGCCCTCCAGCGCAAGTCGTTGTAACGACTTTCGTTGTAAAACCGCGATCTAATGGCATGCGATGTAATGCATGCGTTGTAAAGGTTGTTTCCCGTAAGAGAGCAGTGGTGGTAGTACAATGGTCTAAAGTGGTATAATAGATGTTTGAGGTGGTAATGTGGCACTGATTTTTCACTAGTATATTTCTGCGACGTGAAAGAACAGTAATAAGATGATATTGTGTGGTTGGGAGTGGTAGTCTAGGAATAGTGGCAGTTGTGCTCTGTTGAGGCTTGGTAGCATGACGCCGTGTGTATGGTAATGATATGTCTCTGTCCTTTGGGGTAGCACTACAGTGGTGGTAGGGTAATCCTGTATAGTATGGACAGTGTTGTTTTGTTAGAACAATATGAAGTGCTCACCAAATTGTAATCAGTCCATGTGCCTGACTGCAACATGGCTGCCACACGAGACAGGGATGTCTTCTGTTTGGTGGGAGCACACATTTTGCAAAATCTAGAAAGTCAGGTACAGTAGACCAATGAAAAGCATAAGATACTTGACTAAGCTGCAAAGAATACAAGACATTTTGGCCAGATAAAATATGAGAGTACAACAGACATCTGAGCATTGTTATCATTTCAGTAAAATGACTGGTGTATCAGGAATGACTGTGCATACTCTTTGACCCCCTATGACATTGCAAGCAGTGATATCACAGCAGTTAGCCCCGTGGAAATCACTAGAAGTGCTGGCTTTGATAGTTTGTTTCTGTAAAACAAAAAGAATGCAGAGTAGCCTGGCATGGTATGGTGGCCCAGCCGGCATTGGATTTTTACCAAACTTATCCTGCTGTGTCGGTGAGAACAATTTTAGCAAACATTGCTCAACCACTCACAGCATGGCAAGTTTTTCATCACCAGGGCAGCAGCGGCTGCAGGATTGACAGACGGTCCACGAGGTTAAAATGAGCAGTCTTTTGCATTGGCAAATTCCTCAAGAGCTAAGCAGGAAATAGATGGAACCCTACTTTAAGGCAAGATCTAACAATTGCTTCTACAGGGGAACATTTGGGAATATTTAGAACTATGATGGATGGCCTGCTGTCCGCTGGGAGGCAGAGGTCATAACTTATATCACCTTTGCAGATTACTGCTTGCCATGCTTAGAGATGTCCACCTGCCTGGCACAGATCTCCATGCCTCCAGAAGAGCTGTCACTATGGAAACTCCTCTTGAGGCACAGAAAGTTTACTGAGCAGTCACCATGTTTTATGAGGCTGCTTAGCAAACTCTTTTCTTTTTCAAAAACAAACTCCCAGACTCTGAAGTTTGTTTTTGAGAAACAAAAAACTAATGACCTTGACACACAGAGTTCATTTTTATTTTTTATGATTGGGATTGTCAGAGTTTCCCTGGTGGTCCCGAACAGCAAAATAAGTATGTCAGAACATTCACCTTAAACAGGGCAGACAGTATGAAGTATGAGGTTCTTACACCGATGGCCTGATATCTATTGGGCTGTTGGTGTAATGCTTCTGCCTTGAAGAGTCTGCAGAGGCTCTGCTGGCAGAAACATGATGGTTAGCTTGACACTAAATGCAGCAGGCAGACATTCAATTTGGTGGACATGGTATTGCACCATGTTTGTGGTGAAATACATTGTCTGCCAGCTCTAAATAACCCCCAATGTCATGACAGAGACTTGAACTGAAGGCCTGATTCACAAAGGAAAACTTACATGTTTGTGTAAGTTTCCTCTTTTTCTGTATTCACAAAACTGCAATTTAATAGTAACTTTATGACTGTGGAGACTCCACATTTGGGGCGAAGAACTCCGTAAAGAAAAAGATAGGACAGCCCTGAGTGTGAAGGATTCCCTACGTAATGCAGTCTTGAAGCATAGTGGGGCAATTCCTGCTGGTGGTAGTGCCTCTTGAACATACTCTGTAATGAAGTAACATGTGGAAGATGTAGACAATATGAGCCATAACAACTCCTGATGGAGCCTGTCTTTCAGAACCTCATAGGCAAACGATCATAACAGACTCATGCCAGCATTAGCCAAGTGGTCAGAGGGTCAAATGGAGAATTACAAATGACGTACCTTCAATAGATGCTAGATTGAGGATCAACTTCTTTGATCTGAACTTGTTTTGATGCACTTTGTTCTCTGCACTTTATTGTTTGTTCTGGCCTATCACATAGATACTTAAGGAGGGTAGCTATTCAGTTTGATCAGGTCAATTCAGAATGAATTCCTAAGGTTAACTTCACTGGCTGTTGATGAAAATGGCTGTTGATGAAAATAGCAGCTGTCTCATTGGAATGCTTTTCTTACCTCAGAGTCTAATGGCCAGATTTACAAACCTTCTGTACTAGGTTTGTATCACAAAAGTGATGTAAACCTGTGCAAAATGTCTTTTGTTGGATTTGCTTTCTAGAGTAAAACTTGTCTTGCACTAGAAGCTGCCCGAATGTAGCACAAACCAGCTCACAGCACAGTTTCTCATTACTCTGCATCAAGGGTACGTTCCATGGGTGGTACACGGGCATTCTCCTGCAACCACCCATGGTTTTTGGCGCAAAACCCTTTCCACTAACAATAGTAGACAGGGTTTTGCACCAAGAATAAACAACCCTTTAAAGGAGGCATTAAAATGAGAAATGCTTTTATTTTTCCTAACTTTTCCTACTTTGCACTGTACAGAAAACATCCAGTCTAAGAATAGTATTATGTACTGTAAGGGTACCCTTCCAGTACAAAAACTATGCTAGACTCATGCAGATACCTGTGCACTATGGTGAAAAGGTGTGTGCGTGGTCCTCGGCAGCCTGATTGTGCACCAGTGCTGCGGAAAGAGCAGGATTTTTGCCCAAAGAAATCTTGTTTAAAAAAATATAGAAGTCATTAATATCGTTTGCAAAAATATCGTTGTTTAAAATATCGATTTTTTAATTAGTGTTATGTATTTAAGTATATATTTTAAATGCCTGTGATGTATTTTTTTGTATAAGAATTGTTTATGTTTTTTAATATATGTGTTAAATTTTTAGTAGTTATAAATTTTATTTTAATTAAATTTTGCGTTTTTAGTTCCGTAGCAAGTTGTGAGTTTATAGGGGAATAGGGTGGGAAGTAATTTAGTTATAATAAATTAATAATTATTTTTTCTTTAATAATATTTATTTTATAGTGTTAACTGTGGGATGTAATTATTTATTAATTATTTATTAATTGGTTGTTAATTAATATTAATTAATTAATTGCTAATTAATTATGGTAATTGTATAATTTTTTTAGGTGCGGGTTGTGGGGTTTATAGGGGTAAAGGGTGGGAAGTAATTTATTTTTAATTAATTAATAATAAGTTGTTAATTAGTATTAATTAATTAATTGAAAATTAAATATGGAAATTGTGTAATTTTTTTAGGTGCGGGTTGTGGGGTTTATAGGGGTAAAGGGTGGGAAGTAATTTATGTTTAATTAATTAATAATTAGTTGTTAAATATTAATTAGTTAATTCTAAATTAATTATGGAAATTGTGTTATTAATTTTAGGTGAGGGTTGTGGGGTTTATAAGGGTAAAGGGCGGGAAGTAATTTATGTTTAATTAATTAATAATTATTTGATCATTAATATCAATTAATTAATTGATATTTAATTAGAGTAATTGTTTATATTTTTTTGTGTGTGGGTTTTACTTTTATAGGAGTAAAGGGTGGGGAGTAAAATAATTTGACTTACTTTATAATTAGTTGCTAAATACTATTAGTTTTTTAATTGAAAATAAGTTTTAATTGTGTAATACATTTTTTGACAGTTTAATTTTAGCTGTGGTTTGTGGCGGTTATAGGGGTAAAGTGTGGGAAGTTTATTAATTTTTATGAGTTTTAATTTGTTTTTTAATTAATAATATTTCTTTAATTGGTAATTAATTATGTTAATTATGTAAGTCATTTTCTTTTATTTAGATGTGGGTTGTGAATTGTGTGGTGTTATAGGGTAGGAAATAAAAAAAGTACATTTATGTAATAATTTGTTTGAAAATTATTTTTTATTTTATTTAATATAAAATGTGTAGGTATGTGTCATATGCATTTAACATTAAAATATGTTTTTTTATATTTGTACATTCATTTTTAACATATTTATATATTTTTTATTTATTTTGGTTTTTAAATCTTTTTGTTGTTAATATTTTGTTTGTTTTTAATTTTGACCTGACTGGAGTGAGAATATTAATTGTTACCCCTCCGCAATCCAACAGTTTCCCTACTGTTGCACTGATTGGAGTGGGAATAGTAAATTTTCCTCCGCCACTATCCAACACTTTCCCTACTGTTGCACTCACTGCAGTGGGAATAGTAATTTTTACCCCTCCGCTGTCCAACACTTTCCCAACTGTTGCACTCATTGGAGTGGGAATAGATATGTTGACCCCTCCGCTATTCAACACTTTCCCTACTGTTACACTCACTGGAGTGGGAATAGTAATTTTTACCCCTCCGATATCCAAACCTGTCCCTATTGTTGCACTCACTGGAGTGGGTATAGTAATTTTTACCCCTCCGCTATCCAACACTTTCCCTACTGTTGCACTCACTGGAGTGGGAATAGTACATTTTATCCCTCCTCTATCCAACACTTTCCCTACTGTTGCACTCACTGGAATGGGTATAGTAATTTTTACCCCTCCGCTATCCAATACTTTCCCTACTGTTGCACTCATTGGAGTGGAAATAGCAATTTTTACCCCTCCGCTATCCAACACTTTCCCTACTGTTACACTCACTGGAGTGGGAAAAGTAATTTTTACCCCTCCGCTATCCAAAACTGTCCCTATTGTTGCACTCACTGGAGTGGGTATAGTAATTTTTACCCCTCCGCTATCCAACACTTTCCTTACTGTTGCACTGACTGTAGTGGTAAATATAAGTTTAAAGATTTTTAAATAGTTTAATGTTTTAATTTATAATAGAATTTTTTTAATAGATTTTATGTTATTGAAAATATATATATATATATATATATATTCACTGAAAAACCCATAGGTTTCAGGCACGTTATAGTTAGAAATTAGCATTTAAAAACCTTAGAAATTCACTGAAAAAACCATAGGTTTCAGGGACGTTATAGTTAGTTGGACATTTCACTCGTACAAAACCATAGAAATTCCGCCGTGTATAGTCAGCTAACTATAACTCGTGCCCCTGCAATGCACTGCTGATGACGTCACATATTACATCATTCATGACATGGTCAGTGACATCACTGATGACATCACTGATGACATCTCAAATGACATCACTGATGACATCATCCAGTGACTGTGTGTTTCTTTAAAGTTTAAATATGTATTATGTATATGTCAAGGTGTATTGAAGAATGAGTGGGTGTATAAGTGTCTGGATGGAGGATTTAGTAGGTGCGTGACTGACTGTTTAAGTGAGTGATTACATGTGTCTTACTGAATGCATGGGTTAGTGACTAAACTGTGTGAATGTCTGTATCAGTCTGTCTGTTGTTGTATAAGCTGCTGCATGGGTTGGTCAGTAGCTACATGAGTGTCTATATGGGTTATCGATTGGTTGCCTGAGTATTTGTATGGGTGCCTGAGTGTGTGTGTGGGTGGGTGGGAGGTGTGTGACTCTGTGCATAGATGTTTGAGTGGTTGATTCACTGGGTGTATGGGTTCAAGAGTGCATGTGGAAACAGCTGTATGGGTGAGTGAGTGTGTGTATGGGTGTGTTGGTGAGTGAATGGATGTCTCAGTGGTACATGTCCAAGTAACTACATATGTAAAAGGCAGTGTATGTATTGTATTGTAATTGCATTTGTATAGCGCTTACTACCCCTGACGAGGCGTCAAAGCGCTTTTCGGCGAGTAGCACGCTACTCCGGGACCCATAGAGGATTAGTGTTGAATTAGTATAGTGAAACATGCAAGTAAATTTTAAGTGGTGGATATGTTAGTCAGTTATTTGGATTCGGAAGGATAGCAGAAGGATAGAAGAGGAAAGAAGGTTTGTATTTATATAGCGCTTCTAACCCCTGATGGGGTGTTGGATCGCTTTTTTTGGCGAGTAGCACGCTACTCCGGAAACCCATAAAGGATTAGTGGTGAATTAGTATGGTGAAATATGAAAGTAATTTGAGTGGTGGATATTAGTCAGTTATTTGGAGTGAGAAGGATAGCGGAGGGATAGAAGGGAAAGAAAGGTTTGCATTCATATAGCGCCTGTTACCCCTGATGGGGTGTTGAAGCGCTTTTCTGGCGAGTAGCAGGCTACTCCGGAACCCATAAAGGATTAGTGTGAGAGTTGGAGTATATAAATGACTATACGTGAGAGTCAGTGATTGTGAGAGTGGCTGTATGGATGAGTGTGTACTTGTATCAGTGATTGTATCAGAGAGTAAGTATGCGTTTGTTTCTGTTTGAATAAGTGGTGTGTGTATAACTGTATAGGTCAGTAAATGGAAGTGTGATTGATTCTTTGCATGACTGACTAGGTGTGTGAGTAACTCTGGATGAGTGGTGGTGTGTGAGTGTCTGTATAGGTGTATGAGTGCATATGATAGTGTTGTATTGATGAGTGACTGCATGTATGAGTGATTGTATGGGTGAATGAGTGGATGTGTGTGTAGACCTAGGAATCAGTGAGTGCATATGTAGTAACTGGTATTGGTGTGTCGATGGTTTCGAAAATGGTAGTCTGTATTTTACAGTGGGTGTATCAAAGGTTATATTAGAGTGTGAGGAGGTGCATCAGATTTTCACGTGGATGATGTCATCAGTGATGTCATCAGTGATGTCATTTGAGATGTCATCAGTGATGTCACTGACCATGTCATGAATGATATAATATGTGACGTCATCAGCAGTGCATTGCGGGGGCGCGAGTTATAGTTAGCTGAACTAACTATAACGGCGGAATTTCTATGGTTTTGTACGAGTGAAATGTCCAACTAACTAACGTCCCTGAAACCTGTGGTTTTTTCAGTGAATTTCTAAGGTTTTTTAAATGCTAATTTCTAACTACAACGTGCCTGAAACCTATGTTTTTTTTCAGTGAATTTCAATGGTTTTTTAAATGCTAATTTCTAACTATAACGTCCTTGAAACCTATGGTTTTTTCAGTGAATTTCAATGGTTTTTTAAACGAAAATTTCTAATTATAATGTGCCTCAATCCTATGGTTTTTTCAGTGAATTTCTAATGTTTTTTAAATGCTCATTTCTAACTATAACATCCCTATTAAGTCCCCTTGAATCCTGAAGGTCCTTGGTGGCTCGGAGGATGAAGTTCACTTGTGTCCTGAGGTCCTCAGGACACAAGAGGAACTCATCGCCCCACCAGCAGTGCACCAGAAGCCGCGTTTGCAGAGTGGTGTAAAAAGGGGCGTGGCCTTGGACAACCTCTCTGCAACGCAGCTCTGTGGTGCTTACTGGAGGTACCTCGTGGGCTAGTTGGCCCCCAGGGACCCTCAGGATTGAAGGGGACTTAATCCTCCAATTTACATCGCGCCAGGGGGTGTGTTTGCACACTTGTAATATCAGGCCCCGCCCCCTCCCTGCACCACTGTGCAAACGCGCCCCCTGGCACGTTGTAAGTTGGGGGATTAAGTCCCCTTGAATCCTGAGGGTCCCTGGGGCCAACTAGCCCACCAGGTACCTCCAGTAAGCGCCACAGAGCTGTGTGCAGAGAGGTGTAAAAAGGGGCGTGGCCTCGGACCACCTCTCTGCAACGCAGCTCTGTGGCGCTTACTGGAGGTACATGGTGGGCTAGTTGGCCCCCAGGGACCCTCAGTATTCAAGGGGACTTAATCCCCCAATTTACAAAGCGCCAGGGGGTGTGTTTGCACACTTGTAATATCAGGCCCCGTCCCCTCCCTGCACCACTGTGCAAACACGCCCCCTGGCGCATTGTAAATTGGGGATTAAGTCCCCTTGAGTCCTGAGGGTCCCTGGGGGCCAACTAGACCACCATGTACCTCCAGTAAGCGCCACAGAGCTGTGTTGCAGGGTGGTGTAAAAAGCGGGCGTGGCCTTGGTCCACCTCTCTGCAACGCAGCTCCCTGGCACATACTGGAGGTACCTGGTGGGCTAGTTGGCCCCCAGGGACCCTCAGTATTCATGGGGACTTAATTCCCCAACTTACAACGCGCCAGGGGGCGCATTTGCAGAGTGCTGCAGGGAGGGGGCGGGGCCTCCGGCGCGATGCCGTCTTTTTTTTTTCTTTCAGAAGGGGGGCTGTGTGGCCCCCCTTCTTTTACCATTCTTGGGGGCCTGGGGAGCCCATCCCCCAGGGCCTGACCCCTATTTAAAAAAAAAAAAAAACAGGAAGGGGGCCGCGTGGCCCCCCTCCCGAGGCCAATTTCGGCCCCGGGGACCCCATGCCCCGGGGCATGGCCATATATTTTTTTTAAAATTTTATTTTTATTTTATTTGAGGAGGGGGGCCGCGTGGCCCCCCTCCTGGGCCACTTCTGGCCCCGGGGACCCCATCCCCCGGGGCCTGGCCTCTGTGTTGGGGACCTGTTGGGGGAGCCCCAATGCCCCCACGGTCCCGCCGGCTCCCCGCCTCCTGCGGGAGCCGGCATTGCTTTTCCACAAGGGGAGCTGCTGACATGCAGCTCCCCTTGTGGAAAAGCAATCCTGCTTTGCTTCATTGAAGCGAGAGCAGGTTTCCCTGCTCTCGCTTCAATGAAGCAAAGCAGCGTTTGCAATGACAGAGCAGGAGCCGCACGGCTCCCGCCCTGTCATTGCAAACAGACCCAAGACCTGCTGACCTTCAGGAGGCTACTCAAGACCTGGCTGTTCGACCAGTAGCAGCACCCCCCCCTTTTTTCTCCCCAGCGCCTTGAGACCCTCGTGGGTAAGTAGTGCGCTCTACAAATTCTGTGATTGATTGATTGATTGATTGGGGTGGGCACCCCGGGACACTGCAGGAGCCGGCCCTGGGGGGTGGCGGTCCCCAGGGCCATCAAGGGCTCCAGGAGGGGTGCCGCGCGGCCCCCCTCCCAACTTTTGCAAAGCCCCGGGGAGGTGGTGGTCCCCGGGGCAGTGTGGGGGGGGCTTGAGCCCCCACACTCATTAATTATCACAGCCCCGGGGAGGTGGTGGTCCCTGGGGCTTGGAGGGGCCCACGAGGCCCCCCCACCCTTATTAAATGAAGCCCCGGGGAAGCCATGGTCCCCGGGGCAGCATGGGGGGGTGGGACCCCCCCCATGCATTATTTGTTAAAAAAGCCCCGGGGAGGTGGTCCCCCGCACATAATGAGCTTAGCCCCAGGGAGGTGGCAGTCCCCGGGGCTGTGGGGGCCCCTGTGGGCCCCGCTATTAGTTTTTGTCAATGCCCCCGGGACCTGGCCCACCTGGGGGCCTCATTAAAATGAAGCGCGGGAGCCCGCGCTTCATATTTTTTATCATTTCGGCGGGATTCGCGACCCCAACGTGAATTCCGCTGAAATTATAAAAAAAAAAACATTTTTTTTTTGGCCCTAGGGGTCTTTGTGGGACCCCCTGAGCAGGCCTAGGGGTCAGGGTGTTTCTACCCTGCCCCCTTTTCTTGTTTTTCATCTTTTTTTCACTGTTTTCTTGTGACTCGGTTCTACCGAGTCACAAGATGGCTGCCAACACTTCCTGGTTTGGAGTGTTGGCAGCCAATCAGAGTGAAGCTCGTGATCGGGAGGGTTCGCGAACCCACCGCGGCCATAGATATCGAAACTTTTTCTTTTTCTAATTTCTCAGGAACTACTGAACGGATTTACACCATTTAACAAAAAGGGCTCTTTCTGAACCAAGGACTAAATTTTTGCAAAATTTGGTGCAATTCCGTTCAGCAGTTCGGGCTGTAGCTTTGTCTAAAGTTTCCTATGGAAAATAACATGGGGAAAACGCATTTTGGGACCCCCCTTTTTTCTCGGCCCCCGCTTGACGATTCACCCCGAAACTTTCAAGACAGGAGCTGACTGGAGCGCCCCACTAGTTTTGAAAATTTCGCAAGATTCGTCAACCGGCGCCAAAGTTATTGGGAAAAGAAAAAACACTTTTCCTATGGAAACTAGGTCCTAACTATAACTACCTACTGGCGACCGCTAGTAGGTAATATATATATATATATATATATGTACATTTTTATATAATTTTAAAATTATAAAATAAATTAAAATTAATAGTTAAATAATTGTTTTAAAGTAAATATATATATATATATTTATTATTATGTATGTGTGTTTAACTTTTTTAATTAGGTTTATTTGTTCAAGTCAAGAATAACTTTATTCGGTTTGAATAACCATAAAAGTATAACATTCATACAAGATATACAAAATTACATGTCATATCGAATCAAATACGATAAAATGTTACATGGTTTATTTGTTATATTTGTTAAAATGTATATTAAATCTACTTTATTGTTAAAAAATTATTTTATTATTTAATATATTTAATATTTATTATTTTATTTGATATATATATAAAAATCGATATTTTGTACAACTATAATTTTAACATCAATATTTTTTTTCTCGATATTTTTGTACTTATCTGTTTAAGTATAGGGAGTCGATATTTTTGCATTCTATATTTTTTCATCTATATTTTTTACATCTATATTTTTGACATCGATATTCTGTCAGTGAACCAGGCCTGGTGTGACTGTTTTTCCAGTGTTCTCAGGAAGCTATCTGAAGATTGTATGTAGCATCCTATGGGTGTGGAAAGAGGTGGAGGTCACTGTGTTTACTTGGACTGTCATGTCAAGTTTGTCAGCCAGGATGATATTGAGATTTCTTGCATGGCTGGTGGGGGAGGGTGATGATCCGAGGTTAGTAGGCCACCAGATAAAGTCCCAGGCAGAGTTGTTCTCTTTCCTCCGAGGGTTCACCGAGGTATGTTCCTAAACTTATAAAAGAAACTGAAGGACGATTTGGGAAGCAGGAAGGGATTTACCATAAACTGATCCATGAGGAACGCAAAAAGATCCTTCTAAATTCGAAATTACATGCTGATCCCTTGAGTTAAGGAACTGGGAACGGAAAACAAAGTAAACTGAGGCTGCCTATTTTTGACGTTCCAATGATTGTTTTGTGTTGAAGTGTATTTTTTTTTTAAAGATCCCCAAAAAATCACCAGACTATTTTCATGGGAGCATGATCATTCACACACGCACAAACACACATGCACACACATGCAGACACACACACACACACACAAACATTCCTCACTCGCTTGTTTCCAAAGAGAAACATTCAACTATCATTCAAAAAGACAAGGTGCACTGTGAGAAACAACTCAAGTAACCTTACATGGCATTAGCCTATTGTTGAAAATGCCAAAAGAGTGCAACATCTTGCAGTTGTAGCCCACCACTTTTTGACTAGCCACATCGGTCCCGATGGACACACAAAATAGCAGTGTTACACCACTTTATTCTTTTTTGTGCTTCCATTGCGATTTTCTTGCTTCAAAAACAACATGCTGACACACATAAACAAACGCACACGCACAATATGGCTAAGCAAACTTCTAATTGACAAGACCTATAATTACAGAGTTGTATAGCAGAACATAAACCCAAAATCCACCATAGTCATATGTAAAAAGTAACATCATATAAAGCCAACAGAACATATTTCAATGGCTGCAAGTACTGTGAAAATTAAAACATGACTATGACGACAACCACCAAAGGAAAGCAAAGACTGCAATCAAACAACCTAGAAAGAAAGTAGAACAATTAACCACCTCATTCAATGAACCACAATGTGATCTTCACATCTCAATAATTTAAATTGCATGAAAACTACATTATATAATTTCAACCATTAAAACACACCCACTAATCAATTTGCAGTGAAATGGGACACTCACATAAATATTTGAGTGAAGAAAAGCGTCCACTAAGAGCAGTACACACATGAAATGGGCATTGCAAACCAAAGAGTGAACAAATCACCCATAGAGGTACATAGTTCGAACATTACAACAATTTATTTTAAAGCAACAAGCTCATATATACTCACCTGCATGCATCTGCAGGAGCAGTATTACACTGATGGCAGAATTGTCAAACTCCATCCACATGGTAAGATGAAGGTTAATGACACCTTGAGAAATGTACTTCAGGTCATGCCATTGTGGTGGTAGGGACCCAGTATTTTACTGCACCCCAATATTTTGAACAGGGGCGGCTCCTCCGTAATGGTGGAGGAGCTTCGCCCCACTCGCCAGAGTCAGTCAGAGAAAAATAAATTGATAATGAAATGTCATTTTTTTTTTGGACTGATTCTGACATGCGTGCGGGGTGGGGCTGAGCCATTACAGGCAGGTGGTGGTACTTGGAAGTGCGCATGTATGTTTGGCCAGCCGTCCTAGGCCGGCCAAACATACATGCGCACTTCTATTTCTCCAACCCAGCTGTGTTCACAGCCGGGTTGGAGAAATTCAACAGGATCACAGGCAGTGTCTGAGCGGCAGAGCAGGCCGCTCAGACCAATCCTGGCGCTGCTCTCCTAGTAGGAGAGCAGCGCTAGGATTGGCTGCGCAGCCTCTGCCTTCCCGGAGACTGCTGGGAAAGTTCTGAGGCCGTCGGCGTTGGAGGCTGCGGGGTAAAGGTAAGCTTTAAAAAAATATTATTTTTCCACCCTCGCCGCGTGCCCGCCCATCCGTCCCCTGCCCCCCACCTTCGTGTTGTGGCAGCCGCCACTGATTTCGAACATCCAAAAATTTACCTTCGGCAGTTTGGCTCCTGGACCCTTGATCCTGAAACAAGAGTCACCTCCCTTCTCAACATTGGGCTCACAACTCAGCTTAGCAGAGTAAATCAATAGTGACTGGGACCACTCAATAACTAAGTTCTAGATCAATTAAAATTAAAGAGTATTATTGCAAAAATCTCAAAATAGGCATTACAGAGATATGCAAAATATATGCCATGAAGGCTCAGATGCAGAGTACATAGTCAGAAATCAGAATTATTTCAAGTCCCAATCAGCAACAAAAATCATAAGCAAGACGGACAACATCCCTAGAGAAAAAAGGAAGGCTGCAGCTCACCCCCAAAACCAGCTTTTTTTTATACACATTTTAAAAATAGGTATAGCAAAAATTGCAAATTCAACATGACATAACTAGCGATAACACAGTTTGAGTAAATCAGATAACACTAACTCATTTCTAATGTGGAGTAAATCTTCCATTAGCTTCCAGAGCAACAGAACAGTCCGGAGATGTACAACACAATATGAAACATTTTCATACAACGAGTCATATATCAGTGTGCTAGCAAGCTAGCATCATTCCAGCAGAAGTGCCCTTCAGGATGCTACATTGGGAACATGAAGAATGTTTCCCTCACAATACATGCTCTCTAACGAAAATAACCAAATTGCATCACAGTGTTCTGTGCTCCGCGAAAACTGTGAGGAGGGAAAGCACATAGGGGAACATTGATTGGGAAAGGTAATCATAATTATTTGTCACCCAAAATTGCACATTTTAGAAAACGCTTTAACAACATCCTAGATGAATCTGCTGTGCGCACCACACTATTCTCCTGGTTCACTCCAGAAATTCTTTAGAGATATCATTGTTACTTCACACCAATCCATCTGCAAGGTAATATTGTAAGCCGCATACTCTCAGACCCCCATGTGTCACACCATGTCACCTGCACAGCACAAGAGCATTTACAACAGGCATAGAAAAAGTTTTACAATGTTCTGGATTTCTCCTGGTCTTAAAGGCCATTGATTACATACAGTTTGCCATCAGTAACCACACAGATATCCCTTCATCTACTGCAACCGTAAAGGGCACATAGTATTCACCATATATTTAGTATGTGACAAACAACTTCACCAGATATTTCGTCTTGGGTTTCAGGTAAGATATTGTTATCCTTGATACCAGTTGAGCCTTGTCACAAGGACATAAATCCAAATACAGGAAATGTGGACTCCTAGATTAATTTGCATACAGTCACAAATGATGCTCCACACATTCCCCCACATGTAAGGGTATCTGAGGCATGAAGGCATAGTTGATGATGCGCCACCACACCCTTCCACCAAGGAACAAAGAAACTATAGCATGCTACATGTATGTGCCACTGAATGAGCCATTTGGGTACTGTGTGTGCGTGTCTAGCACATTTTGTTTGCCTTTTTGTAATTCGTTGTTTGTTGTTGTTCTTTTCTGGCAGGATATAGTTATGTTTCTGTATTCATGACCATATATGAGTTGATGTGGATTGACATGCAGCTTGGTAATGCTTTCTGAGGGGTATCTCATGGCTCTCTAATTGCTGGGATTTCGCATATTTGAGATGTTTATACATGTGCTACACACAGACTTTTGGGATCAGTTAGGCCCAGGGAGCCTGCCTGCCAGCCTGCCAGTGTGGTGGAGACCCATCTCTACCATCCTGGTAGTGAGCTGCCAGCCACAGATCTCAAACCATGCCTGTGGCATTTTTGTTGGTGAAAGTGCTCTTGGTGACCCATCAAAACTGAAATGGCCGACAGCCACCATGTCATGTCGCACGGTTTGCATTTTGTTTGTTCCTGAAACAAACCCCTATATTCATAATATAATACTAGATTTCCTGGGTGAACATGTGTCTTTTCCCTGCAGGGACAGTTTATCAAAAAAAGACTTACTACCACAAAGAACGTTACATCTTCTATTTAAGATAACACAACGTTTCTGTTCTAACATTTGTGCACACATTTTTGACAGGAACTATATTTTTTCAGACACAAGCAGCAAAAGAGTATTATGTCTTCACTCTTGGGAACCACTAACACTATTTTGAGATCCTGAAATCTGACACCCTTCTCTTTTTCGTTTAGAAAATCTAAATAATATACATTTTCTTTTTAAGATAGACTGGTGAGAATTCCATCTCAGTGTCAACATTAAGGTTAATATGTAATCCCCAAAGGCCAGTGAAACAGTCCCAATCCACACCCTTCTTGTGCTCAGCTTTGCGCTCAGGGACCTGCTACCAGTTCATTTTATCAGTACTAAACTCCTCTCCTCGACCCCTTGGTTTTGGGCCTGCATGCTTCTAAGATACACTTTTTATTACTCTCTATTCAGTTGGAGCAGGAGGACTCTTGTTCCAAATGAAGTACAGATTAATAACACCTTTGTTAGGAACCTGGGTAAGATGGAAGAAGAAATAAAAAACCTGAGACACTGGTTTGTAATGGTACAGACAGCAGTATGGGATCTTCTCAGAACCACTGCTCAGTAATCTTCATAAAACAGAGACAAACACCACTTTTAGACTGTTGTTAGTAACCTGCATTTAACATATGAAACAAGAGTCAGTGGGGCATATTCTCAAGGAACTATCGCCGAGTTAACGGCACTTTATCTCAGCCAAAGTCGTGATAAATTCATCGCCCCATTCACAAGCTGGTGCAAACAGCCGATATCACCAGTTAACCTGCGATAGCAGCCGTAAAAAACATCGCCACAGATGACCCCGGCAACTAACGCTAATGATATGCAGAGTAGGCGTTCCCGTGCAAAAATCCGCGACAACACCACAATGCAACATTCTCAACGACCAGCCAGATCTGCGATAAGAACACAAAACATGCAATAAGGCGCGTTAGCAGCAGGAAATTAACACCTGCTCTGACCTGGTGCAAAGTCGGACGACAACCTGCGCCAGAAAAGGGAGCCTAGCCCCCAGCCAAACATGAAGAACAACAGATGCCATGGAGCTACTCATCATGCAGCTCAGAGCCCCAACAGGGCCACAACACCCACCGCCACCACACCCAGGTCCGCCACCCCCCCGGACCCCTCCCCCCCCCGGACCACCACGGAGGCAGCGCAGACAAAGACAGCGGACCTTCAGGAAACGCACCAGCCTCACAGACTTGACACCAGAGAATGTCATTGCCCACTACAGACTCAAAAGGTCAACCATCCTCCACCTCCTGACCATCATTGCCCACAGGCTGACGGTACCAACACAGCGGACAACCACATCCCACCTCAGACAAAGCTGCTGGCTGTGCTGCACCTGTTGGCCTCTGGGACATTCCAACCAACAACTGCCAGAGTCGGAGGAGTCTCACAGCCAGCCCTATCCAAGTTCCTCACACCTGTCCTGGATGCCATCACCAGCTTGGTACCCCAGTACCTATACTTCCCCCACACTGCGCAGGAACAACTGGAGACCAAGCAAGGCTTCTACGCCATAGCAGGCTTCCCGCACGTGTTGGGGGCAATTGACTGCACACATGTCCTACTTGTGCCCCCTGCCGACACTGCACACAATTACCGCAACAGAAAGCACACGCATTCCATCAATGTGCAGGCAGAAGTCGACCACTGGGGACTCTTCACCAATGTCGTCGCAAACTACCCAGGCAGTGTGCATGATTCATACATCTTCCGACAGTCCATCATCAACCGGCGCTTCCAGGATGGCACCTACAGAAATGCAGTGCTCGTTGGTAAGTACCAAATGAACACACCACACACCTCAAATCCACAATCATGCAACTCACAACCCTGGGAATGCACACGTTACAAACACACATACAACATGCCCACCCACCAGACACGACTGCACAACGTACTGCGGAAACCTGGGCTAGCCATGTACATGAGCCATCACCGGCATGGCACCTCAGCCACACAATAGCAGTATGTGGGGAGAGGTGGGAAGCAGGCATGTGCGAAGGAGGCAAGTGACCCATGAATGAGAATGCACACAATGCCAAGTGTGGCGTGGAAGTGCTGGACAGACTGCAGTATGCAGACCACAGACATATCCATGTCGACATATACTGCTGGTAGTGGTAGTGTTGTGGACAGTGGACGCAACCATGTCACCCCAGCCAGTGGGGAAGGTCTCGGAAATGTAGCCTGTGATGTCCCCCCCCTGCAAGCGTGTGCGGAGTGGGCTGGCCCGGCGTACGCCAGGCCAGCGTAGGGATGTGAATAAAAAGCACGTAGCTCTAGGCGTGGTTCTCTTCCGGAATGCCCAACGTGTCTGCCAGGGCGGCGCCTCCCACCCCGCCACGAGGCCGTCGCCGAGAGCGGTGTCGCCGCGATCCTGTGCGTCTGCCGCAGCCCATGCTGGACCCCGAACCAGTCCCGCCCGGCCGTGCGCATCCAGGCCTCACTGCTCACCTGCCGACACCGGCGTGTCCCCAAGAGGGCCCACCACGTGCCTGCGCTCGCACCAAGCCAGAGGCCCTCGAGCTTGGCAGCCTCCTCAGACCACCAAGGCCTCCGCGGGCAAGGCTCGCAGTACTCCTCTGTCGTTGACGTACTCCACCGGCCTACACAGCGGACAAGTAGGCCACACATTTGGAACTGAGTCTTGATTACACAATGGCAGAGTACACATGTTAATGCAGAGTCTAAATCAGTATACTCCCTTCGCGGTGGTGCCACCAACTCTGTGCATAGCATTCCGACCACACGTGTCTGTGGGCCCTTGCTGAGCGCTGCCTATGGCCTACACTGCGGTCGAGTAGGACACACAATTGGAACTGGGTCTAGATTTGTCAATTGCAGACTTCATGTCATTGTACAGGCCTCATCACAGACTGCATCCCCTTCCGGCTCTGGTGCCACTGACTCTGTGCCACGGGAGTCATGGACACTCTCTGGTGGAACTCTAGTGGCGTCAGAGTCTATGGCCTGGGGGTCGACTCCATCATCATGTAGCTGATACTGACATCGTGGGGAAAAGGAGACTGTAGCATTCAACTCCTCCATATTGCCTGTTCCTGCTTGCTTCTGCCCTCTGCATCATGCCCTGGATGGACACCTTCCACTGTCCCCGTAACACTCTGCGACACTCTCCTTGGACATCAATGTGCACCCGCTCAGCTCACCTGGCCCTACCTCAGTGCATCGCAAGTCACCGTCCCGTGGCGGGGTGCCTGTGCCGGCCGCTGTGCATCCGGGGCCACCGACTCTGTGCAGCTCAAGTCTTGGAACCTTGCTGTTTGTGCTTTGAACTTCTGATTGTCTGATCACTGTTGTAGTTGTTGCCAGCACCAACCAACCCCTGAGGGGTGGCGTACACTACCCAACTCCCATCCAGCACAGGCTTCACTGGACGTGTGGCCCTGGCAATAAAAGGTGCCGGGCGCACGTGCCCGTAGCCAGTTCCACGGATAATCTCAGTGTGTCCGTGTGGTCATTATGTATGCATGTGGGCCCCGGGCCATACCACATTATGTTGTGCCATGTACAGCGGGTGCAACGTAGTCACCTCAGGCAGTGGGGTAGACCTGGACATGTGGCTGTGTCAGACCCCCCTGTGAGCGTGAGGGAGTGGACCTGCATACGGCAGTACGGCGTAGGGGTGTGGTCATTCCACAGGTGGCTCTGAGCGAGGTTAAGTTCAGGCCTTGCCAGGGAAGTAACTAATGCGTGTGTCTCAGGTGTAGTGTCGGCGCCACACATCACGCAAAATTCAATGTTGCCATGTAGCATGCGCCCGGAGTATGGGCTCGGCCGAGGGGTAGATGAGGGTGCGAAGGCCCGCTGGGGGTCAGGGATCAGACATGCCAACTGTTGTGTGTGTCGCTATTTCCGCAGCATAAGCCAAAGGTCTACCCTCGGCCGCATGGCGAGTTCAGCCAGGCATGAACTCTACTTCTGTGTCAGCCCTGTCTTTACCATTGCCCTACACACACGTGTCCGTCCACCTTCAGTGCAGGACATCACTGTGTCGTCGTCAGGCTTGTGGACATGCGCAGACAGGCATGACAATAGTGTGCCGTAGGGGTGCAAGTGATGCAACCGCGCTGCGCACTCTGGTGAATATGCTCGGGGGAGGGAGAAGCGGCATTGAGGCTACGTATTCCACATTGATGCTGCTCATTTGCAACAAGCAGTACATGTCATGCAGGAATCACAAAGTCACACATATCACACACCAATGAACCAGTGAGCCTGCCAACACAACATGCCGAACCAACTATTGACTCATGTCTCTCTGCACTGTCACAGGTGACCAAGGATATGCACTCTGCGCTTGGATGATGGCACCCCTCCGAGCCCCGAACACACAGGCCCAGAGGCAGTACAATGCAGCCCACAAACGCACCAGGGGCATCGTGGAACGCACATTTGGTGCGTTGAAGTCACGTTTCAGGTGCCTGGACGTCACAGGTGGAAGGCTCCTGTACAGCCCAGACATCGTGTGCAAGATGATCATTGCATGTTGTGTGTTGCACAACATATGTGTACGCAGCAGGGCACCATGGATACATGTGCCAGATGCACCGGACGATGATGATGGGGATGAGGTAGGTGGACCACAGCCCACTGCAGCCGCAGCAGGAATAGCCCGTAGGAACACCATCATTGACAATTTCTTCACATGAGCACGTCACATTGTGGCAGTCCTTGGCAGTATTGGGACAGTACATAATGACCACAGGCAAAACATGTGCAAATAAATGCATTCGAAGAACAATATCCCTGAGTGCATGTCTCTCATCTATACAGGCACATCACTCAGACAAGTGTGAGTGCGACATGTATTGCTGACATTTTTGTGATTTGTTCATGTGTGGTGGGTGTGTCACCTCTGTGCAGAGAGGCTGTTTAGGGTGTCACGTGTTCAAACTGCCAGTTCTGTGTGTTGCAGTTAGTAGGGAATCCCACTCTTCGGCGTTTCACATGTGTCCAGATTCATTCCATTTTGGCTGCCATTTGTGTCCTGCAGGTGACAACAGGGCTCCTTTTGGGCTCAGATATGTACCACCATGATGCAGGGATGCCCCCTGTGACTTAGGTCCCACAACATGGGCAACATGTACGTATGCGGGAGTCACTGCCCCTACATTCGTCCACGCTCTCGTGATTTGTTGGTCATGGTCATGACACGTCTGTTTGCAGGAGGGGTTGCTTGTCCCTCTGCAATGTGAGGGGGAGATGCGGTTTCACTGTGTGTTACATGCATGTTTCAGCATTTGCGCAGTTTACATGCGGGCTGCATGTCAATGTACATTGTGACTGTGGGGAGATGCCTATTTGATGCGGGAAGATGCTCATTTGTTCTACGTCACAGATGTGGGGTTGTGCTCGTACATTGTCTTCTCACCGTTTTTTTTCTCTGCTTTTATTGTGCATTTCCATGCAGGACGCGTGGGTATTTCAGGCCTCTCACTGGTTATCGCTGATTTTTGTATCGCGATTGGCCTCATCGCTACTATTTTCGCGTTCGTGTTTCGCGTTTTTTCTGCGTCGCGTTAGTTTTAACACGTTCATTTGACACGTTATCTTGTGTCTATCGCATGGTGCCGCCGTGTTGTGAATACCACGTTAACAAGGAGTTGTTTTACCGCGATGGACTGCGATGTGAAGTGTTGCGTTAAGCTACACTTGCGGTAGTTATCACACGTTCTTGTGAATATGCCCCAGTGTGTATTTGCTCACTTCTTGCTAAGTGGGGAAATGCCATGACTAAATCTGGTGCTGTCAGGCCAGAGCCAAAGTCGCTGAGGAGAGGAGCTTGGTGCTGCCATGATATAATATACAACACAATGGTAGCAGGTCTTTGAGTGCAAGGTGTAATTGAGGTAAGGCTAAGCACAAGATGAGTATGGAGTAGGCAGGGCTTAATTTGTAAAATAATAAGTGGCATTGCCCAGAGTTTTTCTCATAAGCCCACAGCCAACACTGATGGATGCTGGTGTGACGAATACAAAGGCTGCATAGTCTGGATTCCACCTCATGCCTTTTTCTTCCACTAACAAACACACCATATACTCCCTGACCCTTTATTCACTCTTGCAGATTCTTTTTCATCCATGGTTTCTCCCTTTATCACTGTTTTTTCTGTCTTTCTCTTCCTCCTTCTTTCCACTTCTGTACGTTTCTCTCTGACGAGGAAAAGTAACTGCAGGTTCCCAAAAATGAGTGCTGGTGGGTTGCACCTGCAACCACTGGCTTAAGTTAAGTACTGGGAGTAAGGAGGTAAGTTAACCAGGAAAGACTGGACAAGGGTGCCAGAAGAGAAAGGGAACAAATAATTTGATTTGATTTTTGAATTTATAGAGCGCAGCAGTTACCCGAGGGCGTCAAGGCGCTATAGACTGACCGTCCAGAAAGAAAGTACCTGCGAGAGGGTGATATCGTGGATGTCTATAGGCAGAATAGCCAAGTTTTTAGGGCCTTTCAAAAAGGGAGGTGTTGAGAAATGGCTTTAACGTTTATCGTCAGGGTATTCCAGAGTTTACTGGCAGCCGTAGAGAGGGCTCTGTCACCCCATTTCTTCCTTACTGTTCTGGGTACATGGAGATAAAGATTAGAGGATGAGCGAAGGGATCTGCCCGGGGAGTACCAGGTGAACATGGATTTCAGTCTCGTAGGGTAGGGTAGATAGAGAGCCTTATGTACCATACATAAAGATTTGAAGCTGATGCGTTTGTTAATGGTAAGCCAGTGTAGGGTTTTCAGTCCCTTCGCCGCAGAATGTCTTTTGGGAATGTCCAGAACCAGTTTGCAAGGGCATTTTGCACTAGCTGGAGTTTGTGCTGCACATTGTTGTTTGAGTCTAGGTAGAGTGAATTGCAATAGTCCAGCCTGGACATTACCAGGGCGAGGGAGAGCTGCTTACGTGCAGGGAGCGGGATATAAGGAAAGATTTTTTTCAGCATCCTTAAGATCTAGGTGCAGGTAGAGACAGTACGGTTAGTTTGGGCGTTGAAATTGAGGTCTGGGTCCATCAGAACAATATAAGGTAGAAAACCTTAAATTGCAGGGATGGATTATTGGTTGATAAGTTGTCCATAAGACGAGTAAGCTGAAACAAATGGGATATGTTGCGTTGGGTATTCCACCTTATTAATCAAATCAAATGGCACTTGTAAAGTGCACGGCTACAATATAAAGTGTCCTGGCACTACAGGTTCATTGACCACTGATATTACGAGAGAGGAGCCAAATTAAAAGGCACAGTTAAGTAACCAGGTTTTTAGGCAGTGTTTTAAAGAACCAACATGTTTAGTACCGCAAAGGTGCAAGGGAAGAGCATTCTAGCCTATGGCAGCCAACACAAAGAGGTGCCTCCTCATCTCTTCCTCTTCGTCTTAGGCACCACCGAAAGCAATGCACCAGCAGAACGTAAAGTTCAAGAAGAATGATAGTGAGAGAGTTTCTTAGTTAAATGATTGGGGCCAAGGTCATAGAAAGCTCTATAGGCTAACACAAGTCCCTTGAACTTCACTCACTCCCGAATGGGCAACCAGTGCAACTCCTTGAGATGGGCCCGGACAGAGATGTTCCTCGGGATGTTAAGCAAGAGTCGGGCTGCAGCATTCTGCACCAACTGTAGTCTCTTTAGTTGGTACACAGGGAGACCCCAGTATAATGTATTAGCATAGTCCAGATGAGATGTTATGAGGGCACGGACAACCATTTTCTGACAAGGAGCTGGGAGCAGGAACAAAAACTTCCTCAGGAACTGAAGGAGGGAAAAAAAAGACCCAACTACACTCTCCACCTGAGGTTTAAAGGACAGGTTATCATCAAACTTCATTCCGAAATTCCGAACCACTTCGGGCAGAGTTAGAGGAGATGGAGCAGAACTAGGCCAAACTTCACCACCCCACAAAGGGGGAGGATCCAAAAACCAGCACTTCAGTCTTGCTCGTATTGCACTGGAGATTACTCTAGGGCATCCACTGAACCACCGATGACAGGCATGCTTCAAATCTATTTTGGGCGATAGAGATGTTCCAGACGCCAGAATATTTAGAGGCAGGACTTCTGGTGTGATAGAGGTAGAGCTGCTTTATAAGATTCACATGGGCATAGGGAAGGTGCCTGGGAATGTTTGTATGTTGAAATAGCAACAACAGAAATATCGTGCTACCAAAATATTGTGGACAATATATCGAGGGCTAAAAAATTGTGAAGGTAAGTTTATATAGGTAAGTATAGGTTAACTTTACTTAACTTCACATCTATGTGCCTTGAAGATATATCTATCTTTATGGTACATAGATGTGGAGTTAAGAATAGTAAATCTATACTTCCCTATTTGCACTTACCTTGTTAATATTTTAGTACTCAATATTTTGGCAATGACATTATGGTAGCATGATGTTTCTGCAGTTAATATTTAGAAGTGCCGTTGTTGCCACGTACATTTTCACTGCCCACATACACCTTATAAAGCAGCTCTGCCTCTGTTACCTCGGAAGATCTGCCTCTAACCCAGGAGTGACCATCTTCCTATTTTCCATATTTTTCCATGCCTGCCCTCTTCTGATCTTAAGTGAATCTAGGAACCTGGACGATCAAACTATACACACTCAATCTTCCGTCCTATTCCTGACACTTATATCTTTATGGAAGGACTTTATTCTTCAATTATATAATTAAATTAAACACAACAATTGGTCCTGTTAGCTGGTAAGAAGATATTGGCTCACAACTCTTGTAAGCCTTACTCCCAAGAGTGCTCTTTTAGAAATTAGGTTAACTACAAAATATTTTTAGCCACAAAGGCTTGAATACAATAAGAAATTATTTACTTAAATATATTTTATTTGGTTTCCCAGAGACTGCACTGGGTTTACTCTCTTTCTCACACATTTTAAGATTACTGTTTTATTCCCTATATATATTTTCTTTGATGTAATAGCTGGGAAGGACAGCTCTGTCTGGCCACTTTGAAATGAAATGCTTTAATTAATATCACAAAGGCATGTACTACAGTTTATTAAATCACAATATTCCCTTCAAGAGACCTTGTAATTGTATGTGCATTATAATGAATAAATCTATCATTGTGGTTTTAGCTTATCTGGTCTTTTAACAAGTATCAGTAGTTTAGTGTCTTCCAGATTATACCTGAATGATGTTGGGTTTTTAGCATCCCTCTTAGCTTTTTTGTTCAGCTTTGCCATGGTCCAGACATATATTTCAGGAGATTACAATTTTCAGCCTTAATTTAATTCTTGAGGGCATAACCTTTCCACTGCTAAATTTTCTGTTCACTCACCTAAAAATCAATTACAAAGGAGTGTACAAGGTGCGCCTTTGTTGGTGTGTTAAAGAATTATCCTTTGTAACATTGATAGATCCATTAGAATCTTATCCAATATATACCTGAGTTCCCTTGCCAAAGCATGCTTTGAAAGCTGTAATGGCTAAATAAAGGCTCTTCAGAATAGCCTTTTTACTTACCAACCAAGAACGCCAGGAGTATAAATGTAGATTGATGTACACTTGCTGAACTATGTTATAACTCACTGTTAATGCCTCATTATTGCTTTCTTAAAACATTAAATGAACTGATATTGAACCTAATCTGAGAACCATGGCATGATTTTAGATGTGTTTACACTGCATAGGTGTGGGACGTAGCTCTCTCTGTAGGTTCACTCCCAAACGTTTTGTCTTCAACCCTCCTGTTTTTCTGCATTTCTTTTTTGGTGGAATTTGGACTCTGTGCACTTTACCACTGCTAAACAGTGCTAAAGTTATTGTGTTCTCTCATTTAAATATGGTAAAATCAGCTTACAGCCAATTTGCACATTTAATTTACTTATAAGTCCCTAGTAAAGTGGTACTACATGTATCCAAGGCATGTAAATTAAATGCTACTAGTGGGTCCCCAACACTTTTTGTGCCACCCACTAAAGTAGCCCTTTAAAACATATCTTAGGCATGTCATTGCTGTCTGTGTGCAGTTTTAAACTGCCATTTGACCTGTCAAAATAACCCTTTTGCAAGGCCTAAACCTTCCTATTTAATACATATAGGTCACCCCTTAGGTAGGCCCTAGGGCGAACAAAGCAAACACAAGGAGATGATGGACGGAGCGCTGAAACTCTTCAGACACTCACCCCCAGTCACAGATCTGGGTTGAATCCATCATCGTTCTTGCTCACTTTGCCACTGGATTCAAGATAGCCTGGCTGATGACGGCTGTAAGCCAGAAACCGGTCCCAGGATGCTTGTTTCCGGTCCACGGAAGACATGGCTTGGCAGTTCGGGCTGGACTGTTCCCATGAGGCACAGGGTCAGACTGATTTGCATATAGCCATGTCTGAACTGGGGTGGCGGAGTGAGCTAAAGAATGATGATGGATTAAACCCAGATCAGTTGACTGGGGGTGAGTGCTTGCAATGTTCAACACTCCGTCCATCATCCCCTTTGGTTTTGCTATGTTCGCCCTAAGTTGGCAGGGTATGCCCAGACGTGGGTTCCTTGCTCACTTTGCCACTGGATTCAAGATAGCCTGGCTGATGATGGCTGTAAGCCAGAAACCGGTCCCAGGATGCTTGTTTCCAGTCCAGGGAAGACATGGCTTGGCAGTTCGGGCTGGACTGTTCCCATGAGGCACAGGGTCAGACTGATTTGCATATGGCCATGTCTGAACTGGGGTGGCGGAGTGAGCTAAAGAATGATGATGGATTAAACCCAGATCAGTTGTCTGGGGGTGAGTGCTTGCAATGTAAAACACTCCGTCCATCATCCCCTTTGGTTTTGCCATACTACTGTCTAGACATTTGATAAACTAGAACCTGTGCTGTTTGCTTCAGAGTCCAATACTGCACACAATAGGCCCAGTTCACATCCTACATTTTGTAGTATGAAAAGTAGTACTAGTCATCTGCTACCACATGCAATTCACAAAATGCAGTTCACAAAGACCTCTGCCTTTGCTTCTGCCTTGCCCGTCTTTTCTGTGCAGAGATATCCGCACATGAAGTTGTACATTTTAGAAGTAAATCTGGGGGGATCTGGGGAGTGCTGGGGAAATGGTGAATAATTGTTTCTAAATGGGAGGAGTTTAGAGAAATCGAAGAAGGGGTTTGGAAGGGACATGCTAATACAAAACACACACCCACAAAAGGGAAGACAATTACAATTCACAAAATACACTTCAAAACATTACTAAAGCCCTATGGGTATCAAAAGAAGCTCAAATTCACTCCAACCAAGTCTTGGAGTAAGTTAGTTACCAAACATGGAATATCACTGACACTTCAACACATCCCAATTCAGTGGAAGCTGGGCATTAAAATAACACTTTATAGGATACAAATTAAATTAGTTTTACATTTAAAATTACATATGTATCTTTTTAAGTGATTAAAATTACATATAATGTTTGATTATGTTTTTATAAAATCAGTCACAATCATAATTGTATAATAAAAATTAAGTAAAAGATTGAACCTTTTTTTTAATGGACAAAGGGCCCGATTCACAGAACTAACTTAAGCCAAAATCCTAAACTTACTACCATTTTGGTATTCACAGAAGCACTTACTCATTTTGGTATTCACAGAAGGCACTTACTCATTTTGAATCGGGCCCAGCGTTTTTTAAACTAGATATTGTGGGTGAGCTGTAACCCTAAACAATCTGCATCTCAAGGGAGTACCCAGGTGTAGGGAGGACTGGAGATAGAGCTAACCACAAATCATGAGGCAATGCGTCCCAGAGACAAGGTTCAAAACAGTGTTTCAAAATACAGTCAGTAAAGAAAGAACTGTCTCAAAGAGTGAGTAATAGAGCAGGATTTAGAAAACCATGAAGGTTTATTATAAAAATTCAAAGTACATTATAGAATAGTAGTCTCATTTAAATGCCCAAAATCATTGCCATGGAGGCCCTCACTAAATTGAACAATGCAGAATAAAAGACAAAATCAGAAATAGGCTAAGTCTCAAATGGGCAGCAAAATCAATAAGAAATTGGGCAGCATCTCTAAAGGTCAGGAAAGTCTTCTCTGGCTCACCCCCAAATTCAAAGGTTTACATGTGCATTTTCTCCAAAAGAAAGCATTGAAACTGCAGTTATCATGGTATGAGCAAATTAATTACATTTTCCACAAATCACTTTAGAGCATAGGTCTTCAATCTATGTGGCGCGACCCCCAGGGGGGGGCGTAGAGTCATTGGAAGGGGGTCGCGCATTCACCTGCCTCACTGCTGCCTCAAATCCAAAACGTTTACGTTTCGTTTTGGATTCGAAATAATTACATCTCAGGAGCCTCTCTGATTGGAGGACAGGGCAAAATAAGCCAATCATAATGTGGCAACATCATCAATGCCTGTCCTCCAATCAGAGAGACTGCAGCATGCACACCAGGAAATGCCCGCGAACTTTGTCCATAAAGATGGACCAGCACCTTCGTAATGCAGGCTGTATTTCCACGGAGTTCTGCGCCGTCACTGCTGTCTTTCACTGGATCCAGTTGTCCTTCTTGGCCGTCGCTGCTTTCACCTCGTGTTCCTTTTTCCAACTCATCTTCGTGGCTCATTGCTGCCTCTGCATTAGGATCTCCTTCCCGGCTGGTTTCCAAGGCAACCCGAAGCTTCCAGGAATAATTAGGTAAGCCCCCTCCTCGTCCCCCATGCCCTGGCTTTTCAGCTGCAGACGACATACACTGAAACTATCTTGCACGCACGCAAAGACACACACACAGATTCTTATCTGTTTCCTTGATTGAGCCATGTGGGTAGGGGGTGGGAGGGGACAGGAAAAAAGCTCCGGTTAATTTTTATGACTGTGGAATGGTGTTTATTTTCGGTGTACTTTCTGGTTTTATAGCAGCAGTTTCATATTCATTTTTGTGACATTGAAATGTTTATTTTCCATGTTCTTTCCGTTTTTATTCTTGACGCAGCAGATTAATATGATGCCTTTGTCCAACTACAGTTGCCACACTTTCCAAAAAAAAGCGATGGTTATTTGTTCATGTGTAAAGAATCCATGATTGCACCTTACTTGATGTGGTGGTTTTTGTAGTACAAAAAACTTTATCACGTGGAGGAATCCTTTAAAACCGGTCTGGGAGAGTTCATCTGAGGACATCATTTTTTGTCAAAAAGTTCTAAATAGATTGGTGAATATGGGCTCATGGAAACCTAAATAGCCTTCTGAATTGCAGCTGTGGTTAGAAACAGATAATTATGCCCTGCAAAGAAAGATATTGGTGCTATACACATTAGAAAAATGACATTTGTAATTACAAAATTATGTTTATTCATGTGTTTTGCAAAGAAACAAGATTCCAAAACATGGAGTATTTTAAATTGTGTAGTTCAAATGTATTAAGAAAGCTTCTATAAATGACGAGCAATGGAAGTACAATTTGCGGTAATACAGCAAAACATAAGAATATGCCAGAACATTTAGTCAACCATGTAGATACAACTACAGTTTCAATGCATAAGTATCTTCTCATGAGTAAAATCATAGCATTAGTCAGCAAACGTGGCCAAGCACTAACTCTAGAAATGTCCATTTAGTTCATTCTTAACTTTTTCACACCTTTTACTATTCTGATCCCCCTGCCCCCAAAAACAAGCCTTTCTAAACCCTTCCCTCTGACTCTTCCCCCTCCGTCTCCCTTTTACTCATCCCAAGCCTCCTACTACTGCTGTGAGCTCCAAAACATCCCTCCACTATCCTTCTCAATCCAAATAACATAATACCATATCCACCATTCTAATTACTTTCCTTTTTCACTATACTAATTCACCGCTAATCCTTTATGGGTTCTGGAGAAGCGTGCTACTCGCTGAAAAAGCGCTCCGACACTTCGTCAGGGGTAATAAGCGCTATATAAATGCAATTACAATAAAATACAATATCTTTGACACACTGGAGCAGTGAATGCTTTGTTGGTCTTCAGTTCATATAGAATACATCCCGCCATTTTGTTTGCAATGAGATTTTGTGTCCTAAACTAAGCACATGTGACTCAACGCTGAATGGTATATGCTGTTGTCATTGTGGTATTGAATACCAATGTGTGCCAAAACTGTTCTCTCGTGGCATCATTTTCCATGACTGGTCTATAAGTTTGTCAGCAATAAATCGTCATAAATCACCCAGGTACCGGGGAGGGGAGAAGGAGGAGACAATGGCGTGCGGTAAACAGCTGTCTGTCTCATGTCAAGGCCAGGCTCTCACAGAATCGCTGTGTGTGCTAATTTGGAGGCTACTCAGCTCCTCGCCGACTGCCTGTGTGATCTTGAATGATCTAGTTTACCTGTCTGTTAGATTACCGGCCTCTGGGTACAATGAACTTCACCCACAAAAAGAAACCACTGGTGTCTTTTGGCTTCCATCTCTAGACGAGTGTGTCTTGCTACCTTTCACAACCTCTCTTCTGACCCTCACCCTGCGAAGGCCTTTCCAAGACGAAGGCTCAGTTGAGCTAGTCTGACCGTGCAACATGTTGTCCTCCACCTGCACCAAATGCATGGGAACACGTGTTCACAATGGGTGCCATTCTCCTTCCAGACACTAAGCCTCCCACTGTACTGAATGTCCAGTAGCTAGGATACATCCACAGATTGACCGTCTCTCTGGAGAAAAACAGGCACACCCATCACACTGATTCAGAAAGGTGTTATCATCCAATTGAGTCAAATTATGTTTTGTTTGTTGAAAAATAAAGTACAGTACCATTTGTGCATTTTTGGGCAATTCGTTTTGGAGATTTTGTATTTGAGCTGTGTAGTAAGCCTCTGACACAGAACCACAGACACCCACAAACCTTTGATTTGCTAAACACTGTTTAATACTATTTCCCCACCGTGAAATGATTTGCCGTGGTAATTGGGGGCGCTTTTGGTTGTCGATGATGATGAGTACCAAATTCTAGAATTTTTTTGTCGGAGGGGGTCCTTATGCCTAACATTTTTTGACAGGGGGGCCTCGGCATCAAAGTTTGAAGACCTCTGCTTTAGAGTATTATGAATCATCATATAAGCCTATGACCTTAGCGCTAAGCCACTAAATAAATATTGATTCGACCCTTCTGACCTAATGTCGACTGGAGGTGTTAGAACAAACTAGCTGTATAAACAGCAGTGAACAATTCTGACTCAATGCAATAGCACGTGCAAGTGGAAGGTTATTGAAAGTGTTACTAAAGGTTCCTCTAGCATGCTTTCTTTGAGAATGGTGTCATTCTGAAATAAACAAATCCACATCTTGCTGCTCATAGTATCTGGCAGAAATATAAACAGAGAATAAACATTATGATACAGGAGCCATTTTGAACAAAATGGCTTTGAGACCTCCCTCAGACCTAGTTACCCTAAGTCAGAAAAACGAACGTTAGCATGTCATAGGAAATTTGTTTCATTTGTAATAGTTTCAGGTCAGTATACATATGTGAATTCAAGTGTAGATTAATTGCTCTGCACACTATTATCAATTAACCCTGGGCGGAGTTTGCGGAGTTGCACTACGCGAAACTCCGCAAAGTGGTAAAAAAACTCCGCCGCACCACGCGGAGCTCCGTGAGAGGCAGAGTTCAATAGAAAAACGCTGTTCGCGGTGATTGCACAGTGCTGGATGCTTGTCCGCACTGTGCAATCATTGCGAACGGCACCATGCACAGCGCAGGCTTTCCTTTTCTGCGGCTCGAGTAGATTTTTACTCGAGCGGCAGCTTTCTCAACGCGAACGGGCAGTTTCTCAACGCGAGCGGTCGCGAGCATACGCGGCCACTCGCAATGAGAAACCTGACCCCCCGCGTTGAGAAATCTCGCCGGGAGGTTGATTTTCCACGCTCGCGCTCGCCAACTTGATGTTGGCGATCGCGAGCGAGGAAAAATCTCGCCGGGAAGTTGATTTTCCTCGCTCGCGCTCGGCAACTTGACGTTGGTGAATGCGAGCGAGGAAATAAACTCCGCTCCGCGAAGCGGAGTTTTTCGGAACTCCACGAGCTTCGCGTAACGCGGAGTGCGGAAAACTCTGCAAACTCCGCGAGCGGAGCGGAGTTCACCGCCCAGGCCTATTATCAATGCACATTTTGATTTAAATGCACAAGAACTCCAACAGTATATTACTTTTAACCAAGTTTACTAAATATTGCTTGAAATAAGAATGTTAGTGAAGGTGAGTACTTTTTGAATTAATGTTTAAAAATTAATATTTTAAAATTATATTAATATAATTAAATTATTGTATTACATAATACACATTTAATTTGATGAGTTCTTATGCTGTAAAATTGTAGTTTATTATTTTCCAACCTCATAATAAATATATTTAAAATTAATTTATCTATGTTATACATTTAAATATGTTTTGTTAATTTATTTGAAAGAATAATAAACTTTAATATTTTTCTCTATACATTCCCATAGGGAGATCTATATCTTGGTGGTGGAGATTTCCACCAAAAGGTGAAAATATACTAGTAGCAACTTTACACTTATAAATTCCGCTGTGGGAAGCTCGGAGTGAAGTTTGTGAATTCCATTGTGTAGTATTACAAAACGCACTACAAAGTGTAGTTTGTGAATCAAGCCCCAAGGCTTCAAAATGCTATTATGCATGTTTACTATTTCATTCAAGATTTGATCATGGCCTGGTCACTTACCCGCTATTAGAGATACCGCCATTTCTATGATATTCTGTAGTATCAATGATTATCAGCATTAATCTTTTTCTCCTTTATAAGGTCTGGCATGACAGTGCAGTTATATGCAATACATAATATTACTAATACTTTAATATATAAATAGAGCAGGCTATGACTCCTCCCCAAGGCAGTATTACTCCTTCAGCTCAGTTTATTGGCTATATGATGTATCATTCCATCTCTCATTGAGTGCTGACATTGCAATGCATGAATGTGTGGACACCTCTTCATCAGGTTGGGGTGAGGTCGAGGTTTCCAGTATATATGCAATTTTTGAGTTATTTAGTTCCAGTCACTAGAATCGTATGCAGATGTACTCTGATTGGAAGTTTGAATACTTTTGCTCTCCTGTAGTCCAAAGTCTAGATTTGATCCATCATCTTTGAAGGGGCCTACCAACTCTTAATAACCTAACTCATAATTAGGGCTCCCGGATTTATGGTATTTATTTTTTTAACATTTCCGTCTGTATTTATCAATATTTAGTTTTTGTCAACTTTATCTTTATTTATCCATATTTATTATAGGATTTTTAAAAAGAAAATAAGGCTGAAACTTGTATATTTCCATATTTATTTAACCAATAAATATGCATTCATGCTTGAATGTCTGCCAGGTTTCAGTGATATGAACACCCGCAGAAGATAAATCAATGCACTTATATGAAAATATGCACATTTCAGAATCAGCCATGTGCATATCTACTGCTGTTCACGCCCATTTACTTAAATTACTTTTTTTAACCCCCTTACAGTCATGGCAAAGTGTATTTAGAATTACTCAAAAAGCACCCAATTTCCGTTTTTATCCACATTTAAAAATAAATACAGACAAGGGAATAAATGGTTTTCTGTCTGTATTTATCTGTAAAAATCAGTAAAAACTGAAAACAGGGAGCCTTACTAATAATATTCTGCATAATAGGCTGGTGCAGCTATTCTTTTGTTCATGTTTAGAATTATTCCTGTGGAAGACTTGAGACAAGATTTTCTCAAAAGTCATGTGGTGCCCATGTGAAAAGGGCATGTGTTTCCTTGCCTTTATGCCCCTTTATCTAATTGGCCACATGGGCTGCATGAGAATCACCTGATTTGCCAGAGAATTAACTTGATCTCTCATTTTCACATGTTCTAAATAACTCTCTCGTGAGCTGGTCAACTCAACAGTTTGGGAAAATATAGGTTTATGGTTTCCTTTTCCCTTCTACTGCGTCTAGTAAGAAAACTATTGATGGGTCATTCATGGGTGGTTGCAATACTTGGTTTACATTTTGTAAAAGAGGTATAGGAGAAACATGAAAGAGGACAAGCACCTGTGCTTCCATATCTCCATGCCACACTGCTCAACAGTGGCTTGCTTTACATGCAACACCAAGGTGTCATGCCACAAAAGGAGGTGAATGAGTTATGAAATTTGTATCTTAGAACACTCCCTCTATTCCACATTATTCCAGTAAAAAGCAAAACCCTTTCAAACTACCACAGGTAACCGGGAAGTTCTCAGAGAGCTAACACCTGTGGGGCAGGAAGCAATTCTTGGTGCAGTGCAGAACGTTTTATTCATGTAATAAAAAATGGCAACCTTAATGGACACTAAGTGCATGGGTATGTTTAAAAAAGAGCTCTTTTTATGAGCAATAAACAAGCATCTCCTGGAACAGAGATCTTTAATATTGGTCCAGGAGGGGTTATTAATGCCAGATTTCCAAGACAGACAACTAGGCCCAGATTTAAGTAACTCTCTCACACAACGCAGCACAGCACCCAAAGATGCTGCATTACAGGGAGAGAGCAGGAAAGCGCCATTTCTACAGAAACATGGCACTCTCCTCCTCTCTCCATAGTGCCATTATAAGGCTGCCGAGCGCCAAACACACACACAACTTTGCACATTGGTGCAAAGGTGTTTGCGTGAGTCTAGCATAGGTTTTGTACTGAAAGGCTACCCTTCCAGTACAAAATTCCATGCTTAGCCTAACTTTAAAACTTTTCCTACTTTGTATGTGTGCTGTATAGTTCTGCGCACATGTAAAGTGGGAAAAAGATAAGATAAATAAAAGCATTTCTCTTTTTTATCTGCTTTCAAGTGGCATCAATTTTTGGTGCAAAACCTTGTCTACTATTGCATGTAGATAGGGTTTTGCGTCACAACTCATGAGTGGTTACACACGAACACCCTTGTAATGCACTCTTGGTGCAGAGTAACACAAAGCACCACTTCACGCTGGTTTGCGTTACTTTTTCTTACAAATAAACACAAATACAAATGTGCGTTGCTTTGTAACTCCTGAAAAGGATGATGCATCTGGTCTGCATTAGAAAAGTAACGCAAAACAAACATATGCAAAAGCTTTACAGATCTGGCCCTGAATATGTAAATTGCTCACAATAAGAGGGCCACTGGAAAGGCAAGTAGGCCTTTCCTGCAAGGCTGACCATTCAGCCACGTAGGTAAACACAGCAATCCAAAGTAGCCCTAGACCTGTCACAGCCAATGCAGTTGCTTAAGCTTAACAAAATAGATCAAAGGTCACACCTCATCGACTCCATGCAATGGATCATCCTATAGGCAGACATCGTTGATTTCTTGTGCATGGACCAGACTGAAAAATAGCCATTCCCTGATCATCAATGTTGATCCTTTTGTAAATTTAATGATTTACAGAAAGGTGGCCAAGGGAAGATATATTCAAAAAATTGTTTAAAAAACACATAATGAGTGACTCCCATTACATCTTGAATTTCTCTCTGTCTAATGTCACCCTTTTGCTAGTTTCAGAATCAGAAGAAAACCACAAATTTTTCAGGATCACTATCATGTCAAGATTCTGGTTCATTGATTGCTTGCTGTGTGGAATCAGTATTAATAGTATCAGACACATATATTTTGGCAAGCCCTGTCCGAACCAATAACATATGATTGGTAGTATGGACAATGTCTACAAAACTGAAAATTGTATTTCGTTTGAATAATCTGGAATAAAAAATATCTTTTACTATTAAACCTTTATTTAATTTCAGCTTTACTCTTCCACCGGTAATTCTGTTCTCGCTGGATGGTTTCAGAGCAGAGTACCTACAGACATGGAGCTCACTGATGCCAAATATTGAAAAACTGAGTAAGTAACTAGGAAGCATTAGGCATTATTAATTGGATGTTAGGAGGTCTATTGAGGACAGTGGAGTGGCTTAGGGTCAATAATGGCTGGTATAGGCCTTCTTCTCCAACATTCTGCTTCTTGTCTTTCAGTCCCCCCCCCCCTTTTAATTTAAAACATTCTGCCCTCAGTGAGTGAACTGTTCTAATAGCATTATGGCCCTTCTGCCTTGGGCTGTACTGGTTGTTGAATGCTCTCTCCTGCATGGATCAAGGTCTTTAACAACCGGTATTACCCTTGGCACTGGGCTATAATATGTGTATTATATATGTAAGCAATAACAAACTACAGGAGGTAGCCCATAAACCCTAAAGAGACCAGGGCAATAATCTGTAACAAACAACAATGTCTCAAGGGTATCGTTTCAAAGGACAAATATACAAACATGTGTAATGACACAGTTAATTAAACAGGATTGAATCCAAAGGGGAAAGAAACCAGGGAAACATTTCATTTAAGCGACGAATATATTTTATGTAATATACATGCTGGACATATTAACTTCATATATTCAAGCACATGGGTCAGTAGCACTGCGTTACATTCAATGGCATGTAACCAACAAAATACTGTGCACAAGTGCTCGTGAAGTGTAGTGACGGCGCAAGTGACATATGACGTGGTATAAACAGTGAGAAGGATGGGCGCAAACAGCAGGTGAAATAAAAAACCACGATTTACATGTTCAGGATACCGCGACAGTAAATGACAAGAAAAATCAATTTTAAATGTGTAGGGTATCCATAGGTGGGGGCGCCAAGAGTTCCACTGTGGGAGTCGACGGCGTTTCGGCCTGCAAAAGTCTTAGGCCATCATCAGGACCAGGTTACATTAGTTCAATTGCAGTGCTAAGGATAGAAGAATAAATATGGAGGGCTCCGTATGCTCAGTGGACCCAGAGGGACAGATAGATTGAATTAAAGATAGAGAAGTAGAGGTGGAGCCCTAATAGAATCAAAAATTAAAAAGAACGCTGCTAGAAAAATCGCGTGTCTAGGCTCCTGAAGAGAGAAAAGAAAAGAGAAGTGTGGAAAGCGCTTAGAAGGTAATGAGTTAAACTCACTCTTAGCGTCCAAGAGGGGTTGATCCCAGAAATGGGCTTGGACCGGTGAGAATGCTGCTGGAGAGTTTCAATTCCAGGGATATCTGCGAAAAAGAAAGGGACGATCGGTTTAGAAAACGCGGAATAGACGTGCGTGTAAGGAATCAGCCATGCGGTAACTGGATCCAGGGGGCACAGACGCGTGAAGTAGGTAATAAACCTAATAAGCCTTGCGTGTGAAGAAAAGGACAGGGAGTGCCCTGGGGCTAAAGGGCACAAGGGGTTACCTCACATAGAGGAAAAAATCCCGGGGTATAGGAACCGTACAATCCCAATGAGATCGCTGGGGCAAAAGGAGAAGCATTCAAAAGGTCTGCCACTAGCGACCAGTCAAGGGGGGGAGGGGGACATATAAACGCGGGGGCCAAGGGGCTGTTAGGTGGTTCATGAGCGGGAAAACACGGGAAAGGGACAGGCAGCGGAGTACTTAGTGGGTCGTGAGCGGGAAAAATGGGAACAACGCCGGGGCAGGCAGCAGAGTACTTACTAATTGTCCGAACGTAGGACAGAGAACAGCCGAAGAGTCTGTCTATCTGTCAGGAATGAATCACGGGTCGCCGGCAGGAGTCAGGCTGTGATTACACGGAAGTGGAGTGGAGCGTGATAAGGACGCCTAGTTAACCACGTGATGGGGCGGAGAAGAAACGCTAGAAAGCGCACTGGTACAGCTTTAGGAGAAAAGTGAAGACAGACTAAGCCAGGCATAAAACATAAGTTAAAGCGTGGATAGATGTTATAAAAGACGCAAAGAATAATGAAAGTGCAGTAGTAATTAAATAATTTGGAAATACAGTTATTAACAATAGTATGGGTGACCGATAGTAATATACATTTAATTGGCTAACAATTAGCACTAGACATCATCGTGAACCATCCACAGACCGAGATTAATTACTTCGGTTGGTATTGGTGTACCCAAGATATTTGTAGGATCATCAAATGTAAATAAATATAAAATTACAATTTATAAACGAAATAGTAACAATTTATAATGAAATTTTATACGGATATACAATGACAATTAAATACCCAAATGTATACTGGATTAAAATGGTACAGAAGAAACAGCAACCAGAGTGAAAGAGTAGGAGGGGACTAATTAACCACAATGTCTGGAATGGAAAGCAATCCGGGGTAGAGAGTCAGAGAGAGTATATATATACACTCGGAATGCGTGTATTCACTCGGATTATAGTGATTGGAGTTCGGTCAGATGAAAAGACGTGAATGGTGTGAAAGAGGCTAGGAAAGTGTTGTATTCCATTCATCAAGAGTGTTCAAGCCCTGTTCAAATGTGTTATATATGTAAAACATAATAATTTTACTGAGAACTCTAAGATGAAATGTTGCCCTAAAAGATGGAATATTACCAATAGCAGTAAACTAAATGAGTCCTGCATTGTACTGATATATTTTCTGTGTATCACATGCACTGTTGCACTTGATTGTCAACCACTTTTGTGAGACAAAACTATTGTGGTAACGATGTTGGAAATAATGTATATGCTATGTACAAAAACAAATATTCAATAAACATATTTGAATGCTAATATATTTTCAGTGTGCAAACAGTGGTTGCAAATTGTGCATTAACTTTTGCAAATGGAAAGGAATTTTGCGAACCGGCCTTGGTACTAATAGTTCTGTTCCCAAAATTCCGAATCGTAGGGAGTCGCGATTCGACCTACCTCATTAATATGCTTGAGGCAGGTCACAAATTGCGACCCACTATGATTGGCTAGAGTCACTGGCTTGGTGGCCTGCTGGAGTCAGCCAACCACCATGTTTGTGAAGCCTTTTAAATAAAGCAATTGTTCTTTTAAATGCAGCCCGTTTTTCAAAAAGGAACATGGGATGCGCCTAAAAGAATGAAAGTTAAAGAAACCTTTTTTAGGAGTAGACAGTAGTCCATTGAACCACTGCCTACTCCTAAAAACGTTTTTGTCAACATTCTCAAATGGGAAGGGGTTTCCTAGGACCCCTTCGCATTACAAATGACTTACCATCAATTTTGAATTGGTCGCAAAAATTGATGTTTTGCGATTGGATTCCATCGCAAAGCAATAACACATGCCTCAGGGAATCGACATTTGGAAAACACTTCCTAACATGTCCCTTCCAAATAGCTATTCCTTAATGTTTATTTAACCCATTTAACAATTCGGAATACCTTTTCCGAATCGTTAATTGGGTTTAGAAAATCACAAAAAGTGTTTTAGCTGTCGCAAACACTCAGATTTACTGAATCCGAGGGTTTGCAACTGTTAAAACACTTTGTACATCAGGCCCATGATGTCTTGTCTTGCACAATTTTTTCAATCAAAGCTTCTTAAGCTTATGGCGTTATTTAGAACCTGGCCATAGTGCTAAAATTGGTGCAAATGCAGTACATTTTACTAACAACACCAGTTTATATCTGAGCCAGATTGCATTCACTGGCAGTGCTGTACCTGCTGTTGTGGTGTAACTGGTGGCAATTGCAATGCATAATGGGAAATATTTAGGAATACTGAGCACAAGACACACACAAATTCCCCGTTTTGCATAAAACTATAAATCGCTTCAAACACTCACTTGTCATGTGGAACAAATATAATTAAAGTTAGAGGCGTTTTTATGCCTATATTTGTTCCTCCCTCTGTGTGAGCACCACGGTCTAGAGATCCAATATCACCGGCATTGTTCACAAGCATAATGTTTCTTTTATGTTACAGAAACGTGTGGAACCCATTCAAAGTACATGAGAGCCGCATATCCAACAAAAACCTTCCCAAACCACTACACCATTGTCACGGTGAGTGCCTGCCCTCCTCCATCTTCTTGGTAGAATCTTAAACTGAATCTTGTTATGTTTTCTAAACTCAACCTTCCTCAGCTCCAGAGAAATGACAATTTTCTAGTGCTGCTCAAAATACCTGTGGCAGCTGTGCACTGTGCCCATATTGGCCATATGTCTCAATTCAGGAAGGACCTCAAGACCTGGCACTTTGACTGAACTGCAGAACCCCCCTTCCCCCTCCCCCACCACCCCTTGAGACCCTAACGGGTGATTAGTCACGCTTTACAAAAACCCTGATTGATTGATATTAAGATATGTGGAATGAAATCCTTTGAGTGTTTAGTAGCACCACTCTGGCTTAATTTTAAGCTGTGATTTGTCCACCTCCCGGGGTTGGAGAGCCACCAATGATTGGCATGGATTTGAAACCTATCAACTCCTCAGTTGGTTTGGCACTGAACTGTTCTAACTTCAGATGGTCGACCTGTAGCGACCGATTATTACTAGCTTTCTTATTTGTAAGATGTTACGTACAATCTAGGGGGCATATTTACTAGAAGCTGGTGGAGCGCAGTGTTACGCCAAAACTGGTAACGCCGTGCTCCGTCAGTCTCAAAACACAGGGATGCACTGTATTTACAATAATGCGACGCACCCCTCTGTTTCCCTGGTGAGCGCAGGCACCCTTGCACCATGTTACAAAGGTGCCTGCCCTGCAGGGGGGATTGTTTATGTGCATGAAGGGACACCTTCCTGCACATAAACAATCTTTGCAGGTGATTTGCTGTTTCTATGTGTGCTGGAGAATGCAGCACACATAGAAAGAGCAAAGTACGAGGAGAAACGAAACATTTCTCCTCATATCGCCTGCTTGAGAACAGGTATTCCCTGGTGATATTTTTGCTCTGCCCCATACCTTGTAAATATGGGGCAGCATCAAAAAGCAATGGGTGTTGCGGCAGAACTCCCACTGCAACACCTATTGCCTGCCCCTTTCACACTAAGTGCTGCGTGAATAGGGCATTATTTACAAGGTGGTGTTAACCCACATTAAGTGGCTTAACGCCGCCTTGTTAATAAGGCGAAGGACTTAACGCCACCAGAACGTCAGAAAAAGTGACGTTCTGGAGGCGTTAACACCTTGTAAATATGCCCCAAGGTTTAAAAAAAATAATAATACACACCTATTTAACTTAAACCATTCTAGCCTAATTGCCTCCTTAGTTTTATTTTTCATTGTTCTGATCTTAAACAGTGAGTTGTTTGAAATAAATAGGGGGTCCATTGTTTCACCACTGCGGCTGTCGTCTTCCGAAGACATTTAAGTGAAAGCAGAAATAAAAACAAATTGACAGATTTCATACCACAACATCCTTTAGTTCAGGTGCTTCTTCCCAAGATAGAAACTGTGTTTTGACCACCACGTGCAATAGGTTACATGATAAGTTCAAAATGAAAAGACATCATAAAGGTTGATTGGCACCTGCCACAAACGCAGCAGCCACGAAATATTTAAAATGCGCGGTGTCTTGTGGTTTGTGGCCTCCTGGTCTGCTTTGCTGCGTTGACTTAGGCCTGGCTGCCATGATGCCTTTTTTGCGCACGTTACTCTGAGCCGTTGTTCTATCGGCCTCTGCTCCTGCCAAGTTATTTTAGAACTGTCTGCATTTTCTGTCTTTCGCCTTTTCTCCTGTTCCCTTTGGGCTACGTCTGCACAACATGTACAAGGTCGAAAAACAACGTCCCTTGTTCTTGCTGATCTGGCCAGTCCCTCGCACCTAGACATAACACTATGTACAGCTGCCATGGAGAAATTTGTGTGCTTTTAATATTGCGGTTTTCACGCTTTAGACACACTTGGAGAGAAACCTTTCCAGAGAGGAGCTGTGATTGTATGCTGATGTAGACTTTGCATCTAGACACTGCGGTATGGGGGTCCGCTAGTCAAAGCCCAGAGGTCTTCTATTTTTATAATAAACTAGCTACTAGAACGGGGAGGGTGGACAGGTTATTTAGCCCTATATCCACTGCTTTATGAAATGCTTTCCCCGTTTGTATTCTATGGAGTTGTAACTATGCTGCTTATATTATTCTTATGCATTATGCTGATAGTCCTGACACGTGTACTGTATCTTAGAGCACGTTAGTTGAAATAAACATTTTAAACTATACAGTGTCTCTTCTTACGCACGTTGTGGACAGGTATGAGTGAGTTATGAAAGGGTGTTCTTGCTACTGCGAGTCCTGAGAGAGAGAGATACCGTGTTCTGGGTTGTCTAATCATTAGTAACCTTGTTGCTAATGAGACGCTAAGGCTAGCCGGGTTGGGGTTTTAGGTGCTCAGGTTTATGGTTGGCTCACCACTATATTCCGAGGTCCTATCATCCTGTGCATAGCTCTGTGTATGTACAGAATCCCTACAACATGGCGCGACCAACGAGTGGGGCCGATTATCTGCGAGACGCTTGAGTAGTGCTTGTGCTTGTCCACAACTCCCCTCACGGACGCTTCCGGAAGCGTGTGTGACGGTGATACCTCCTATATTGACGGTTTTATAGGTTCTTTCAAGCTTGAAGTTGTTAAAAGGTTTTTTAAATAAAACCCTATTTGTGCTGCCTCATTTTAGATTGTCGACTACTTCTAGCCTAACATGGCTGTTCAAATTGCGGCACATGGCCGCGCAGCGCTCCGGGCTCACTTGACAGTGTATGGAGTGCCTGACGCGGGTGTCGATCTGATCTTTGTGGTACAAGCCGATCCAGCTTACCACTTTGAGGTGTTTTACTCTTGGGTCACTTTTTCGGCGGTGGATGCGAACGATAATTTGTTCCATGAATATGAAGCCACCGTAGTTCCTAATCTCTATAGACCTTATAGTAATATTGAAGTACCGCTCACGGCTTGGCAACACCGTGTTTGGTTTGATGGCGCCCTCCCCCAACCGGTTACCACGGTTCGTTTAGGCCCCTTATCAATTGAAGGGGCCACTTGGCCTGTCTTGACCGGGTACACCCCACATCCGCGGTATATGACAGTAACACGGAGCTGCGTGTTATGCATTCGTCTTTGATAAGAGTGCATAGAGCCTTAGTGCAGTATGTTACAGGCAACATCCAGGGAGCCCCACCTGGAGTTGCAGCCCATCCAGCTGGTGCCGGCAGTGTGACCATAAGTCCTGTCATGGTGAATTCGGTGATGGGCAAGCGCCCCCAAAATAAGGATGATTTTCCTTATTGGCTTGCAGAGAAATTTGACCAGCTGGAGGCAGTTTTTCCAAATACCTCTCCCGTGGAAAAACACAGAATTCTTACGATTAGTTTGCCAAAAGACTTAGTCCCCGAGTTGGCAGAATGCAACAACTGGGGTAGGGTATTCGCAGCAGTCTATGCGAAGTGTTTCGGCACTCCTTCCATGACGGTTCTCCCCTCTGTAATTAAACGCGTGCAGGATGAGCATGGCCCTGAAGCAGCTGTGGAATTAGGGTTGAGACTGGTGGGAGTGTTCGACGTAGTAGCTGATTTGATCCTTGCGAATGTCAAGGGCGTTGCAGTGAACTTTCAAGTAGCTAATGCTTTGGCTTTGGTCCCAGAACCGGACAAGCCGCGCGAATTACCGAAAATTATTGCCCAGGCTTACAAAACTATTGGCAGAAATAGCCTGGGAGTTAAGCCTTTTGCCAAAGCGCAAACACAATCGCAACAACAACAACCAAAAACTCAATCCGAGAAAGATGAGAAGCCAGTCTTTACTAAAAAGAGCTGGAGGTTGAAAAAACAGGGTAAGCAACAAAAGAGGCCGGGGTCGCGAGGCGCATCCCCGGTTTCAGTCTCTTCTGAACGCACTTATGATTTGCGCGATAGGGCGAGAATTAAATCTCCGGATAGGTTTCAGATCCCTGATACGCGTTCTCCTCGTTCTTCACAGGCACAGACAACTTCGCAGGCCAGTGGAGGAGATCGCCAGGTTAGAGGAAGGGGTCGAGAGACTCCCCAGGGACGAGACCAACCTCGACAACAGGTCAGAGGGAAAGCAGAAGAATTTCAACGTTCTCGCCCACAATTTCAGAAGAAGAAGGTTGCCGCTGTAACAGCGAGATATGCCACAGACGGTGAGAACGAGACTCCTGAATTGGACGTGGGCAGTGACCCTCCTAGACAGCGCCGCGGAAGTTACCATAGTGCGGGAGGCGCTACGTCCTCATGTGGAGGCGACAGCAACTGAAACATTCATTTCTGTCGAGACAACAGACACTAGAGTGGCTCCCCCTGACAGACTATATAAAATTGTTCTTCAAATTGAAGGTGACATTCAGAGTGTAATTAAAGGGATTTTTCGGGAGAATCTGACCTCTTCTTACGACATTCTGTTAGTGGAGGCGGATTGGCCGCCCCCATTCGTACTTGCTGCGCGTAAAGGGGAGGAGGTAATCCTTCCGAGCTTTTCTCGACATGTCCCAAAGGACAAAGCGGAGGCTCTTTCAGCTGAGTGGGCTGTGTCCCTGGCTCCAGCTTTATACCGCAACCACGTGGGCTGGGATGAAGACTCTCCCCCCCCATAAAATACCTTTGCAGTCCCTACCACAGCCACAACCCCAATATCCCATTAAACGGGAAGCCAAAGGCCCCGTTTCCGAAATTCTGACTCAGTTAGAATATCAGGGAGTGATTGAAACATGCGTGTCACCTATGAACAATCCCCTTTTCGCGGTTTCTAAACCCGATGGATCGTACCGCTTAGTTTTGGATTACCGACATTTGAACTCTCATTGTCGGACCTTTGCGGTGCAAAATACCCACAGTTCTGCGCTTGTAGACAGTCTTGTTCGTAAAAAATATAAAACGACACTTGACCTCTCCAATGGATTCTACACGCACAACTTAGCCCTGGAGAGTATCCAATGGAGCGCTTTTACATCCGGTGGTAAATTATTCAAATTCCGGCGTTTACCTATGGGCTACAAGAACAGTCCAGGCGTATTCGCTGCCCGTGTTGTCTCTTTGTTAGACGGCATAGACCCAGATGCATGTTCGTACGTCGATGACATTTATCTGACAGACGACGAACTATTCCTGCATCTTTCCCGAGTGGACCGCATTATCCTAGAATTTGCGGTCATGGGATACAAATTTAATTTTGCCAAATCTCACATTGCTGAATTTACCGTTTTGTTCTTGGGCTATGAGCTCAACAATGAAGGTAAGGGCTTAGCCCCCCATTTCCTAGAGAAATGTGCACTTTTGTGCCCTCCTACTACTCTGAAAAAACTTCAGTCTTTACTGGGATTTCTGAATTTCGGGCGTACTTACATTCCCGAATATGCCCAGCGTATCAAGCCACTGTATGCCTTGATACAACCTCACTTTTCGAAGTCATGCTGGCTTCCGGAGCATACCTCCATTCTGCAGTCTTTGCAGACAGACCTTCTTGAGTCTAAATATTTGTTGACTCGTGATAACCACACAAGCCTGGTGATTAGAATAATTCCAGGGGCAGTGGGTTTCACGTACTTAACCTTTAACGAAGGTGACACAGTTCCGATCGCATACAAGTCACATCTTTACACTTCCGCGGAAATGCGCTTTTCCTCTGTGGAAAAAGTTTTAACAGCAGTGCAAATGGCGATTCTGAAAGGACGCACACTGGCACAGGGAAAACGCATTCTGGTGGTAACACCATATCCTGTCCTAGAGGCAGTGACAAAGGCAAGTGTTCCAAACTCTAAAGCTTTGCACCCCCGTTGGATTCAATGGGCGACCTCTTTGACGTCTCCGGATGTCACTTTTATTTTTGATTCTTCTCTTCAGACTCAGGAGTATTTGCAGTATGAATTTGTTCATCCTCCTCCTCTGTCCTTGCTACCGCTTGAGGATTACGACTGTGTTATCTATACCGATGGTTCGGCACAACCGGCCACGGGTTCCAAGCATGCCTATTCAGCCGCATGTGCTATTGTTGCAGGTACCTTTGTGAACGGAAAGTTCAAATCTACTGTGGTGCACACTCAGGCACTCGGAGACAGTACTGCACAGTTGGCCGAGCTGCGTGCATTGGTGCTCGCACTTGAGTTCGCTAATCCGGATGTGACAACACTAATTGTATGCGATTCTTACTACTGTGTTCAGTCTTATAATGACAATCTGTTCTTTTGGTCGCAAAACGACTATAGAGACGCCAAAGGTAGCACAATTAAGCATAAAATGCTTTGGGTTAGGGTGGCAGATTTGCAACAACGTCTGCCCCTCACACAGGTGGTTCACACCCTTGGCCATCAGCGGGTGGGCGCACACGCTGATGGTAACGGTTTGGCAGACGAAGCTGCCAAATCAGCAGTAGTCACGTATTCAGTCGCAGCAGTTACCAGATCCATGTCTAAAATTGATGCTGATATTTTAGCAGCTATTGCTGCAACAAAAGAAGGTGCTAATTACCCTAGGGGTTTTCCTTCCATATATTCTTATCAGTTAGGTCCCGAACAGGCTCCTTATGTAACAATACCCGACGTTGGAAATCAGCTGATCCCCAACGCGGACCGCAGATTTTCCTTGATAACGGCTGCACACGAAGGCATGGCTTCTGCTGGAGTGTCTGCTACTGTTTCCATTTTGCAGCAGCGTTACTGTTGGCGTGGTTTATACAAAGACACCCATACTTATGTGCTTTCTTGTGACGTTTGTCAGCAGATTAAGCCTTCCATGGTTACCCGACCACCACAGACCCCGCTCTGCATTTCAAACAGACCTTTTGGGTGTGTTTACCTGGATCACTGCGGTCCTTTTTCATCGGACACTGCCTATAAGTATATCTTAGTGGCGGTGGATTCGTGCACACGTTTCATATGGGTCTGGCCACAACGGAGTGCTGACGCTCGAAATGTCATCAGGGATTTGCGTGTCTTTGTGGGAATTTTCGCCTGTGGCACCTTCCATTCTGACCAAGGTCCAGCGTTTGCCTCTAAGGCTTACAAGGACGCAATGGGTTCACTGGGGGTGCGGGTGAAATTTTCGTCTCCGTATCGGACTGAGGGCAACTTGATCGTTGAACGAATGAACCGTGACTTAAAGCAATCCTTGACAGCTAGAGTCTTAGGTACTGGCAGGAACTGGCTGACCCACTTGTATACTGTACAACGTGCACTTAATAATCTCCCTAGAAGACCTCTGGGTGGGCGGACCCCATACGAAATGCTCTTTGGCATAAGAATGTTTGTGCCTGACCTTGATGGTCTAGACATGGCGGCGCAATCCGCCATCTTTGATGTAGATAACCATTCTACTATGTTACAGGACTTACAAGAAGCCCGAGACAAACTTGCGATTGCACATTTACCTTCAGCCACAGACCCTGCACAGCAGATTCCGGTTGCCGGCTGACTTCCGAAGATTGGAGATCTGGTTCGAGAGAAGGTGGAGAACAAAAAAGAATTCGGCCCCTCTTATCGTGCACCGGTTCCAGTCCTGGGCTTGAAGGGAACACGTACAGTAATCCTACCACCGCTTCCTGGTCGCAAGGAGAACAGATACATCTCAGTGGAAAATGTCAAGCTACAACATCTGGCCGATCCTGAATAGTGTTACACCAGCGGTCTCTTGCCCTGCCATTTACCGGACAAGTGTTCGTGGCCCTCCAGCCCGAACGGTCACTGATGTTGCCGTTGAGATGGTTGATTTGCCTGAAAGCTCACTCGGACACCCGGTCTCCCCCGGCAACGATGAGAATGAATATACCTATCCCGATAACCAGTCGGTGGCACTCTTACCAACAACGCCACTGAGCCCAACACGTTATTCTTTTGATTCAGATTCCACCTCATCAATTGTCCCGTCCAAGTTCAGTATTTTTGTATCCTGGTTCAGAGACAATTTTTTAATCCCCCCCCTGGACATACATTTGGTTGGTGCTGTCCCTAATTTTTTTGTTCATGTCCATTGGCTTTGTCACAGTGTTTTTTCTACTCATCAATGGTCACTATTTACCAGAACGCTCTGCTGTGAACAGTGTCGGTGGAACTTTGGCTCCACATTCTTCATCTCACATCATGAAGCGTGACCACACATTTGTGAACATTTCAGCCTTTCCAGTTGCTGATGGCATCGTATGGGATGCGGTAAATTTTCAAATTCATGGACCGACAGAAATTATCAATGTACCAAATGTCCTTCGAGTTTCAATGGGTGATGTCGTGAAAAGTAATATTCATTCTGACGATTGGGATGTGCATGCAGTTGAAGCACTGTTTACTGATTTAAAATATTATGCTTCCTTTAATGCTGAAGATTTGTACATGAATTCTGCAAATTATGCTGATTTGTATTGCTACCAGCATTGGGGCAACCACTTTGTCCATAAACCAAGTGCACTGCGTGGTCCTTTTAACTACACCCAATGGGAGCATTGTCCCACACCTTTACCTGGTATTTCCCAGACTCTTAAAAATAAATACACTTATTTTACAAATTTTGATAGGTCGAACCCTGGGTCCTATTATTTTAAATTGAATGCCCCATCCACTCAGAAAATAATGTTGACCCACACCAAATTGCTATATTCGGGTTCCTTTTTGAGAGCCTTGGCTGTGGGTGTTTATGAGTATTGGAAGGACAATGTGGATCTGAAATCAATATGGGGCTCAAAACCATGGCAGGTGCAAGGCACTGAAGCCTTGCACCGTGCTTGCCTTATCCCGGCCCAAATTGTATTTCTGAATACTTCCATCTATCAGACTACGTGTTGGGGTTTGGCTACCACCAAACAATTAAACGCACCTTCAATTCCATCCCTGTCTTCCACTCCCAACGACAGCTTGCACTTCAATATGTCCCGTGCGAATTTGCAGGCTTTGTTTCAGAACAATTCGTTTAATGTTTCTACGCTTGTTCAGTCACCCTGGTTGACATGCCCCTTATCATCTAATGCGTGCCAACTGCGTTTTCACGACTCAGTCCCTGGCTACAGACAGGATAGGCCAGATCCTAGGTTTTCTGACTCCCGTACTGTCACAACATATTCTGTTGGTAAATTATGTAAACAGTGGTTGCAGCACTCTTCCCTAGAATCTGTTAAACAACATTTGTCCCTCCTATCAGGCAACATTGATCTGTCCGACTTTATTCTGGGACCTCGTGGTCCACGACCTAAGAGATTCATTTATGAAGCTTATAATGAACTCTGGAAGCTGTCGCAAATGGAAGCTGCTTCCCGTCTACGGGAAACAGACCAAGCAAATTTGGAAAAGGTGCTTGCTGTTGTTGACAATAGTATTAATACCCTGTCTTCCCGCATTTACACGTTAGAGAATATTGTGTCCTCTGTTGTTGATATTGTACAAGATGATGTCTCTGTGTTGTACCATGGTCAGAATCAATTACGTTCAGTTATGCAGTTTGCGTGGACTTTGCAAACACTTAAGTTGGGTAAAGTTCCTTGGCATTTTTTTAACACCACTGCCTTGTTCCTACCTTTTAATTTAACTGACAAACAGCAGTTCATTTCCATGAAAGATGCAGTATACACTCTAACATATCGAGAAAGTGGAGCCCTTACCGTTCTCTGTGGCGGAATTAGATTCCGCTGTGTGGCTAGTTCATGGGGTTATCGCCTTGCCTTTTTCTTTATTTGAATTTAGTTCGTGTATGAAACATTATCCTATGGGCCGTTTCCAGCCCTTGGGTACTGCCTTCCTGCATGAACTTTGGTCCCTGCCTTTCATGTATAAATGCCTTAGAGACGGAAAGGACGTTTTTCTCACGGGGGAGTCATGCGATTCCACTGTGGGTCATTCCCTTATTTGTAAACACATTAAATTGCACGGGGCTTGCAACATTTCAGCTCCGAATCTTGCTTGTGTGTTAGAGTATTCCTACTCCTGTTATTTCTCCTACTTTCACTGTGCTTTCTAATGGTAGCTATCTGCTTTTGAATAACCAAGACTGCTGTGGCATGCTGGCCGGCATACCCTACATTGTTGCTGTTTCTCACAGGGTTGTCTGCTGCAAAAATGTGCTTTTTCCTCCCCCGCACGACATCATAGATAGTTCCATTTGGCCTTCCATTCCTACACTGAAGGCGGATTTCAATAAATTGAGCAGAATAAAGGCGCTATTATTGAACCAAGAGGTTATGCTCACATCCGCCCGGGAGACATTCATTCTCCAGGTGGCAAGTACCCACAGTGAAATACAGGCCCTTTTGAACACAAACCTCCCACAACATTTCGGTGAGCTGATTCACCATGTTTTTAATGCATCTCGCACTGAAGGTCTGGTACACTTTTTTAAGGTTGTGGGTTCCGGCCTTGTGACCTCTTTTCAAACAATTTTTGGTGTGATACCAGCTTTTATTCATTCCATCTTTTCCAGCGTCTTTGGTGGCTTCCCATTAATTCTCGCCTTGGCGGCTGGTGTGCTGCTGTTGGTCTGTTTTCTACGCAATGGCTGCTCCCCGATGGGCCCTACTCGACCCAGGTCGACTACAGCTGCTCCGTGAGCGCCTCCTCGCTGGCTTCGGCGTCCTGCCGTTGGCGACACTGAGTGTGTCCTATTCACTTTCTTTTCGCTTTGCGTATTTCACTTGCGTGCAACCTGTGATGTCTTGCATCCGCTGTCCTTTCTCGTGGACCATGGATTATTGCCTCTCCAATTCGTCTTTGTCTGTTCCGGAATTTGTTCAGTTGGTGGGTCCCTTAGAGGCCCATGAACGGGACTGTTCCGCTGCAGGCTGCATGACGCGTGCAGCTGCACTGGGGATTTTGGCACAATGGAATATCTGGGCGGCTGCTCAGAATCTCCTGCAACAAAGTTATATTGAGTACCACGCAAGTTGTCCCGCATTGCTCTTTGATGCTCCATCCTGTGAGGAGCATGCCTGCAGTTTTGATTTGTTGGACTGGATGGCGTCACTGTTTTCTGACGATTCCAATGATGTCCTCTTAGAAGGTGTGGCATTTTTCTGCACTTACACTCTGTTCGATTGAGGTGGCCTTCGCTCTCTGTGGACTGCCTCGCTGGATGTGTTTTTTTTTCTTCTTCTCACGAATTTTTTTTCCCCCCCCTCTCCCGTTCGTTATCCTTCATGGGGACTGCCTTCGCTATAGACGTTTCCGTTCTGCTCGGTCGATTTGAACTCTGTCTTCGTCCTTTGTCTTGGCCGATGGACTGCCCAGGGGAGGGTGTCTTGTGGTTTGTGGCCTCCTGGTCTGCTTTGCTGCGTTGACTTAGGCCTGGCTGCCATGATGCCTTTTTGGCGCACGTTACTCTGAGCCGTTGTTCTATCGGCCTCTGCTCCTGCCAAGTTATTTTAGAACTGTCTGCATTTTCTGTCTTTTGCCTTTTCTCCTGTTCCCTTTGGGCTACTTCTGCACAACATGTACAAGGTCGAAAAACAACGTCCCTTGTTCTTGCTGATCTGGCCAGTCCCTCGCACCTAGACATAACACTATGTACAGCTGCCATGGAGAAATTTGTGTGCTTTTAATATTGCGGTTTTCACGCTTTAGACACACTTGGAGAGAAACCTTTCCAGAGAGGAGCTGTGATTGTATGCTGATGTAGACTTTGCATCTAGACACTGAGGTATGGGGGTTCGCTAGTCAAAGCCCAGAGCTCTTCTATTTTTATAATAAACTAGCTACTAGAACGGGGAGGGTGGACAGGTCATTTAGCCCTATATCCACTGCTTTATGAAATGCTTTCCCCGTTTGTATTCTATGGAGTTGTAACTATGCTGCTTATATTATTCTTATGCATTATGCTGATAGTACTGACACGTGTACTGTATCTTAGAGCACGTTAATTGAAATAAACATTTTAAACTATACAGTGTCTCTTCTTACGCACGTTGTGGACAGGTATGAGTGAGTTATGAAAGGGTGTTCTTGCTACTGCGAGTCCTGAGAGAGAGAGATACCGTGTTCTGGGTTGTCTAATCATTGGTAACCTTGTTGCTAATGAGACGCTAAGGCAAGTCGGGTTGGGGTTTTAGGTGCTCAGGTTTATGGTTGGCTCACCACTATATTCCGAGGAACTATCATCCTGTGCATAGCTCTGTGTATGTACAGAATCCCTACAACAGCGGTGGAGCATCGAAAGCAGTTGTTTATGTGGATTACCTACACACACCATAATGCAAGCATATAGATTGGAGTGCCTCAGTCAGATTTTAACTGATGATGTCATTGAGTCAATGAAGGACCAGACCACCTTAGACAGGATGATACTCAATTTGCTCTCAAATAGGCTCAATCAATAAATCAATCAGGATTTATAAACCACGGCTAATCACCCGATAGGCTATCCAGACGTCAACAAACTCTATGTAAAACTATTCTGCGCACAAGCGGCTAGTGGTTTACATGCACCTCTGTTTGTGTCTCCGCTTTAAATAAAAAAATTATCAAACTATCCACTTGAGAGAAGTGGAGCACAGAGTCAGAGAAAACAGACAGCATGGCTGCTGCAAATATGTCTCCAAACCACAGTGCTACAGAGTCCGAAAACTGGTGTTCAAACTACATGAAGTACCAAGGAATCAACACTCCTCTCCTACGTCTTAATATCTTCGGCAATAGCTCTCGTGTTCCTATATGTGTTGGTAAAATCTATAGATTGTCTTGTATAAAACTGCATCAAAATGTACTGATAAGGTTGACAAAAGTCTGCCACGTTTCTTATTAAATTCCCAGAAGACATCTATTGGTATTTTTAGTTATTAGAGTTCAGCTATTTATTACTAGTGGGGGTTTTAAACCTTTTGCCAGTCCTTGGTTGTGTTGTAAAATGTAAATATACATATAAATATACATATAAATATGTTTAAATATTATTTAATAATATAATGTAATATAATATAATATAATATATTGAAATGTGAATAGTGAGTGAGAGATAATCGTTGACAAGGCTGAACTACTCTTTTGCAGTGGAAAATGCTTACTCCTAGAGCACCAGCAAGCAAATGCCATAATAACACACACGATGCTACGGGTTGCTGCTCTCTTAACCTTTAAGTAATGCTGTGTATTGTGTTTTCAGGGATTGTTTCCAGAGTCTAATGGCATCATCGACAACAGCATGTATGACGTCACCCTGGACAAGTCATTTTCTCTTTCTGGGGATGAAAAATTCAACGAGACCTGGTGGAGGGGTCAGCCGGTATGTTTCGGTTATCGATTATTTACATATATGAAAGGGTACTTGCCGAAGGCACACAGCCAAAGTAATCACTGCCAGATGCTGATCTGCTTACTGCGAGGAAACGATATGATCTAAAATAGCCCATTGATCGTGAGCTACATTAACACGATATTTAGTGCCAAATCTAAATTGTAGAGGAGATCACATCAGGGTCTCAGAACCAGGGGGAAATAGTTTCATACAAGCAAGACTGCTTCAGGGAATCGGCGGCCTCTTTCCGGTATGGGCTACATTTTGGGACAAAGATTAAAAAGTATGGAACGGCATGCTTCACAGCTTAACTCTCAAGCCCACACGTGGTATAAAAGAATACATTTCAAGCTTATATATTGTCTTAATGTTTTAACAATCTGAAGAGCAAGTATACATTTCTCAATCGGGGGTCCAATAGGTAAGTGATATTGTTTTATCATTATCTGTGCCGAAGAGAGGAAGTGGATTGGGGGAAGTGAGGCATGCTGCACCGTGAAGTAGTGCTTGATTGGAAGAGTGTTCAATTGCTGTGGGTAAATGCGTGAAGAATTACAGTATTATTTGTGATTGGCCAGAGTGAGGGGTAGATTTTCAAACATTTTGCGCTGGGTTAACATCACAAAAGTGGCGCTAACCAGCACAAAATGTTTTTTTTTAAATTTACTTTCCAGCGCAAAACTTGTTTTGTGCTGGAAAGTACCGTAAAAGTAGTGCAAAGCAGCAGGAAGCAAAACCCTATCTTCAAAGAATCGCAGACAGGGTTTAGCTCCAAACGTTAACGCCACTTCAAAGGAGGCGCTAACGGGAGCAATGTTTTTATTTCTCCTTTTTTTTTCTGACTTTGCATGCGTGCTGCACACAAACAAAGTGGGGAAAGCTTTTAAACTTGTCTAGGCATGGTATTTTGTACAGGAAGAGTACCCTTCCTTTACAGGGTTTTCTGTGAGCCTTGCTTCCTTTAGTCATTATGGATTCTCATATCAACACCGGACGCAGACCACTCCCCCCTTTTTTCAAAGCCTTTGATACTCTTGTGTCTGTGAAAGACCCTTATTGCCAGGGAAATTATTTCAATGTGTTCATAAGATGTCACAACATATTATCATTAAGTTTGCAAATCCAGCATTGTTCTCGTTCCAAAAGTATGGATTTGGAGTTGGTGTTCTTAGCTGGAATATTAGGTTTATCAATGATAATCCAGAAGAGGACATTCTCAGAGGGGTTTGCCTCTAAATAGTGGTCTGTAAGCGTTGTGACCGATATTCCTACACGTCTCAAACCGCAGGGGGAATTTGTAAGGTAAATAACTCCACGCTAAATTAGCTATGTTAAACAAACACATAAATTAAACATATGTAATGTAGGAAATAGGCTTCTAACCATGAAAACCACCAGCTGTTTCACTTTTGCACTACTGATTTTGGACCTCTGCTTTGGTGTGGGACCAAATAATGGAGATTAATCTACTGAAAACTCTATGTGAAAGTATTTTTGAGCTGTAACCTGTTTTGCCCATTTAAAATAAAGACCACTAGTGTGCATCGGGGGTGATGGTCTCAGCATCAGATGTAAGGGAACACATGCACACGTGTGTTCACACATATAAAAGCTGAAAGAAAATAATTTTTGCCTGACTGCCTGTCATCTGCACACAGGCAGCACTGTCACAGATGAGACCCAGATTTAATCGACTGTAGCATGCGAAGGCCGTATAATTCAATTGGGACCATTTCTTTTTGTCTAAAGTGTAAATCTGTAGTGTTTAAAATGTTTTGCACTTTGAATAATGTGTGCCTAAAACATGTGATTGCCATGAAATACAAGTGTCATTGACATGGTCTTATCAATTAATTGCTGGGTCACAAACTCATAAAATGTGTATGTTTTACTCTAAATGAGTTTTTTCTCATAGACATTACTTGGTTGGCATGTTTCCCAGAGCCAGGCTGAACTCCATGCTTTGAGCCACCCAGCTGGGATGTTATTTGCACTACTGTCCCAGTGGGCTAATCGAAGCCTCCTAAACATAATGGGCCCATTCTAGAGAGATATGAAATCTCAATTTGGCCTGATTGTATTGGTATTGAGAAAACAAGAGATTGCACGGCCCAAAGAGCCTGCCATGCTGTCAACCCCCAGAGTGGTCGAGTGCCCCAAAGGTAAGGGAGTAGAACTGCTTGGCAGAGTGACCAGCCCAGCGGGTGCATCAGAATTAAAGTGAAAACATAGAAAAACGAAAGATTTTCTTAACGCGGCTGCAGCCACATCAATGTGTTGGAAGACAAGCCCAAACAGCAAAGGAGGACCCTTTAAGCCTTGGACCAGGAAACATGATCATTTTTACACTTTGGAGCTGTCAGAGGGGCAGGCACACCATTGAGGCCATCATTACGGGGTAGGCAGAGCGGAATTACCTCACGGAATTCCGCTCTTCTTGATTCATAGAGAGTCAGTTTTTCACACTGGGTTTTACGGTGTGAATTGTTCTCGATTTTACTGTGATGTAAATCTGCAAAGTTAAATGACATGAGTCTGGCTGCATCAAGCCTTCTTCCTTGTTGTATTCCTCTTAGGGTGTCCATAAACGGGCTTTCCAGAATCATGTCCTTATATAGGCACAATTCGCCCTGCCCTTATATAGGCATGAAATCCTAGTCCTTATTTAGGCATAAACCGTGCACTCCAAATACAGGCATGGTCTCCGACATCCGTCCACCCTAACGTCACAACGAGTTCATGAAAAAACAGACCCTTAGGCTGCTGGACTTTCCCTAGCCCAGGACTATTGATTTCTTCAAGGACTCATATATTATGCATGAACCATTATTCCTTAGGGGTTCATTCATGACGTCTTCCGCTGTCCGACTCACGTCAATGCTAACATTCTGAGGTAATTCTCAGGTATAAATATACCTTCCCTAGCCCCTGTAAATCAGAGGAGACCTCGACTTCAGAGGAGCCCGTTTCCCGGCCTGACGCACTGAGAAGACGCTGTCATCCCTGCACGCAGAGAGTCCAGCTTCCAGTGATCTGACTTCCCTTGCGGGGTATTGGAGTTCGAGTCTGGCAAAGAGATTCCTACCTCTCTCATTCTTCAGGTATGGAGCTGACTAGAACCTAGAGGGACTCTTGGCATACTAGGCATACTAGGCTTAACATACTCTTAGTATACTATAGTGAGGAATACTTCAACTACTTCATACCTCTCCCTACACCTAGGACAGGTTAGGTACATTGGGGTAGAACTAGGTTAGAAACGCATCGTATGAGTACTCGCATTTTTAGTCTGTGTTATTTATGTAACAGCATATGTACTAAAAGATAATGCTCTTGCAGTATTATTTATTTCTACTGCTCACTCTGTACATTATTTATCTCGCATACTGTCTTGTGATCGTAACAGCACATTTTACTTACACCAGAAACAAGACTGTTCAATAAATCTTTTATTGAAACGCCCGTCTGTTCTTTCTGTGTAACTTTGAGGAAAACTAAGCATGCACGACTGAGCTGAGTGAAATAGTTATCTATTGTTTCCACGACTCTGGGACACGTTCTGATTCTAAAGGGAAACACAGTGGTCATGTTTTGCGGCTGCCAGAAACTACTCCCTTCTTGTTGTCAAGGAGTTTCTAGTGGCCTCTGAGCTAGCTGGCACAAGTAATTAAGTTTAATATACTGAATAGGGACATACTGACCTTAGTCCTATGTCAAACCTATAGGATATATTATTCCAATGCGCAGAGCCTATTAGGGAAATAGGAGCTACACTACATCCTCCTCTTCCTGCCAGAAAACATCTTCACCTCCCCTCATCTCTTTCCGCCACATTCCTCTCTCACACTGTACACCTCCCCCAGAGATTAGAGCAGATGGTAAATGTATACGTTAAACACCATGGGGCAGATCTACAAGAAAGTGCCGCAGCGCGGCACCGCAAGCCCTTTGGCTGCGCCACGCTGCGGCACTTTCAGAGCACAGGAATGCAACATATTTACAATGATATGTCGCATTCCTGTGCTCTCCCCTGCACTGGCGCACAAACAGCTGCCATGCGCCGGCGCAGGCACCCTTGCACCATGGTGCAAGGATGCCTGAAAAAAGCAAAAACGAGGAGAAATAATGCATTTCTCCTCGTTTTTCCAACTTAAGACCAGGTTTTGCCTGGTCTTAATTTTGGCGCTGCCTCCTTTGTACGCCACCCTTGTACATAGGGGGCAGCGTAAAAAACAATGGGTGTTGCTGTGGAACACCCACCGCAACACCCACAGCCCACCCCTTTCACGCTAACCATAGTGTTAAACTGGGCCTTATTTACAAGGCAGCGTTAAGCCACGTTAAGTGGCTTAACGCTGCCTTGTAAATAAGGGGCAGCCCCTATCGCCACCACAACGTCGATAAAAGTGACGTTGTGGTGGCGATAGGGGCTTGTACATATGTCCCTTTGTGTTTTAAGTCCTGAATGGTTGTTTGGAAACATGGACTAAAAGAAGAAATATGTATTTTCAATGATTTTTCTTGTTGGAATATTAAAGCCAGTGGGTTTGGCTTTTGATGGTGGATGCCCACAATTATTGTGAGCAAGCCAATAGGCTTACGATTCAGCATGGTACAGGTATTGTTAAAATATGTAGGCTTAATTTAAGGTTGTATTTGCTCTTGACAAAGGCCTGCGTTTTCATATTTGCATATCCTTATACAGTCTGCTATGGGTTTCTATAAGAGGTATGATTGCTTTAGTTGTTACAATCTGCTGGTGCACATAAGATTAAAGATGCCTCAGAAATGTGCGGTCTAGTCAGAGTTTAGAGAGTGAGTCGCCTTTTTCTAGGGCACATGTTTTGAACTCCACCTAGTTTGTGCCCCCCGTCCCCTCCCCCTTGGGAGAGATTGCTTTTCTAACTGCCATTCTGTAAATATTTGTAATTTTGTATGTAGTATTTAGTTGAGTGTGCAATAAAGTACTTGTATGTGTGTTAATCATTGCTTTATTGCTGCCTCCTTCAGATCTGGCTGACTGCCATGTATCAGAATTTGAAAGCCGGGACATACTTTTGGCCTGGATCTGATGTCAAGATCAATGGAACGTATCCTGATTTATACAAGCTGTTCAACAAGTAGGCTATTGTTCAATTATTATTGCCACCTTGACTGGTATGTTTAGATTGGCTCAGCCAATCCAAATGTTTAATGTTGTATGCCTGCTTTCAAGCATGTAATATACCGGTGAAAGATTACAGTTATAAAATAAAAATGGCACATCCTCTAACTGGGACAATATTCTTTATGGTGTCTTCATTTTAGATTTATGAGCCATATTCTTAAGAACATCATACATTTATTCCTATAGCTTTCCTTCTACACTTAGAAGACACCTTTTATTTTTTAGGAATTCAAAGCGAGACCATGAGTGCACATGGGAAGCTGTGATAGTTTCAGATTTCTTTGAATTTGTTAAGATCATTTAGATCCCTGCATTATTGCACCTCGTACCCCTTTAAGCAACTGTATTTATGCAAGTGAAAATGCAATGGTTTGGATCAATTGCACTTTAATACAAGGACAATATTTTTATCTGTGAAGTAATCCCTCTCCTTACAACCTCTCTAATGTTGAGGTCTTCTCTCTCCATTCCCACCCTGAAGAAGAATTTCCCTCTGTCCTAGAGAGGAGTAATTGTGTGACCATGTCCGCATGAGAATGTCACAGTGAAATGTTTATGAATACCAACAAACATGTCAGATTTTACGTATGCCCGAACGTTAGAGAGTATTTGTGCCTTGGAATGCCCTCTTCTTGGCCATGGAAAATTTACTCATAAAAACCCATGTTGGAGTTATTCCACTTATGCGAGTGAATCCACGTTTGAGAACACCAAGCATAGATTAACAATTGTTAAATGAAAGTATTTGTGCGCCTAAGTTGAACTTAAGTGGCTAAACAGCTTTTTTTTTATCGGACAGTAGGCCTTCTCATTAAAGCAAATTATCAAAATTACATTTTCTTGAAACAGTTTGTTACAATCAATACATTCACAATTCCACCCTGTAACAACTTATGGCCTGATTACGAGTTTGGATGTCCATCTGACAGCCGAACCTGTGGTGTCAGTCCCTGGATCACCAGAGTGGTGGTCCACCCGCCGTATTACGAATATGGCGGTGGGACTGCTACAGGACCGCTGCAACCGCCGGGGATCATGGATCCTGTGGCGGTCAGAGACCCTAACATGCTGGCGGTACCGCTGCGGCACTGCCGAGCATATTAGGAGTTCCCTCACCGCCACAGTTTTCATGGGGGTGAGGAAACAAATTGGACCCCACAGGCCCCCCTGTTGCCTCAGGGCCATGGGGTGCCTGCAGGGGGGCACATTTAGTGCCTCCCTGTGTGCTGTCACCCGCTTTCCTGCAAGGCATGGACTTTGCAGTCCATGCCGTGCAGGAACAGGCTTTGGCGTTTCCATTGCAGTGCTTTTTTAATAGGCACGGCCATGGGAAAGCCAAAGGACCACCCACCAGACCACGAGAACTTGTAATCTGGCGGGTGGTCGAGTTTGGCAGTCTTGGAGCGGGGAGCTGGCGTGGCGCCCCGCTCCAAGGTCGCCAAACTCGTAATCAGGCCCTTAGTACTTTTTAAACGTTTTCATTCGAAAAACGAAATCTGAAAATCAGGTACGTTTTCATCAACAATGTTGTGATACTTCAAGACATTTGTGAGACGACTGTTGTCACAAATCAAAGACATAATACTCTTTCATATCATATCCTCTCTTCCTAATACATAAAAGAACAGTGCTGAAACCTTTTTTAGAGTTCACATTTTGAACCCCTCAAATAACAGCCATAGAAACTTAGCGGGTCATTTTGACTCTGGTGGATGCTCTGCTGGTCCGCTATGTGAAGAGGCTAGGTAGGCAGAGGCCAGTCTGCCCAATTCAGAGTTTCCTGACTACATGGCAGGGATCTTTATTGCTTAGAACGGAGCAGCCGTGGCTCCCTTAGAGCACTACAAGTTTGCTGAATGGGCCGGGCGCCATGTGGAAACATACCACTCAGTTTAGGGAAAACAAATTCTCAAAGCAGGAGTTTGTTTTCTCTAAACAAAAAAGACAAATGGTCTCAATTTTCATTCTATAGTTTCTGTGCCGTGTCTGCCATACATTTCATAACTGACATGGTTATAAAAAATGAGTGACAGCCCCCCAGCACTCAATAATGCGAAACTAACCGTCTGCACTCAGTGACAGAGCCAGAGGAGGCTCTGCTTCTATAATACTATTCTTTCCAAGACTCTAAACAAGCACTGGTAAATGCAATAGTTTTCACCTTTGTGATTAATAAGTTATTTTTTTGTTGTAAGTTTTAGCTTGGTGAGTAGTTGTGCAATATAAGTTACTGAAACTGCGTAAAAGTGTTAGGACTTGTTTATTGATAAAGGCAATATACTGTGCAGTAACTGGTGGTAATATAAGCCCACAACATTCTACAAATAAAACTCTGAGAAACATGTTTAGTACGGTTGTGATTTAGGGGATGGAAAGGGGCATCATAAAAACTACGAGAAGATGAGTTAAAAGGCGTTGGAGAAAAAAATAATCATACAGCTTGCAAGCACGCTTGAAATGCGTGCTGACATGAGGAGATTAAATTAAAAGCTTTGGACAAACTGAAATATGCAGTCGAAAAGCACACAAATCATATGGAATATGTGATGTTACAACGCGATCAAAATGATCGCGGTATGTAACATTGCAGTTTTTACAACGCAAGTCGTTACAACGACTTGCGCTGGACTTAGGAGTAGTAAGATTTACTATTCCATCACCAGTCTACGTACAGTAGGGAAGGTGTTGGAATAGTAAATCTTACTATTCCTTAGGTTATAGCGCCCTCCAGTGCAAGTCGATGTAACGCTTGCGTTGTAATGGCAGCGTTCTAAATGCATCGCGGTGAAATCACCGCGATGTAAAGGATGTTTCCCATCATATGCAGTCCAAATTAAATTGTTCTTTAAGACATGGTGGATTTGTCCTGTATGCGGCAGGAACGTTTATGTTTTATGTGCTATCAACCACACAACAAAAAAGGGATGCAGAGCAAAATCTCTGGACAGAGAGAGGGGACATGTAACATAATCACTGCTCTCTTGCTAAACAGGACTGTTATGGTGTGCATATGGACCTGCAGTAGTCCCTTGGAGAGGGACTGTGTAATATTTTATATATTTGAAAAATAGTCCATTCATATCATAGCTATATTTGAAAATACATTAATTTTAAGCTACCTTTCCTGTAACTTGTTCAATTTTTGCAGTGTATGTGATTGATTGCTAGTTCACAAAAGATAACACAGTGTCTAACACACAACAGTGGATGATGGCGTGGTGTTTTGGCCTTGGGGTAGTCTACAATTGAGTACACTTTACTTTGTTAAGATCGTTTTGATTTTACCAGAGTGCATGCTTTTATGTGAATTCACACCTTTATTGGCAGTAACTGTACAAATGCAGGTTCTTTCATGTTTCTTAAAGCCCTTCTCAAGATCACAGATGTTTATTACTACTAAAGTTCTCTCAGCAGTTGTTCCTAACTGTTGGCCTGGCCCATTTTGCAGGGTTATTCCCCAACATTTTACCTTCTTCCTCCTATTTTTCTGACCTGTTTTGTTGGTTTTAGGACTCTGGGCACTTTACCACTGCTGATCAGTGCTAAAGTGCATATGCTGCCTGTCTAAGTTGTGATTCGTTATCCATGATTGGCATATGTGATTTACTGGTAAGCCCCTAGTAAAGCACACTATGTGTGCCCAGGGCCTGTAATTCAAATGCTACTAGTGGGCCTGCAGCATTTGTTGTGCCACCCACGAGTAGCCCCACAAAGATGTCTCAGGCCTGCCACTGCAGTGTCTGTGTGGGCAGTTTTAAGCTGCCATGTTGACCTGGCAAGCGTACCCACTTGTCAAGCCCAAATCTTCCCTTTTATTACATGTAAGGCGCCCCTAAGGTAGGCCCAAGGTACCCCCATGGGCAGGGCACAGTGTATCTAAAAGGTAGGACATGTGCTGGTGTGTTTTACATGTCCTGATAGTGAAATACTGCTAATTTCATTTTTTCACTATTGCAAAGACTGTCTCTCTCATAGTTTATCATTGGAGTTGCCTTGTAACCTCTTACAAGTGTAACTTCCAATTGGGAAGAGATAAAGATTTGGAGTTTGGGGTCCCTTAAAAATACCTCTTTTAATGAAGTTAGTTTTTAAATTGCGTGTTTTAAAAGGCCACTTTTATAAAGTGGCCATTTACTTGCTTTACCATTCTGTGCTTCTGCCTGCCTGTGGAATCCACATCTGAGGGAGGGTGACAGTTGGGCTATTTGTGCATTCACTCTAGACAGTCACACAAAGGGATCTGAGATGTGCCCCTCATATCCTGATGGCCCATCACCAGGCTGATGGGTCTTCTTGAGCTAGAGTGGTGGGAGGAGTTGCCACTGACACCTGAATAGAGCTGTGCCTGCCCTCACACAAAGCTGTCTCCACCACTTGTAGTGTGTCTGGAGCCAGTTCAGGGAAAGGTAGGGTCTTGTGCACTGCAAAGACTTTCCTTTGAAGTTTGCTTACTTCAAAGGCAGAAACTGGTATAAGTACTGGAGCTGTGACACAGTAACTTAAGAATACTTCTGGACTAAGAGGCGATTATGCCAAGAAGAAGAGCTGGAGAAGCTGTAGGAGGGGAACTGCCACTCTGCTTGTTATTGTGTTGTGTTGGCCTACTGCTTGCTGCTTCTGTCTTGGGCAGTGAAGGTACTGGACTTTACTTTCTTCATCCTGCTTGCCAAAGTTCTCCAAGGGCTTGCGTGTGTTTGACTCCTGTTGGAAGTTTCAGCGAGATCAAAGACTTCATCCACATCTTGTTGCCAGCACGGGGACTCTTCTGCTGCAAGTCCTGTATGGCCAAGTGGTGCCAAAACCAGTACTGGGCCCTTGGAACTGAGAGGTTGTGCTGTAAATCCTAGAAAAGCAACCCGACGCCGTCATCAAAGCCGCTGTCTGCACCTAAGCAGTGGTCACCTGCTCGTGAGAAGCACAACGCATCGACTGCGATGACATTGCAGTCCGACCTCACTGACGACGACGCTTCACACCATCATCAGCGCCGCTGCCTGCACAGTGACTGATGGCACCGCTCAAGAAGAGCATGACGCATCACCCTGTCTCACTTTGCAGCCCCTAGTTTGCCAACAACAGCACCATTGACTCCGACTTTGTCCAACGACGCTGCTGACTGCACCATGGCTGAGGGCACCGCTTGTGAAGCACACAATGCATCGCCCCATTTCACACCGCAGCCCCGGGTCTACCAACAACAGTGCTTCTGCATCAACCCTGCGCCACTGCCTGCACCAAAGCTGTGGTCACCGCACGAGGAGCACAACGCATCGACCGTGACAACGTCACTTCCCTGACACCTGCCTATGCCAGCGCTCCTGACTTTGACATCACGGAGTTCGACCTGCAATGCATGTGACTTCAAGGTCTCACCGACTTCTGCACCGACTTCCTGAACCCACCCCCGCTGACGCCGGCAACGCCTCATCTTCGGATCTCACCGCAAGGTCCTCGAGGGCTCTTCATTTCCACAGGTACTGTTTTGCGGGTCATCCCGACGCCGCACCACTGAACTGTTGGATTTGTGTTGTTCACGGCACCGTGATAGCTTTTGGTGCTATCGACTTCACGGAACTGTATTTTTGGTTTATTCTTGCAAAATTCCTATCTTTACTTGGGTATGTTGAATTTTTGGTCTTGTTTTATTCAGATAAAGATTGATTATTTTTCTAAACTGGTGTGGTGTCCATTTGTAGTGTTTTCACTGTGCTACTGTGTGTGTTTTGCACAAATGCTTTACACATTGCCTCTGAGATAAGCCTGACTGCTAATGCCAGTCTACCAAGGGGGTGAGCAGGGATTATCTTAGCTTTGTAAGCCCCTTACACTGACTAGAATAAGGGTCCCTACTTGGATAGGGTGCAAGACACTGCCAACTAGAGAGCCCCATTTCTAACACTAACACATAAATAATACCATTGTTCAACAAATATACACATCAGAAGTCGTGAACACTGCAATGATATTGACCATGTCCGCACACCTTTGAAGGCAGCACTGAAACGGTTGCAGCAAAAATAATTGGGAAAAAGACTTCTGGGTTAGACAGGTGTTTGTGACTGTCTGGCTTGACTGATGACGATTTCAGACATGAGGCGCTGTTTACGTAGCAGCACTGTCTTAATAATTGTTTATGTATATAACAACAGGAGAGGAAGGGAAAGTATAGGACACTCCTACTCCCCTCAAGCCAAGTCAAGTAAACAACAAAGGAGTGTGTCACTAATAAAAGAAGAGCACGCATGTATCCTTATTCACTGTAATGTTTACTTGTGAATAAAACCACTTTAGGTTTTTCAGAAGGCCCTCACTCACCAACCTAGTTGGTGACATGCTTCATCATCGGGCCCCACCAGGAGTGGCCGAATGCCACCCTAGTGTGCTACAACGCCAGTTTACTGCGGAGCTGGTTAAGTGATTATTGAAGAGTGGGATGAGTGAATTTAAAAAAAGTCCAAATTGTGTCAAAAAAATCTTTTATTTGTTTTGCCAATTAGACATAATTAAAAACAGGTGTAGGATAAAGGACCAAATTAAAAGTCCGTTTTTATCCCCAGGTGTAGGTCAACATGTTTCTGCCTTTAGGTGAACAATTTGTCAGGCATTCGTCAGGACCAGTGTGTGTGGTGATGAACCCCGGCGGTATGGGCGCGCTAAGGCCCACCCTAACCAGGGGTTGCTAGTGTAAAAATACTCAGAACACTAGAAAGATTCCCTCAATTTAGAGAGGAACCGAGTTTATTAAAAGGTACTAGCACTCAGTGCACCATAGGTCTCGGGAGGGGGGTGATGGCGCTTTGGCACACCGCCCTGTCCGCCAGGCACCCGTTTGGAACCTGAGAGGAACCTCTCTAACCGGACCCCGAAGAACGCCTCATCTTCGGATCTCACCGCAAGGTCCTCGAGGGCTCTTCATTTCCACAGGTACTGTTTTGCGGGTCATCCCGACGCTGCACCACTGAACTGTTGGATTTGTGTTGTTCACGGCACCGTGATAGCTTTTGGTGCTATCGACTTCACGGAACTGTATTTTTGGTTTATTCTTGCAAAATTCCTATCTTTACTTGGGTATGTTGAATTTTTGGTCTTGTTTTATTCAGATAAAGATTGATTATTTTTCTAAACTGGTGTGGTGTCCATTTGTAGTGTTTTCACTGTGCTACTGTGTGTGTTTTGCACAAATGCTTTACACATTGCCTCTGAGATAAGCCTGACTGCTAATGCCAGTCTACCAAGGGGGTGAGCAGGGGTTATCTTAGCTTTGTAAGCCCCTTACACTGACTAGAATAAGGGTCCCTACTTGGATAGGGTGCAAGACACTGCCAACTAGAGAGCCCCATTTCTAACACTAACACATAAATAATACCATTGTTCAACAAATATACACATCAGAAGTCGTGAACACTGCAATGATATTGACCATGTCCGCACACCTTTGAAGGCAGCACTGAAACGGTTGCAGCAAAAATAATTGGGAAAAAGACTTCTGGGTTAGACAGGTGTTTATGACTGTCTGGCTTGACTGATGACGATTTCAGACATGAGGCGCTGTTTACGTAGCAGCACTGTCTTAATAATTGTTTAACCTGTTGCCAAAAACAGGTTATATTTCTAAGGCTGTGGGGTGTAGAAGCCCCCCATCCCTTGGGAAGCATGCCCATCGCTTACCCTCACAGTCAACATCTTAAAGCCAAGCGTAGCCTACCCCTTCCAATGGAAGTCCTCGCGCCTTAAGTATCTGGGGGTCTATGTAAACAGAGACTTGGACCGAATAGTGGCAGACAACCTCGATCCCCTGCTGGCACATATGCAGCTGGATTTTAGGAAGTGTGCCCACCTCGGACTCTCGTTATGGGGGAGGTTATAGGCAGTGAGAATAGTGATGCTGCCATGCTATACCTACTTCCTTGGTATGCTGCCATTATTGGTCCCTCTCTCCTTACTGCACTCTGTGAACTGGAGTATACACTATTTCGCCTGGGGGGCCTCCCGTCCCCACTTGGCCAGTGCCAAACTCCTGACTCACAGCTCATATGGGGGCCTGGGTCTTCCCTCGGTTGAGCACTATGCCTTAGCCCTTCACTTATCACAGCTTGCTCCCCAGGACTCCGGACCCGCCGTAGTGGGTGTTAGTGGAGCGTGCACTGCTGGAATATCCACAGGGTTTGCACCCACTCTACATGGGTGGCTTGCGCATGTCGAACTCCGCCAACCCGATGCTGCAAGCCATGGTAAAATCATGGTGACATGCCCACCGCCTCTTTGGGGTGGACCCTGTTCTCCATGACCACGCACCACTGTGGGGCAACTCTAGCCTATGCATAGGTAGCGAAATAGGTAGCGAAATGTTGAACTGTGAGGCGTGGCACTCAGCGGGCATCAGCAGTCTCCATTGGAACCTCAAACAGGGTGCCCTCAAATCCTTCGCGATGCTCTTTGAGGAATTTGGCCTCTCACCCCGCCAGTCCTGGCGATACCTGCAGCTACTGCATAGCCTAAATCACTGCCTAGGTACGCAACCCTGGGTCCTCCAATCCTCTCCTGTGGTCTCCTCTTTTAGGACATGGGGCCACTTCCGCGGGATGATGCCCGGCTACTATAGCCTCTTAAGCCGCCATCTTTTTGCCCTGCCCCTCCTCAATAGCCTCTGCACCACATGGCAAACCAGGTTGAAGATTGAATATGAACCGGAGGATTGGGTTGAACTCCTGGAGGCGCTTGATCACGGGGCACGAGCGACTCGATTGAAGTTTTGCCTTTTTTAATCACTGCATAACTGGCACTGAAATCTTATGAAGTTACGAGCAGTGGGCCTCACGCAAATTACTGGTGCTGCCCCCATGTTGGCTGTGACCTGCTGCACATCTTCTGTGACTGCCCGTCGATACGTCCTTTTTGGGAGGCGATATCCTCTTCAGGAGCACAACAGGGGTGCCCTATGCCAAACCCCAGAAGTCTTTACGGCAGGACCCTGGATGAAAACGTTGGTGCCCCGCTAGTCCTTCGGGCGGTTGTAAGCCTGAGCAACCGGGGGCTTCCCTTTCAATGCTCCGCCCCTAAAAAGGCGTGAGTAAGGTCATGGACTGGGGGTCCATGGTAATTAACGTGGCAAAATCACCCAGGTTGATGGTAGCATCTATTAGGTTGGCCAAGGTTCAGTTTGGCTCATCAGGCGGGCAGGGCAGCTCAGGTCAGTCACCACTGCCTGCCCTTGGATCGCCCGTAAGTTAACCCACCACATTAGCAAACTTCTTCTATGTAATAAACCTGCAGCAAACTGTTTTCCAACAAACCTGGTTTTGTGTGATTATTTATTGCAGTGCATGCGATGTTCATCATGCGTGGGGAGGGTTGCCTATATCAGCACTATGTTGAGGCACAGAATGTCCCCAGTTTAACACGTGGTTTCCGCCCACCTCAAAGAAAGGGTTTCAGGGCTTTATCTGCTATGGTGGATATTAGGTGGTTTGGGATGCGAACAGGAATCATACTGAAAAGGTATGTGAATCCGGGTGCTACGTTCATTTTAGGTATTTGAGCCTTCTCCCCGAGAGACAAATTAAGATGTGTCCATCTATTCAAATCCACTTATACTTTCGAGGCTAGAGGTGTAATATTGTGTTCGACCTTTGTCCTCAGAAGTTTACCAAGATTTGGTGCAAATGGTGGGATTATTATGCCTTGTGCTCCGTGTCGGAGACAGTACTTGTTGACAATTCTACTCCTCAGTGATTGTTGAGGGGTGGGGCGGTTGGGACTGACTGGAATGCAATATCTTTTGTTGTTATATTTACTCTCTCAAAAACGAATAAAATTGGTTTATAAAAAAAATATTGTGTTTGACCCTGCCTGTAAACCGTGGTGTGACCGCAATCCCCAAGTATCTTATTTTTTCTGGCATCCATCTAGATGGGTGACACTCAAGGGCTACCATTGTGGTATTGCCAGACAGTGGCAGTGCCTCACATTTTTCCCAGCTTATCTTATAACAGGACAGTCATGAAAAATGGGAAATCAGGTCAATGAAGGCTCTCACAGAAGATCCTGGGTTTGAGAGCATGACCTAAATGTTGTCCACATATAGTAGCATCTTTTGTAATTTTCTGGCATCATTATCCCCTGGATATTAGCTGTTTCCTTAATGGCGATCGCTAAATGCTTCAGGACTAAGATTAATAGAAGCAGGGACAGGGGTCATCCCCGCCTTGTGCCCCTTTGTACATCTGAAGGCTGGATGTGTGACCATTCCAAGTGGCTCTGGCGGTGAAGAATGAGTAAAGCCTCCGGACTCGACTCTAGAGAGAAATATCTAACTTTAGCACGTGTTCTGTGAGACTCTAAATAGGTATGCCCATTCAAACCTGTCAAATGACTTTTCACCATCTAGGGAGACCACCAGGTTGTTTTCTGTGTCAGACCATACCTGCCACAGGACTTGCGCCAGGGAGCGAAGGTGGGACACCGAGATTCTATGTGGAACAAAGCCTACTTGGTCTCTGTGAATAAAGAAAGGCAGCACCAATTTCAGAGTTTAGTCACAATCTTAGTGTCTGTGTTCAAGAGCGAAATCGGCCTGTAGCGGGTACAGTGTAGTGAGTCCTGTAGTGGGCCCTTACCGGGTTTGGGTATTAATGCAACTTTGGCACTATTCACTTCTCGCAAAACATTTGGGTCGATTCGGTCCTTTCTAAGTGCCTTGTGTAGCAGGGGAGTGCTAAGGTGTTTGTGCAATTCATAATATTCTGCTGGATACCCATCAAGGTCAGGTGCCTTGCTTTAGGGGAGACTGTCTATCACATCAGCTATTTCCTCCTCTGCTACAACAGTCTCTAGAGTTTGCTGTCGGTCAAATACAGCTTAGGGAGTGTGTATTTGGGCAGGAACTCTTCCATCTCTGGCTCGGTGTCCGTGCCATCTGAAGAGTATAGGGAACTGTATAATTCCCTAAAAGCCTCAAATATGTTGGTTGCATGCATCAAAGTGGCCCCTTAAGTACCTATGATTGCTGGGATGGCACGGTCAGCTACCTATTGCCTCAGTTGCAGGGCCAGGAGTCTCCCTCCCTTGGCAGGTATACAAATTGACGAGTTTGTGTTTCACCTCCAACAATTCCCTCAGGATTTCTGCAGAATGTCGGGAGGAGTTAGTAACCATCAGTGTTGCAAACCGCGGCTCTAAAGTTAACCCATAAGTGGCTGCCCTCCTCTTCCTGCTAGCAGTGTCTCTCATAATCTGTATGGTTGCCTTGCTGCTTGCTGCCAGTATAACCCTGGTGATTAACCTGCCCCTCATTATCCATCAGAAATACCTGAAGAAAGGAACCTGAGCCTCCGTTATTGTCCCAGAAGTTTATAGTGAGATAGGTTCAGTCACCAATGGCTGGCACCTGGCCTTTGCAGGCCCTTGTCTGGCCAAATTTGAATGACATCATGAGTGGATACCCCTGTTGGTTTAATGTCTGTATCAATGACTCATCCTAAAAGACAGGTCAATGCCAAGAAGTAATCTATGCATGTCCGCGTGCCATGCACATAGGAGGTAAAGGTGTAGTTTCTCGTCACTGGGTGCTGAAGGTGCCATGGATCTGTTAGGGAGAAGTCAGCCAACATATCTAGCAACCGACCCCTATCTGGGCCTGGGTAAGATGACGGGTGATCTGATTTATCCAGGAATTGGTCTAGAACCATATTCCAATCTCCACCTAGGAGAACATTGGTTTTGGGTTGTTGGTGTAAGATTCTAGCAATGGTATCAAATGTGAGTTTCTTTCTGGTAACCGGAGGGTATATGAAGCCTAGTAAGAGCACCGTATCATGTATAGACACTCGCTCAAGACATAATGACCCTGCAGGTCCCTCCATACCTTTTGGACCTGTAGTGGTAGCTTTTTCAAATTCATTATGGCCACCCTACTTTTCCGGTGTATTTTCGAGGAGGGAGTAACATTGTCACCCTAGGCTAACTTACAGGCATTGTGTTTTTGGCTTCTCAGGTCAGTGAGGTGGGTCTCTTGGCCCTGTAGACTGCATGTAGTAGATTATTTTCTTCAGTTTTATGGGGTGAGGAAATTCACATTTAGAGAGATTATGGAAAGTCTAGTGTTTCTGGCCATCTCTGTGCTGTGTTGGATGGAAGCAGAAGTGCTGGGGGATGTAGCCGGCTGATGACGATAAAGGACAATGTACAGTCAAGCCGATATAATGTAGGAGAACTGTAGGAGTAAACGAGGTATAGCCTTGTGGTAGGGCACGGAAAAGGTAGATATGACACTGATGTAAGGAAGAAAGAAGGGGGGCCCAATCCCCCCTATCTCTGGTCTCTAAAATACGGGGGCAGTGGAGAATAGCTCGTGGGAGACGCTCGCTATTTGATGAACAGTGGTTCCCCTTGACAAGTGAATAGTGAAGGATGTGTAGGGAACCCAGTATATATAATAAGATGCCGGGCGTGTTCCTGCTACAATGAGCGATAAAACTTACTTTGTTAGGGTGAGAAGTCACACATTCGAGCAGCCGGATCTGTACCAGGCCGTTGTATCACCTAGGTTATCAGTCTTCCTCCCTGCTGAACCCCACATTATCTGCTGGGTGTGTATAAAAGTAAGCAAGGAAGAAAGGGGGAGGAAGGAGAGAAGTTAGGGGCAGCAGAACTCATGAATGGGGGAGACAGGGAAAAGGAGTGGAGGGAATATAGAATTTGTAATGGAAGGACGTGTGTAGAAGTGCTGGTAGGGGACCATACTGGACCCTGGGAAGTTATCCAGGTTGATGGACAATGCATTCCAGGGACCGGCACTCCAGGGACAGGCACTAATGAGGAGGGGGAGTTTTCAGTGGGGAGCGGGATATATCCCGAGGTTGCAAATGCTGTCCTGGAGGTTGATGTTGGGGAGCTGAGGCTCAATTTCTGGTGACGTCTTCTAGTTGCTGGCATCCCTCATCCCTATCAGTTGTTGGTGTGGCCCTCTTGTCTTTTCTGTCTTTCTGGGAATCCTCATCCTTATCGCCGATGCTGGTGCAGCCTCCATCTCCAAAACCGAGAGAGAGCTTCCTGGATTCTCAAACTCCAACATTTTGTTGGCCTGCATGATGAGCATTGTGGGGGTGGCTAGAGCTCATAGTGTATCCAATTGCTTAAGGCAAAGGCGTTGCTATAGGAAACTTTTGCAAATTTTCATGGTTTCTTGTGAAAAGTCCTGCGTGATGAAGATTTTGTGGTCATTGTACGAAAAGGATCTGTTTTTTTTGCCTCCATAATATCGGTCTCGCTTGCTGGTGGCATAGGAAGCAAGCTATATTCTGTCTCGTCCTTCGCAGACTATCTGGCCTCTGGCAAACTATGTGCCCTCTGACACTCTAAAGGGGGTGGGTCAAAGGACAGCTGCGTAATGGCTGTAATAAAATGAGTGACGCAGGCCAGCATATTGACTCCCTCAAGGGACTCTGGAACTCTGGAGAAGCACCAGTAGTTCTGTTTGCAATCTAAAGAGGCAGATATCTTGCTTTCTATTTGGTCCAGTCAAACTACCGTGAATTGAAGCCAGGCATTAAAGGAGGCGATATTGGTGAGGATAGATTTTATATTCGCTGACATATTATCTACCGCCTCCACCAGAGTTGATCTAAGGGCTGTCAGCTCTTTCATTATGATGTCAAATGCTGTGTCCTGTGGCATTTCATGAGTCTCTATGGTGTGTTTGGCCAGTTTGCCTGGAACCGGCTCCGCAAATAGGATCTCTCGGGTCAGTTTCGACATGGCGGTTCCAGTGGCGTAATAAGAGTGTCACCAGTACCAGGGTAGGGCTACAGAGGGGTTACAGAGAGCAGGGACAAACAAGGAAGTCGTTGGGGTACCCTGCAAGGGGAAGGTAGGGGGTAGCACTCCAGAACCCCCCTTGATGTGCTAGGCTGGAAGTGATGAAAAGAGGGCGCTGCCTACTCGGAGAATGGAAGTCATTGTGGATGTGTGTCTTGAACAGCCGGAGCCAAATGTCAGTCTACAGCCCATTGGAGTGATATTGCACAGTAGGGACTATAGCAGAGAAGACGGGGGTACCGTGACCCCTCACCCTGGCCCTGTAAGGAAAGGAGCTGCACACCACCAATTTCATCTGACTGGAGAGACCCCCGTAAGTGGGTCTCCACCATGCGAGAGTGTCAGAGGACTCCGATGCATTCTCCTGTTGCCCTATTGTGTAGAAGGCACCCTCCACCTTCAGCAACCAGTCAATGGATCCATTTATCAGTGGCCTCCACCCTGCAAGACCTTAGTAACCACCGCTGAACATAGTAGTCGTTACGGGCAGAGGTCTCTAGACATTGTTCCATCCAGCAGTAGAAGGGATAGTTGAGCCAGTGCAGTGCCTCAGTCTGTGCTTCCAGTGGCCTCCTGGCTTCATGCGTGGTGGTTTTCTCCTGTCAAAGCCTGTGTGCAGAGTCTGCCAAGTTGTTTACGAGGTGATGGAGGCTCAATGAGGCTCACCCCTATTGCCCCTGCGCCATCCCACAGGGTATTGGGAGGCAGAGGGCACCCATAGGCCTGCATCGCATCCTAGAGCTGTACTCTAGTCACGGCACCCCTACTCTACCTGCAGTCAAGATACTGCTGGTCTCAGCAACACTTATGGTGCTCGTGCTGGCCTCCCTCTGGTCTCATAGGGCTGTAGCCACTTTTCCCCTCAGTGTTGCTGCGGGGGAGGCTGAAGGCAAAAGCGTTTGGTTGGCCGGTGTGAGGCCTTCGATGGAGTTTCAGATTTATGTTGTCGTGTTGCTCGGGTGCCAGTTGCGTCCTCCAAGGAATGCTATTTTCGACAGATGATAAATTTATGCCTCACGCCTCCTGTTTTCTGAATTTGTTTTTCTTGGCATTAGGACTGCTAACCATTGTGGTTGTGCCTGCTCCCTGTAAAATGGTAAAATGGGCTTATACCTGATTGGCACATTTAATTTAATTTATATATAGGTCCCTAGTATATAGTACTAAATGTACCCAGAACCAGTCAGTGCTACAAGTGGGCCTGCAGGACAAATTGGGCTACCCACAAAAGTGGTCCTTCAAAACATGTCTTAGGCCTGCCACTGCAGCCTAAGTTTTAAACTGCCATTCCAACCAAAATAAACCTTATATCAGGCATAAATCTTCCTTTTTAATACATATAAGTTACTGCTAAGGTAGTGCCTAAAGTCCCATAGGGCATGGTGCACTGTATTTAAAAAGTAGGACATGTGTTTCTAGTTCTACATGTCCTGGTAGTGAAAAGCTCCTAAATTCATTTTTCACTATTGTAAGGCCTATCGCTCCCATTGGGAAACATTGAGCTACCTTATTACATTTAATAAGTGCTAACTTTTGTTTGGGAGCAGATAGGGATGTCAAGTTCGGACTCAAATGAGTTTCAATTTAAAATCCTCTTTAATGGTAAAGTTGGATTTTAAGTCACAATTCTGAAAATACCACTTTTAGAAAGTTGACATTTTCTTGTCCTAACCATTTGGTGCCTACTGCCTGTGTCATGGGTCACATGACTTTGAATGGCTCCATCTGCTGTTGGGCTTTGTGTATTCATCCCAGACAGTGAGACAAAGGGGGACTGGGTGTTGGCAAGATGGGCCATCATGCCAAGATGGCTGGGGCAGAGCTGTTCCCTGCCCTACTTACACTTTAAAGTACACACAGAGGAACCTAACACTAGTCTTTTGTCACCCCAGACATTTTGGAGCTTTGGCAGGGGAAGGGAAGAACTTTCCAGAACCTAATGTGAGGGTAGCCTAGGGAATTCCCCCACTTTAAAGGTTGGCACCAGGTGTAAACATTGGACCATCAGAACACCTCTTGAGTACACGCCTGGACCTGTGGACATTACAGAAGAAGGACTGCCTTGTTCCCCAGAGGACTAGAATGCTGCTTGAGGCCTGCCTTGTTCCCCAGAGGACCACCCTGTTGCTTGAAACCTGCCCTGCTCTCCGAGAAGGAAGTCCATAGGTCCGTTGGTTAACCTTCTGTTCTGAGCTATAGGGAAACAAAAAACTCCAGAGGCCTCCCGGCAATGGCCCAGCTGACCTGCTGCAACTGGACCTGCTTGAGCCCTACTGGCCTCTGTTAGAGTGAATCCTTGATTCCCAAAAGGTGCAACTCTAGGTCCTGGGCTCTGGGCTGGTATCACAGTGCACCGCTCTACAAGAACAGGAGAAATCCTGAGGTTTTGGTCTCTTTGCGACCATGAACGGGCCTGCTCGTGCTGAGACTCTGCCACCCACCATGACTGCCAACGGTAAACTCCAGTGAACCAGAACTCCTCAAGTTAAAGCCACGACTGGCAATACATGATCTGCACTTCACACTAAAGCAACAACAATCAACGGTGACTGTCAACGCTAGGCTCCAACAATGATCATCTGGAATGCCCGACCGGACTTCATGCTACAGCGATGACCGTTCACGGCACCTGGCCTGCTCTTCATGCTACAGCGACGACCATCCGCATATCTTTCCCTCCTCCTCAGGGCCTTCTCCATCGCAAATGGAACTCTTTGCGCCAGACTTTGAGAAGGTAACTTTTTCAGCGGGACTAACCTGGTCCCTATAGCCAACCCATGCTCCATTGTGGTCGGTCATGAATTTGTGACCTTCCCCTGGTCTAGCATGACTAGAGTGGCGCTTTGTGCTTTTAGGAGCTAGATTTCACTAAAAACTTTGAAACTTCACAGCTCTGGTTCTACTGATTGAGTATAATTCATTTCGGTGTCATTATTATTTATTAAAATGCATCCTATTTTTCTCAATTTTGCGTTATTATGCAAATGACAATTACGCACATTTGGCACACCACTAGTTCCATATGCAGTGGAAGGAGCTCCATCAATTAAAGTAGCACCAATTGTATTGTAGTACTGTAAGAAATTGTGGCACTGATTAAGGGGCGTGAAAACCCTACTCAAGCAACAACCACAGACAATGTCAGGGTGAACTAAAAAAGTCACTAAATTAACTTGTGCTTAACCCACTAGTAGCTTGGCAGAGAAGCAGCCATTATTAACTTAGAGGCAATGTGAAAAGTATTATGCCACACACAAACAGTAATAAAGAGAGAACACAACACATGAAAAATGTTAAACCAATTTAGAGAAATAGAGAATAGTTTCATAAATAAAATGACACCAAAAAGAGAAAAATCCGGAGATACGAATTTTTAAATTTATAGGTAAAATTAGTGTCAAGAGACGTGAAGCGTCAACTTCCGGTATCTAGTTGCACAAGTACAGGTCGACCGCGATGGAGTGTGGGCCGGAAACAGGACCAGGTTCATTCCGTTGGCCTTTTTACTTGCTGTCTTTGATGCGAGGACTGCGCAGCTCTGCAGGGCCCTGCATTGCTCAGCGTCGGATCCGATAAAGACGGGTGAGGAGCAGTGCGGCTCTATGGAGCTTTGTGTCTCTCTGCATCAAATCTTGTGAAACCTTCCGTTCGGCATGGGGAAGGCAACTCTGGCTCCAGCCAAGTGTGCGGGACCTTCAGGACCGCACTTGGGGCACTGGCCTCACTTTCACAGAGGCCAGCAGAAGGGACCAGGTTGGAGCCAGTTGGGTCTGGTTATTTGGAAAGCAGGAAAGCCCTCTGTAAACTTGTTTAATCCCAGTTGTTCACAGAGGAGGTCAGCCAACGGACCCATGGAGTCACAACTAGGGTCCTGGGTTCAAGGCAAGCAGGATTAGTCTTCCTTCAGGTGCTAGACAGCATGGAAGTCCTTCTTCTGGGTCTCCACAGGTCCAGAAGTGTTGTGATGAAAGGTCTGTAGGGTCCATTTTTTATGCCCAGTGCCAGCCTGTGGGTGGGGGGCTTCTCTTTGCCTAACTCTAAAAATGGCTCTGGTCAGTTCTTCCCTTTCCTCTGGGTTTGGCTCCAGCCTTGCTAGTGAAACAAAGGCAAGGGCAGGTGCCAAGTTCTTCCCTGTGGGCCCCTTTGAAGTGTAATCAGGGTAACCGCACAACTCTTTCCCAGCCATCCTGTCAGGAACACCTACACATACCCAAACCCAGATCCTTTTGTCCACTGTCTGGGAGCAATACACATCTCTTTCCAGGGAGCCAACAGGGGTCAGGTAACACCTAGACATTGGCAGTAAGGCACATTTGGCTTAGGAAGGAAAATGGCAACTTTCTAAAAGTGTCATTTTCCAAAATAGTAACATGAAATCTGACTTTACCATTACATTGGATTTTAAATTACTGTCCAAATGAGTCTTTGAATCGTATTCCTAGCTGCTCCCAAACTGACGTTCAACCAAAAATAAATTGTTATAATGTAACCCTGTGTTTTTCTATGGGAAAGCCATCTCTGCCACAGTGAAAAACAATGTTTTTCACTGTCAGGATATGTAAAACCTTTCATATACATGTCCTACATTTTAAATACTATGCGCCTTGCCCTATGGGCATCTAGGCCTACCTTGGGGGTGACTTATCAGTACAGAAGGTTTAGGCCTGGAAAAAAGGTTCATTATGTTTGTCTAAGTGGCAGTTGTTTACAACTGCACACACAGACAGCAAGGGCAGGCCTATAGACATGTTTTACAGTGCTACTTTAGTGGGTGGCACAACGAGTGCTGCAACCCACTTGTAGCATTTAATGTACAGGCACTGGGTACATATAGAAGCAAATAGTAGGGACTTATAAGTAAATTAGATATGCCAATTAGGTCTATGTCAATTTTATCATGTCTAAAATGGAGAGCACAAGGACACTGTATCAAGAAATTGCTGATACATTTCTTGAAGCCACGTTCAAAATGTACCAGATGTGATGGATTAGAGATATTGGACCTGATTCACAAAGGGCCTCAGCAATCATCGCGGATGCCCCCCAGTAGTGGGGGAGTCTCCACAATTGGGGCGGAATCTCTGCAATGAGAATTCTCATTGCGGAGATTCCGCCCGAGTGCGGAGACTCCCCTCATTGCGGAGATTTTGCCCCAAGTGCAGAGACTCGCCCACGACTGCAGGGCCTCCGTCACAAGTGTGGAGGCCCTATGTGAGTCAGGCCCATTTTCTTCGATTATTTTGAAAGAAGTCCTGCTCAGAAGAGATGCCAGCAGAAATGGCATCAAACAGGCTGTCCTAAATCGCGTGGCCGGTCTGACACCATTTATGTCCAGCTTCCAAATGCGTAACCACGTGGTGGAGCCAGTGTGGGTTCCACAATCAAGAGTGCTGCCTTCCACCACAATCACAATAGGGCCACAGACCTGGAGGGCAGGAAGGACAGCTGCCTTATTTGTCAATATACAGTTATGACCCTCCTCTAAATTAGGTTAAAGGCCCTGATTTACAGCTTTGGTGGGAAAAGTACTTCATCAAAAACGTGACGTATTACCCTGTCCACCAATCTCTCGATCCACCCGCCCTATATAGAGTCGGGAGGACTTCCAGCTTTCTGTCAGCAGTATCTCCATTGGTTCTGTCAATGGAAAGCTTGTCATCGCCTACCCTGTTTAGGGTGAATGGTCTGATGTCTGCTCCTCGAATGTGGTGGTCACTACGTCCTGCGTGTGGTTGTCTCTGGGTGTGGAGGTCATTAGTTATTAGCTTTTCAAAAACAAACTCCTACTTTGGGAGTTTATTTTTGAAAATCAAAAGGTTTGTTGGACATCTGCAACTGTCCACCAAACTTTCAGTGACTTCTGAGGAGCCACCATGGTGGTGACTCCTCTGAATTCAGAGAGATCACTGCAGGGCTGGAGATGATCTCTAAATTTGATGGGCAGTAGTCTGTGGGATAGCGGCCATAATATCCTCCACTAACCTGATGGATGGCAGGCTGCTCACCAAACCCTAAATCAAACCCCTTTTACAATACAAAACATTAAAATCCCACTTTCCCTAATGATGTGAGTCACTCTTTTGTTCTAACAACACTGGCAGAGATAGCATACCACATTTTGTAGCTCTGTGCTTTGTTACAATACTAATCTCATGGAGTCTTTTTCAACATCCAAAAGCTGGCTGTTCAAATATGAAAAACGAAGTATCCTGCTACCTATGTTTGACAAGATTAACATTGACACAGAAAGGTTTTGAAATGATTTTAATTTTTTTTCCATATACTTTTGTGTCGCCTGAACATAATCGGGGTTACCACAAAAGGTATCTTACACTTGGGAATAATTTACATGTGTAAGTTTACTCTTGCACTTTTGAGTAACTTTACTACTTTTGTCTTTTCACAGAATGCCAGTGTAAACTTACTAAAAAGTGTAAACGTACACATTTCCACTCCCTGAAAAAGGGGTGGAGACAAATTTACGAGTGCACGTTACTACTGCCAGAAAGAAACATTAATAAGTCCAACACCTCACATGGTTAACCACTGCTACTGCAATACACTCCTCCCATAGAAAATAATGGAGACAGGGACTTAAGATAAAATCCCAAAGAAAATAATGGGACATTGAAATAAATGATTTAAAATAGATACAAATATAAATAAATATAATTTATTGTTTGAAAACAATCTAAAAATATAACATATTTATTATTTACGTAAAAATATTTTAACAACCTTTTTGAATTTATAAATAAATATAACATATTTATTTTAATGAAAATGTAATTAAACTACTTTCAATTTATTCTCTGTATGTGTATGTATATATATATATATATATATATATATATATATATATATATATATATACATATATATACATATATATACATAACACCTACTGGTGGTCGCCAGTAGGTAGTTATAGTTAGGACCTTGTTTCTATTCAAAAATCGTTTTTTCTTTTGCCAATATCTTTGGCGCCGTTTGACGAATCTTCACAAACTTTTCAAAACTAATGGTTTACTCAGGTCAGCTCCTGTCTTGAAAGTTTCGGGGTGATTCGTCAAGCAAGGGCCGAGAAAAAATGGGGGTCCCAAAACGCCTTTTCCCCATGTTAATTTCCATAGGAACATTAGACACAGCTACAGACCGAACTGCTGAACGGAATTACACCAAATTTGGCAAAAAGGTAGCTCTTGGTCCAGTAAGCGACCTTTTTTTTAAATGGTGTAAATCCGTTCAGTAGTTGCTGAGAAATTCAAAAAATAAAAATGTATATATCTGAGTACCGAGGAGGAGTTGCGACTCCTCCCAAGCACGAGCTGACTTCTGATTGGCTGCCAACCCTCTAAACCAGAATGTGTTGGCAGCCATCTTGTGACTCGGTAACCGAGTCACAAGAAAACAGTACAAAAAAGGTGAAAAACAATAAAAGGGGGCAGGGTAGAAACACCCTGACCCCATAGGCCTGCTCAGGGGGTCCCACAAGGACCCCCAGGGCCAAAAAAAGCATTTTTTTAAAAAACAAATCGGCCGAATTCGCCCTGGGTGAGCGAATCCGGCCGAGAAAAAAATAAATAAATGAAGCACTGGCTTCCGCGCTTCGTTTTCCTTAAGCCCCGGGCTTGGGCCAGGTCCAGGGGGCAATGCCCAATTATGTAGCAGCCCTGGAGACCGCCACCTCCCCGGGGCTTCATTCATGATGTGCGGGGGCACGCAGCCCCCCCGCAGCCCCGGGGACCGCCACCGCCCCGGGGCTTATTTATAAATTAAAATGCGTGGGGGGGGCTCCTGCCCCGGGGACCGCCACCTCCCCAGGACTTCATTCATAATGTGCGGGGGGCACGCAGCCCCCCCGCTGCCCCGGGGACCGCCACCTCCCTGGGGCTTTGACAATTAAACACAGGGGCACGCGGTCCCCCCACAGCCCCAGGGACAGTCACCTCCCCGGGGCTCTGACTTTTAAAAAAAAAAATGTGTGGGGGGTGGCTCGAGCCTCCCCCACATGCCCCGGGGACCACCACCTCCCCGGGGCACTAATTGTTTCCATATGGGGGTCCGTTGTGGACCACCACCTCCACGGGGCTTTAAAGAGTTGGGAGGGGGCCACGCGGCCCCCCTCCTGGAGCCCTTGATGGCCATGGGGACCTCCACCCCCCAGGGCTGGCTCCTGCAATGTCCCGGGGTGCCCACCCCCGGGACATTGCCATTTGCTATGGCAGGGCGGGAGCACAGCTCCCGCCCTGTCATAGCAAACTCCTGCTTTGCTTCATTGAAGCGAGAGCAGGAAACCTGCTCTCGCTTCAACGAAGCAAAGCAGAATTGCTTTTGGGCAAGGGGAGCTGCATGTCAGCAGCTCCCCTTGCCCAAAAGCAGTGCCGGCTCCTGCAGGAGGTGGGGAGCCGGCTGGGACTGTGGGGGCATTGGGGCTCCCCCCACGGTCCCCAATGTTGAGTGCCGGCCCCGGGGGATGGGGTCCCAGGGGCCAGAAGTGGCCCAGGGAACGGGGGCCATGCGGCTCCCCTCCCCTAATTAAAAATGTTTAAAAAAGAGGCCAGGCTCCGGGGATGAGGTCCCCGGGGCCAATAGTGGCCCAGGGGAGGGAGGCCACGCGGCCCACCTCCCTAATAAAAAAATTAAAAGAGGCCTGGCCCCGGGGATGGGGTCCCCGGGCCAAGTGGCCCGGGAGGGGGCCACTCGGCCCCCTCCCCTTTAATTTAATAAATAAAAAATAAAAAAATGGAAGGCCAGCCCCGGGGATGGGGTCCCCGGGGCCATAATTGGCCTCAGGAGGGGGGCCACTCGGACCTCCTCCTCAAAAAAAGCAGGCTGGCCAGGCCCCGGGGGATGGGGTCCCCGGGGCCAATAGTGGCCAAGGGAAGGGGGGCCATGTGGCCCCCTTCCCGTTTTTGTTTTTTTTAATTAAAAAATGCTCAGGCCCTGGGGGAAGAGGTCCCCAGGGCCCAAAAAATGTTAAGAGAAGGGGGGCCACACAGCACCCCATCTAACAAAAGAAAAAAAAAACAGAAGCCGGCATCTTACCGGAGGCCCCGCCCCCTCCCTGCACCACTCTGCAAATGCGCCTCCTGGCGCGTTTTGGGTTGGGGGAGGAAGTCCCCTAGAATCTTATGGGTCCTTAGGGGCCAACTAGCCCACCAGGTACCTCCAGTAAGCCCCACACAGTGGGACTGCTGAGAGGTGGTCCGAGGCCACGCCCCTTTTTACACCACTCTGCAAACGCTCCTCTTGGCGCATTGCTGGTGGGGCGAAGAGGTCCTCTTGGGTCCTGAGGACCTCAGGACTAAAGTGGACTTCCTCCCCCGAGCAGCAGTGTACCAGGAGTCGCGTTTGCAGAGTCGTGTAAAAAGGGGGTGTGGCCTTTGAGTACTCTCAGCAATCTAGCTGTATGGGGCTTACTGGAGGTAACAGGGGGCTAGTTGGCCCCCAGGGACCCTCAGGAGGAAAGGGGACTTCATCCCCCAACCAAGAGCGCACCAGGAGGCGCGTTTGCAGAGTGGTTGAGAAAGGGGGCGTGGCCTGTGTCCACCTCTCAGCAATCCCACTGTGTGGGGCTTACTGGAGGTAAGCGGTAGGCTAGTTGGCCCCTAAAGGACCCCCAGCAGCGAAGGGGACTTTAATCCCCATCCAAGAGTGCGCCAGGGAGCGCGTTTGCAGAGTGGTGGGCAAAGGGGGCGTGGCCTGCTATGAGAACTTAGCAATCCTGCTGTGTGGGACTTACTGGAGGTAATAGGAGGGGTAGCTGGCCCCCAAGGATGTCCTTGGGGGCCAACTACCCCTCTTGTTGCCTCCAGTGAGTCCCACAAAGTGGAATTGCTAATACGTCTTCGGAGGCCATGCCCCCCTTTCTCCACCACTCTGAAAATGCGCCTCCTGGCAGACTACGGGATGGGGGATGAAGTCCAATTTACTCCTGAGGGACTTTGGGGGCCAAGAAGCCCTCCTGGCACCTCCTGTAAGTCCTACGCAGCGGAATTCCTAAGCGCTGGTCGGAGGCCCAGCACCCTTTCTCCACCACTCTGCAAACGCGACTACTAGTTAAAGAAGTGTTTGCAATGTAATAGGTTTTGCATTTGTGAGAGTTAGAGCTATTGGCATTGTAAATGTAAAAGTTTTTTACTAATGTTTTTTGGAGTGGATTGGATGTACGTTGTGTGTAGTGGAATTATGTGGTATGTTGTGCAGTGAAATTATGTGGAGAGAAAGTATGTGGTATTTAGTGTATAGGAATTATGTAGAGTGGGATTATGTGTTATGGAGAGTAATTATGTGGTATGGTAGTCTGTGTTGTGGAGTGGTAACCTCAGGTTTAGTCTTCCTCGTTTCCATAGAAGCTCAACTATGAACTCAGTGAGACAAAAAAAGAAGGAATCACTGAGCAGCACTTGTAGACCTAGTCAGAGGTATGAGCAGGGCCACTTGAATTATGCAACTGTTTGGCTGCACCGACTTTCGCACAATTATACATTTTCTGCATTAGCCACATAATTCATCATCTGCTCCCTAATCTGCAGATTTGAACAAAAAAAGCCTTGTTTCTAGCTCAAATGGCTCAAACGTTACCAAAAATGCAGCGACAAGTGTTACAGCGTGGTGGAATGCCCTTTGCAAACGTAGAATGGTCACCTGTTACTTACTGCTAAATGTGGGTGTTAAATTGGTACTAATGGTGTGCAAGCCACTCTTGCTTCCTTGTGCACCTCTCTTGCCTCTTTCTGCATTTCTGTTGCTTCTTTCTGCACATTTCTTTCTTTTTCTGCACTTCTCTTGCCTCTGTCTGCAAATCTCTTCTGCTTTCTGCACCTCTCTTCCCTCTTTCTGCACGTCTATTGCCTCTTTCTGCACCTCATTTGCTTCTTTCTGTAGCCCTCTTGCCTCTTTCTGCACCCTTCTTCCCTCTTTCTGCACTTCTCTTGCCTTTTTCTGTACCCCTCTTACGTCTTTCTGCACCCTTTTTGCCTCTTTCTGCACCTCTGTTCCTTCTTTCTGCACTTCTTTTGTTTCTTTCTGCACCTGTCTTGCTTCTTTCTGCACCCCTCTTGCCTTTCTCTCCACCCCTCTTCCCTCTTTCTGCACTTCTGTTGCTTCTTTCTGCACTTATCTTGCTTCTTTCTGCACCTCACTTGCCTCTTTCTGCACCTCTGTTGCTTCTTTCTGCAGTTCTCTTCCTCTTTCTGCACCCCTCCTGCCTCTTAATGTACCCCTCTTGCCTCTTTCTGCACCTCTCCTACCCCTTTCTGAACCCCTCTTGCCTCTTTTTCCACCTCTGTTGGTTCTTTCGGCACCTCTTGTGCTTCGTTCTGCACTTCACTTGCCTCTTTCTGCATCCCTCTTGCCTTTTTCTGCACCCCTCTTCCCTCTTTCTGCACCTCTCTTGCCTCAGTCTGCCCACCTGTTCCCTCTTTCTGCACCCCTTTTGCCTGTTTCTGCAACTCTCTTGCCTGTTTCTGCAGTTCTCCTGCCTCCTTCTGCACCTCACTTGCCTCTTTTTGCACCTCTGTTGGTTCTTTTCCACTGCTCTTGCTTCTTTCTGCACCTCTCTTGCAAATTTCTGCACCCCTCTTGCCTCTTTCTGCACCCCTTTTACCTGTTTCTGCACCTATTTTGCCTCTGTCTGCACCCCTGTTCCCTCTTTCTGTACCTCTTTTGCCTATTTCTGCAACTCTCTTACCTCTTTCTACAGTTCTCTTGCCTCCTTCTGCACCTATCTTGCTTCTTTCTGCACCCCTGTTGTCTCTTTCTGCACTTGTTTTCCCTCTTTCTGTACCTTTCTTGCCTGTTTCTGCATCTCACTTGCCTCTATCTGCACTTTTCTTGCTTCTTTCTACACCTCTGTTGCTTCTTTCAGCAATTTTCTTGCCTCTTTCTGCACTTCTCTTGCATGTTTCTGCACCTCTCTTGCCTCTTCTGCACCTCTCTTGCCTCTTTCTGCACATCACTTGCTTCTTTCTGCACCTCTCTTACCTCTTTATGCACCCGTTGCTTCATTCTGCACTTTCCATGCTTCTTTCTGCACCCCGTTGTCTCTTTATGTACCTCTTTTGCCTGTTTCTGCAACTCTCTTGCCTCTTTCTGCAGTTCTCTTGCCTCTTTCTGCAGTTCTCTTGCCTCCTTCTGCACCTCTGTTGCTTCTTTCTGTACTTCTCTTACCTCTTTCTGCACCCTGTTGCTTCATTCTGCACTCGTCTTCCCTCTTTCTGTACCTTTCTTGCTTGTTTCTGCATCTCACTTGCCTCTTTCTGCACTTTTCTTGCTTCTTTCTACAACTCTGTTGCTTCTTTCAGCAATTCTCGTGCCTCTTTCTGCACTTCTCTTGCCTGTTTCTGCACCCCTCTTGCCTCTTTCTGCACCTGTCTTCCCTCTTTGTGCAACTCTCTTGCCTCTTTCTACACCTCTCTTCCCTCTTTGTGCAACTCTCTTGCCTCTTTTTGTACCTCTGTTGCTTCTTTTTGCACTTTTCTTGCCTCTTTCTGCACCCTTCGTGCTTCTTTCAGCACCTCTGTTGCTTCTTTCTGCACTTCTCTTGGTTCTTTCTGCACTGCTCTTGCCTCTTTCTGCATACCTGTTGCCTCTTTGAGCACCTCTTTTGCTTCTTTCTGCACTTCTCTCTCCTCTTTCTGCACCCCGCTTGCCTCTTTCTGCACCTCTGATGCTTCTTTCTGCACTTCTATTGCCTCTTTCTGCACCTCTCTTGCTTCTTTCTGCAGCTGACTTGCCTCTTTCAGCACCTCTGTTGCTTTTTTCTGCAGATTTCTTGCCTCTTTCTGCAGCTGACTTGCCTGTTTCAGCACCTCTGTTGCTTTTTTCTGCAGATCTCTTGCCTCTTTCTGCACCCCTCTTTTCTCTTTCTGCACCCCTCTTGCCTCTTTCTGTACCTCTTTTGCCTCTTTCTGCACCCTGTTCCCTCTTTCTGCACCTCTCTTGCCTCTTTCTGAACCTCTGTTGCCTCTTTCTGCACCTCACTTGCCTCCTTCTGTGCTCCTCTTGCTTCTTTCTACACCTCTGTTGCTTCTTTCAGCAATTCTCTTGCCTCTTTCTGCACTTCCTTCTTTCTGCACCCCTCCTGCCTCTTTCTGTACCTCTCTTACCTCTTTATGCACCTCTCCTACCTCTTTCTACACCCCTCTTGCCTCTTTTTTCACCTCTGTTGGTTCATGCTGCACTTCTCTTGTTTCTTTCTGCACCCCTCTTTCTGCACCCCTCTTTTCTCTTTCTGCACCCCTCTTGCCTCTTTTTGCACCCCTGTTCCCTCTTTCTGCACCTTTCCTGCCGGTTTCTGCACCTCTCTTGCCTCTTTCTGCACCTCTCTTGCAAATTTCTGCACCCCTCTTGCCTCTTTCTGCACCCCTTTTACCTGTTTCTGCACCTCTCTTGCCTCTGTCTGCACCCCTGTTCCCTCTTTCTGTACCTCTTTTGCCTATTTCTCCAACTCTCTTACCTCTTTCTACAGTTCTCTTGCCTCCTTCTGCACCTATCTTGCTTCTTTCTGCACCCCTGTTGTCTCTTTCTGCACTTGTTTTCCCTCTTTCTGTACCTTTCTTGCCTGTTTCTGCATCTCACTTGCCTCTATCTGTACTTTTCTTGCTTCTTTCTACACCTCTGTTGCTTCTTTCAGCAATTTTCTTGCCTCTTTCTGTACTTCTCTTGCATGTTTCTGCACCTCTCTTGCCTCTTCTGCACCTCACTTGCTTCTTTCTGCACTTCTTTTGCCTCTTTATGCACCTGTTGCTTCATTCTGCACTTTCCATGTCTCTTTCTGCACCTGTCTTGCTTCTTTCTGCACCCCGTTGTCTCCTTATGTACCTCTTTTGCCTGTTTCTGCAACTCTCTTGCCTCTTTCTGCAGTTCTCTTGCCTCCTTCTGCACCTCTGTTGCTTCTTTCTGTATTTCTCTTACCTCTTTCTGCACCCTGTTGCTTCATTCTGACTTGTCTTCCCTCTTTCTGTACCTTTCTTGCCTGTTTCTGCATCTCACTTGCCTCCTTCTGCACTTTTCTTGCTTCTTTCTGCACCCTGTTGCTTCTTTCAGCAATTCTCTTGCCTCTTTCTGCACTTCCTTCTTTCTGCACCCCTCCTGCCTCTTTCTGTACCTCTCTTACCTCTTTGTGCACCTCTCCTACCTCTTTCTACACCCCTCTTGCCTCTTTTTTCACCTCTGTTGGTTCATGCTGCACTTCTCTTGTTTCTTTCTGCACCCCTCTTTCTACACCCCTCTTTTCTCTTTCTGCACCCCGCTTGCCTCTTTCTGCACCTCTGATGCTTCTTTCTGCACTTCTATTGCCTCTTTCTGCACCTCTCTTGCTTCTTTCTGCAGCTGACTTGCCTCTTTCAGCACCTCTGTTGCTTTTTTCTGCAGATTTCTTGCCTCTTTCTGCAGCTGACTTGCCTGTTTCAGCACCTCTGTTGCTTTTTTCTGCAGATCTCTTGCCTCTTTCTGCACCCCTCTTTTCTCTTTCTGCACCCCTCTTGCCTCTTTCTGTACCTCTTTTGCCTCTTTCTGCACCCTGTTCCCTCTTTCTGCACCTCTCTTGCCTCTTTCTGTACCTCTGTTGCCTCTTTCTGCACCTCACTTGCCTCCTTCTGTGCTCCTCTTGCTTCTTTCTACACCTCTGTTGCTTCTTTCAGCAATTCTCTTGCCTCTTTCTGCACTTCCTTCTTTCTGCACCCCTCCTGCCTCTTTCTGTACCTCTCTTACCTCTTTGTGCACCTCTCCTACCTCTTTCTACACCCCTCTTGCCTCTTTTTTCACCTCTGTTGGTTCATGCTGCACTTCTCTTGTTTCTTTCTGCACCCCTCTTTCTGCACCCCTCTTTTCTCTTTCTGCACCCCTCTTGCCTCTTTTTGCACCCCTGTTCCCTCTTTCTGCACCTTTCCTGCCGGTTTCTGCACCTCTCTTGCCTCTTTCTGCACCTCTCTTGCAAATTTCTGCACCCCTCTTGCCTCTTTCTGCACCCCTTTACCTGTTTCTGCACCTCTCTTGCCTCTGTCTGCACCCCTGTTCCCTCTTTCTGTACCTCTTTTGCCTATTTCTCCAACTCTCTTACCTCTTTCTACAGTTCTCTTGCCTCCTTCTGCACCTATCTTGCTTCTTTCTGCACCCCTGTTGTCTCTTTCTGCACTTGTTTTCCCTCTTTCTGTACCTTTCTTGCCTGTTTCTGCATCTCACTTGCCTCTATCTGTACTTTTCTTGCTTCTTTCTACACCTCTGTTGCTTCTTTCAGCAATTTTCTTGCCTCTTTCTGTACTTCTCTTGCATGTTTCTGCACCTCTCTTGCCTCTTCTGCACCTCACTTGCTTCTTTCTGCACTTCTTTTGCCTCTTTATGCACCTGTTGCTTCATTCTGCACTTTCCATGTCTCTTTCTGCACCTGTCTTGCTTCTTTCTGCACCCCGTTGTCTCCTTATGTACCTCTTTTGCCTGTTTCTGCAACTCTCTTGCCTCTTTCTGCAGTTCTCTTGCCTCCTTCTGCACCTCTGTTGCTTCTTTCTGTATTTCTCTTACCTCTTTCTGCACCTCTGTTGCTTTATTCTGACTTGTCTTCCCTCTTTCTGTACCTTTCTTGCCTGTTTCTGCATCTCACTTGCCTCTTTCTGCACTTTTCTTGCTTCTTTCTACACCTCTGTTGCTTCTTTCAGCAATTCTCTTGCCTCTTTCTGCACTTCTCTTGCCTGTTTCTGCACCCCTCTTGCCTCTTTCTGCACTTTTCTTTCCTCTTTCTACACCCTTTGTGCTTCTTTCAGCACCTCTGTTGCTTCTTTCTGCACTTCTCTTGGTTCTTTCTGCACTGCTCTTGCCTCTTTCTGCATCCCTCTTGCCTCTTTGAGCACCTCTTTTGCTTCTTTCTGCACTTCTCTCTCCTCTTTCTGCACCCCGCTTGCCTCTTTCTGCACCTCTGATGCTTCATTCTGCACTTCTATTGCCTCTTTCTGCACCTCTCTTGCTTCTTTTTGCAGCTGAATTGCCTCTTTCAGCACCTCTGTTGCTTTTTTCTGCAGATCTCTTGCCTCTTTCTGCACCTCACTTGCCTGTTTCAGCACCTCTGTTGCTTTTTTCTGCAGATCTCTTGCCTCTTTCTGCACTCCTCTTTTCTCTTTCTGCACCTCTCTTGCCTCTTTCTGTACCTCTTTTGCCTCTTTCTGCACCCCTGTTCCCTCCTTCTGCACCTCTCTTGCCTCTTTCTGTACCTTTGTTGCCTCTTTATGCACCTCTCTTGCCTCCTTCTGTGCTTCTCTTGCTTCTTTCTACACCTCTGTTGCTTCTTTCAGCAATTCTCTTGCCTATTTCTGCACTTCTTCCTTCTTTCTGCACCCCTCCTGCCTCTTTCTGTACCTCTCTTGCCTCTTTGTGCACCTCTCCTACCTCTTTCTACACCCCTCTTGCCTCTTTTTTCACCTCTGTTGGTTCTTTCTGCACCCCTCTTGCCTCTTTCTGCACCCCTCTTGCCTCTTTCTGCACCCCTGTTTCCTCTTTCTGCACCTTTCCTGCCTGTTTCTGCACCTCTCTTGCCTCTTTCTGTACCTCTGTTGCTTTTGTCTGTACTTCTCTTGCTCTTTCTGCACCGTCCGCGCCTCTTTCAGCACCTCTGTTGCTTCTTTCTGTACTTCTCTTCCTTCTTTCTGCACCCCTCCTGCCTCTTTCTGTACATCTCTTGCCTCTTTGTGCACCTCTCCTACCTTTTTCTGCACCCCTCTTGCCTCTTTTTGCACCTCTGTTGGTTCTTTCTGCGCTGCTCTAGCTTCTTTCTGCACCTCACTTGCCTCCTTCTGCACTTCTCTTGCTTCTTTCTACAGCTCTGTTGCTTCTTTCAGCAATTCTCTTGCCTCTTTCTGCACTTCTCTTCCTTCTTTCTGTACCCCTCCTGCCTCTTTCTGTACCTCTCTTGCCTCTTTGTGCACCTCTCTTGCCTCTTTCTGCACTTCACTTGCTCTTTCTACACCCTTCACGCCTCTTTCAGCACCTCTGTTGGTTCTTTCTGCACTGCTCTTGCCTCTTTCTGCACCTCTGAGTTAGAGGTAATTTTAATCCCCCTGCCCTATTATGTACTAGGGCCTTACAGGGGAGGTCATGCCAATCATAGGGGTACCCCAACCCATAGTGTACCCTAGTGTATGTAGGTGTTTTCACTGTGTATTCTAATTGTCTTTCAGCATAGCACTGGCTCCGGGCCTGGTTAGTCAGAGTCAGTTACCACCAGTACCCGTCAGCAAAAAGTTGGGGGCACAGGATGACTTTGCAACAAGGCGTCTTTCTGCACCTCTGTTGGTTCTTTCTGCATATCTCTTGCTTCTTTCTGCACTTTTCTTCGTCTTTATGGACTTCTGTTGCCTCTTTCTGCATTTCTCTTGCTTCTTTCTGCGCCTTTCTTCCTCTTTCTGCACATGTCCTACCTCTGTAGGCATAGTTAGAAATTAGCATTTAAAAAACCTTTGAAATTCACTGAAAAAATCATAGGTTTCATGGACGTTATAGTTAGAAATTAGCATTTAAAAAACCTTTGAAATTCACTGAAAAAACCATAGGTTTCAGGGACGTTATAGTTAGAAATTATCATTTAAAAAACCATAGAAATTCACTGAAAAAAACACAGGTTTCAGGGACGTTATAGTTAGTTGGACATTTCACTCGTACAAAACCAGAGAAATTTGGCTGTTATAGTTAGTTGAGTTAAGTATAACTCGCGCCTCGCAATGCACTGCTGATGACATCACATATTACATCACTCATGACATGGCCAGTGACATCACTGATGACATCACTGATGACATCTCAAATGACATCACTGATGACATCATCCACGTGATCCTCTGATGCCCCTCCTCACAGCCTAATATAACCTTTGATACACCCACTCTAAAATACACACTGGCATTCTCGAAACCATAGACACACCAATACCAGTTACTACATACCCACTCACTGATTCCTAGGTCTACACACACATCCACTCACTCACCCATACAGTCACTCATACATGCAGTCACTCATCAATATAGCCACTATCATATGCACTCATACACCTATACAGACACTCACACACCGCCACTCACCCATAGAGTTACTTACACAGCTAGCTAGTCATGCAAAGAATCAATCACACTCCCATTTACTCACCTATACAGTTATATACACACCACCTCAATTATTCACACAGATACTAACACATACTTACTCTCTTATACAATCACTGACACAAGCACACACTCATACACACAGCCACTCTCACACTCACTCTCACATATAGTCATTTATATACTCCAACACTCACATATACTGCCTTTCATATATGTAGTTACTCACACATGTACCACTGACACATCCATTCACTCACCAACACAGCCATACACACACTCAACCACCCATACAGCACCTCACAGACGCACTCTTGAACCCATACACCCAGTGAATCACCCACTCACACATCCATGTAGTGAGTCACACACACCCCACCCACCCACACAGACACTCAGGCACCCATACATATACTCAGACAAGCAATCAATAACCCATATAGACACTCATGTAGCTACTCACCAACCCATGCAACCCCTTACACACCAAGACAGACTGATACAGACATTCACACAGTTTAGTCACTAACCCATGCATTCAGTAAGACACGTTTAATCACTCACTTATACAGTCAGTCACACACCTACTAAATCATCCATTCTGACAGTCATACACCCACTCATTCTTCAATACACCTTGGCCTATATATATATAAAACATATTTAAATTTTACAGAAACACACAGTCACTGGATGATGTCATCAGTGATGTCATCAGTGATGTCACTGACCACGTCATGAGTGATGTAATATGTGATGTCATCAGCAGTGCATTGCGGGGGCACGAGTTATATTTAGCTCAACTAACTATAACGGCCGAATTTCTCTGGTTTTATACGAGTGAAATGTCCAACTAACTATAACGTCCCTGAAACCTGTGGTATTTTCAGTGAATTTCAATGGTTTTTTAAATGCTAATTTCTAACTATAACGTCCCTGAAACCTATGGTTTTTTCAGAGAATATATATATATATTTTAGGCACAGCTGCTAGGGTATTCCCGCCGCTGCTCCTGACCAGAGGGCGCGTCGTTGATTGGGACCTCCCAAGCATGGTCCTTTCCATATTAGTCAGCAACCTCGTACAACCAAGGATGACGACGCCGTGTGAAGAGCCAAAATTCTTTATTCGTCAGCCACTATCGGACGCGTTTCGCCTGACCAGCAGGCTTGCTCACCAACGATTCAATAAAGTTTTACAATCTCTTTTAACACATTTTTTTGTTCTGTGACACGTGATAACTACAATGTGAGGGTCATGGAAGACAGACTCGTAGTTTGAACAGACATAATTCATCTATGTTCCAAAGTTGTATAAAATAGTTCTCTGAATTCGTTTAAATTCATTTAAGTGTGCAAAGTTAGCTTGTTATACACAACTGACATATTTATCAATTGTGCTTTGAACTCATGCCAAATGTCATCACAGTAACAAATTAAGTGCTTTCCGTATTGCATTCGGATGTCATGACTTGGTAACAATCTGTTCAGTCTAACCTCATAGTTCTGCCCAAGTGGGCCAAAAATTTGCATTTTTAATTAATTGATAATATTACATTTATGAAAATTCATTCGACTGTAGTCAGATCATTGTTTTCCGTTACCAAAACCATACTTCATGCTGCTCATTCTCACACGCGATAGTAGCCCAAATGGGTTTATCGACAAACCAAATACAACATTGTATTCACAGACTACAGCCCAAGTGGGCATTGTTATGAACGTATTTGCTGTCCTCCATTAAAAGTGCAAAGTGAAAAATGTGAAATGTGCATAAATTTGTTAAAAACGAGATTTAGGAGGAAGGCGGTTTTTATTCTTATAGCTGTGTATGGAAATCCTCTTCCATATTAAGCCCTTGCGGGGTCTTTGTGTCAAGTTCTATGATGTAGCATGACTCTAACTTCCTCAATTTTTCTCCCGATTCCCTCCTCTTGCATTTTGGGGGATTGCATCAATCACAAAGTATGTTAAGCCTTTCTCACATTTATTGTGGGATTTTTCAAAGTGGCTGGCCACTGGATACGACCTGTCGCCATTTTTGATCGCCCTAAGGTGCTGTAAGATTCGTTTGTGTACAGGAAGAATTGTGCTGCCCACGTACCTCAGGCCACATGGGCACTGAAGTACGTAGACAGCAAACTCTGTCTTACATGTATATTCACCGTTTATTTTCTTTGGCTTTTTCGAAAGTCCTGCGGTGTAGGCTGAAGTATTCTTACCATACAGGCACGCTTTGCACTTAGTGCATTTAAGGAAACCTTTCTTTCTAATAAGCCAGGTTACATTAGTGCTCCCTGTTTTAGATCTTGTCACCATGCTCCTCACGAGCGATTGTTTGAGTGATTTGGCCCGTCTGAATGTTACTTGTGGTCGACGTTGCACTAGTTTACCTAGTATAGGATCGTTCTTAATTATATGCCAGTGTTTGTTCAGAATATTCCTTATGCTATCTGCCTGCTTACTAAAAGTTGTAATCATTCTACATTGATTTGTGTTCTCAATCTTCAACTTTTCTTTAGTTTTGTTTTTATCAAAAAGAATTTCTTCCCTAGTTTTTCTATTTGCCTTGTACAGTGCTGCTGATATGCATTCATCTGAATACCCTCTAGATTTAAACCGGGTTTTCAAGCAATTGAGTTCTTTGCTAGTCTCCTCCTTAGTGCTACAGTTCCTTATAGTTCTCAAGCATTCCCCATAGGGGATGCTTTTTGATAAAATGTCTTGTGTGGAAACTTGTTGCATGAAGCAATGTGTTTGCCGCTGTCGGTTTCCTATACAGCTTGGTCTCAAGTTTGCCATCTTTTATATACACTGTAAGATCTAGGAAATTCACACTTGTTGCACAAAATGTGCTTGTGGATTTGAGATTTAGATCATTTACCTGCAATTTTTTAATGAACTCTTTTGCATCCTTTTCTGAGCCTCTCCAAACGACAAACAAGTCGTCGATGAAGTGGCTCCAGTGCATTATGTTGTTCTGCCAATCATCTTGGTATAGCGTCCGGATCACCTGCTCCTCCCACCAGCCCATATGCAAATTCCCATAGCTGGGGGCGAAGCAGGTGCCCATCGCCGCACCACATGTCTGGTGAAAAAATTCTCCATGATATAAGAAGTAGTTGTTGGTTAAACATATTCTTATCATTGCCAGAAGCATCTGCGTGTGTGACCAAAGTTTCAAAGGTCTACTTCCTAGGAAATGTTTGCTAGCATTTAGGCCATCTTCATGTTTGATGCTCGTATAAAGCGTTGTCACATCTATTGTTACCAGCAAGAAATCTGATTCCCATGGCAGGTCATAAATTCTCTTTAAAAAGTCCCCCGTATCCTGAACATAGGATGGTAAAGCCTTCACAAAGGTACTCAGAAAAGAATCCACGTATTTTGAGGTATTCTCCAGAGCGCTCCCCATAGCTGATATTATGGGGTGCCCCGGAGGATTTACAGGGTCTTTATAAATCTTGGGTATTAGATAAAAGACTGTTGTGACTGGATTGTCGATCCTTAAAAACATGAGTTCATCATGGTTGATTAAACCTTTCTCATACCATTTTTGAAATTCTTCATTGTATAAAAGGTGGTTTGTTAACATCGTATCTTCTGAAATCTTAACTTAGCTAGATCTATTATTAAGTTGTTTATAGGCTTCCTCTAAATACTTTCCCTTCCCCCATAAAACAACATTTCCACCTTTATCTGCATTGCGCACAATGCAGTCATCATTCAACGCCAATTTGTTCACCAGAGCATTGTACTCTTTTTGTTTGCTTGATATTACACAATATTTTTCACTAGTGTGCTTATATAGATATTTTAATTCATTCACCACTAGTTGATTGTAAACATCAACAGAGTCTCGCGCTCCCTGTGGTATGAACCGTGAACTCTGCCTGAAACTTGTCGGAGCATCACTCGCAATTTCTATGCCTTGTTCTTGTGCTAACAATATTGCGTGTTCACTGTTATTTGGTGCTTCACTTCCAGGATCTAACAAACTTTCATGCCAACTTGTCTCCTCCTCGAGTTGTTTTAAGTCCAGCATCAAGTTCATAACATTTACTCGTAAGTTTGCTTGCAGGTTACCGCATGCACTCGCTAAAGGTGTTTGCTTTTGCTTCGTACTGGCCGCAAAATGTTTTTTCAGTTTTAAAGTTCTGGTAAACTTAAAGATATCTACCCTTGTCTGTACGTAGTCTATCTGCTTCCGGACAGAACGACAGGCCCAATTGCAAAGTTCTTTTCTCTTTCTCTGTTAGTATGATATCTGTTAGATTGACAATTGAGGCTTCGCTGCCGGGACTTATTACTTGCTCTGCTTGTTCTTGGTTTTCTCTCCGGAGCCTGTATTGTTTTGTGCCTTTCCTCCTCTTTGACCTCTGCCTCTTCCTCTTTGAGGCTTTGGATTTGTAGTGCTCTTGGTCGGAGATTGAACCTCCTCTCCTGCCGTAAAAAATCCAATTAGTCTATTACTGAAGGCACAAGTCCTTCTGCCTGTCCACTGGGGCCTTCATCCATGTCCGTATCTATTTCAGAGCTTTGCACACTGCTCTGTTCTGACTGTGGATCTTGCATTACTCTTTTCGTAGATGTTAATTTTTGTCTACGCAGAGTATCGAATTTTTTGGCGAAGGTAAAAATCTGGCCCTTATCGTAGTCTATTTTATCGCGCAGGAATTTTTGCGCCTTCCTCTCCTTAATAGATTCCTCCAGCTTTCGCAGTCGTTCTTTCATATCAACTTGATATTTCATAATGATATCTTGGTCAGGTTCTTTCTCTAGCATTGTTACAATTTGTTCAATCTCCTCTAAAATCTTTACACGGTCTATATCTGCATATTTAATCAATATAGCCAGCATTCTCCGTGATGACTCATGATTGTTCTCAGCCCACTCGCGGAGCATGTTAGGATTGGGATCCTCATACGTTGGTGCCACTAAGATCCTTAAACCTCTCGGTACACGTTTCACTTCAAGGTACCGCTGCAGGGACTTAGATTCCCACCACTTGGATAGCTATGTTCGTTTCAGTTTCTCCAACCTTTTCAGGCGTGTTAACACATCTGATACTTTTGTATTACTTGCTGTCACAGCAGTTTTCTTAGTAGAAATGATGCAATCGTCGAAAATTGAGAGTGCCGCTTCCTCTCTTTCTCTTACTTCTGCGGCTGACATACTGCTATTAGCAAAAGAGATTTCAAGTAGCAAAATCTACAGCTCTTCAACCGTTGGTGTCCACGCTTAAAATTAATAGTGGATTAAATGCTTGTAGCACCAACTTTCCCTCTTCCCTCAGCCGCTGCCAGTCACAGGCTTACCTGAATGCTTCGACGATTTCCGCGGGTCCTCCGACTCACCGGATCTCACCGTGCAAATCAGGGCTGGCTTCGTTCGATTCACAGACGCGTTGCCGCTTTCCTTGTTAGGCAGTTGTGGGGGGGCGGCGGTTTGAACACTTTAGGCACAGCTGCTAGGGTATTCCCGCCGCTGCTCCTGACCAGAGGGCGTGTCGTCGATTGGGACCTCCCAAGCACGGTCTTTCCGTATTAGTCAGCAACCTTGTACAACCAAGGATGACGACGCCATGTGAAGAGCCAAAATGTTGTATTCGTCAGGCACTATCGGACGCGTTTCGCCTGACCAGCAGGCTTGCTCACCAACGATTCAATAAAGTTTTACAATCTCTTTTAACACATTTTTTGGTTCCGTGACACGTGATAACTACAATGTGAGGGTCATGGAAGACAGACTCATAGTTTGAACAGACATAATTCATCTATGTTCCAAAGTTGTATAAAATAGTTCTCTGAATTCGTTTAAATTCATTTATGTGTGCAAAGTTAGCTTGTTATACACAACTGACATATTTATCAATTGTGCTTTGAACTCATGCCAAATGTCATCACAGTAACAAATTAAGTGCTTTCCGTATTGCATTCGGATGTCATGACTTGGTAACAATCTGTTCAGTCTAACCTCATAGTTCTGCCCAAGTGGGCCAAAAATTCACATTTTTAATGAATTGACAACATTAAATTCATGAAAATTCATTAGACTGTAGTCAGATCATTGTTTTCCGTTACCAAAACCATACTTCATGCTGCTATAATATATATGCAGTACTAAAGTCAAAATGCATTTGTGAATAGTCCCCCATGATGTTACATGATACTACTGCAGAAAGCCCAGTCATATCAGTTGCGTATCTATCACTTAGGGTCTGATTACCTGTACGGCGGTCCACAGGACCGCGGTACTCGCGGTGGAGTGGTGGGAACCTTTTGAGTGCGGCGGCCCACCTCCACAAGACCACAGCAACCGCTAGGGATCCATGATCCCTGGCGGTGGCGCGGTGGTCAGAGGCTCCAATATGCTTGGCGGTGCAACTGCGGCACCGCCAAGCATATTTAGAGTTTCCTCACAGCCACAGTTTTCATGGTGGTAAGGCTGCCATGAAAACTGTGGCGGTGAGGAAACAAAGGGCCCCCTGTTGCCTCAGGGCCATGGGGTGCCTGCAAGGGGGCACATGTTGTGCCCCCCTGAGTGCATTCACCCCCTGTTCCAGCATGGCATGGACTTTACAGACCATGCCGCACGCTGGCGGTCCAATGGCGCTGCCTTTCTAAGGCTCTCCTATGAGCCTTTGAAAGGCAGCATGTGGGCCAGCCGCCACAGGACAGCCCACCCAGGTTTTCAACTATTAATCCGGCGGCCGGTTGGCAGTGTAGTTTGGCGGTGTGGGAGTGGGGCAGTGGCATGCCGCCCCGCTCCCACACCACCAAACTCATAATCAGGCCCTTAGAATGGTCTGAGAGGTATCCACTGATGAAATATAGCATACCTCCACTGTGTGCATACACTGTTGTTTTTACTATCTATCTTCAGAAAGTTTCAGCTGACTGTTGGAAGACAGGATGTGATAAAAAAAGGCTCACAGTATTTTGTGAATTGTTATACTGCCAATTACTTGGTATTATGGCGACAGTGATGTAGCTAGGCAGTCTCTTACAGCGCACACAACAACAGCAGATATGTCAGCAGCAAAAGTAGCTTCTCCATTCCTGGCAGAGACATCACAGCTCTGTTAGTGACATTCACCCGCCCCGTTGCCCCTTGTAAGTCTGTGCAGAGCTCTTCAAACAGTGCAAGCCATGCAGTTTGGCTTTGCCAGTGCTTGTTTGTCATTGTTGTACACATGATTAGAAATGAAAAGCATGAAAAAAGGACCATTTTATAGCAAACACAAAATTGGCAGATATATAAACTTTGAAATGCAAATATCTTTCCCTGTTTAAAATAGATGTTTGAAAGTGTTTAAGGTGATATAAGAATGTTTAACATTATATTCTTGCTATTGTAGGTCTGCTCTGTATGAAGAAAGAGTTACCACCATCCTGAAATGGCTAGACTTACCCAAAGCAGAGAGGTGACACCTAAAAACAAGCTGTGGGAATTTGGGAAATTGGAGACACTTCAACTGTACTGATTCTCATGTGTTTGTTCTCTTTTCTTGTTTGTATATTTAACACCAGGCCTGATTTTTATACTCTGTACATAGAGGAACCTGACTCTTCTGGGCACTCCTATGGACCTGTCAGCGGTGGAGTAAGTCATCTTGCTCTTCTTTTAGTGTTTTTTAAGCATGTGAGTAAGGTTTTAGCCTTTTCTCTGTAGGCTTTTGCATGATTGCCGTAGACAGTCCAATTAAAAATTATGGGCCACATGCATCAAGCTAAGGAATAGCGATTCCTTAATAGCGATTCTTAAGGAATCGCTATTAAGAAATCGCAATTCCTTATGCATGTAGGTTTCGCTAAAGTATTAGCGATTCCTACACATTCCTTAATTGCGAATCGCAAATTGCGATTCACAATTAAGGAGTGCCTTCCCATTCATTCCTAGGGGCCTAGAGGCCCATAGGAATGAATGGGACACCATTCGCAATTTGCGATTACCAAATAGGTAATCGCAAATTGCGCATGCAATTTCAATGGTGCAAGGGGGCCAAAAGGCCACCCTGATGCACCCCCAACAAAGTAAGTATGCACATGTGGTGCACACACATGCCCTAAGAGCATGTGTATGCACCACATTGCACTTTGAAAATGAATTTTTGTGCATTTTTCAGAGGAATTGTAAATTACCATCAACTTGAAGTTGATGGTAATTTGCGATTCCAAATTTCAAAAATGCAATTTGCAAATGCATAATGCATCGCAATTAGGGAATCGCAATTTGCGATTCCCTAACTGCAGTCGCAAAATAGGTAAGCGCAAAAATTTCGATTACCTGTTTTGCGAATGCCTTTGGGCTTGATGCATCGCAAATTGCATTTTACCGGTCGCAAACGGGCAGATTCTGCGAATCGGCCTGTTTGCGACCGGTAAAATGCTTGATGCATGTGCCCCAAGGTCTTCAACATGCTTTAAATCACAGCATTTCTTCTAGTTACTTTCAGGATGGACTGTCACTGCTTAAACAGTAGTGGCTGGTGAGCTTGGAAAGTTGTGAGTAGTAACCACGTTCCTTGATTTGGATAGGACAAGGGATCCCGTCCTACCTCCTTTACGGTGGTTTGGGGAGCTTCTTCCCCAACGTTGTAGGCCACAATATTGAGATTTAAATACTGTGGTACCAAATATCGTAGTACAAAGATTGGCGAGCAAAATATGGACACCGACGCCGCAGATTCAGTTTCAAGTGAGTTGTTTATTTATTTATCATGCTGTTACGCGTTTTGACTGGATTTATTACTCTTAACACCACAGCTGCCTACCTTGAAGGTATTTTGTATTATGTCGTTAAGGTACATATACGTGACTTTAAGTACAGTAATCCTAAATTTAACTACATATGCATACCTTGTTGATATTTTAGGCCTGAATATTTTTGCTGTGATATTTTGGTAGTACAATATTTAAAACCCAATACTCTTGTACCATAAAAATCCAGGCCAAATGTGTTTTTTACAACAGAAAGTTTAGCTAAATTTGGTAGGTATCCAAAGATTCTCAAGCCAATGAACCTTAGAGAAAATAGTCTCAAAACTGTGGATTGTCCAGCATAACGTACAGCAATTAGAAAAATTGCGTTATGCAAGGCCAAAGTTCCTGTCGTTTTTCTGAATATATATAGCATTTTTCTTCACTTAATTTTCCATTTACTCATTTCCAAGTAGATTCACAGTCATGTGTTTTGGGTGAATCTTTATTTGGAAGGAATAGAGTGAAAAACTCAAAGGCTACGTAAACCGCCCAGTCAAAAGTCATTGGCAGCTGAGCTAAACTAATCTTTCAGGCTCAGACAGCAATGCTGCAATACAGTTAGCTATAATTATATATGACAGATTACAACTATTTTACATGCTCAGGGCTCTGATAGGAGTAGTTATAATTTCATAAAACCTTTTACCCATATGATAAAAATCCCTGATATTTGATGATGATAAATGGGCATGAATGGGAGACTCTTTTCATGGATGACAATAATACACGTGTGCTTGGTGAAAATGACACTCAAAAGTGTGGGGAGAAAAAATGTATTTATTAAAATGAAAACCTATTATTTCAGGACTAAACGTTTACTGTTTTGTCACAGATATGTAATCTTCTGTTGCGGGCAATTGAAGTATTTTCTCCAAAATGAAAATGTTATATTTCATGGAGAAAGGTCTGCAGTTTCACACAGTGGCGCGCTGAATTTTGACACAAAACTGTTACATTTCTATAATATTCATAAAGCTGATATTTGAGCAATAATTCCTCCTGGGTGCGGAAGACATGGTCTTGAGTTTTGTGTCTTTGCCAGGAGAGGCTTGTGTCAGGGAAAAGACGTGGGGGGTATTGGGGGTGGATGGGGGCGGCAGAGAAAAATAAAAAAAGAACTTACCTGTCGCCCTCCAGCGCCTTGCTCTTCTGGCTCCACTGCAGGCAGGCACAGGCTCCCAGACTGCCGTGTTGCCAATCCTGAAGCTGCTCTCATGCATGAGAGCAGCTTCAAGATTGGCCTGAGCGCCGCAAATTTGTGCTCCCAGACAGAAAAGGAGCCTGTGCCTGCTCTCTTCAACCCGCCAACACAGCTCAGGTTGGAGAGAGCTTCAGTGCACATGACGGTTTGGCCGGCCGTTTCAGGCCGGCCAAACCGTCATGCGCACTGAAGGCAGTGCCCACCACTCCCTCTTCAGTACTTTTACCCCCTGGGCCTGCTCCCATGACTTGGCACACAGAACAAAAATGAACAATAATAAAACGGGTTTCAAACCTGTTTTATTATCATTTTATTTTTCATGTTTTTGAAGGTGCTGGTGGGGGGGGCGACGCTCCACCGCCATAGCGGAGGAGCCACCGCAGGCTTTGCACAAGATGGCAATATCTATCAGGTTTCTGATTTCCTGACTTGTATTGCTATTGCTCGGAAGGATTAGCCCATTATAATGCCAGGAAGTGCAGAATATCATTAAGAATGGCAACACATGATTCCTGGGTACATGCGTGACCGGGATGGAAGCAGCGGTATAGGCTTCCCTCGTCAGCCATGAATGGCAAGCTTTACGGACAATCAAAGGTCGCTTAGCTGAGGTGTTCTGTTGTGGTCTGCTAGCGAATTGTGCTTTGCCTCTCCTCTCACCTTGCAAACTAGCTGTTGTGCTGTTTTTGTTGAGGAGATCTCCATACCTGCGACGTGCCGTTCTCTGTCTCAGACATTCAGTCAGAGAGGCAGCTTCAGTTTCAGGAATGGGCGCAACTGTGACTAGGCCGACCATCTTCTGTCTTCAAAGGAAACTAGCACAAAGGTTGGGCAAAGCAGGGTATTTTTGTGTGGAAACTCCTGAATATTTGCAGGGGTTGGAATTACAAGTCAAAAGGTATTTAATGCATTTTTTTTAATTATCGGATGTGCTAAATAACTCAAGGCTCGTTAAATTTTAACAGGTCAAACCTGCCGAAATTTAACCGGGGAAAGGAACACAGGGCCTCATTTATGAGACTCCTTGCGCCTCCGGGACGTCACTTTTTGTGACGTTCCGTGGCGCAGCGTGATATCTATCAGGTAGCACTAAGCCACTTTTTTTGGCTTAATGCTGCCTGATAAATATCAGTCCCTTTAACGCAGTGTTCTGCGTTAAAGGGGCGTGCAATGGGTGTTGCTGGGGTTGTTCCCAGCAACATCCATGGCCTTTTGACACTGCCCCAGATTTACGAGAAATCGTAAATCTGAGGCAGCGCCAAAAGCTTACGCCTCCCCAGGGGAGGCGTAAGGGAGGCACAAAAAGGAGAAATATCTCTTTCTCCTCGTTTTTAGGTCGAGGCTCGAGTAGCGCGCAAGCGCTGCTCTGGCGAGACTTTAAGTAAGGGGTTTCAAAAAGCTGACCACACGCTCGTGCGTCATGGCCTTTTTCCTGCGGTTACGCGCGCAGGGCCGACATCTGTTTCCAATTATCGTAATTGGAAACAGATGTCTGCCCTGCGCGTAATCGCAGGCAAAAGGCCATGACGCACGAGTGTCTGGTCAGCTCTGCAGGCTGCCGCGCTCGCTCGCCCCCGCTCCTCTTTTGTTTTCTTTGAGTTCTGAGACTTGTAAGGCTACTCTATAATGTAATGCAGAAGACAACTCCCAGAATTCCGGCCTCAGAGCAACATCCACTAACCCTAGGCAGCTCACTTAAAACGTCTTTCCTAAAATATGTGTAATTTATTCTGGTGCTTGTATAGCGCGGTCTAATGCCCCGTGGCCAGGTTTGCGCTCTATAAAAATGCAGAAAAATACAACCGAAGCCTTCTCTTAACAGCTGGCGGACTAGTAAATATTGCGAGATCTTGCGCATAGTTAGGTAAAATGAAACAAGGGGTGTGTGTGTGTGACGTCCTCCAGTGGGCGGGGCGATAAAAGAGGAAGCCGCAAGGTGTTTGCTGCCCTCCGGTGGACAACTCATAGAGATGCATGCCTCCGCTGAAGCAGAATCGCTAGTGAACGAAGCACATGGAACGGCTCGCTCGCCCGCCCCCCTTCTCTAAGGAAGAAAGCGATCCCCATTTCCAATAAGACTGTTCATTAATGTACAGGAAACTCCCTGCTGCCTCTGGGGCCATTATTGCTAATATTAACCAAATGGACAGAAACAACAGGGTTAATTGGGAATTTAGGAGATTGGTGATCGCTCTCGCTTTTCAGTGGCTGCTATATTGAGCTAAAAGCATCCCGTCATTTCCCCCAATTAGGAACACAAAGAGTAACCGCTGTTTATGGTTGCTTCATGTGACTGAGACTTTCTGGTGACATGACAGTAAACAACCGATTCTGGTGGCAGAGGAACAGAAAAATACAAAATAGATTTTTAATGACATGATTAACAACATACGCTAACCATTATGTTTGTAGAGCAATAGTTGCCCCCTCAGGGTTCGTGTGGTGCTAAATGACTGCAGCGCAATATCTGCGGGTGTGATATAATTTACATATCAATGCATGTCTCGTTGGGAATACTTAAGTCACACAAACTACAAGTCCCAGAATGCTTTGAAGTGTTAAACGAAAGTCGAGGGCTGGAATGAGGTCACGTAATCGTCTAGTAACCGCATGCAGGGTGCATTCACACACCAACCTCGGAAAAATAGCCATGACCTGACATATTATATCTGTGTTGGCGAAGTAACTGCATAACATAAAGCCAACAGAGGCGCATTTTGACTTTTTAGTGTACGCATCTCTGCAGCCATCGTGATCATAATAATGCTTGTCATGGATAAAGCGTAACGCACTGAATTGTTTCTGGGCAATGAAGGATGAAAGGCTAAACTGGTGCTGCAGGGTTCGCACCTTGTAGGATGCACAAATCAGATTGCAGCACGGGCTTAGCCCACGGAGCTATATTACTTAGTAAAACGACTAATACTCAACACGCTGGCAGTAATAGACACCAAGACAGGTAGAGAGGAATAGGTCATACACAGAGAATGACCATCAGATAGATAAGTGTCATTCGACAGATAGATATATGCAGAAAGCTATGTATACAACTGCAGGTAGAGCGGCAGACACAAAGGCAAGCACACAAAGACGTAGATCTGTCGATGGGCCAGTAACCCTCACCTGTGCGTAGACAGGTTTGATGTTGTGTTACCCATTCCAAACATCCCAAAACGCCAGGTTATGTTTTTATTGGACTGACTAAGGTGTGTATTGGAAGGCGGTGCATTATGATGGTTGGGGGGGATCGCGCCTCCTGCCACGCCCCTTCTCACTATTTTGACCTCGTGCTGACTTACATCACTCAGCCAAAGGAACATGGAGCATAGGAGAAACGTGGCATAGACACTATGCAATCCTTCTGGACTTTTACATTTTAGCAGCTACGATCAGGTACTTTGTATATTTAAAACTTGAGTTGAACTATGTTTGTTTCTTTAAAAGTTTGTTTGCCATAAATTGGTGTTGGGGTCTTGCTCGTATCTCATGTGGAAATGCTGAATGAAACAGGCTCTAATGTCTCAGCAGCCCACAGTCGCCTTTGGGGCCTTATACGTTTTTAGCCATGCAACAGTTGATGTTATTGCACCAAGGATATTGTGCTGCATAACTAAATACTTATAAGGTCACAAAAGCGAGACCTATTGGCTATGCCAATGCTTGTTCCTTTTTCTATGTGTGCTGCATTCTGCAGCACACATAGAAAGACGAAGAAGCCTCTTGTGATTATTTTTGTACAGAAAGGTTTCCCTTCCTGTACAAAAATAATCATCCCCTCAACGCAGGCCCCCTTGCACAATGGTGCAAAAGTGCCTGCGTTGGCGCACGGCAGCCCATTGTGCGCCGGCGCAAGGGAAAAGGACAGGAATGCGCCGTATCTTATAGATACGGTGCATTCCTGCCCTTTTCTTTTGCCGTAGGGCAGCGCAGCAGGAAGGCCGGCTGCGCTGCCCTACGGCAAAACATCATAAATGAGGCCCACAGTATTTACCGTATCAGGCGGATTTTAGTGCTTAATGTTATTCCCCTTAAACTCGCAATTAGTGCTATTTATCGCACCTCATAGATAACGTACCACGTGGTATCAGTATTTATCAGGTGCAATAAATAGCACTTATACTCGTAATCATTGCCTAAATCTCTTGTCTGGATGTTCTGTTATTTTTATAACCACAATTTACTATTGGCAAACCTTTTGCTGTTACCTGCTTCATTTGCACTTGCAACTTTTCTCTGCCACTATTTACTCACCTCTACATTGCAGGATATTTTATTTATGGCAGATTTAAATATATCATAGGATAGCAAATCAACAAACAGTTCCTCGAACAAAAGGAAAAAAGTGCTCGCACCTCCACCAATTAAATCTAAGATAATTGAAACACCAGAATTTTTATTAATCAAGATTTTAGAAGAAATTCAGATGATAGATAACAATATTGATACCGTAACCTAGATATTAAACATTTAGAAAGCAATATTGCTGTGCTTTCTATGAAATTCTCTGACAATGAGATTTAAATCAGAGCTGACCAAATTCAAGTTGGCCAATTGTCTCCTATGGTTTAGAAATTTCCTCCTATCGTCAAACAACTTCTTGAATTGGAAAGTCGCACTAGGCAATACAGCCTTCAGATTTTCAACGTCACTGAGTCTATTCAAGGCAAAAATTGTTGTGCATATATTGAAACTCCTATACCCAAACTGCTGAGCATTACATTTCCAGAGAGGTTTGAAGTAGATAAAGCACATCGCAGTCCATCACATCTAAAAATAAACCAGTCTGAGCCACCACAAATTATTTTCAAAGTGCTATGTCGCCATCATCTTGTTATCTTCATTCATCAAAACTTTGCAAAAGAGACAGTTGTCATCTGTACATAGTTTCCCTCTCTTGGACCTTGACTCAAAGCCAAAAATGTAAATATGGCTTAATTTGACCCGCTAATGAGAATATGGAAGGATGGTGCATCATAATCTTGCAACAATCCAACAGACTTAAATAAGTACCTTTTTAACATCATCTTACTAATATGGAGGAGCAGGAATTGTGATCTTTAGTCTTCCAATTTATTTTGCTAAGCCCTTTTTGGAGGTTTGCTTAGAGTGTTGTATCACTTATCCATCTTGTGCTTGCCCCGTGGGGTTTCAGTGCACTTGAATGTTCACTTTTCAATGTTTGTATGTTATTTGCTATATGTCTTGTTTGTTCCTTATAAACTCTAAGCTACCTTACTCTCTACTTCTATCAATACCTCTAACCATTTTCTATCTTATAGTTTTCTCTCTCTCTCTCTCTCCTTCTGTTTACTATCTTTATGCCTCTAGATTCACAACTTAAAGAGATATCATTAAAGGCCTGATGTAGATATCGGCGGATAGGAATTTATTAGATGCTATGCTTTTGAGAATGCACACACATAGCCTTTCCCACTAAACCAGTTAAGGCTTAGGATATCAAGGTGCAATTTTATAGGTTTTCAAATTTTCCTCATGTCGTAGGCTGTGTGGATGGCACACACACACATATTGATGTGTTCATCCTCATGAATCTGGTACATAACAAGAGACAGAAAGAGTCAGCAGTCCCTCAACCTGCAAGCTATCTGCAGTGGTAAGTGCTTTATCACCGACACTGTGGCATGTCATCCAGGTAGTACGTATAAATCATACGTGTTTCGACCCTCTGCCCTATATAACTGACTTGCAAAAAGAGGAATAATAGGTGGCTAGTTGTTAGGTGATTAGATAAGCCACCACTACCTAGCACCATTAGAACCCCTTTTGTCCCTGTTTTGGGTAGTAGTGAATATGACAAACAACATTGAATGGAGTAAAGGAGTAAGAATACAGCGGTGAAGTGAAAATTTGGAATACTAAAAGGCAGATACTACTGCCTGCACAGAAGTGTTGGGCACTAGAGTATGACCCCGAGACATGATGCAAAAGTATTGCCACGTGCTGTATTGCATAACATTGCAACCAAGAAGGCTCTGGCACCTGTCATCTTTGTAGGTACCTAGAAGATGAAGTATCTAATGATGAAGAACCCCCCATCCCACCTCTCGATGCACAGGAAGCAATGAGAGTCGCAGAATGAAGGGTATCTGAGGTAAGGAACACACATAATGGGAACATAAATGCACATGCAAAACGTACTCTAAAGCCAACAACTTATTCCTGTTCATTCCCAGCTCCAAAGCAGAGATCACTTTTGAACTGTATCAATTATGACATTGACTAAAAGTACTCCCAACATGAACAATATATAAGCATTACATGAAACCAATAACAGAATTGTCCTAAGTCCAAGCATTGATCTACCTCATCCTACCACTACTAATACTAGGCCTCTGACTTGGGTAGCCCTGTAGCAGTGCTTGCAACTTACCCATCCTGACTGCTAAGTAGCCGATCTGTTGCACATGTGACCTGCACATGGTCCCTCAACACACCTCCACTATATATGCCACAAACTCTACCTTTAGGTTTAGGAAGAGTCTGCACAGGTTTGAGACGCACCAAAACTGTGGTGACTACCTGACATAGGTGAAGCCTGTGTGTGGCTGAGTCATCCTGCACAGCCCTACACATTGTAGTGACTACTTGACACATCTCAGTCACTCTGGTGGTCAGGGTGTTAAAACCATTGATCACATTGTGGTTGACATCACCTACCCTCTTACCCAACATCTGCATTTTTCTCAGTTAGCTTTGCTGCACTCATAGCATGGCTTTCTCCAGCATCCAAATTCCTTCGTTGAATGAGTATCACTAGCATTATTAGCTGACAGTGCTTTCTGTTGCCTCTTGCTGGCCCAACTGACCTGCTTAATGGCTGATTTCTTAGTTTTGGCAACGCTTGTTTTTATTTTGTTGGCTAATAAAGTACAAAGAAGGACACACTTACTGAACAAGATAGCAGTGCAGATATAAATGGAATAAAAAGGAAGATGATTGGCATTTGCCAGGTTTCTGTCAGCAAGTGCAAAAAACGCGTTCATAAAAGAAGAAACTGTATCCAACACTGCTGGGATCTACTGCATATATACCAGTCATGGATAAATAATGGAAACATACATAGAACAACGACACAACAAAATATGAGGGGGAACGGGGAGTGTGGGGTGTAGGACAAGAAAGGGGACAGCTCTAGGGTGTATACGCAGCTTCATAAAAGTGACAATTGAAATCTCATAGGGGTTTTTCAGAATGAGCCGTCAGTTGGACAAGCTGTCTGTGGGGCACGTCATGATCCTCAAGATAAAGTGAGAAGGGATGGGCTCAGGGCGGAGTGGTAGCTTCCTGTGTGAGGAATGATCTGTATACAGCCTCGAAGTCCTGCATTTCGTCGATAAGTTTATAGGTTGTCTGCTTGTGACTAGCCACTCTGTGAGCTCAACCAACCTTTCAGTACTCGTTGGAGTACAGGGTCGTTGCCAATGACAGAGGATGTACAATTTGGTGCGAACCATCGGTGTTCGTGACTCGTGAGCTCAGGAAAGTCGGATATGTAATGAAGTAGGTCGAGCTAGGGAGTTGAGGGGCTCAGGAATGAACTATGCTGGCGGAACTGTCACCAGATATTAATCCACCAGTTGACTAGGGCTGCACAAGCCCATAAAATATGTAAAGATTGCAATGATGAGTGGCACACCAGTAATAGTCATGAGATAGGAGTTTGGCACTTTTGAGTTTCCAAGGAGACCAGTACCAGTCATTGGGAATTTTTAAGTATAAGAACTTTACCTGGACTCCATGACAATCCAATCCTGATCCTGAAGCACATTTTCCCAGTCGTCCGGCGAGTATTCCTTACCTAGGAGTGTCTGCCATATAAGTCTGGTCATGTTCAAAGAAGGAATTGAATGTATTGTTTTAATGAAGACCCCATTCAAGTGGGAAACCATTCCCCAGTGCATTTAAGTATTGAAGGATGGGTGAAATGGGTAACTCCACTGGGGTACTCCACATGCAGCATGTAGGCAGCGGGCTACTTGGCGGTACCACCAGTGATGAGTACTCCGAAGACCAAATTCCACGGGAGTGCCGGAAACATCTTAAGTAGCCTACCATCATGCTTTTGATCCGCAGTGGAGAGGTGTGGTGCAGCGGCCAGGGCAGTTGACTTCGGAGCACAGGGTTCACGGTTCGATCCCTGGCTCCGGCGGCAGCTCAGCTCAGCACCATGTGACTCTGGGCAATAGCTCACTTAATTTCCACGACGGCCCCCAGCGCCTTGAGACCCGTAAGGGTGAGTAGCTGCGCTATATAAAAACGGACTTACTTTTTTTTTTTACATATGAGACCTCTCTTTTTCCGGGGTGCCCAGTAAAACAACAACCCTCCTATACTAGGGCTGCATTATGCCACATTGAAGCTTTGTAATGCAGCAATGATAAAATGAGCGTATGAGTCTCTCTCCAAGCCACTGCCATTAGGATCAGGTTTGAGGCAACTACAAGGTTGGAAATGGTAAGGTGCGGAGGACTAAACTGATCTAGGAGTTAAGAAGACAACATTCCAACTGCATCCACAATGGGGACCTCCATCTAGGACTCATATATGCGGCCAGGTGGGACAAATAAAAGGCCAAACTATAGGATGTCATGTGGGGGAGTCGTAAGCTACAGACATACTATCTGCCCATAATCAGGATGCTCAAATCCTGTGCTTATACCCTCTGCAAATTTAGGACCCAAAATCTGCCTCTATACTTGCCAAGAACTTGTGGGGAACCCCTAATGACTGCTTTCATTTGGGTTGGTGCGAGGGCTGGTTCTGAGGACTGAGTAGGGGAGTAGGTGACGTGACTTGTGCTGCTGAAAAAGTTTGCGGGGTGTTGATTCTGGGGCTGGTTTCTGGACTGGTACAGACGGCATCGGTATGGATCTAGACATTTCTGCAGTCTCAGTTGCCCCAGCTATTTGACTGTCCTTCAGATCAGTCTGCATGACAACAGCTTTATCATGGGATGGGATGCTTTATTGATATACAAGGAGGGAGATCATGGGCATGTCAAGCCACTGCAATTTACATTCCATGTATCTACTTTGCATGTGTCCAGAGGGGCAGATAGCTGCCCCTCAAGAGTGTATTTGTTTTCATTCAATTCATACTTGTATGGACACATGTACAATAAGGTTTTGGATCATGGGTGGATACTTTGTTATATAACTACTTCACGTAGGCTGTGGTACATAGTCTTGGACCACAGGTCTAGTGGTGCAATACGTGTGTGTCATGAGTACAGGCATGGAGTTGTCAATGTATAGCTATTGTACAGGCTTGATGTGTGCAAACCCAAGATTCCAAGATTTATTTATTATGATTTGGAACTCAAAGAGGTCCACATAAAATACAATAAAAACAAATTTAAAAAAGCGATGCATACACTATACAGTACACAGAGCTCTAAGTACAACGTCTCCTTCATGTGTGGCATTTGCAACTCTTCTTTATACATTGTAGGTGATCTTATCTTGCACAGTGGGATCAGGTGCAGGCATTTGGATAGTGCCTACTCCTGCAACTACCTGTGGCTGAAATGTGCTCTGTAAGATTTCCTCCATGTTATGGTGATAGCTGTGTACTTGGTCTTTCAATGGCTTCTTGTCTTTTTGAGACTAGTCTCTCATGTTTGTCTGACTGCACTCCATGGCATCTTTAACAATTTACAATATAGCATGCAAAAAGTATTGATACCTTGCTGAATGTATGCCCTGTTTTTTCAGTTGCTTTCCCAAGCAGCTTGCTATTTCCAGACACACATGCATCACTAGTATTTCTAGAATGTCACTGAATGTCCTCTTTTTGCCTACCTCATTGTTGCAATGTGCCTCTGGGCTTTCTATGGTGTGCAGGGTTTTCTGGTGCTATCCTCCCCTTTGCTCTCCTGGACTGCTGATTGTTGTTGCTGGAGAACTTCCAGGTTATGTGAACTCTTGCACCTTGCTCTGGATTGCCATGTGTGATTTCATATTTTTAAATAACAACTCATACCAATTCGCTACGTGCGAGTCAGTAGGATTTGCATAGTGGGGATCACAATTTTTGACATTTGTACTTTTGACCCTGTGTTTCAGTTTGGACCTCCTCCCAGTCCCCCTCGAGCACTTTCTTGACGGTTACCCTTCTCATATCCAGCCAATGACGTAAAGGACTTTAGAGTCGGGAAAAGGCTCTCAGGTTACCAGACAATTATTCTGTTTATCAAAGTGCTTTGTTTCACCTGCGAGGGTATCCAGGCGCTGAGAGCCATGCTGCTCAGGTAGAATCAGTTGAACAGCCAGGTCTTGAGTCCCTTCCTGAATTCCTGAAGAGAGGGTGAGGTCCGGAGGTGGAGGGGGAGGCTGTTCCAGGACTTTGGAATTTAAAGGCATGCCTCTTCCACCACCCCACACTTGCTCTTTACCTTGCTCTTCCAGGTTCTTTGTCACTCTTGCTTTCCCACATTGTCACTGTTGGGTCCTCCTTTTACTTCGTTTTCTACTTTCCCTATCTTGCTGGGTTCCCATCACCTGCTTGCACCAGCACAAATTAAGCACAGCTCTTATGTAATCCACATTACAGTTGCTTTATTTTCTTTGTTTACTGCACAGAAGACCATTCCTGAAAATGTTAACTGATTTTCTAGTGAAAACAGCATACTCTCATCTGTCACATTTGTAAATTGGTTTGGGTAGCAAAATCCACTTGTTTTCAGCAGTACCCTTTTACCTTTGGTCAATATTTTCTGATATAACGATCGTCTGGTTTACCTGATTATTATGTAGGCATGACGTGTATATTTTTGCCTCTATTTTTACAGACTTTGCATCAGGTTTCAGTTACTTTTTCCAGCATCCCGGTCCCGGTGGCCGCCCCTCCAGTAACCACATCTCTGCTTTCTCCCCAATTGGGGGAGAAAGAGACGTCCCATACTAATGACCCAACAGGCTCCTTAGACTTAGTTACGGAGATCTCTTCGTGCTCTTTCCGCTTTCGAACCGTTGATGGGCCGCTTGTGGAATTGCCACCCACGCCCCCCTCTTCCACATGTAGGCTGCTTGTATCACTCTCGCCACCGTGACTAAGTTCTTCTTCTAAATTAACAATCAACAAAAGAGTGATTCCCAACTGCGAGCGTTGGCATAAGGAGTCACGTCTGTGTTTAAGAAGATCCCTCACTCACCAACCTAGTTGGTGACATGCTTCATCATAGGGATCCCACCCGAGGGGCCGAATGCCACTCGGGTGGGCTACGAAGCCTGATTACAGCGGAGCAGGTTTTTGCGTGAAGTGTGGTCAGTGAAAGTGGAAGATTAAAATTGTCTTTACTTATCCCAATTAAATTTTATTGGTGGAGAAGTAAGGCAAGGCTAAAAAATAGTGAAGATGGATGTGGGGACTGGTTGTAAATGGCCAGTCACATCCTAATGTGAAAGTGCAAATAACGGTCTACATGTTTCAGCCTCCATTAGCGAGTATTGAGGCTTTCTTCAGGACCAGAGAGTCACGGGGGTATGCACATGCTAAGGCGAACCATCACCTGTGACACTAAAACACCGCCAAAAACTTACGGTTATTGTAGGCCTTCAGCAAATTTTGAGATGCCAGACAATTCTGTAAGACAAAACACAAATAAAGACAAACATGCCACAATGAAAGTTTTGCCCAGATGCGCGATCAAATGGTGTGGGTGTCAACGCTCATGCTGCCATGCGTGCTCATCAAGATGTGTCCATACGTTTTAGCTCTTAAACCTATGGTGACAGTGGTAAAGTGCGTGTGTTTTAGCACTTAATCACACAATGGTGTAACAGGTGGACTAAGTATTGTCCTTGTGATTGGTCACAATATGCCGGGTCAAAGTGCCACTATGCACTAATACCTGCATATCAATTCCGTATGTCAGGTATGTGGAATAGATAATCGTTATACCTTAAGGACTAAAAAAGAGGTGAACATGACTATTAAAAGAGCAATGCGATAAATGCAAGGCTCGGGTTTTGAGGAAGGATATTGAGGCTTACATGAGGTGTAGAGAAATCTTACACCATGGATCCTAGCGGGGGGCGGTGGCTTATAGTCACACACTAGGAGAGGGGTACAATAATTACCATCGCATCCAGAAAAAGCTTCATTACCTTGGTTTTGCCGAGATTCGTACTTACTACGCCAAAGCCAGACGCCCGTATGGCACCTGGTTAATCCCGTGTTCCAGGACCCCGAGGATGGAGGCGTCCAGGGCGGGCGAGTTTAAGTACTGAATTTGCAGCAACAGGAGGCTGCCGGATCATTCCGCCGTTCCTTCCTGCCGCGGGGCAATGACGTCATCGCGTACGCGCGTGTACGTCTGATTGGTCAATGGGCAATTGCTAGAGCCATGACTGGAACGCTAACCTTCATTGTTAAAGTTGTGTCTTTCAACAATAACTTTACGCGCGAGTGTTGGATGAGTTACATGAAGTGTATCCACAGGTATAAATTTATTCATGACCGATTCACAATGTTTCTAGGAGGAGGGGGTACAATTATGTTAGTGTCATGTTTTTCAACAATAACTTTACGCGCGAGTGTCGGGTGAAATAAGCCAGATGTGACCACAGGCATAAATATGCTGTCGACCGGTTCGCAATGTGTCTAAATGAAGGGGGCACAGTTATGGGAAGCTCTTGTTCAGATAAAGACAACGATGTTGCAAAGCGTACTGATAGGCACACATGAGTTCATGGTAGGGTCCCCTAGGAATGTGCGAGTTGTAGCCACACATATTTTCATGTCATAATATACCTGTAGGATTAGTGCTGATTAAGGGGCTGACTATGGTGTAATGTCGCTCCAGGTAATGTAGCCCTGTTCTTAATCATGTGATGTCAACCTTTTTATTGAACAGGTAAATCGAGTTGTTAGGGCTGCTCATAAAGAGTATTGTCCATATTGTACGTGTGTGGGTCCCCAAACACAGTGACACTAAACCAGTGGAAAAAAGTGCTAGCTGAATAAGGTGTTAAAAAATTAAATGCAGGTTTTTGCGTGAAGTGTAGTCAGTGAAAGTGGAAAATTAAAATTGTCTTTACTTATCCCAATTAAATTTTATTGGTGGAGAAGTAAGGCAAGGCTATAAAATAGTGAAGGTGACTTTGGGGACTGGTTGTAAATGGCCAGCCACATCCTAATGTGAAAGTGCAAATAACGGTCTACATATTTCAGCCTCCATTAGCGAGTAGCAAGGCTTTCTTCAGGACCAGAGAGTCACGGGCGTATGCACACGCTAAGGAGCACCCTCACCTGTGACACTAAAACATCGCCAAAAACTTACGGTTATTGTAGGCCTTCAGCAAATTTTGAGAAGCCAGACAATTCTGTAAGACAAAACACAAATAAAGACAAAGATGCCACAATGAAAGTTTTGCCCAGATGCACGATCAAATGATGTGGGTGTCAACGCTCATGCTGCCATGCGTGCTCATCAAGATGTGTCCATAAGTTTTAGCTCTTAAACCTATGGTGACAGTGGTAAAGTGCGTGTGTTTTAGCACTTAATCACACGATGGTGTTACAGGTGGACTAAGTATTGTCCCTGTGATTGGTCACAATATGCCGGGTCAAAGTGCCACTATGCACTAATACCTGCATATCAAGGAGGGTGTGGGGTGAAGGGGGATCTGGGGTAGAGGCAGGAGGGGGGGGTTCGGGGAGGAAGGAGGGCCAAAAAATAATAAAAAAAGAAATATTGTGGAAGAAGGAGGAGCATCACATAATGATTGAGTATGGAGAGAGGATGGGAAATTTTGAGAATAGGTGCAGCATGGTGGACGAGAAGATTCAGATGGAGAAGGGACTTGTGAGAATCTGGCGGGACAGTTTCTGTTTTGGGAATGGGTAAGGTAAATATATGTACTATCAATGTGGGGGGTCTAAATGATAGGGCTAAACGTGCAAGGGCCTGATATAATTTGTCAGCAGGAAACACACATCACATGGGGAAAGCGGGATATTTTGATGATTAGCGGTTATACATTGGCTGCGTGCTCCATCCAAACTTCCAACATAAGGGGGGGTCGCTATTCATGTTAGAAATGGTATGGGGCCTGTTACTCCGGTATTGGAGGATAAATGGGGCAGATGGGCGATTGTGTTACTACCGATGGGATTGACAATTTGTACTATCTATGGATCGAACCAGGATGACCCAAAAATCTTTAATGGCCTAGAAGTTGAGCTGGCATCCTAGCAAGAACCATTAGTTATCTGTGGGGATTTGAACATTAATCTGGATGTGCGCTGGGACTTTAGATCAAAATATAATGGGAGGAAGGCATTGGTATATAAAGCTCTGCTTGCACTAAAAACAGGCTATGATTTAGTGGATGTGTGGGATGAGAAGTGCCCCTCAGATCCGGGCTATACGTATTTTTCATATCCCCACAGTAAATATGTTAGGCTAGACTATTTTTTTGTATCGTCATCTATGGGTAATGATGTAGAAATTAAGAAGTTACCTAAACTACTATCTGACCATAACCCATTAATTTTGGAGTGTGCAATATAGTCGGGTGTACGAGTTCAGTCCAAGTGGACATTTGATAAAAAAGTTTTTATAATGCCTCCTTTATACAACACATTACGCAATGGATTGTACAATACTTTGATGTCAACAGCTATAGCACCTCTTGAGGTATGGTCTGGGACAGTTTTAAGGCTGGTCTGCGGGGGGAAGTTATTAATTTTGTTGGGAAGAATAGGCGATTGGAAAAGGAGCAAATAGAGGGTCTGATTGGTAGACTAACAGTTTTAGAAAAGGACCATACTTTAGCGATTAGCCAAAAGCAACAGGCGACAGTACTATCCTTGCAGCAAGAAATTGCAATGACTAAAGCTGAAATCAGTAGCTATTATAACAGGAGGTGTGCAGCAGCGTATCAGGCAAATGAAGAAGATAGCTATGAATATGGAGAATCTGTGGGCAATCTACTTGCACTCCGTACAAAACAGAAGTCAGCAAGGAATAATATCTCGGGAATTAAAGGGCAGGATGGGCGGCATGCCACAAGTTTAAAAGACATTACTAAAGTATTTGAATGCTTTTATCAGGATCTATACCGGCAGGAAGAAACACACTCCTCCTCCCCTAATCGGATTGATAGTATGAGGAGTCCTCAAGAGGTTGATGATGAGACGCGACAGGAGTTAGAGGCAGAGATCACATTGGAGGAAGTGGTAAATGCCCTACAAACTATGGCCTCAGGAAAGGCGGCGGGTCCTGATAGAATCCCCTTAGAAGTATATAAGGTATTCCAGGCGGAACTCGTGCCCTTACTCCTAGACTTGTTTATTGGGGTACAACGTAGTGGCTTTCCACCAGCTTCATGGCAAGGGATGGACATAGTTATCTTTTTGAAAAAAGATAAACCCCCAGATAGTCCGGCTTCATATCGGCCTATATCACTCATTAATGCCAATGCCAAGCTTTATTATAAAAAATTTGCGTCGCGGCTAAGTAGGATCATAGCCCACATTGTTTCCCCCTGGCAACATGGCTTCATTCTGGGGAGGGGCACCACCGACCATATTAGGCGAACTATCGCACTAATTTGACGTAACAGAAGCATTAGGGGAGAAGATGGCCTTGATTCTCCTGGATGCAGAAAAGGCCTTCGATCGTGTGGCCTGGCAGTATCTATGGGGAATACTGGAGTATAAGGGGTTCGGTCCGGGTCTTATTACAGCAATACGAGCAATGTATTTTAGACCATACGCTAAGTTGCAGATCATGGGCCAAGAGTCAGGCTGTATTCAGGTCGCCAGGGGAACAAGGCAGGGTTGCCCCTGCTTCCAATCCTGTTTGCCTTATACATTGATCCGTTTATTCAGCAATTACTCCAAAATCGGTGTATAAAGCCAGTATCCATCAATGGTTTTGACACTAAGGTAATGGCATATGCGGATGATATCGCCATCTCGACTTCAGATCCTGAGATAGCGGTGTCAGAAATAGAAAGGGTGGCTGAGGAATATGGCAAGACCTCAGGATATCTCTTGAATGCAGGGAAAACGCAGATTGTCTGCAACTCTAATACTTTGTGCACGGGTATTCGCAGGTCGGATGTAGCAGTTTATCTTGGGGTTAGAGTCAGTAGTAGGGTTAGTGAAGTGTGGCCAATAAATGTATGCCCCATGGTTTACAAGATCAGTACAGACCTAAAACGCCTGGATAGGTTACAACTTACGATAATTGGCAGATGCAACATTCTCAAAATGATGATTTTCCCTAAGATTTTGTATTTATTTCGCTCCATCCCTTTGGAGATTGAAGGGCATTTGTTAAAGAAATTAGATTCTCTCTTCATTAACTTTATTTGGCGGTATAAGATAATCCGACGATCTTTAAAGTTTTTAACTCCACCACAAGACCGTGGAGGATGGGCGGTTCCGAATATGCTCTGTTATTATTATGCTACCTTCTTACAACAGATGGCGGAGCTGTTTTCAGTGGATAATGCTGGTGTTAATATTAGGGGCCAGGAGTATGATACAGCTATTCCTTCTATTTATGAGCTGGTCATGGGCCGATTGGCCCGTGGTATGCTTCTTAGACAACTTGAAGCTAGTTACTATAAGAAAACACGATTTAAGTGTGTGATCGCAGTATGGAAAGTGTGGTCTAAAGTGGGGAAATTTATGAAGATACCTATCTATAATAGATATACGCCGCTGTGGCAGTCCTCTTTGTTTCCTGCAGTGTCTAAAGACGCTGTGGGTAAACAGTGGGAACAAAAAGGTATAATCAGAATTGGGGATTTATATCGGACTAATCAAACTCGATCGTTCTCTAATCTATAGGAGGGGTATGGTGTAACGGTAGGATCATATTTTAAATATATCCAGATTATTAGCTATCTCTCCCAAGCCCGGAATAAACAACTCTCTTTAATAAAAATTCCACTATTAGAGGCAGTTATGTGCCCCTGCTCTAGGATCAAACACATTTATAAAATTTTACTGGATACAGTTCCTGATGATCTAGAGCAGGTTGAAGTCAATTGGACTCGGAAGTTGGGCGATAGTGATATAGATTTATATAGGTCAATTGCATTGGGATCGGAAATCTTTTTTGCTGCTAATCTAAAAGTCCAACACTATCAAACGATTTTTAATCTTTACTTTACGCCGGCTAAACTTTTTAGTTGGGGTAAGAGGGAGTAGGATCTATGCCCTAGATGTGCTCAGGGACCAGCTGACTTGATGCGTATGTATTTTTTGTGTGGGAAACTGATACATTTATTAGAAGGGATTGAGTTGTTTCTGTATGAAACACTGGGCAGGAGAGTTGCCATAACTCCATTACTGATGTTATTGGGCCATGATAGAAATGTGCAATTGGATAATCATCAGGTGAATTTTACATTCATTGTGGTCGCCGTTGCTCGGCTGCTTATCGCCACTCAGTAGAAAGATGTGGAGCCCCCTACCTACCAGGCTTGGTTAGGCCGCTTGCTCGCTATCTATAATCTTGAATGAACACTATATAACTGTAGGGGTAGCCGTACCAGTAAGAAAGGCCGTAAAATCTGGGCACCAATGAGCAAATGGCTTAGAAGGCGCAGTGGTGGCAGGGACTGGTTAGACTCTGTTCTGTAAGAGAGGGCTGACTGACACAGAAGGATGGGTCGGACCTTCGGGTATCATATTTTGTGGAAAAGCTTTATTTACTATTTGTTGTTTGATACCCAAATTATTTATTTTTGTGGTCTTCCTGTCTTCTTGTGTAGTGAAAAGTTTAAGGAAAGCATATCTTATTTATGATGAAATATCTGTACATATTAATTTGTAATGCTCCAATGTTTGGTTTATATTTAATCAATAAAAAAAGGTTTCAGTTACTTTATAACACAAGCCAGACACAAAGTGTTGTGTTGGTATTTACAATTGAATGCAATTTGTAACCAAAAGTAACACAAAGCTGCGTAGTGCGCTCCATTGCATTACTTTGTGTCAAGGGGGCATTCCATGGGTGGTGCATGGGCCTTACCATGCAATCACACATGGTTTTTGATGCAAATCCCTATCTGCAAAGAACAGTAGACAGAAATTTGCACCAAAATCCCTCACCTTCTTTGGGGTAGGTGTAATGGGGAGAAGTTTTCTCATTTCTCCTCTTTTTTCCCTCTGTGCATGTGTGCTGCATTCTACTGCACACATACTAATAGGAAAATGCCTTAAAGCATAGTTTTTGTACTGGAAAGGAACCCTTCCTGTACAAATAGTAGGCTTACCACAACACGGACACCTTTGCACATGGAGAATGGCAGCATAAAGTGCACCAGCGCAGGGAGAAAGCAGAACAGCTTCTCATCTTAGTAAACATGGCGCTGTTCGCTCTCTTCTGTTCACAACTCACCATTGCAACTTTTATTGCTGCGCTGCATGCACAATTTCTTAGTAAATCTGGGATTTTGTGTGTTTGTTCTTGTCACACTTCTGAAGTAAACAACATAGAAGTAATGGTGAAAACTGCTGTCCTCCTCAGGTGATCCAAGCGTTAATGCTGGCCGACCGAACAGTAGGGATGCTAATGGATGGCCTCAAACAAAGGAATCTCCACAACTGCGCTAATCTGATAGTTCTGGCGGATCATGGTAAAGTATACAATGTTTTGATTTATATTTTTATAAAACATGGGATTCAGCAATTCTTGTATAAAAAACCTGTCTCAAATTTCTTTATAATAGGCGGCTTGTGATGCACGCAGTCCCCTAGGATAAAGAAATGACGTAGCCGCTCAACTGTAATAACTCAATACAATTGAGTTCTGATTTCACAATACTTGCCGCCAGAGCCAGAAGAGGAAGGGAAAGGCAGGTCACAGTGTATAATTAAAGCAGCAGTTTAATGAACAAATGCAAAACATAACTTTTTTTTTCTTTTTCTCTGTTTTTAAAGCTGTGCAGTGACAAGCAGAAAGTAGATATTTATAATAACATATGTTTTTTGCACTACTTGCGTAATTATAGAAAGGTTAGAATATTTCTGCATGCTTCTACACATTCTGGGCTACTGTGCCTTTAAAAAAAAAAATGACGTTATAAAATTATTCTAACATGATTTTGCAACAAATATCTAACAGCTTTTTCATGTGTTTAATTTTGCGCTAGAGAGTCTATTTTTATTCTTCATGTTTGCAAACATGCTCTCTCTTTCAAATGAAAGAGCTATGCAGCAAGGTTTTAAGTGTTATGTGTGAAAGGTGATGGTGTAAAAATGTATTATAAGGAATAAAATACCCCTTGCCATACATGTTAAGAATACTGCAAATGACCTCAGAGTTCCTCAACCTTTTAAAGGAACTTGGCTTTCAGCCTTGTTCCTCTGTGTGGTAATGGAACTCCTCGGTGACTTGTAATATCCTTATAATGTACGGCCGGAGATGTTTTATCCTATATATCACTCCTCTGTATTAGTGCCAGTAGAAAAACTTGTTTGGGGGCATGTAGCAAGGTCCATAAATTCATCTGAGTGATGTCATTTATGAAATGCTGATACATAGGTAAATCAGGGGCAGAGTTCTTTCCACGCACAACCACCATAATTACTTAGGGGCTTGCCACATTGTAAATGTGTTTCTATTGCTCATGTAAGATGAGGCTAACCATTTGGCATTGGCTGCAGTAAGGAATCTTTGTAATCAAAGCCCTTCCCACTCGGTTGCTCTCTACCATGTTTCTTATGTAAACTCTTGAAGATTGTTCCTTGTAGACTGCCAAAACTATGAGCAATAAGGTGAGGCTTGAAACCCTCTTCACTACAACTAAACCACTTGAAAGTCACTAAAGAATTGCAAAGCAAACCCTTGTTACAAATTTTCACTACTCTGCCCACAACACATTTTTTCTGGCCTGGAGCTCCCTATGGCTTCTATTCTGAGTTGGGTGGGTTTCTGCCTGGTATTCCTCCCGACTCTAGAGTTCCTAATACTATGGGCTTTGGTAGATTGAGAAACACTGGAGTTAGGGGGTGTACAGAAGCTTCTATTTATTGAATTTTGTGCAGTGATATGTTGTAATCGGTTTCTGCATCGATTCCTCCATGTTTTTGTCCAGTATTTCACCTGAATTACTCTGTTGCTTTCAGTGTTAAACATCAATTAGGACCGTTGTAATCCCATTTGATTATGCGTTCCGCGTTGGCTCTGTGACTAACTCAACAGGAGTTTGTGCCTGCTGCAAATAGACAAAGACTCCTGGTGAAATACAGGCCATAAATGTGGGAACGTTTTGCAAAGTTTTTATTCCCATAAAACTTGGAATGGAGAGTTCCCCAACGAGTTACCCAACCACCATTCCCAGTTATCAGTGCACTGATATCCATAATGTGGCGGGGGAATACTGTGTAATTTAGCGCCCGACCTGTAGTGTGCCCCTTGGGGCTGAGAAGAAGGATCAAGGGATTCTTTCTGTGAATTTACAGTCTTGCAGACTGACTGGTTCTTAAAAGCTTTATCAATTGAAGCTAATCAACACCTATGCTCTTATTTCAAATCAACTGATTGATGATGTGGCTGCAACCATTTGAATGCCTCATCCCTTCTAAAACAGCTGTGATGTATTCCATCATTTTGCAATCTTGACAGCACTGTGCTGCATCTGCGCTAGGTTGTACTTCTGATGAACTGACTCCTGGCAGTAGCAAGAACAGATGACACATTTGTTAACATTTGCAGGAAATGTGAGGTAAGATTCTCAGTATCGTGGTCGTCCCTCTGAAAGGGGTGGCTGTCCAGTGTGAGCTATTGGAGCCTGGGACCAGGGCAACCTCTTAGTCCAACTGCCTCAATGACGTCCTCGTCATCCCATTGCTCACCGTAGTAACTGACATTCCATTGTATATTGGATGTTGCCATACATTCCTTTATTGTCTATTGTTTGGAATGTATTCTCTAGGAATTTGGTTTACCCTCATACCCAAGAACAACTCATACCCAAGACTTTTAGTTGCTTCCTGTGACCATTAATCACCAACGACACAACATTGGAAGTGCACTTTAGTTTTTTATTCAATCTCTTATTAGCTGACTTTGTCCCCAATGGATAATTGATACCATGGGACCTTACTACTGAAGCATTGATCTACTTTCTAATATAGTGATGTATGTATTCAGTAGACATAACAAAATGAGAAGGTTGTGTTAGCTACATCTGTGATGACTAGGCATGCTGAAGATAATTAAGACGCATTTGACAAGAAGGCTAAACCACAAAGGCCTTCGTTACAAGTGGCCTGGTAAATCGGGTGGGGCTGGTAGCATTTACTGGCCCCATTAAAATGACAACATCCACAGGAACACTATGAATTTGTTTTACTGCACCAGAGGTTTTTGGCTGGTGAAAGCAGAGGACATCTCTGGGTGAAACACTGGGGAGATATAAAGAATTACAAGGAAATCAGACCTGAAAAAAGATTACCCTAGTGATTCCTTAATTCTAAAGGGACCCCAGGGTCTCACTAATAAGAGCCTGGTAACTCTGTCCCTGGATTTGCCTCCAACCACTTGTATTGGTGACTCTGGTGCGGCAGAGCTACTCGGCGGAATAACGGGGGACTCATATTGAGGCCCATGGAATAAATTGAGTCCAAAGCTTGTTACCCCTCTTTTCTGTGGGAGAAGTGGTGAGCCGCATGTGATGGAAAACTACGTGAACATGCCACCATTTTGTGCAAGTTGACTTTTAGATAATCTCGTATATGCATTGTGTTGGATGTTAAGTAAAGCAAAAATGAAAGTCTTGCCCACAGTTGCCATTTTTAAATTTTAGATAGACCATGAATGAACATACAATAAAAACATTAATGACCGAATCTATGCAAGAAAGTTGATGGCTTATTCACACATTGACCTGAAATTACCACTGTAAACTTTATTTGAGTTTCAGATTGAAAAATAGTGTGGATTTGGTAACTTTTCTTTTGCCTATGCTTTGGTTTAGGAATGGACAAGACATACTGTGAGCAGTTGGAGTTCATGACCGACTACTTCAGCAGTATCAGTTTCTTCTACATGTATGATGGGCCTGCTGCTCGCATTCGGGCTCGGAATGTCCCAAAAGACTACTTCACCTGTAAGTGTATCCTGGTGCACATAGTAAGGCTTTCAAACGTAGTAGCAGTTGGATCTGCAAGTAACTTGGCAGGTGCCACATGGATATTGAGCTTATTATCTGTTGTGGTTTTCTATCGGATTAAGCAAAGAAGCAGAATCTTATGGGATTTCCATTTACATTGAAGTAGAACATGCATGTAATGCATTTTCTTAAATGTCACGTGCTTATGGAAGTATTGATGAATATTGAATTTTGACAATTAAGTTTAATTCATTCAAAAACAAAATACTGGGGCATCTTTGCAAGCAGGCTTTGCAGAAGATAACCTGATAAAGTTTAGAGTCCATGAGCATCATTCTGAGGAAGGCTATAAAAGGACTTCTACCAAAAACAGATAGAGGTCCTGTTAGCTTTCCTCGCTACACCAGAGACCAGTGATTCACTGTGTCCCCAGTGGTGGACCGGAGCCCAGCTCCATCATCAAGAGCTTCCTTTCGCACATGACCCCAACGGAAATTACATCTGATGAGCTGTATAATTTAGAGAAGCACATCAGAGGCCATTACCTCCTCCTTTGTCTTCCTTAGCACAATCCTTTCAGATATTTGTACTCTATGGGGCAGATTTACAAGGAACTGATGCATCTGCATAAATGCGTTGGTTTCCTTGCGCCAGTGCCAAATGTCCTTGCGCCACCAAGGATGCGCTGTATTTACAATACAGTGCTCCATGGCGCAAGGATTAACAGATGCGTCAGAAATACTGACGCATCTGTTGGCACAAAAGTGACGCATCGCTGGAGTTGCTCATGAAAGTGACACAACTCCAGCAATGTGCCACAACTGATAGGTGAGTCCCATACAAAAAGCCCTGCATCATTCCTTATGCCTGGTCGTAGCAGGCATAGGGATTTTGACTCAGTGAAGACGTAGAGTGACGCAGTGAAATGTAAATTTCACTGCGTCAGTTCTACATGGCTCTTGGCGTGGGAACGCCTAGCCTGCATACATTATACCTGGCGCAGGTATAATGTGACGCAGGGCTTTACAACGTGATGCATCTTCCTAGATGCGTCACGTTGAAAATGGCCGCATTGTTTGCGTCGCAGTTGCATCAAAAAAAGTGACGCAATGTCGGCGCAAGGGGCTTGTAAATCGGCCCCTATGTTTGAGAATCTAAGTCAGAATCAAAATAGAGGTCTAGTGGCACTAGGGGAATGTTTGCTATGTTTTTGGATGCAGAAGGATTTAGCTGATGTTTTCTGTTTTTTCTGCGGTTGGATAATTACACATAATTACACTTATACATACAATGCATATACCACACTGGCCACATACACAAACACATACAACATACACTTGGGATATTAGTGCTAGGCATCAGTGGTTGATCTGCTGTGCCATAGAAACAACCTAGAATGGGATTAGGTAACAAAACAAGGTATAAATCTGACTGTGCATTAGCGAGATGCTCTCAGCCGGTGTCAAATAACTAATTTTTTAGCGAGCGTAACTCCCTTTAATGCTGAATAATCTGGGAAGATCATTAAATGAAACTTTCTAAAGAAGGCATCTTCCTAAAGAGGGCAACTGCGCCACCTCCCCTTGGGCAGTGTACAGGCCCTGCACCAAGCTTGGGATAAGCCTGACTATGTTTTAAAGAGATGCCCTAGGTTTGGCACACAGCAGGATCGGACTCCTAATGTTTAAATGATGTGCACACTTGGACTTGCATGTTTAAGCTGCATGTATGTAATGTTGTTTCTTTCTACAGCTGACATTTTCAGATTGCTGGCTATCTCAGAAAGCCTCCCACAATACACCTAAGACCATGTATGAAAAATTGACCTTGACTTCCTTCCACTTAATTACTCTCCTTTCTTTCTTCAGAGGGACCCTCTTCTTACCTTCCATCCTCTGCATGCCTTCTGTTTCTGAGCATAACCTCCTCTCAGTCTCATGCCTGTCTGCCTTAAGCTCTCTTATTGTAATTCTGCCAAAGGCTGACACCTCATTTCATAGATCACAGCCTCTTCTTCTTAAAAACCCTGTCCCTGCAACCTAACACTATCTAATGTTCGCCAGCCTATCTGTCACACCAACCATTCACCTGAAACCACCTAGCCCTCAATGATAACACCTGAGTGGTATTATTATAACCTATCACAAAGCAGCTGGAGTAAATGCATGTCATTTTTTGTTGCGGGCACATGACTTATCACTATTACCACTGAATTAACCACTAACCTTGGGTTCCAGAGTAGCGTGCTAATCACCGTACAGCACTTCAAAGCCTCATCAGAGGAAGGAAGTGCTATATAATTGCAATTACATTTACAAAAGTTCTCTCCCAATTCCTCGAATGTTACCAAGAAAAACTATAAAAATGGCTGCATGCTACTTCCTGTCAACGGTGCGGGGACAGAAAATCGAATCAAAAATATCGAGTGGCACAAATACCAAGTTGCAAATATCGTGGGTCAGAAATATCGACTTACGGTAAGTAATATCGATTTTAAAAATATAGAAGTGTTTAATATCGTTTGCAAAAATATAGGGGGTCATTATGATGTCGGGCGGATCGCCACCGCCCGTATGGCGTGGCGATCCGCCCACCATTTTCGTCCGCCCGCCTAACATTTCCCCCCGCCATATTACGATGGCGGTGGGGACCCGGGCGGACGGAAAGACCGTCCGCCAGTTTTCCGCCAGTAGGCAATCCGCCCGATTGCCTCCCGGGCGGAAAAGGCCTGCAATATGGTGGAGGTGCCTTGCAGGCACCGCCATCCATATTACGATGATGGCGGTCTCATGCCTTTCCATGGCGGAGACTCCGCCATGGAAAGGCATGCGGAGAATGCCTTTGGGGGCCCGTTGCGGGCCCCCAGGTGGTTGGGGGGTGGGTGGCTGCACTTGGGGGGTACCCATGGTACCCCCGACATTTGCATGCACAAGGTGGCAGGCACCGCGCGGTGCCTGTCACGTTGTGCATGCAAAAGCACAACATGCCCTTTTAACATTGTTGCGGGTTGCTGAATACAGCACCGCCCGCCACAATGTTAAGTATACAGAATGCGACCGCCATGGTGGCGATCGCATCCTAATAGGCACAGCGGGACCACCGCACCTCTTGCGGGCGGTCCCTTTTTCCGTTGCGATGGCGGGCGGACTTTGTCCGCCCGTCATCGTAATGACCTCCATAGTTGTTAAAAATGTCGTTTATTAATGTTATGCATTTTAGTATATATTTTATATGTATGTGTTGTATGTTTTTTTCTATAAGAATTGTTTGTATTTTTAATATATGTGTTAAATTTTTAGTAGTTATTAATTTTTTTTTTATTTGAATTTTGCGTTTTTAGTTCCGTAGCGGGTTGTGGGTTTATAGGGGAATAGGGTGGGAAGTAATTTAATTATATTAAATGTATTGATTATTTTGTATTTATTAATATTTGTTTAATTGAGATGTTATAGAGATAAATGTGTAAAGTAATTTATTATTAAGTAATTACTAATTGGTTGTTAATTAATTTTAATTAATTGGTAATTAATTATGGTAATTGTGTAATTAATTTTAGTTGTGTGTTGTGGTGTTTATAGGTGTTAAGGGTGGGAAGTAATTTATTTTTAATTGATGAATTAATAATTGGCTGTTAATGAATTTTAATTAATTAATTGGTAATTAACGATGGTAATTGTGTAATTAATTTTAGGTGTGTGTTGTGGTGTTTATAGGTGTTAAGGGTGGGAAGTAATTTATTTTTAATTGATGAATTAATAATTGGATGTTAATTAATTTTGATTATTTAATTGGTAATTAATTATGGTAATTGTGTAATTAATTTTGGGTGTGTGTTTTGGTGTTTATAGGAGTAAAGGGTGGGAAATAATTTGTATTTAATTAATTAATATATAGTTATTAATTAATGTTAATTAATTGATATGTATTTTGGGTAATTGTTTAATTTTTTGCTAGTTGTTTTTACTTTTAAAGGGGTAAAGGAAGGGTATTAAATACATTTTAATTACTTTATTATTAGTTGTTAATAGTAATAGTTTTTAATGTATAAATAAGTTTTAATTGTGTTTTATTATTTTAGAGTTTAATTTAGGTGTGTGTTGTGGATATCATAGTGTTAAAGTGTGTGTAGTCAATTAATGTTTATTATTTATTTTTAATTATTAATATTTTTTACATTGATTATTAATTATGTTAATTTTGGAAACAAATTTAATTAAAAATGTTGAAGTATTTTGTTATTGGTGTGGTGTTATAGGGTAGAAAATACAATAAATAAATTTATGTATTAATTAAGTTATTTGTTTGTAAATATTTTCTAGTTTAAAAGATTATTTTTTATAAATGTATTTATTATTGTATATTATATATTATTTGTAGGTTTTGTATATGTAATCAATATTATAATATTTTTCCTTTTTATATATTTAATATATTTGATTTTTCATTTCTAAATATTGTTTATTTATTTTCATGATTTATTATAATTTTTAATGTTTTGTATTTTTGTTTTAACTGTTTGAGTTTGAATAGTAATTTTTGTCTCTTTGCTATCCAGCACTTTCCCTATTGTTGCACTCAGTGGAATGGGAATAGTAATTTTTACCTCCCGCTATCCAACACTTTCCCTACTGTTGCACTCACTGGAGTGGGAGTAGTAATTTTTACCCCTCCGCTATCCAACACTTTTCCTACTGTTGCACTCACTGGAGTGGGAGTAGTAATTTTTACCCCTCCGCTATCCAACACTTTCCCTACTGTTGCACTCACTGGAGTTGGAATAGTAAGTTTTATACCTCCGCTATCCAACACTTTCTCTACTTTTGCACTCACTGGAGTGGGAATAGTAATACTTACCCCTCCGCTATCCAACACTTTCTCTACTGTTGCACTCACTGAAGTGGGAATAGTAATTTTTACCTCTCCGCTATCCAACACTTTCCCTACTGTTGCATTCACTGGAGTGGGAATAACACTTTTTACTCCTCCGCTATCCAACAGTTATTCTACTGTTGTATTCAGTGGAGTGGAAATAGTAATTTTTACCCCTCCGCTATCCAACACTTTCCCTACTGTTGCACTCATTGGAGTGGGAATAGTAATTTTTACCCCTTCGCTATCCAACCCTTTCCCTACTGTTGCACTCACTGGAGTTGGAATAGTAATTTTTACACCTCCGTTATCCAACACTTTCTCTACTGTTGCACTCACTAGAGTGGGAATAGTAATTTTCACCCCTCCGCTATCCAACACTCTCCCTACTGTTGCACTCACTGGAGTGGGAATAGTAATTTTTATCTCTCTGCTATCCAACACTTTCCATACTGTTGCATTCCCTGGAGTGGGAATAAATATTTTTTCCGCTCTGCTATCCAACACTTTCCCTACTGTTGCTCTCACTGGAGTGGGAATAGTAATTTTTACCCCTCTGCTATCCAACACTTTCCCTACTGTTGAACTGTTTGGAGTGGGAATAGTAATTTTTACCATTCCGCTATCCAACACTCTCCCTACTGTTGCATTCTTTGGAGTGGGAATAGTAATTTTTTCCCTCCGCTATCCAACACTTTCCCTACTGTTGCTCTCACTGGAGTGGGAATAGTAATTTTTATTTATTTGTTTGTAAATATTTTCTAGTTTAAAATATTTTTTTATAAATGTATTTAATATTGTATATTATATATTATTTGTAGTTTTTTATATGTAATCAATATTATAATTTTTTTCTTTTTATAATTTATTACATTTGATGTTTCATTTCTAAATATTGTTTATTTATTTTTATGTTTTTATTTTTGTTTTAACTGTTTGAGTGTGAATAGTAATTTTTGTCTCTTTGCTATCCAACACTTTCCCTATTGTTGCACTCAGTGGAGTGGGAATATTTTTTTTTTTTTTGTTTTTTTATTCCTCATTTTACGAAAGATTGCTCTGATTTCAAAGAAAATAAAGCCAGTCAAAACAAAAAGCAACAGAAGAACACCCGGTCACTCCATAACAGAGGATGAGTAACTTTTACCCCCGGGGTTTACTATCTGAAAAGCCTCACTGTATTGACCATGGCCTCTATACTTTTACTAGCCAGTGTGGTCTGGCATTAACCAGGCCACCCTCATGACGGCCAGTAGAGCCAGTTTGAAATCATTGGACCATTGAGTTTCTTAAATTGTATTTCTTACATAACCCTCCTAAACAAAATGCCAGTGAATTAAAAACCTATAAGAAAGGGTGATGCAAATAGTATTCTAAGAAAGACCAGAAATATAAATCAAAAACCAATTATCCCAAATATCCCAAAATTTTGTTTTTTTAACCCGCTTATTTGCACGGTCAAGTTGGGCGATTTTTTTGTACTGAGCCAATCCATTCAATTTTAATAGGGGAAAGGGAAGAATCCATTTTATACAAATCTCCCTTCGTGCCATAAGTATTAAAACAAAAAAAGCACCTTCTGATTTTTAGAAAGAGTGTGGTTTTCTGAACCATCTGGAATCACCCCAAAAATAACTGAGGTACCGGTTAACTCGATTTCTCTACCCATAATATCAGAAATGATCTTACCCACATGATTCCAAAAAGCTGGATTGAAGGACACTGCCAGAACATATGTAGCTCATTCACGTTGTTCTCGTCGCATTTCGGGCACTTCTTTGTCACACCATTCCCCATCTTTGACAGTTTCAGTGGCGTCCAGTATGCTTTATGGATAGTGAAAAGATGGTTTCTCTTTAAGGGCGCAGCTTTCACATATGACCATAGTATAGACATAGATACTTGCCCCAACGTTTCGAGATCCTCGTCCGGCAGGTCCTTCTTCCAACTTTCTGTAAATGGGTTCCGGGTATCCTCCTCGGTCTCTATTATCAACCAGTACCATGCTGCCACCTCTTTCCGCGTTGTAGATCTTGTGGATATCCTATGTACCAAATCTCTATTTCCCTCCATCTCTTTTCCTAACGATTTTTTCCAACTCAAAATCTGATAGTATTTAAATTTTGAAACCGTATTGTTTGATAAATCGGTAAGGCATTGCCAAGGAATCAGCTCATTGTCCACAATTAATTGCCCCCACTTAAGTATCTCTGATTTACGAAGCGGGAGTGCAAGTGCGTCCAATAAACATATTGGAGTGCCTGGGGAATCCCATAATGGTGTTTCATCGTTATAGTAAGGTATATGCAACATTATCCTTATCTGCGACCAAACTCTAGTAGCAGCTAAAAGAATCTTCAGTCTAACTTTAAAAAAAAATTTGGGATGTCCAAACTTTAAAAGAAAGAAATCTGCTTGGTTCCTATATGTCATAGTTAAGACCTTAAAGAGTGGTGAGAAAGCCGAGCTATCTTTTAGAAGTTGGCGTGAATTTTTCAAGTGGAAGGCACAGTAATATATGTAGAGGTCCGGGGTAGCAATACCTCCATGAGTTTTTTTTTTCTCCTAAGCTTCCTTTGAGAGATTCTTGGTTTTTTCCTGCCCCAAATAAAAGAAGAGAAAAGTCCTTGCACTTTCCTAAACCAAATTTTCGAGAATTCTAGTGGTATAGAATCAAATAGGAAAGTAAACTTAGGTAGAATTGACATTTTGAGGAGGTTAGATCTACCCAGAATGGAAAGTGGAAGGGACTCCCATGCCTGTAGCTGTTGTCTCACGCTAGCGGTTATTTTATCAAAATTTACCTGTGCTATCTTATCTATGTTATTTACTATTTGTACCCCTAGATATCTTATTTGATGTTTTAAAAGATCACTCTTAAAGTGGCTATTCCATGTCATCAGCTCTGTCTTCTGCTGATTAATTGAATAGCCAGATACCCTCCCAAAATTCTCCAAATGCTTCCAAATCTCAGAAAGTGATCGCTCAGGATCCCCAGTCAAAATCATAAGGTCATCGGCGTATAAGCCTAACTTCTTTTCCCAGCCATCACATTTAAAAGGGAAGATGCCCTGACAAGCTCTAAGTTTGCATGCTAAGGGTTCAATATACAAATTGAACAGGAGGGGCGAAAGGTGACATCCTTGTCTAGTACCTCTAGAAATTTTTATTTGTTCTGTTAAGTTACCATTAACCAATACCCTGGCAGAAGGATCTTTATAGAGAGCCCTCACTGCTGCTAAATAAGTTTCTCCTAAGTTAAAACGTTGGATCACTTGAAGTAGATAGGACCAATTGACCCTATCAAAGGCCTTTGCAGCATCGAAAGTCATAATTGCCAAAGGAGTCTCATATAAATTCGCGAGATCAATTGCACCAATTAGATCATGGGTTAGTTCATGAAGCTGCCTCCCCTTCATAAATCCCTTCTGATCCGGATGAATTATTAACCCTGCTACCTTATCTAATCTTTTTGTTAGGATCTGAGTATAAATTTTGTAATCACTGTTCAAAAGAGAGATAGGTCTATACGATTCGCAGGCCCGTGGGTTTTTGTTTGGTTTCAGGATAATGGTAATAGTGGCTTCATTCCAAGACTGGGGGAGATCCTGGGCAGATACAAAAGCTGAATTAAAAAGTTGGAGCAAAATTGGAGCTAACTCTTCTATGAGAATATTATATAATTCATTCGGGATGGCATCGGGACCAGCAGCTTTTCCTTTCTTCAAAGCTTTAATAATATGTAAAACTTCTTCTATAGTAATTGGATTGCTCAATTTGTCTCTGTCAAGGTCAGAGAGTACGGGGAAATGCAAACCTGTGAAAAAGTTTTCAATGAGTTCTTTACTCTGGGTTAAATCTTCCGTGTAGAGATCTTGGAGAAAAAGAGCAAATGCCTCCTCAATCTCTGTATCCTCTGTAATAATTCTACCGGATATTGGGCACTTAAGATCTCTCACTAAATTTCTGGAATGGTCCTTCTTGGCTTTCCAAGCAAGAAATTTACTGCACCCCTCTCCATATTCATGGTGAGATAATTTACCTGCTTCCCATTTCCTTTTAATTATTGCCTCTAGATATACCACTAGCTCATTTTTGGCTATGGAGAGTTTTTGTATATTATTTACATCATTCGGGGTGTGTTCTAATAGTGCCTGGTTTAAGTGTATAGTTGCCTCTAATGCTTTAATTTCCTCCCCTAGTTTTTTATTTTGGGCTATTGATAGAGATGTAAGTAGGCCTCTCAAGAAGGCCTTATAGGTATCCCAGACTATATGAGGAGGTGCAGAGTTTAAATTAAATAAGAAGAATTCATTTGTATCTTGTTTTAACTTATCAATAACTGATGTTTCAGAAAGTATAGAGCGATTTAATGTCCATCTACGTGGCGGATAGCTCTTTGGTAAAACAATTTCCCAAAAAACAGCTGAATGATCTGATAAATGTTCTGGGAGATGGATAATTTTTACCACATTTTTACTGGTATTATGGTCAACCAGAAAAAAATCGATTCTTGATCGATGACCACATTTTTTATTGTGGAAAGTGAAGTTTCCCCCTAGTGCTCGCGAGTCAAATCTCTTCATTCCCCATACGTCTAGAAGACTCATGTCTGACATCAATTGTTTCAGGATTTTTCGTGTATTTTGTGTGGTCCCTACAGCTCTTTTAGACGTTGAGTCATACCTTGGATCCAACACTACATTAAAATCCCCTCCCATTATGATGGGATCATTTACGTCAATTAAATGGAGAAACAAGGATTGTAAGTGAGTCGGGTCATCCAGATTAGGACCGTAGTATCCCACAAACGTAAACCAAAAGTTGTCAATTTTTGCCCTAGTAATTATCCATCTTCCATGCGGATCTACTATGACATTTCCTAAAATTGCTTGTAAAGTTTTTTTAAAATAATAGCTACTCCTTTTCGTGGGAACAGTCTGAGTTGTGTAAACACAATGTTCTATCCATTTTTGATTCTGGAGAATCCCCGCCCAATCTTCCTTACAAAGATGTGATTCCTGTATAATCATCACATCATATTTCCCAAGACGCAGATATTCTAAAATTTTTCTTCTTCTTGGGGAAAACCTAAGCCCATTCACATTCCAGGATAGAATGTTTAAATTTTTTAATCTACCTGAATCTGTCATGGGAAAATGGATTGTTTAGAAATACTTCTTATTACTCTCTTCAAAAAGAAAACTTTGATTTCAGTAATTTCTTTCATAAATGAGGACCTTTTTTTCCTTTTTTCTCCCTCATGCTCCCCTCCCTGTGCCTAAAAACAACCCTTGTGTTTTGTATTTTTTATTTTTATTTTTATTTTGCGAACTACCCAACCCTACCCACCCTGGGGAACCCTCCCTCAATACTTGAGGTATTCTGGAGTACCTCCATTCGGACTCTCTCTCTCTCTCTTTCTGGGCGGGTAAATGGAAAAAAAATCAATTTCAGTTGGATGTGCCTTTAATTTGTTCAATCCAGGAGTTGACTTCAGCAGGATCCCTAAAGTTATACATATTGTTTTTCCACATCACCTTTAGGGAGGCGGGGAATTGGAGTTTTGCAGTTGCACCCAGACTCTTCAACTCTTGTATATATTTTCCCAACTCCCACTGCCTATCCTGTGTAGTGCGTGAAATATCGGATCTAATCCGAAAGGACCAGTCTCCTTTATTATAAACTCCTTTTTTAAGGCCCTCCACCAAGATTTTTTCTTTTGCTTTATAAGTTTTAAAATTTACTAGAATTTTCCTAGGAGTTTTTTTTCCAGATCTTTTGGTAAAGGGGTCTCGATGTATTCTTTGAACGTCGTTTTCCAAGAACTGTATATCAAATTCCGGATTTAACTCATTAAGGAGATTAATAACAAAGGATCTTATATCTCCCCCCTCGAGATCTTCTGGAATATTCAGAATCCTAATATTATTTCTTCTTGCATTGTTTTCTAAACTTTCAAGTTTGTCAGTCAATACTCTTTCTTTTTGATTTAATTTCAAAATTTCTGATGTATTTTTTTCCACTTGTTTTGAGAGATCTTCTACTGTTGCTTCCACTACTTCCACTCTTCCCAAAATATCATTTACTTTAAGCTCGAGAGTTTCGCATACCCCTTGGATCTTATGCTGATTACTCTCCGATACGGCAAATTTTTCTCTCATTTCAGATATTAGGGTGGATAACAAGGATTCAGTGGAGAGCTGCTTCTGAGGACTAGTATCTATGTCTTGACTCTTCAGAACCTCTTCCTGCACCTCTTCCTGCACGAGTGGTAAACTCTGTGTGGTACCTAGACCAGGATTTAATGTTACCTGAGCCGAAGTATTAATCGATAAGCCTGGTGAAGGTGCAAGCTCAAGTTCTGTTAAAAGAGAGAATCTATTATCCAATAGTATGGAGTCATTTCTGGTCTCCATTGCTCCTATATTTGTTGGTCTATTTATGGAGTCACCTGGATTACCTTGAGGTTTATAGATGGAATTTATACTGCCCTCCAGAATTGCGGTAGTGTGGGCAGCAGTATTTTGTGGCTGTGCCTGTGCCTGTGCCTGCACCTTGAAATATGTGCGGAGAGAGGGAGTAATACGTGAACTGGTCGATTTTGTTAATTTTGTTTGTTTATTTTTAGCAACTTTCTTCCCTTCTGTTGATTGTAATTTTTCCACTAACAACTTTTTCTTTTGAGGAGTCGAACCAGGTTTTAGGAGGCAAGAAGTTGAAGTCTTTTGATGCGAAATTATAGTTGGAAGAGTAGTTTCTACAAACGGAACTTCCGCGGGGGACAAATCCTGTTCCCAGAGACCCCTGCTTCTTAAAGTATATCTATTTGGCTTAAAATTTTCTAAGTCCCCAAGATTTCCCGAGGGCTGCAGCTCTTTAAGGTTACTTTCCCTCCCTGCCCCCTTTTTCTTCCCTCTTGTCGGGGTCATTGAGGGTAGCCTTATTTTACCTGCGTTTTTTCCAGTGCTGCTCCTCTGCTCCCTCTCCCATTCTGCTTCTGGCCTGAAAACAGCGGAGGCAGGAAGGAAGCTTCTGTTTCCCCGATAACTAATCGTTGCTGCTGCTAACCGGCCTCTGGCGACCCGTAGCGCAGCCTCCGCCCAGTTTCCGCCTCTCGGCGGACCCGCTACTACCGCTGCCACCGCGGCTTTCAGCTGGTGTTTCTACACCGACCACAGACAAAAGCACCAAACAAAAACGGAAAAGCGAGTAATATCAGCCAACATAAATCCGTCGCATTCTCCCGCAACTGCACCCGGCAATCGAAACCGTCGAGCAACAACGGCTACATCCTGGAAAACCGAAGGTAACCGCCCAGAGTGCCGAGATAGTCTGCGACCGCTCTAACTAGCGACCGCCATGTTCCCCCCTAGCTCCCTTTGGCGGGAATATTTATTTTTACCTATCCGCTATCCAACACTTTCTCTACTGTTGCACTCACTGGAGTTGGAATAGTAAATTTTTCCCCTGCGCTATACAACACTTTCCCTACTGTTGCTCTCACTGGAGTGGGAATAGTAATTTTTACCCCTCCGCTATCCAACACTTTCCCTACTGTTGAACTCACTGGAGTTGGAATAGTAAATGTAATTATTTTGCTATCCAACACTTTCCCTACTGTTGCACTGATTGTATTGGGAAATGTAAGTTTAAATATTTTTGAATAGTTTAATGTTTTAATTTATTATAGATTTTTTTATATATTTCAAATTATTGATATATATATATATATATTCCCAACAAAGAGATGTCACGCAAGCACTCTCCAAAGGGTATTTACACTTTTTGTTTATTGAGCCATCCTTACTCCACCTACGCGTTTCGACCTACTGGTCTTGATCACGGTACATGGCAGTAGTCACGGTTTAAGTTTCCATCCGGAATCATTAAAAAAGAATATACCCTATGGTGAATTCATACGCATGAAAAGGAACTGTTCAGAATGGACAGAAATGGAATCAAAATTTGAAGCTACAAAACAGAGATTTCTCCATAGGGGATATAAATATAATGATATTCTAAGAGGAGAGAAAAAAGCAAGGTGCCTAATACGAGCCGAGACATTGGTGAATAAAAAAGAAAGGAAGAACGAAAAACAAAAAGATGAAATCAGAATGATCACGACATACAGTAAAGAAAGTGTCAAAATCCGGAATATAATGAATAAATATTGGAAAGTGTTACTCAAAGATCCGGATATTGGTAAAAAACTGGGGGCGAGACCTTGTATAACATTCCTAAAGGCACCGTCACTTTCAGATATACTGATAAACAGTCACTTCGTGCAAGAAAAACCTACAAACTGGCTGCAAAATGTACAGAAGGGATTCAGCAAGTGCAGTGTGTGTAAAGCCTGCAAAATTGGGAAGAATAGAAAAAACATCATTGACCCACAAGGAAAAATCTTTAATATCAATGAAAAGATTACGTGTGAATCCTCTTACGTAATCTATCTCCTGGAGTGCCTATGCGGTAAGCGATACATATGCAGTACAATATGCCCTCTAAAGAAGCAAATTTTAGAACATATTAGGGCAACTCAAAAGAAAGATAGCACGTATGCTATAGCCAAGCATATGATGAAGCACAAAGGTAAATCCTGGCAGAATATGACCTACTCGGGTCTTGCAACTGTTCCGATACACGAGAGGGGAGGAAATAGAACTTTGAGACTCAGACGTTTGGAGTCACGCTTGATTATAAGGTTTAAGACCAAGACCCCAAAAGGTTTGAATGGGGATGAAGAGATGTATATACATCTGTAATTAATCATGTAACTGTGGGGCCTCGTAGAGATGAACGGACAGAACAGGTTCTCTCTCTCTCTATATATATATATATATATATATATATATATATATATATATATATATATATATATATATATATATATATATATATATATATTATTATGTTTGGTATTCTCAGAATGGATATAATGTATATATTAGTGATGTAATGTGGCATTTCCTTGATTAGATGGCATTTATTCATGAGATTATGAGAGTGGATTATGATTTGAAATTGTGTATTTGGAGAATAGAGTGGTATATGTACAAAACATTTTTTGTGTTGGGCACTAAGCCCAAAATCTACCCCCAGTTTGTATTGCGAGTGGTAAAGGGGGCACTATGCCCACCATATCAATACAATATAAGCAAACAGACACTCGGGGGCCGATTCCGATCTGGGTCGGAAAACTCTCCGACCGAGCCGGATCCGGAGAGATTTCCGACCGAGCCGGACTCCTACAGTCCGACCGAGCGAGTACGATGCGGCCGCATGCTGCCGGACTCCATTTGGTCGGACTCCCATTGAAGTCAATGGGAGCCGGTCATACGACGCGTACATGGGCTCCCATTGACTCAATGGGTACGTCGCAAACAAGTGCGCCCCCTACAGTGTGTACGCGTCGGTGCAACTCGCACCGTACATGAATGTTTAGGGGGGACCCTTGGGTCCCCCCTGTGTTTGACTCGTACGGCTACGGGTGCAGGGACCCCCCAAGTCCGGCTCCGGGAGCTTTTTTGAGCCGGACGCTCCGACTCGATCCGGCTGCCCGACGCGTCCATCGTACTCGCTCGGTCGGAGAACGTCTCCATTGCGTGGTGCGATTCGTGTCCGTACGAGTCGGTCGGAGCGGTTCGGATCCGGAAACGGTTCGCTTGGAACACACGCGTACATTCGCATCGTACTCGCTCGGTCGGACAGCTGTACGAGTCGGTCGGAAAAAACGCGTTCGGCTCGTATTTTTTCCAGACGAATCGTATTCGGTGCGCTTCCGGCCGAGATCGGAATCGGCCCCTTAGTCTGAATTAAGGCAACATAAAAACACTTGTTTAAATGGGGTCTATGCACAGGGGTATTTAAGATATAGAATAACAAATACACTGATTCAAAGTATACAACAAATGGTACTAACTCACACTCACAATACAATTGATAAAGTTGTTAAACTCGCTAGAAGAACAAATGTTATGTGAATAGAGTTTTAAAATATTTGCATTGTAACTATATATGATTTGATAAAGAAACTACCTTACCCATAATGCATCATAATAGGCAAGTATGGAAGTATGGTATAAAAACTAAAAAGTAATGATGGACTACTGCCATGTACCGTGATCAAGACCAGTAGGTCGAAACGCGTAGGTGAAGTAAGGATGGCTCAATAAACAAAAAGTGTAAATACCCTTTGGAGAGAACTTGCGTGACATCTCTGTGTTGGGAATATATTTTCAAGGACTGGTCCAGCCTTGCCGCAAAGCACCAGCTATATTGTGCGCCTTCCATCCTGTGGACTTTCTTGTTGGGACATATATATATATATATATATATATATATATATATATATATATATATATATGTTTATATAATTTTAAAGTTTTAAAATAAATTAAAGATAATAGTTTATACATTATTTTAAAGTAAATATATATGTATAAATTATTATGTTTGTGTGTTTATCTTTTTTTTAATTAAGTTTATTTGTTATATTTTGTTAAAATGTATATTAAATTGAATTAATGTGTTAAAATTAATATTAATATTTATAATATTTAATATATATTGTTTTATTTTGTATATATATTTAAATCGATATTTTTTACATCTATATTTTTTACATCAATATTTTTGATTCGATATTTTTGTACTTACCTGTGTAGGTATGGGAGTCGATATTTTTGTAGTCTATATATTTTTTTCCGATATTTTGAACATCGATGTTTTGTCATCAATATTCTATCAGTGAACCCCTGTCAATGTAGGGAAATAGCGGATGAGCCTAAGCTGCTTACTGTTTTCTTTTATTGAGATAGTGACTGAGAAGGTCATGCCTTAGCGGGCACTCATGGAGAGCTGGTGGCCGTACGGTTCATGCTGCAGAGGCCAGGCCTCACAAAGGATCTGAGACATACATGGAGTGGTCTTTCCCAGATTGAAAATTGTAAATGTCATGTATAGGTATGATGGACTCCAAGGTCCTCATTTACAATATTGTGCGGTGTCCTATGGCAAAAGAAAAGGGCAGGAATATCCCGTATCTATCAGATACGACGCATTCCTGACCTCCTTCCCTGCGCTGGTGCTCAATTGGTTGCCATGCGCCAACACAGGCACCCTTGCACCATGGTGCAAGGGTGTCTGCGTTGTAGGGATGACTGTTTTTGTGCAGGAAAACAACCAATGAAGGCGATTTTCTCTTTCTATGTGTGCTGCATTCAGCAGCACACATAGAAAGCGGAATAAACTAGGAAAAATAATGTTATTTCTCCTAGTTGAGCCGGAGGCGTAGGCTTTTGACGCATTTACAGATTTACAAAATGTTGAAAATCAGGGAATGTGTCAAATGCCATGGGCGTTATATGGGAACACCCACCGTGAGGCCCATGGCACGCCTACCCATTGGAGTGTGAGGCAACGCATCGACTTACGCTGTGTTGCCTGACTCCATATCTACAAGGCCTTGAAAATCCATGCAGGGTGGCTTTACGTAGCATTGTAGATGTGGCTAAGCCTAGTGCGCCACCAGAACGTCACAAAAAATGACGTTCTGTCGGCACACAGGGCTTGTAAATGAGCCCCTAAGTGTTTTCTTTTTGTGCCTGGATCTCTCATCCTTAACAAGAGTTGGTTGCTAGGAATTTGGTATTTAAGGAAGTATTTCTGCCTGAGCTCTGGGTGTTTTGTAATGGAGGCTAAGACGTGTATGAAGAAGAAGCATCCAGAGCCTGCTGCTGAGGAAGAGGAGGCAGGGCAGGCTTCGTTGCAGCAAGAGGCAGTCTCTTTGGGTGCCATTCAAAAAATAATTGAAAGTGCAGTTAAAGCTGTGTTTTTGGCAAGAGAAGGGGCTCCTGCGCTAAAAATACCTTGAGTAGCTAGTGACAATGATAATGCTACTCAGGATTATGTTGATGACGAGAACATTAAGGATCAGTTTGTCCAGGGTTACGGACTCTCAGATTTATTTCACTATTTGAGGGAAACCTCTGCCTTTCCAGATGCCCCAGATATGTCCAAAGATGCAGGCTTTTTTAGTCCTAATTACTCCCAGTCAATGCCGCAATTAAAAAAGTGCTCATGTCAGATTGGAAAGAGATGGACCTTTAGGATTTCCCAGGTTCTTGGTCCGAAGGTATCCTTTGCAAAACTTTGTGAAAGAGTTCCCACCTATGGGGAAAGTAGTCTCCCTGATGGCAAGACTTTCCTCTCAAGGGGTGATCTTTTCAGAAGAAGAAATGCCCTCCGAGGCGATAGATAAGAAGGTGGAACCAGCAATCAAGAGATCTTATTCTGCCTCTACTTTTGCACTCAGGGCTTCCACCTACACAAATTATACCATTCAATCACTGCTGAAGGATTTTCAAGAGTTAGCGGAACATATTAACAATGATGTAGATTTGACATCAACCTATAATGTCATGGAACAGCCAGTGTGTTTTCTTTCTGATGTTTCCTTTGACCTGTTGGGAGCAGCAAAATCATCTTCAGGACCTGCAGTGACCACCAGAAGACACCAATAAATTAGGTTATAGAAGGCAGATGCTTATTAGAAAGCGTTACTCATGCATTTCCCTTCACCGGTGGCGGGCTATTCAGTCATCAGCTGGAGGACCTTGTAAAAAAATCAGCAGAAAATTGAAAGCTTCTTCAACCGGTTCATTCAGCCTTCAAAGGAAGAGGAGATCCATATAAAATAGCTTTTGGGCCATATTGTTCAATTAGAGAGATGTCTCAGCCCTTTCAAGGGAGGGGTTTGCTGCAAGGGGACCCCTGTCTCAAACAAATACTGGCCACAGTCAACCCAGATTGCTAATCTGATAGCTCCTCCAAAAGCATAAATATGGGATATGGCTTCCACTGTACCTTTAGTTAATGGGCTCACTTGCACATGTATCCTTTAGTAAGACACCTTCTAGAGTATTGGAACCCATGGTCTCAGGAGTATGAACGGCTGATCACAGTGACTCCTCAGATTGTAGACTCCCTGCAAAGGTGGCTAAGGGCAAAAAATGTGACCATAGGTGCCAGACCCCTTTTCTGAGGGCCACTAGGCAAGTAGGAGATAACGGGCCCAGCCATGGAGGTTGAGTTTTTTTTCTCCGTAAGTCCTGTGGCTTGATTTACAATGGTACCTGAGTAAGTGGTCCAAGTACCCCTTCAGCACTTGACTCTCAGTAGTAGCAGGGCACAAGCAGTCCAAGGCTTCTCAGAAGGAGGCAGATGCAGGGAAGTAAACACAGGTTCTCAACTCAAAATATGTTCAGTAACAGCAATAAATGATTGCCTAGTCAAATACTTACACTTATGAAAAAAGGGTGCATTTATATAAGAACACAAAGTAAATTACAGCATACACAAACACTATGCACAGTCCCTTGAGGTCAAGGCTCTAGTGTTTGATAAGCAAGTCCTTGAGTACCACTTTCCTTTCAATAACAGTAGCTCCACTAGTAGTCCGAGTTTCAAGAGTCCCACTCTGACTCTTCAAAAGTCAAAAGTGTTCCAGTGGCCGAAGCGCTATGCAGCTGAAAAAGTTCCCCCAGTGCCTTCCGACCCTGCAATCAATCTTATCTGCCCATACAGGGGTTGCACTACCAGAGTCTCTAGAGCACTTCACTCTTGGATGTCACGGAGGATTGCTGTAGCTGCGGATGGTAAGTAGCACTCACGGCTCTGCCGGGGCAGGGCTAGGGCATTCATGGCACTTTCTCTGTTGAGACGGAAAGTTCTCCTATCCTTCTTAAGAGTGAGGGAACGATCGCTCAGGTTCTGATCCTCAGCCGGGACTTGGGCATGCATAGGTCATCAAGACGTTCTCTTTTCCTGACGATGGGGGAACCAGGCAACTTTCCTTGCTCTTCATGATGTCCCCCCCTGCATACGGGGCATTGACCTCACTCCACACACGGACTTCGGCACGCTTGGCACAGCATTACTTTGGCGTCCTCTGGCAAATGCAGCCACTGACTTCACTCCTCACATAAGCTATGGCCCGATTGCCATGACAGTCCTGCAGGCTTCACAGCGGCCCCGTCTGGCATACAGGGTCGCTGACTTCAATCCACACACAGGCTATCACCCAAGCAGTATGGCAGTCGTGCAATCTTTACGGCGGTCCCCACTGGCATACAGGGTCACCGATTTCACTCTGTATCCCAGCGGCAACCTGATCGGTGTAACCAAAGCTAACTTCATGGTGGCCCCTCCAACATACGGGGTCGCTGACTTGAATCTGCACACATGCGATGACCCGATCGGTGCAGCAGTCAACTCCTCAAACCTGCCCCCTGAACCTCGCTCCCTCCAATCACCTTCCTCTTGCTCACAGAGCACACTGATCTTGGCAAGTAGGCAGGCACTGGTGCTCCAGGCTCCGGGACAGCCGATCTTGGATTTCCCAGGGTGATGTTTCCTCACCTAGCTAGGAGACTGGCAGTCACATGCATACGTCTTGTAGAGCTTCCTCTCCTCGACATAATGCCTGACTAGTTGCTCCACAGTTGACAATTTTGAGGTCCTCAAGCTCTCCTTTTGATAGTCCATTTTAAAATGCAAAAATGATTTAGGGCCTGATTACGATCTTGGCGAATGGGATACTCCATCACAAACGTGACAGATATCCCCTCCGCCGTATTACAAGTACCATAGGTCATAATTATTGTAATCTGGCGTACGGTATATCCAGCATGTTTGTGATGTAGTAACCCTGCCCGCCAAGATTGTACTCAGGCCCTTTGGGTCTGAATCTTTGAAGTTTGGGAGGGATGAGGGTCTGTATTCTTTTGAAGTGCCCACTCCTCTTACTTGACCATCCTCCAGAAAGCAGCCTGTCACAGCAGGAGCGACTCCAAATATGATAGCCTCACGACAAAAGCCATGGGAGTGACTAGAGGTTCCCACCTGGGAGTCAGCCACTGTGATATGTGCACCCCTACTCTTTATGATTCTCTTATAAGCTCCATCTCCTTCCAAAGATGTGCCTTGTCCCCTTTCCATTGACGTCTCCCTGAATCAGAGCACCCTTTGAACTGTACTGAAGATCCTGGCTCTTCTTTTTCCAGTATGTGCCCCACCCAACTCCCATGCAAGCAGTAATCCACAAATCTGCCCGGGGAATTCCTCTACCTCAACATGCTCCTCCATTCATCCCTGAGATTCCCAAAAAAGAACTCACAGTCTTCCATGTATTGTACCATTTACAGGTATACATGAACACAGCATACACATGGAACCATGTGCATACTGCACAGCACTACACACTAACTTAATGTGGGCCAAGCGTAAGTTAGTCACACAGCAGTTACACTTTTACATCTGTGAGCCAGTAGGCCTTACTCCACTAACACAGGTAAAAAACATTTCTACTGATCACTACATTTATGCTGATACTACTAGACTCCTGCTACTAAACTCCTGGCAAAGGCAGTAGCCTTCCACCACTATGAGGGTAGCGGTTTGGGCGCCCCTCCTGGTTCAACAAAACCACAATCTGTGGGACAGGCCTATGTCATGGTGCACACACATGATCCATGTTCGTCCTTGACGACAAAAGTCAGCACCAGGGATCCAGACATCATTGCAGCTGGGGCACTCAGCGCTGGGGTACATGTCCGTCACCATGTGAGGGACTTTTCTTTCCCAACAGATGCCACATCCAGATTACACTACCTTGAACCAACTCCTAACCTGAAGAAGTTGGGTGGTCAGATTGGTAAAAACTGGCAGGACAGTTCATTAGCATTCCTGTGGCTCAGTCCGGCTCTGTGCTACACTACAGGTTCTCTCCCTTCACAACCATCAACTGTTTCAATGACTTATGATCCATTTGCACAACAAAGTTAATATATGGATGGAATATGGATGGAATTTTTGCAAGACCCTTGCAAAGCACTCTTTCTCAACAGCTGCCCAGTTCTGTTCTCTAGGTAGTAACTTCGTATTAATAAAGGTTACTAAACGCTCTCTACCTTTGTCAATCAGTTGAGCTAACACAGCTCCAACTGCTTTGCCAGAGGCATCCATCTTTACATTGAAAGGCTGACTGTAGTCAGCCACTTTCAGTACAGGTGCAGTGCTTCTTCAGTTCCTCAAAGGCATTTTGACACTCCTCAGTCCATATTACTTTCCTGGGCTGCCTCTTGTAGGTCAAAGTAGTATTCGCCCAATTATACTTCCATAGTTTGCCACAAAGTTTCAGTGATACCTGTTGTGTCCTAAAAAAGCCCTCACTTCAATCTGGGTAGTAGACAACTCCCACTCTATCACAGACTGAATCTTGGCAGGTGAATATTCCTGTTCTCCATCTCATGCCAAAGGTAGACTACAGAGGACTGCCCAACCTGACACCTGGTTGCCTTGATGGTGAGTTTCGCCTCTTGTGTCCTAGCCAACAACTGATCTGTGTGTCTCAGGTAGTCCCATCATAAATTGCTGACCATCCAGGTTGGCCATGCAGAACTCCTCCAGCCCTGCCTGCCTGAACATGGTTCACCAGACACTGGAAGGTGGCGGGAGCATTCTTCAACACAAAGGGCATCACCTTAGACTGTTATAGCCCTTCTAACATAGAAAATGTGGTCTTCTCCTTTGCATCTTGTGCTAAGCCAATCTGCAAGCACCCACTGGTGAGATGCAAGGTGCTCAAGTGCTTTGCAGCACCTAACCGATCCACAAGCTCATCCGCTCTTGGGTTTGGATGAGTAACAACTTTAGTAACCTCAATGAGGGCTCTGAAGTCCTCACAGAACCACAAGTCAATAGACCCTTGCTTTGGTACTAGCACCTTAGGACTAGACCATGGACTACGAGATCTGCTAATGACCTCCAGGTCAAATATTTTAGAACTTCTGCCGTAATGCAGCTCAAAACCTGGTCATACATTCTCTATATCGTGTCCTTTCACTGGCAGAGTGTGTCCTGTGTCAATGTCATACACATAGACAGGTGTCAAACCTGGAGCCTGCGAGAAGAATTTGGCATACCGCCCAAACACTTCTCTACACTCTCTCTGATGCACTAGCTGAACCCCTTCCACAGTGCCATCCCTCATGTCACTATGCAGCAAGACAGGGAGAGGCTCACTGTCTTCCTCAACTTCCTCTGCTGTAGCCATGACATTCACTGAGTATTCTCTCAGGAGGTAAGGCTTCAGCCTGTTTACAAGGAATAACCTCTTTTCGCATCTATGTCCATCAAGTAATGAATCCCCCCACCAAAACATTCCGAACTACTTGTGTTGCCCACACCATTTATTCTCTAAATCCTTGGGAATAATGGGCTATTGTACCAACACCTCCCTTTCTGGTTGGCTAGCCTGAAGGCCCTCCTTTGCCTGACTCTTGTATTGTGCCATTAATCCCCTGAGGCTAATCACATAGTCCAACACATCCTTCTGTGGAGTTTACTCCTCAACCTTCGCTGACAAAGGCGAGTGGACCCCGTACTGGGTGTCCGTACAGAAGTTCAAAAAGACTAGACCCTTCTGCGGAATCTCTCAGTAAGCAAGCAAGAACCATGGTAGGAGAAATTCCCATCATGCTCTTCAGTGCCCACCGCCCACCAAACCATTGGATGTGGAAAGCCATAGAGAAGTGGTATGTCAGACCAGTTTGCTCCAACATCTCTCATGTAAGAGGATATTGAATTGGCTCCCCTGTCAGAAATTACCATCCTTGGAATTCCAACTGTAGGGAAGATCCCCAGGAGAGCTCCTGCTACCACCCATGTTGTAATGCTTCTCAGAGGTACAGCTTTCGGGCACCTGGAGACATGATCCACCACAACCAAGATGTACTTGTTGCCTGACTGTGAGGGGGGATCAAATGGACCAGTTATGTCTATTCCCACTGCTCAAATGGAACCCCTACAACTGGTAAAGGTACTAATGGTGCAGTTATCTCCTCTTCTGACTTATCACTCATCTTGCAAGCGTGACAGGATCTACAGTACCTCTCTGTGTCTCTGCGCATCCCTGGCCAGTAAAAAGAGGGTCCAACCTATCCTCAGTTGATCTAATGCCAAAGTGTCTTGCCAAGTGCACTTCATGGGCCAGTGACAACAGGAGATTCCTGTGCATTAACCCCTTCGCTGCTAGGCCTTTTCCCCCCCTGTGCTAAGCTTTTTTTTGGCTATTTGGGGTAGTTCGCGCTTAGGCCCCTGTAACTTTTTGACCACATAAGGTATCCACGCCAAATTTGCGTCCTTTTTTTCTAACATCATGGGGATTGTAAAGGTACCCAGGGTTTGTGGATTCCCCTGGAGGGGACCCAGAAATTAACCAAAATACAGCTAAATTTTGTTTTTTTTGGGAAAAATGCGAAAAAAGGGCTACAGATGAAAGCGTCTTGTTTTTTCCCTGCAAATGGCATCAAAAAAGGGGTTGTGGTGCTGAAATCACCATCTTCCCAGCTTTCAGGGACAAGCAGACTTTTGTCAGAAAACCAACTTTTTTTACACAGTTTTGGCATTTTTCTGGGACATAGCCTATTTTTGCTATTTTTTGTGCTTTCAACCTCCTTCCAGTTAATGGTAAAAATGGGTATGAAAGCAATAATGGATCCTGGAAAGCTATACATTTCTGAAAAGTAGACAAAATTCTGAATTCATCAAGGGGTCATTTGTGTAGATCCTTAAAGTTTTCCTTATAGAAACTAACAGTTAAATGAAGGAAAAATTGAAAAGTAGTTGAAAAAAACAGCCATTTGTGTCAACGTTTTCACCTGTAACTTCTTCTAATTATGACAGCTATTTGAAAGCAATATACCGTTATATCCGCTGGACCTTTCTATATAGGACTTGTAGGTTCACCAAGAACCCGACGAACCCAGAGCCAATAACTGAGCAGCATCTTGCAATGGTTTTTTATTATGTACCGGGTATATAGCAATTATTTTGGGGAAATGTATACATGGAAAAATTGTTATGAAAGACACCTATGTATTTCTGAAATGGGAATAAAATGTAGATTTTAGAAACAGTAGATATTTGCACATTTCCGAAATTGGGAGTACCCATACTAGCATGAGAATTATAGGTCATTTTTCAAAATGACTTATTTTTTACACATTGTCTTTCATTTGGAAGGCAGAAATGCATCGAAAGTCAATAGGTAATAACAGTTGCTCTACAATTCTGTGTTACCCTAAGTCTCCCAATAAAAATGGTACCTTACTTGTGTGGGTAGGCCTTGTGCCCACAACAGGAAATGGCTCAAAATGCAACGTGGACGTACCACATTTGCACAATGAAAAATTACCCTTTTTTTGCTAAGTGCCTAGCTGTAGTTTTTGAACCCTAGCTCTGCGGGCACTTAGGGAAACCTAGCAAACCTATACATTTTTGAAAACTAGACACCCAGGGGAATTCAGGACGGGGTGACTTGACTGGCTCTCACCAGGTTCTGTTACCCAGAATCCCTTGCAAACCTAAATAATTGGTTAAAAAAACACATTTTCCCCACATTTCTGTGGTGGAAAGTTCTGGAATCTGCATGGATCCACAAATTTCCACCCACCCCGCGTTCCCCAAAGTCTTACGAGAAAAATGGTACCTCACTTGTGTGGGTCGGCCTAGTGCCTGCGACAGGAAACGGCGCAAAACGCAACGTGGTCACACCTCAATTTCGCAGTGAAAAATGACCCTGTTTTGGCAAAGTGCCTAGCTGTAGTTTTTGAACCCTAGCTCTGCCGGCACCTAGGGAAACCTAGAAAACCTATACATTTTTGAAAACTAGACACCCAGGGGAATCCAGGATGGGGTGACTTGACTGCCTCCCACCAGGTTCTGTTACCCAGAATCCCTTGCAAACCTAAAAAATTGTCAAAACACATTTTCCCCACATTTCTGTGGTGGAAAGTTCTGGAATCTGCATGGATCCACAAATTTCCGCCCACCCCGCGTTCCCCAAAGTCTTACGAGAAAAATGGTACCTCACTTGTGTGGGTCGGCCTAGTTCCTGCGACAGGAAACGGCGCAAAACGCAACGTGGTCACACCTCAATTTTGCAGTGAAAAATGACCCTTTTTTGGCAAAGTGCCTAGCTGTAGTTTTTGAACCCTAGCTCTGCCGGCACCTAGAGAAACCTAGCATACCTATACATTTTTGAAAACTAGACACCCAGGGGAATCCAGGATGGGGTGACTTGACTGCCTCCCACCAGGTTCTGTTACCCAGAATCCCTTGCAAACCTAAAAAATTGTCAAAACACATTTTCCCCACATTTCTGTGGTGGAAAGTTCTGGAATCTGCATGGATCCACAAATTTCCGCCCACCCCGCGTTCCCCAAAGTCTTACGAGAAAAATGGTACCTCACTTGTGTGGGTCGGCCTAGTTCCTGCGACAGGAAACGGCGCAAAACGCAACGTGGTCACACCTCAATTTCGCAGTGAAAAATGACCCTTTTTTGGCAAAGTGCCTAGGTGTAGTTTTGAACCCTAGCTCTGCCGGCACCTAGGGAAACCTATACATTTTTGAAAACTAGACACCCAGGGGAATCCAGGATGGGGTGACTTGACTGCCTCCCACCAGGTTCTGTTACCCAGAATCCCTTGCAAACCTAACAAATTGTAAAAAAACCCACATTTTCCCCACATTTCTGTGGTGGAAAGTTCAAGAATCTGTGTGGATCCACAAATTTCCACCCACCCCGCGTTCCCCAAAGTCTTACGAGAAAAATGGTATCTCACTTGTGTGGGTCGGCCTAGTGCCTGCGACAGGAAACGGCGCAAAACGCAACGTGGTCACACCTCAATTTCGCAGTGAAAAATGACCCTTTTTTGGCAAAGTGCCTAGCTGTAGTTTTTGAACCCTAGCTCTGCCGGCACCTAGAGAAACCTAGCAAACCTATACATTTTTGAAAACTAGACGCCCAGGGGAATCCAGGATGGGGTGACTGGACTGCCTCCCACCAGGTTCTGTTACCCAGAATCCCTTGTAAACCTAAATAATTGTAAAAAAAAACACATTTTCCCCACATTTCTGTGGTGGAAAGTTCTGGAATCTGCGTGGATCCACAAATTTCCACCCACCCCGCGTTCCCCAAAGTCTTCAGAGAAAAATGGTACCTCACTTGTGTGGGTCGGCCTAGTGCCTGCGACAGGAAACGGCACAAAACGCAACGTGGTCACACCTCAATTTCGCAGTGAAAAATGACCCTTTTTTGGCAAAGTGCCTAGCTGTAGTTTTTGAACCCTAGCTCTGCCGGCACCTAGGGAAACCTAGCAAACCTATACATTTTTGAAAACTAGACACCCAGGGGAATCCAGGATGGGGTGACTGGACTGCCTCCCACCAGGTTCTGTTACCCAGAATCCCTTGCAAACCTAAACAATTGTAAAACAAAACACATTTCCCCCACATTTCTGTGGTGGAAAGTTCTGGAATCTGCGTGGATCCACAAATTTCCGCCCACCCCGCGTTCCCCAAAGTCTTACGAGAAAAATGGTACCTCACTTGTGTGGGTCAGCCTAGTGCCTGCGACAGGAAACTGCGCAAAACACAACGTGGTCACACCTCAATTTCGCAGTGAAAAATGACCCTTTTTTGGCAAAGTGCCTAGCTGTAGTTTTTGAACCCTAGCTGTGCCGGCACCTAGGGAAACCTAGCAAACCTATACATTTTTGAAAACTAGACACCCAGGGGAATCCAGGATGGGGTGACTGGACTGCTTCCCACCAGGTTCTGTTACCCAGAATCCCTTGCAAACCTAAACAATTGTAAAACAAAACACATTTCCCCCACATTTCTGTGGTGGAAAGTTCTGGAATCTGCGTGGATCCACAAATTTCTGCCCACCCCGCGTTCCCCAAAGTCTTATGAGAAAAATGGTACCTCACTTGTGTGGGTCGGCCTAGTGCCTGCGACAGGAAACTACGCAAAACGCAACGTGGTCACACCTCAATTTCGCAGTGAAAAATGACCCTTTTTTGGCAAAGTGCCTAGCTGTAGTTTTTGAACCCTAGCTGTGCCGGCACCTAGGGAAACCTAGCAAACCTATACATTTTTGAAAACTAGACACCCAGGGGAATCCAGGATGGGGTGACTGGACTGCCTCCCACCAGGTTCTGTTACCCAGAATCCCTTGCAAACCTAAAAAATTGTCAAAAAAACCACATTTTCCCCACATTTCTGTGGTGGAAAGTTCTGGAATCAGCGTGGATCCACAAATTTCTGCCCACCCCGCGTTCCCCAAAGTCTTATGAGAAAAAGGGTACCTCACTTGTGTGGGTCGGCCTAGTGCCCGCGACAGGAAACGGCGCAAAACGCAACGTGGTCACACCTCAATTTCGCAGTGAAAAATGACCCTTTTTTGGCAAAGTGCCTAGCTGTAGTTTTTGAACCCTAGCTCTGTCGGCACCTAGGGAAACCTACCAAACACACACATTTCTGAAAAGTAGACACCCGGGGCTTCCAGGAGGTATGGCTTGCGTGGATCCCCCAACGTTTCCTTACCCAGAATCCCCTGCAAACCTCAATTTTAGCTGAAAAAAATCACTTTTTTCACACATTTTTGTGTGGGAAAGTGTGGCATCACTGGCCTCACACAAATTTCCTACCACCCAGCGTTCCCCAGGTCTCCCGATAAAAATGGTGCCTCACTTGTGTGGGAGGCCCAAGTACCCGCGACATGCAAGGACACAAAACGTTTTGAGGCAACATCAACATTGCCTATCAAAAAATGTTTTGTCGCCACACTACGTTTTGGGCCCTTGCCTGTCGCGGGTACTTGGGCCTCCCACACAAGTGAGGCACCATTTTTATCGGGAGACCTGGGGGAACGCTGGGTGGTAGGAAATTTGTGTGAGGCCAGTGAGGCCACACTTTCCCACACAAAAATGTGTGAAAAAAGTGATTTTTTCAGCTAAAATTGAGGTTTGCAGGGGATTCTGGGTAAGGAAACGTTGGGGGATCCATGCAAGCCATACCTCCCTGGAAGCCCCGGGTGTCTACTTTTCAGAAATGTGTGGGTTTGGTAGGTTTCCCTAGATGGCCGCCGAGCACGGGGCCAAAGACCCAGGTGACCCCCTTGCAAAACCAGGTGGTTTTGAGATAGGCAATTTTGATGTCGCCACACTACGTTTTGGGCCCTTGCCTGTCGCGGGTACTTGGGCCTCCCACACAAGTGAGGCACCATTTTTATCGGGAGACCTGGGGGAACGCTGGGTGGTAGGAAATTTGTGTGAGGCCAGTGATGCCACACTTTCCCACACAAAAATGTGTGAAAAAAGTGATTTTTTTCAGCTAAAATTGAGGTTTGCAGGGGATTCTGGGTAAGGAAACGTTGGGGGATCCACGCAAGCCATACCTCCCTGGAAGCCCCCGGGTGTCTACTTTTCAGAAATGTGTGGGTTTGGTAGGTTTCCCTAGATGGCCGCCGAGCACGGGGCCAAAGACCCAGGTGACCCCCCTTGCAAAACCAGGTGGTTTTGAGATAGGCAATTTTGATGTCGCCACACTACGTTTTGGGCCCTTGCCTGTCGCGGGTACTTGGGCCTCCCACACAAGTGAGGCACCATTTTTATCGGGAGACCTGGGGGAATGCTGGGTGGTAGGAAATTTGTGTGAGGCCAGTGATGCCACACTTTCCCACACAAAAATGTGTGAAAAAAGTTATTTTTTTCAGCTAAAATTGAGGTTTGCAGGGGATTCTGGGTAAGGAAACGTTGGGGGATCCATGCAAGCCATACCTCCCTGGAAGCCCCCGGGTGTCTACTTTTCAGAAATGTGTGGGTTTGGTAGGTTTCCCTAGATGGCCGCCGAGCACGGGGCCAAAGACCCAGGTGACCCCCCTTGCAAAACCAGGTGGTTTTGAGATAGGCAATTTTGATGTTGCCTCACTACGTTTTGGGCCCTTGCCTGTCGCGGGTACTTGGGCCTCCCACACAAGTGAGGCACCATTTTTATTGGGAGACCTGGGGGAACGCTGGGTGGTAGGAAATTTGTGTGAGCCCGGTGATGCCACACTTTCCCACACAAAAATTTCTGAAAAAAGTGATTTTTCAGCTAAAATTGAGTTTTGCAGGGGATTCTGGGTAAGGAAACGGTGGGGGATCCACGCAAGCCATACCTCCCTGGAAGCCCCCGGCTGTCTACTTTTCAGAAATGTGTGGGTTTGGTAGGTTTGCCTAGGTGGCCGCCGAGCCCCGGGCCAAAAACCCAGGTGACCCCCCTTGCAAAACCAGGTCATTTTGAGATAATGTGTTGTTTATTTCTGCAGCGTGAAAATTTTGGCACAATATTGCAAGGAAAATGTGACAGACATTTTGAGGTTTGCAGGACATTGTGGGTACCATAACTTGTTGGGATCCACAAGAGAGATATCACCATGTACTCCCATGGGTGTTTCGTTTATGACAATATCTACAGTTGGTAGGTTATTCTTAGACGGAATGTACACCTTGGCAGACAGACTAAAAAGACAAAGATTACTGCACAGCCATCTATTCCTCAAGCACACACACATACTGGTTGGATTTGGCACGAGGGCAAGTGATGGTTCAGTATATACAATTTTATTAACAAGAGATTTCACAAAAATGAAATGCACTGTCAATAATTGAAAGGACAAAAAACTGAACCAGTGACTCGCAGCTCGTGAGCTGTAAAGCCACGTCAAGGCCCCAACCGCTTTACAGGCCATTCACACACCTTTCATACGTGATACACACAAGACCATTCACACCACCAGGCACGAAACAAACACATTACAACATTCACAAAAAGGGACAAGGTACACCCTGCTTGAGAAAGACAAAAAAAAAATATTACTGCACAGCCATCTAATCCTCAAGCACACACGCATACTGGTTGGATTTGGCACGAGGGTAGTGATGGTTCAGTATATACAATTGTATTAACAAGTGATTTCACAAAAATGAAATGCACTGTTAATAATTGAAAGGACGAGAAACTGAACCATTGACTCACAGCTCGTGAGCTGTAAAGCCACGTCAAGGCACCAACCTCTTTACAGGCCATTCATACACCTTTCATACGCGTGACACATACAAAACCATTCACACCACCAGCCGCGGGCCCATCACATTACAACACTCACACCAGCATACAGCGCCATTCAAGGGCCCATCACTTTCACACGCCCACATTCCTAACACAGCAACCACACAAGCTGATGGATTGCGTGGAGTGTCGCTCGGCTAACAGTGTGTGTAGTGACCAGCAGCAAGTCACTACTCACACACCACCAGCCGAGCGCCAGTCCACGCACACCGCCAGCCAAGCGCCACTCCACGCACACCGCCAGCCAAGCGCCACTCCACGCACACCGCCAGCCAAGCGCCACTCCACGCACACCGCCAGCCAAGCGCCACTCCACGCACACCGCCAGCCAAGAGCCACTCCACGCACACCGCCAGCCAAGCGCCACTCCACGCACACTGCCAGCCAAGCGCCACTCCACGCACACCACCATCACATTTAGGATTTTTTTAAATAAAAATAAGAAAACACAAACAAATTGCAAATAGATACAGATCTACTAACACAACATCTGAAACTCAATACACTACAGAAATGCCAACCTTCAAACTGAACCAAAAATATTAAACAATAGAGGCCAGGCAATTCACTTTACCACTCATGGATGCTCCCAAAAATTCTTTTGCGTGTGGTACAATCTAAAACAAGCAGGCACACACAGCCCAGGGTTAGAAGGACACTCGGGGCAGTACATGCGAGTCTCCTTCCGCATACCTCTTCGCCAACAGACTCTACATCTCCTACTGGGAAAGTCTTTTGAGGGTGTGGGAGGAATGTCATCAGGAAAGTGGCGATCTTTCAATCTAGCCACATCCTCCACCAATCCAACTCTAGGAACACTTGCCTGTTCCACTAAAACAAGGTTGCCTATTACAGACTCTTGAAACTTAGCAAAAGTCATCTTTGACTCAGGACAAGAATCCTGGAACACAACAAAAGCATTAAAGGTTGCCAAGTGGAAAAGATGGATAGCCAACTTCTTGTACCAAATGTAAGCCTTACGAAGAGCAGCGTAAGGTTCCAACCTCTGATCTACTCTGTCAACACCACCCATGTGCTTATTATAGTCTAAAATGCACACAGGTTTGCGCGCTTCAGCAACCTGACCCCCAACAGTCACAGGTGCAGTGCTTTCATCATGGATGGTAGACAGCATGTAGACATCTCTCCTGTCTGAAAACTTCACAGCTAGAAGCTCCTCGCAACGCAACGCACTGCACTGTCCCCGCACAAGCTTTTTACAAACAAGTTCTTTAGGGAAACCTTTACGGTTAGAGCGGATTGTGCCACAAGCAACAGTGTCCACTTTGGCCAATTCCCTGAACAACCGCACACCAGTGTAGAAGTTATCTACATATAAATGGTGGCCTTTGTTAAAAAATCCTCTTCCAAGTTCCCACACAATTTTCTCAGTCACTCCAAAAGTGGACGGACAACCAGGGGGTTAATACTGGAATCCTTACCGGTGTACACTCTGAAATTAGAGACATATCCAGTCCTACTGTCACACAGCATATACAGCTTAATTCCATAGCGTGCCCTCTTACTAGGAATGTATTGCCTAAAAACCAAGCGGCCCTTGAACAACACCAAATACTCATCCACTGCAATTTCTTTCCCTGGAGCATAGATCTCAGAAAATCGATCAACAAAGTGATCAATGACAGGCCGAATCTTAAAAAGACGGTCACATTCAGGGTGATCTCGTGGCAACGCTAAACCATTATCGACAAAATGCATCATCCGAAGCAGAAGCAAATACCTATCACGACTCATGACTGCCGGAAAAATAGCAGTTGCCATCAAGGGACTAGTAGACCAATATGAAGACATTGATGGCTTCCTTAGCAAGCCCATCAAAAAAGTTAAACCCAAGAACTTCTTCATCTCTTCCAGATTTGTGGGGAATCCACCGGGTAGCTCTAGAGTGGGGCTTAAGACTGGCACTGTTGTCCCTCAAAAACTGTTCGGCATACAAATTAGTCTGCTCAACAATCTCTGCCAAAAACACATCGTCCATAAACAACTGAAAAAAATGTATCGGCAAAAAGTTTTCAGTATTCACTCTACACCCTGGAACACCAGTAAAGTCTGGCAATGCCGGCTGCACCATGCCTGGGGCAACCCAGAGGTCAGCACTTTCAACGGGAAGCCTTGCAGCCCCATGCTGCAGCCCAGGTGCCTCTTGCCGCACTATACCAACGGGAAGCCTTGCTGCCCCAGATGCCTCTTGCCGCACTATATCAACGGAAAGCCTTGCAGCCGCAGGCTGCAGCCCTGATGCCTCTTGCCGCACTACACCAACCGAAAGCCTTGCAGCCCCAGGCTGCAGCCCAGATGCCTCTTGCCGCACTATTGGCACATCAATATCCTCCTCTAACACAGGCACTTCATCCGCACTAAGAGTATCTTCAGAATCCGATGATTCCATGTGGAGAGAAAACTCACTGCCTGAATCGTCCCCTGCCTCCTCTGCCTCAGATGCAGAGTCAGTCTCTGAACCATGGTCAGAGGAAGACTCAAAAAGCATACCAACAACCTGCTGAGCAGTAATCCTGCGGCTAGCCATTATCCTTACTAAGAAAGGAGACTGCACAAACAAGTCAGCAACAACCAACACTGTGCAAAGCAAGTAAATTAAAAAATGTGTGCCTTTATCACAAAGATCTATATACTCAAAAACTATACAATTCACTTACAAGAGACAGCTACACTCACCAGCACCTACTCTGCAGAGACACAGCAAAAACGATATCCCACTAGAAAGAAAAAAACAAAACCAATTACTCACAAGACAACAAAATACACATCGAGCACAAATGCAAAATGTTTTTGACACTCAAAAAACAGAAGCCAAACATACTGCTATTATTACACCATTTGCAAAAAACAAATTCATGCAGAGAAATGAAACTCATTACATTGTACAAAAAACTCTCTTACCAAACACGTGCAACTACACAAACAGCAGAGCCACCAGTAACGAAACCGCAACCTGGAACAGTCTAAAGAGCAAAAGCCTTCAACTAGAACAAAAAAATAAAGCATTACAATTGCAATTCACAAAAAATAAAACAATTAACATTATAACACGCTATGTTACTACCCAAATAGTCAATCGGCCAGAATACACATATAAAAAAATCTGCCCCCTGGAAGCGACCCTTTTTATTTAAACTACTTCCCTGGTGTCTAGTGGGGTTTCTGCCCCCGGGGCAGAAAGGCAAAAATACAGGCCGATCTGCCCCCAGGGGGGCAGAATTCCTATTACAAAATAAAATGGCCCCCTGGAAGTGACCCTTGCCCAAGGGGTCACTCCCATCACAATTGAAATAAATCCCTGGTGCCTAGTGGGGTTTTCTGCCCCCCCCGGGGCAGAAAGGGCAAGAAAACAGGCCGATCTGCCCCCAGTGGGGGCAGAAGAGTCTTAATAAAATTTTGGCCCCCTAGGAAGCGACCCTTGCCCAAGGGGTCGCTTCCATTTCATTACAAAATGGATCCCTGGATCTAGTGGGCTTTTCTGCCCCCCCTGGATCCAAAACGGCCGAAAAAAACGGTCGATTTGTCCCCAGGGGGGGCAGAAAAGTCTTCAATAAATTCTGGCCCCCTAGGAAGCGACCCTTGCCCAAGGGGTCGCTTCCATTTCATTACAAATGGATCCCTGGATCTAGTGGGCTTTTCTGCCCCCCCTGGATCCAAAAACGGCCGAAAAAAATGGTCGATTTGTCCCCAGGGGGGGCAGAAAAGTCTTCAATTAATTGTGGCCCCCTAGGAAGCGACCCTTGCCCAAGGGGTCGCTTCCTTTATTTGAAAAGGACATCCCTGGTGTCTAGTGGGGCATTCCTGCTCCACGATCGCGACGCTGTGCGCGATCGTGAAGCAGGAATGCCAGCATTGAGACATCAGGGAGAGGAAACTCTCTTTCCTCTCCCCCGATGCCTCAAGGCATCCTACTACGGCCCCCCCGCCCCACCGCAACAACAAACACTTACCCTCCCTCTGGACGCGCTGGAAAGAAATGATTTCCAGCGCGTCCAGCGCTTCCTGATGACGTCGGCGCGCGCTGTGCGCGCTGACGTCATGGGCAAGCGTGGGGGGGGGGGGGCCGGGGGTGGCAGCGGAAACTCTTCCGCTGCCATCCCCCTCTGTGGGGGCAAGATCGATGCCCCAGGGGGGGAGCGCCAGCGCTTCCCCCAGGGGCTGTGCTCATGACGGAGCGGTTCCGTCATAAGCACAGCCCAACCGATGCTCATGACGGAACCGCTCCGTCATGAGCATCGAAGGGGTTAATGAACTACTAGCCTTCTGCTCATTCTTAGATCAGGATTTACCGGCACACTATAAAGTAAGCCATCCTCCCAGCCAACATAGTGTTTCTCAACCAGCCCTTTGCTGACTTATTGCTGGGCTTCTTTCTGATGTCCCACAAGCCTAGGGTACTCTTTTGGTGCTTTGTGGAAATCTTCCCAGGTAGGCCTTCCTGCAGCTAGCAAACCCTGTAACTCTGGAAGCGACCCAGACTCCAGGACTTGATCCATTTCTGGAGCCAAATCCTCCTCTCCCTTTGAAGCAGAAGCAATGACCTCCACGGCTACTGCCTTCCCGAGTCGCCCTTTCTTGCAAACTACCTTGTCTTCGTCTTGGTCCCTGTAAATCAGGAATGATCCCAGTCTCTCTCTGAGGCTGCCATGCAGCCTATGCTTTGGTCAACACAGCTGATGTGGTCAACTGTACCCCAAAATCTAGACACCCCAATATTGGAACATCCCAAAATTATACCTCGTATGGTTCTCCCACAGGTTGATCTTGAACACTACAGCACCCTCCCAGACATCGATTAACAGAATAAATCAATTCAGTAATTAATGGGGCCCACTCACTTACTGAGTTCTAGATCAATGAAAAGTTAAAGGGGTTTTATTACAAAATAAAAAAATAAGCGGTAGAGAGTCAATGCCATGACGGCTCTCAGATACAGACAAATACAAGTCTCAAAAGAGCAGCAAAATCAGGAAGAGAATGGACAGCATCCCTAGTAGCATCAAGGAAAGCTCAAAAACTCTGACTAACCCCCAAAATCAAGGGGTTCTTGTACACAATTTTTTGCACAGAAAACTAGAGGAACTGCAAAATTATCATGGTATGATCAAAAGTATCCATTCTTTAGCAAATCAGAACACAACTAAAATGCACGTCATTACCTTAACACAGAAGCACCATTCCAATTCTGCATAGTATTATTCAACATCCTCTATGGTAATATCATCTGGAGATGTTCTAACAAATATGAAGTATTTAACAATTGGACTTTAAATCGCTATATAGTCTAGTGAAATCACAGTGGAAGGGTCTTGAAAATGTTACGTGTCTCAGGGGACAGAAACAGTTCATCAAAAGCAGTGTAATGATAACAGTGGACTAAACCATCACAGATTTACTTGGCTGTACTCTGGAAAGCCTGTGAAGAGAGGATGTATGAAAGGCGGGGAGCAGGAGTGAGTGACAGAAACAGCATCCATCTTGTCAAAAATGGCTCTCCACTTAGAAATGTAAAACACATTAATAAATCTTTTTCTATACTATATAGGAAATTTGTTTCAATTTCATACGTCTTAATATAGAGTACATATGTAAATTCATAAGTAATAAAACACATTACTCAACACTTTAATGCACAAAAATAGAAAACCCCAAAACAATCTAACAGTTTAAGCCATAAAGGCTTCTGGTCCTGGCACCTAACCAGGGGCAATTAAGTTACTGCTTAATAGACCTCATGCACTTTGCTTTTTCCTAACCCCATCAACCATGGCCACTGTGCCATTGAACTCAATTTTATTCTCGAAAGTGGATACTCCATGCCCTCTCCAATAGCTACTCAATCTGTATCCTTGGAACCAGTCAGCATCTCCTCAAGCTTAAGGTATTTCCTCTCAACCATAGTGCAGAAGGCTCCAGTCGCTCTCAGGGCAGACACTTTCCTCCCATTTATACTAACTTCCTGCAAAAACCCCATTGTGTTAAGATGAATGTGCTTTAAAGCTTCTAGGTCCCACTCCCAGACCACCATAGCTACTAGGATGAGCACAACCAGGCCATGTCGGGTCCCTTCACCCATGTGCAACATGCTTGCTATCACGGATGCTGCTAGGTCAGGATCTTTTGCCTGACAATCCCTCTTGAAGTGTCCCACCTCATGGCATAGGTACCAATTAACCACCCGGTACTTGTGCGAAACTCCCTGTCCTCCTTTCTCATAATGCTCCTTCTCAAAAACACCATTACTATTCTCATTTTGCCTGAGCCCTCCCCGGGTCCCATGGAAGTTACACTGGAAGGCCCTTATCCTATGGTTGGCAACCTGACTTCACAGGGTTTCTCTCCCCTGTTGGCTTGGAAATGTGAGGCTCTGGCCCCTTGTCAACCATGTTACCTGCCACTTGTAAGGCAGCACTACAAACTCCTCTGGATCCCTCACTGTCAGATCAGATAGGTATTGCCTAAATGGGGTAGAGCACTCATTCTTGGATTGTTCTGTCACCATCAACTGTTAAGGGACTGAAACTCCTTGGCCTTCATTCCTCTCTCCCACTCATTCCAATCATGCAATACTCCATGATTCCAAGTCTCAAACTGAACACCATCTGCTCTCTTGCAGTCCAGAAGCCCTTGAAGGTATGAGCTATCTTCAGCCCAAACCGTCTAATCAGAGCTGCCTTTATCTGCTCGTAGACCACCTGTCTGCCACAGGCATCCTTCCAATGATAGCTGCCCCATCCAATGGCATGCAACCCATTGAGGCAGCTGCCTTAAGCATCTCATTAAAGGCCTGAACCTTACAAGCGACCTCAAAGCTCACAAACCACTCCAAGATGTCCTGACCTTCCACATATGCATGCACAGGATCTCTTGGAATCTTGACCAAAACCTGGCCTGAACTAGAGTCACTTATTCCAGATTGCGGTGTCATTGTTGACACCCTAATCTTCTCTCTCTCAAGGGCTATCTTTTCCCTCTCCAGATTTCCTTTTTCTTCTGTTACTCCTTCCACCCTCTCTGTTTCTCTTCTCTTTCTCGCAACTTCTCATGCCGGGCCCATTCCTTCTGTTCCCCAGCCTCTTCTCCTCTTGTTCCCTGTGAGTTAGTCTTAGCTTCTCCCTCTCAAACTCTCTGGCCTTCGCCTTTTACTCAGCCTTAGGCTTCTGGAGAGCAATCCCAGGGTCTCTGCTAGACTCAACACACCCAAGGGATTTACTCTTGAAACTGGCAACAGTGGTACCCTAGAAATGTGAGGGGGGTGTACATACCTGGGACATTCTAGTAACTAAAGAAACACTGCAAAATGCATTAAGGGCCACACTCTGCGTGTGTCTGGGATATACCTCATCTAAGGGTATCCGAGAGCCTGAATCCGTAGCACTCTCCTCCTTGGTTCTCAACATGGTTCCCTCCACAGAGTCAACTATAACCTTATCCTTTTTGTCCAGTGTCTTAAACTGGTCCTAATCAAATCAGAAAGGACCTCTTTGTCCCTACTTCTGGGAACCCTCCATCTTGTGTCTCTACAGAAATCCTTAATCTGATCTATTGACATGGTTTGGAGGTATATTCCCAATCCTGTGTTCTCCATTATCTATTTATGCTGACTTTGAGCATGAAAACTGGACTTGTTGTAACACTGGCGTAAATTAGAAATGGCCAATGTCACCCCTGCATCCAAGGCTCCTATACATTAGACGCCCCACCGCTTGAAACCAATTGTCAGAACCCCTTCCCTAGGGTTAGGGAGCAAGCAGGAGCTACTGGGCCCAACCATGGGGGTTGAGGCCTTTTACTCCTGATATTCCGGGTCCCAACTTACTATGTGTCCTGAGCAACTTTGCCAAGTAACTCTTCAGTACCCGACCCTCAGTAGTAGCTTGGGTTGAGCAGTCCAAGGGGAGGTAGATGCAAAGGGGTGAAAACAGGATCATAACTCAAAATATGTTCAGGAGCAGCAATAAATGATTGTCCAGTCGAATACTTGCTTTTATGAAAAAATGGATATTTATATACGAGCACTAAGTAAACTACAGCATACACAAACAATACACACATTCTCCTGTGGTCAGGCCTCTAGTGTTCAATAGGCAAGTCCCTGAGTGTCTCTTTCCTCTATTTAATGGTAGTAGTTGGTCGACATTCACTATAGACGACATTCAGGTTAAGCCCCACTAGTAGTCCAATTGTCTGGAGTCCCAATCCGACTCTTCCAAAGACAAACCTATGTCATGGCACACACGCATGATCCATGTCCGCCCATGACAACAAAAATCAGCACCTGGGATCCAGACATCATTGCAGCTGGGGTACTTAGGGAAGGGGTACAGGTCCGTCACCACGCAAGGGACTTTTCTGTCCCAACAATAGGTTGCCCCTTCAAACTCCTCTTCCAAAGGTAATCACCACAGATGCAAGTGGAAGAGCATGGGGGGCAACACTGGACTCATGGAAAGTTGAGGCAAAGTGGGGTCCCCGGGAAGCTTCCATGTCTTCCAATTGGAAGGAATTAAAGGCAGTGGGGTATGGCACTGACTCATTTCTCCCAGTTTGTGAATGGTCATATTGTCCAGGTAAGGACAGACAATATGGTGGCAAGGTAGTTGAAAAACCACCAAGAGGTGCAGGCTCTTAGGACTAATTCCACATAGCACATGAGATCAGCATTTGGTATGAATGCAGTCTGGCACATCTCGAGCAGACCATCTGAGCTGCTCTTTTCCAACCTCCACTCTCTTGTGTCTTCAGCCAAAGATTTTTGAGTTGATAACTGAAAAGTTCAAAATATCTTTCTGTGCAGGGTAAAGATACAAGAGTACCTGCATTACAGGTAGGATTGTTTTTGCGCAGGAAGGGACACCTTCCTGCACGAAAACTATTCTCTGAGCCAGTTTCCTCAATCTATTTGTGTTGCATAATTCAGCAGACACCGAAAGAGGACAAAAACAAGGAAAAATAAAGATATTTCTCCTCGTTATGCTTCTCCTGAGAGGCGTAACATTCTGACACTTTCCTAGGTCCAACAATATTGGCAAATCTCGCAATGCTTCACACTTGTGCTGCCTTGCATTACTCCAGATGTACCAAGCCACGCAGGGCCATGCAAGGTGGCCTTATGTGGCTTGGTAAATCTCACTATAGGATTTGCGTTGCCCTGTGCACCCATGTGTGGCACAAGGGCAACGCAAAACCCTTGATAAATATGCCCCTCAGTATAAATGCAGGTGTGCAGAGTGTAATATGAGATGTACTATCATTGTTGAGTGTGGGGTAGTGCCCATGATTTTTGTGAAGCAAAGCCATGTGTTGGCGATGCTGCCCCTCCTCTCCCATCAACAATGGAGATAAATGGGCAAACGTGTTATTGGGCCTCATTTATTTTCACTGCCATGTATATACAGGAAATTCTCACACAAGGGGGCATATTAACAACGGCCAGCGATAATTATCGCTGGCCGTGCTTAGCGTGAGGAATCCTATCGCCGGCTATCGCTGGAAATTATCGCCATGCTAGCGCTGTATTAACAACGCTTAGCGCAAAGGCGATAATTTCCCAGTGATAGCGATGTTTTCCATGGAACATCGCTGGTTTTCCAGCGATGTCCCATGGAAAACGGCGATATACTTGGCGATAGGGCCTGTGGTCTTAGCCACACAATCCACCCCCATGTTAGGTATGCCTTAGTCAGGAATTTAGCAGACGTTAAATTCCTGCGTTAAGGCATACTTAACGTAATTTAATATATCGCTAACCCACGTTGCTAATATGGCGATACCTGGGTTAGCGATATTTCCCCTGTTGTATTCACAGGCACGCCCCCTTTGCATCTCATTAGCGATGCGATGGGAGGCGTGCAGGAAACGGACGCTAGGTCAGGAATCACGCGCTAGCGTGTCCTTGATAATTCGGCGATAAAATTATCGCCGCTTTTACGTCCGAAACGGACGCTAAAGCGGCGATAATTCATTAACGCCGCCTTGTTAATATGCCCCAAGATCTTTTCTATTTTCTCGAAGCATTTATTTTGTTTTCAGGTATAAAGGTTGGCAAGATGCAGGATTAACTTACACTGTCACATGTCATAATAAAATACTTTATGATTTCAAACATAAGACTTTTCTAGACACAATATACACTTGAGCATAATTTGAGTCCTTACTGAGCATGTCTGTCTTCTTCTGTGTGTCAGATGCATTGACTTGTTCTTCCTCTCCACTCTCAGTTCAATACCATCTAAAAGAATATGCCTAATATCTTAAATATCATTATTACTCAAAAGACGGGTTTCCATGTGAATCAGAATCGAAGACCAAGCCCCAGACATTGCTGCCTTAGGTAAATGCCCCTGGCTTACACTTGCAAACAAGTTGTGTGATCCTAAGCAAAGCTCTACTTCTCCCAATGCCCAGTTCCATTATCTCCCAACATAGCAAGTATGAGAAGGTTGTTGCTGCTGGCATATTAACACACTGAGTTATCCTTCCAGGATTTTATTCTGTAGGTTGTATACAGAATCACATCCATCACTCCTCAGACTGGCTGGGCCCTTTTTCACATCGCATTCCCTGCTGTTACGATAACAAAGGCTCCAGGATGAGTGTCTAACAAGCTTCTTGGAAACTATCAAGGAATCCTAAATAGATCCTAAACAACATGAAGGACAGAATGAAAGGCTTTAGTTGCATAGAGAAGCTGTTCCTTGTAAACTGTCACCTGGTGCTGGAAAAGACTTGATACATACTAAACATATGATATGCAACTTATACAAAAGGTTGAAGAAGGATGCATGTTAACACTCCGAATCCTACTGTTTTACCAGGATTGGAGCCTGTGACCTGCAGGTCGCACACAGAACCCTGCAGCAGGCACATTAGCCTATAGATTTATTTTAACTCGTTTGTGTCCATTCCTTATAACCTTTCATGTTAAGGTAGCCTTTTTGAATATGGCTATATGTCCACCCATAGGCCTTAGAGCACCATTGATACCCTTTATGCAATTGGTTGTTTCACCATCATGCAACCATAGCAGGAAGATCGCTTAACCCAAGGGGTACAGGAGCTGTTCCCACAGTAGACTGGTTTTTGCATACTGCCTCTAGTGTGTTGCCGGCAGTGGTGTAATGGACGGTGATGGGTATCCCTTAAGGGTATGGAAAGGGATCCCCGAAATACCTACTGTTAGTATGTCTTTTCAACTTCTACACATGTAAAAAGGCTCAACAACCCTCATCTGACAGTGAAGCTTGCCACATATAAATTCTGTTATTGAGGGATCGGTAGAAACGATTTTAGAAAGCACTTTAATATTGAAAGGATTTATAGACTATGGAGCAGATTTACTAAGGACTTGCTTTGTCCTTACATGATGCCAGTTGACGCAAGGCCACGCAAGTCCTTATATGGGATTTACTAAGCCACGCAAAGCCACTTTGCGTGGTTTTGTGTATTTAGTAAATACAAAGTAACGCAACGCAGTGCATACTACTGGCTTGCGTTACTTTGATTTGGGTACGCATTACATGGGTGGAGCATGGGTATTCCTATGCATCTACCCATGTATTTTGATGCAAGCCTAGATTTACAAAGACTTGTAAACCTGGCTTTGAACCATAATGGTGAGCCTAACGAAAAGAGGCGTAACGAGGAGAAATATATTTCTTTCTCCTCATTGATTCATCCTTCCACGTGTAGAGCACACATAGAAAATATACCTCTACAGATTGTTTTTGTGCAAGAAGGGGACCTTCCTGCACAAAAATCAATCCTGCCCGCAATGCAGACACCCTTGCACTATGGTGCACTTGCACAAGGATCGAGCAGAAATGCTCTATATCTTTGTAAATATGGAGCATTTCCGCTCTATCATTTTCACGCAGCGCAGAAAGTCGCCTTGCTGTGTTGCGTTGCGTGAAAGTATGGTAAATCTGCCCTCACACTTAGAAATAGGTTAAGGTGTCCTCTTTAAAGGAGATTTTGAGAAAATAGGGCATACGTTGTATATTTCAATGTACATTAGGACAGCAATAATGACCAAAGCCTAATAGGTTTTAAATATGACCTTCAAGGAAAGTTTGAGGGATCTCCTACATGGAACCATTTAGAAATTGTGCAGAATAGGGAATTTTAATGCACACGAGTCAAGTTAAAGCTTCATAGTGGTAATGGAGGAAGGGAGTTCTGTACCTTTTAATGTAAAGTAAATGTTGCTAGCATCCACATCCAAAGTAGATGCTATTGCCAATTCCCACATGGTAAACAACAGGTCTTGCACTGCTTCTTGCAAGCTCTACCTTCCAATTTCTTCTAGATGAAATTTACACATCCATGAACTCATACAAACACACAATGTCACGCACACACCTGCTCATCAACACACAAATGTATTTATTTTTCACACACACACACATGTTCACTAATAATCTCCCAACATGGCTTCACACATACACTTTTGTTCCCATTTGCCCACACTTTTTTTTACACTTTGGTCCCATGTGCATGCGCACACACAATCAGTTTCACACAGCTACACACAAGAAACTTCAGAGAGAGACAGTGGATTAGAGGAAGTCAAGGAGGAAAAGGGAACCATCCTGCTTCTTGCTGCCTGCCCGTCCGAGCCTGCATCAGGGGGGGAGAGGAGCGAGGACTCCATCATCCAGACTCCCTGGCTCCACCGTCATCGTTATTGCGCCAGGAGGCGCATAAATTACAGCCGTGTCCCCCGTGGCGCGGGGAAACCATCCTGCATCTTGCTGCCTGCCCGTCCGAGCCTGCATCAGGGGGAGAGGAGCGAGGACTCCATCATCCAGACTCCCCGGCTCCACCGTCATCGTTATTGCACCCGGAGGCGCATAAATTACAGCTGCGGCCCTCGCGGCGTGGTGAAACCATCCTGCTTCTTGCTGCCTGCCCGTCCGAGCCTGCATCAGGGGGAGAGGAGCGAGGACTCCATCATCCAGACTCCCCAGCTCCACCGTCATCGTTATTGTGCCCGGAGGCACATAAATTACAGCCGCGGCCCCCGCGGCTGGGGGAAACCATCCTGCTTCTTGCTGCCTACCCGTCCGAGCCTGCATTGGGGAGAGGAGCGAGGACTCCATCATCCAGACTCCCCGGCTCCACCATCATTGGTATTGCGCCCGGAGGCCCATAAATTATAGCCGCGGCCCCCGGGCCAAGGGCCGGCCCGTCCGCGCCCATCAGAGCCTGGCAGAGGCTGGGCTGGGCCACCCCCCCGTTATTTTGCCATCTGACATTCATCCTACCCTTGCATATCTACTGCCCACTACAGGACTAAGGTACTGTTTGTAAACCCTTCTGCTCTTATAGTAGCAGGTCAACCGCTATTTTATTTCTAATTGTTTGGTTCCCCTTACATGTACTATCTTACGTACTAAGCCTTCGTCCCATAATGGGAAAGCGTAAGGCTACTGAGGAGGGCATGAAGTTTAGTGAACTATCCTCTAATCATCCTGTCGCCCCTTAATGCATCATGTCCCCTCTTAGAGAGATAGACTGAAGGTTTTCTCCGCCCCCAACGTTAGTTCGCAGTTAGTAAAAACAGTACACACTAGCGAGAGCATCATCCCTAGCCCTAAGGGTAAATTTCGAATTGAGCTGAGCTCCTCCGATGGCACCCGGGGGGAGCTAGACCAGGCATCAGGATTAATAACTCCTATGGCTGGCCCGTCCCCAGATACACATCTAATGTCTCACGCCATCACAGTTCTATCTTGGAATATCGTGGGATTAAGGAATAGGGGTGCCGCTCCTGATTGGAACAATTTCATAGAAAAGTTTGACATCTGTGCCTTCCAGGGGACCTGGTCTGTGGAGCCCCTCTACCACCCTGGGTAATTAAACTATTACATTCCGGCCACCCAGGGTGGTAGAGGTCGTCCATTGGGGGGCCTTACACTTTGGATTAGACAGGATATCGGCCTTGAGATCCTGGTATTGCCCATGGAGAATAATGATATTCTTGCTCACATGGATCAATTATCATCTTTAATGTATATGCTAGAGGCCTTAGTGGCGGGCAGAGATCTGACACCATCGATACCTTAGGTAAGCTTCTAGATATGGTCTCAGGGGAAGCTGCGGTTGTCGTAGCTGGAGATTTAAATACAACGTTCAAACCCTTTGATAGCGAGGATAATGATTTGGTAAGGGACGAGGACGAACAATGGGGCGTACCACTCTTAGAGTTAACCCCAATTAAGTGATGGACAGAGGCTGCAATTCAACTGAAAGCTCTTTGTTTAGAATATGGCTTAAGAGCGGTTTACGGTAGATCCCCGTCCGATAGAGGTGGGGCAAACACGTTTAATAATGGTTATCATTCAAGCCGTATTGATTATCTCTTAGTCAGTTTGAATCTATGGGACAATTTTGAGAATATGGTCGTACAGGCACGTGTGGAGAGTGACCATGATCCTCTTTGCTCCAGGTTCATATTTAGAGATCTAAAAGCAATAGCGCAAACCGCCACCCTATCTACTACTAGTGGCCTACAGCTTACAAATAATATGCGGAGTGTTTAGTGGCCCATGATCCGAGAGTGCCCTGAAATATTATCCTCTATATCGAGAGAGATGGAAAGTACTGTAAAAGCAATGGAGACATGCCTTCTTAATCACCAGCCACTAAATGATTTTACACAATTGCACAACTCATTGTTCTCAAAACTGCGTACCAATTTCCAAAGACCGAGTAAGGCTAGGGTGAATGCCAAAAACCCAAAGCAAAACTGGTATAATACTGACTGTAGACATGCCAGTAGAGCTCTTGGAGAAGCAATCAAGTCGGGTGATGTGGCTAGAGTGCGAACTGCTAGGTAAATATATAAGAAGGCTATTAACTGTGCTAAAAAATTCAGTGACGAAGACAGGTGGTTGGAGTTAAAACAAGCTTGTGATAGTAGCAACTCTCAGCGGTTTTGGAATTTGGTTAAATGGGGCAGGGGAGGAGCGCCCCAGTCCCCGGAAAATAATGTTGACCCAGGTGTGTGGGTTAGTTACTTTGCCTCTCAATACGTCTGTGATGAAGCCGAGGATAGCGGACCTCTACTGATTCATCTTTACTCCTCCGACAAAGTATTTGATGAGACAGACGTTAGCTCCACTCTCAGAGCTCTCACTTGAGGTAGAGCCCCGGGGATAGATTGTGTTCCTGCCGACATCTTTTTGCAGGATAGACATAAATGGAACCAATATATACTAATATTAGCTAACGCTATCGCCCACAGTGCACCAATCCCAGACACCTGGCGGGGGCGGAGATCATCCCTGTATATAAAAAAGAAGATAAATCCCTGCCTGGTAACTATAGGCCAATAAGCCTTATAGATTCCATACAGAAAGTGGTGGCCCGGCTTGTCCTGGCCAAGGTTCATGCATGGATAGATGAAAATTCTATCCTTACCCCCCTCCAGGCTGGCTTCAGGGCACACATTAGCACAATTTTGCCAGGACTTCCGTTTTGTCCTATTACACTGGTGGACAATAGTCCTCGGCAAGTGCAGCATGTATGCTGCCTTTGTTGATCTCAAATCCGCTTTTGACATGGTCTCTCGGTGCAAGTTGTGGGAGGTGCTGAAGGAGATGGGAATGCCACTTGACCTACTTTCCCTCATCGCTCGTCTTCACGGGGATAATTATGCACAGATTCGTTGGGGTCGCAGGGAAACAAGACAGAGCCCTTTCCTGTTCAAAAAGGCATCCGCCAAGGATGTGTGTTGGCTCCCACATTGTTCTCCCTTTTTATTAATGGTGTTGCAAATTTTCTTGCTGCTATTCATACTGATGCACCTGTTTTAGCTGGTAGAAAGATCCCCATTTTAATGTTCACAGATGACACGTTGATCATATCAGAAACCCCAAGTGGACTTCAGCGTGCTCTGCGACGTTATGAAGAATTGTGTGTTCTACGCAGTTTAAAAATTAATCCTGCCAAAACAAAGTTCATGGCTTTTAATCAGCATAGACCTTTTGAGGGTAGAATGATGATGGATGAGTTCCCCTTTGAGCAGGTTGATGCATTTGTTTATTTGGGTATCAAACTGCAGAAGGATATGAGATGGAAGCCACACATTGAGGCCATGGCACTAAAACATTGGCAGCTGGCTGGAGTTATAAGGAAGGAATTTAAAACCACCCTGACCAAGCCCCTTAGCCATGTGCTTCAAATCTATAATAGCAAAGTAGTGAGCTCAGTTCTCTATGGCGCAGAGCTGTGGGGCATGGAGAACGTGCCGCAGCTATCATCTGCCGAGAACGCGTTCATGTGAGCGTTTACTAGTCTCCCACAAAGCACACCCATTCTTCCATTAAGGAATGATTTAGGTAGGAAAACTCTGGAGAAACTAGCCAGGCTAAGGCCCATCTTATATTGGCGCAGAATTTGGTGTACACCGGAATTGGCTGTATTTGCTGAGGGGCTAAGAGATATTATCGATATGGATCAATTCCACAAAATTAATTGGTTGCGAGACCTGAGAAGCCTTTTTAATAAGATGGGTCTATCACATTTGTGGGAGTCCCCTTCTAGCGCCACGTTCCTGTCAAGAGATTCACTCAACGATACATATTGGGAAATGATTGTGCATAAAGAGATAAAGTGCCATGATTCCACCTCTCGTTCAGGGTCCTTTCTGCAGATAAAACCACGCCCCAGCTTAGAGCTCTACTGGGATGCCATCACAAAGCCCTTCGATCGGAAATTGTATTTTCAATTTAGATCTGGATCATTACCTTTAAAGTGTTTTACATCTAAATGGTCCATTACTGAAAATGACAAATGCCACATATGTGTCGATTATGCAGAAACTTACTCGCATCTGCTGTTTGGCCGCCCCGCATACGCTGGCCCACGCAAAGCTTGGTTGGCGCAGACCTGCAGGAATATGGCTACAAGATCATGTAGCACTGCTTTGCGTATTCTCTGCTCCGACGCCTCACCTAGGAATGCAATTCCTGTGGCAACATTTTTAAGGTGGATGTGGCATATTCGATCCAAGAAAAATTGTGGATGAATTGCGAAAGTGGGCATACTCCCCCAATCATGTAGGTGCATCTAGACTAAACGAGATGTATGTGGTCCAACCTGTTCTTAATTGTTGTAAAATATATGGATTTTATGTCTTTATTCTTATAATGCTATGGAGCTAGCCTTGAACTATTTGTCCACAATCTTGCCATTTTGCACAAATTGTTTTTTAACTTAATATTTTAACCCTTGTATTGTTTTAAGAATTTTTTAAGTATAATGCTTTTATGACTTGTTTAGTCGAATAAAGCTTCTTTTGACTGACTGAAAGCCGCAGAAGTATACAGACAAGCATGTCAGCCTAGTATGTCCTCACAAGAGGATGGGGTGAAGATAAGTGCTTGTAGGGTAGACATGTATATGTACTATTGTGGACTCTGATTGTGACATGATTAGATATTACAAAATTGTCTTACAGGACAACAAGGCAGACAAAACACAGAGTTTTTGCCACTCTTAGCTAAGATGCATTTTCTACAACTGACAAATAAACCTTGCCCCAATGATATACAAGAAAAATGTAAGTGAACATGGTGTAAAGCTTTAAACTCTGAGCTTGTGAAGACAAATATCCAGATCCTTTCTATGACCCAGCCTCCAATGTGATGTTAATTGACCTCATTCAGAAAAATCAACCCCACAGCATTTTAATCCTCTGAGTCATTCAAAAGAAAATATGAAAGGGATATGTGCATTCATGCAACTGTATGACAGGTGCTAGGCCTACATATAAATAAACATCCTGTACAGTCACTCCCACCATTAACTTTCACTTCCTTCACGCAGAGAAATTCCCCACTAAGCATCAAGCAGAATGACAGTGAACTGGCACACATTTAATCAGCAAACCTGAACATCCAAAATAAGAGAGGTCAAAGTGTGAGTGATATCAGGAGATAAAATTGAAAGAGGATGGAAGATGATACAGTCAAGGATGGAGACAGGAAGGAAGATCAAGAAGGGCAGAATATAACAAACATTTGGGTAGGGACAGTCACTGACAGGGTCGGACTGGGACATAAAATAGACACCAAAATAAAAGTGGCCCCCTTTAGAGAATTAGATAGCTAAAAAAGTGGTCCTTGTTTGCTAATTGTGGCGGTTTTGAACTTGTAAAGACACACTGTATAATTATTTTGCATGGATTTGATATTGCTACAGGCAATGCTTGTTTTAATATCAGGGAAATTAACAATTAAAACTGGCCTTGCAGACCATAAAACAGGCCCACTGAACGTAAATGCAAAATCCTACACGACCTGTATTTCTTTAAAAGTGGCTCAAAATGCTCTACAGGCTGACCAGAGGCAAATATAATATGTCAAAAATACACTTGTTACCTTGACATATTTCTGTTTTGTTAATATTTTTTAACCATTTTATACACAGATTGTTGCACAATGCTATACATCTTCATTTACAGATTCACAATGTAATTATTGATTATTTACATCGTATTCCTTTTCTTAAATATTAAAACACATTTTCGCAAGTAGAAAAACACTATTTGCCTTTTTTAGGTTGCGCCTATAGTGGCAGCGCGCATGCACTGCTCGCTCTGCGAGGCATGTAGTAATGGAGTATGGAGTGGAAGCTCCACCCACTTTCCGCCCATATTTTTAATTGACTCGTGTCATTGTCTTTCGTAAATGCTGCCTTCTGACTGATTATGAGGCTTGTTAGTCCCTCCTTATTATGGCCATGTCGTCATTGTATCCTTCCATGGCTACTGGCCCCTTTACTTTGAGTGTTGCACGGTATGTGTTATATAGATTGTAAATACTATTTTCTTTATTGAGGTTGCCCGTGCCTTCTCCCCCACTCCGCCCCCCAGCAGTCTGTGTCTTCTCACCCCCCCGCACTCCCATTGTTCGTACCTTCTCCCCCCCTGCCCCCGCCTGCCTGCACTCCCGTTTGCAATGCAATAGGTCTCACATAAATGCGAGTCCTATTGCATTGCAAATGCTTGTTTGCTGCTTCTTATCACCTCGCTGAGCCAGCTGGTCTACTTCTCGGGGTCTATCGTGCGATTTTCACTGCAATACGTCAACCAGCCCATCCCCCGCAGCCTCTGTGCACTGCTCCTATTGCTGGTGAACTGCAGCATCGCCATAGAGCTGGGGGCCCTCGTCTTCATGTGCCTGGACCGCTATGCGGCCATTTGCCATCCGCTCACCTACGAGTCTCTCTCCTTGCTTCAGAACATCTGGAAGGTGCTAGCGGTAATGTTTCTAGTACCGCTGGCCCTGCGCGCCATGTTTGCCCTTCTGCAGGTTTTTGCTGCAGGCAGTGACGTCACCGCCTCTCTGCTCTGCACCAACGAATGCCTAGACTCCGCAGCCAGGCTAACATACACCAGAGTGGGGCTGATTGCTGGACAGCTCCTGCCCAGTATGGCCGTCATCACGGGGTCCTATGCCCTGGTGGTGCGCGAGGGTCTGCGCTCAGGTGCCATCAGCCCAGCCAACCGGCGAGCGCAGAGCACACTGGCCTATCACCTGCTGCAGATGATGCTCTTCCTCCTGCCCATGGTCAACCACATCTGCCTGAGCCCCCTGCGAAGCCGCGGCGTCTTCCGCGAAGACGTGGTGTCGCTGGGGCGCATAGTGGCCATCATCTGCTTCACAGCCGGACAAGTCATTAACCCCGTCATCCACGGCTTGTGGTCGGAGGAGATCCGGAGTTTGCTGCTCATCTCCCTGGGCAAGCACAGGCGCGTGGGTGCTACCCAGGGCGGTCATTTAGTGGTAAGTTAGGATGGGCCCTGGCCCCTGGGTGGAGGTGGGTAGGGGTCAGATATGTGACCTTGTGGAGTAAATTAATAATAATCTACTGATGCAGGGGCCATCACTTAGTCCACGGGTTCTCTATCAATAATAAGGAGGACTCGACACTAGAGTGAAGACAAATCATTGGTCATTTATTCATGAACAAATGGGAGCTCTTCCTCTCTCAAGCATCCCAGAGACACTTCAGGGGAGAGCACACTGAACAATGGTTTACATGGGTTTTTATAGCAAATGTCCACAATGTTTATAAATGTTCACTAACTAAAGACAATCAGAGGTAAATAGGGCTAAGTGAAGAATACACACAGGTGGCACAGTTAAAGAATTGACAGCCTTGGTGTCTTGCACAATTGGGGCATCCTGAGGCTGCATAGCGAGATATCTTTATTTATGTAACATTGTCTAAAGTTCAGTGATTGTCTCAAGAAATCCTTAAGCGAAGCCAGCTGTTCTTTTGCGCTGACTCAGCATGTATACACAGCTACAATGACACAATCTAGATTCTTTACTCATGTTGATTCTTTACTCAAGTTGATACAGGTGCAGTGTCAAGGATAGAGCCAGGGCTGGCAAGGAGGACAGAGTTTATATTTAACAGAGTGCCAAAGTCCCTCTGTCTGCCTTCACAGCAGAGCCAGGGGTGAAAAATATGGATGAGGCATAGCTCTAACTGAAACCTGCCCATTATTGGGATAGCTCAGTGGGTGGCCTACAAATGTGGCAGCGGCTACTAACTTAGCCTTATAATGCTAACCTAATATAGCACAGTGCAAGAATAACACAGAAATGGGATTTTCAAATCTAACAGACCCTCCTTTTAGCATTATAAGCTAAAGACCTTTATTTGTCATGGGGTAAGGATCTTCATAATTCTAAGTGGGGAGGGAAATTGCATAGTCACTCAAGGTATAAGGGGAGACAAAGCAACACACGAATATCAGAATCTATTGAGTGTTCTATGTTAATGAGCATCATGTCCTATATTGTATTTGCACACAAACTTCTGGATGTAGGGTACCCTCCTCTCCATCTGATCTAGCTGTATACCCCTGGTGTACTGCTATATACTTCCAACCCTGTATCATAACCAGGCTATATCAAAAATTATTCAAATGTTCATCATTAAGTAGGGAAACTAAAAGAGAAGCATGATTTCAACACTTGGACTGCATAGATGTCCTTCTTTTGCTCGCCTGCGCGTGGAGTTAAAGTAACAATACATGTTCACAAAAGAGGCAGGTGCTGCATGAACCTGATAGTGCGCAGGATACTACTTACTCAGGGAGTAGGATGTTCCTAACACTATTATTAGCATACAGGTCTGGATGCAACTTATACTTTTTATGTACTGACCCTGCTCTAAACAGGGAGGTGCAAAAGGAGTCTTTTCCCCATTAGTTGGGGAACAAAATAAATACATGGCTATTGGGAGAGAAATGCAACACAATGGAATTGATGGCCAGGGAACGAGAGGATGGGCCAGTGTCCTTTGGAGAGCCATCAATGGTAGGCTCCTATTGTTCATCTGATGGCGCTATTGAGCACCGGCGGTGGAGCAAACTTGTCTAGCTCTTTCCGGAAAATAAAATCCTCTTCACTCAGGATAGGGTACCCTCCCTCCTTGGAGGACACCCTCAACTAATCCTGTCCAGTGCCTTCGGCAGTGCACCAGTATAACTCACCCTAAGCGTTGCAGGCGCTGTAGGCAAAGCACCCGTACTCCTATCTCAAGTCCTTCCCTGTCTTATGGAATAACCCTCTGGCGCACTGTCCTTCCATCGGGGTACAAATGGTGCATCAATACTCCGGGCACAAGGGGGTCAAGGAAAAATGGGGTCAGCTACTCAAGAGAACCAGGGGGCAGAGACTCAGGCTGGGGCTCCTGGATAGCCCCTCTCTCTGTGGTGTTTTTCGGTGGTACTGCCTCGTCCAGCACTTCTTTATTCTGCAGCCCCGCCCCAATCATATTCATGGATGTTCCATAACAAGCAGCCAGGCATGTCCGGGCCCCTCTCTCTATGACGCATGGGTGTCCCGGACCTATTAGGGGGTAGAATGCATATTTTTAATTAACTGGCAAGGATAAAACATCATACAATTTTGTTGTTGTCTCTCCCAACACCAAGTAGCCAAGTAAGCTTAAATTCATTTAACAAGCTCTGAGGGAAACCAGGAAAACAATACGAACATACTCTGCCTATACCATTCATCTAAAACCCTCAAAAGGAATTTCAAAGCAACAGCTCTACTGTGTTTCTTGTCTTAGCAAGCTTGTGTTCAATAAATCATAGAGATCATGACACAGCTTCCACCTTGGGAACCTTCACTGCTGCGCAGGTCTGCAGACACCTCCAAAATTTGCCAACATAAGTATTGCATTTTGTGACCATACTTTCACATTATAATTATGGCAGGAAAATTTAGAATTGTTAATTATATAACTAACAAATTGAACATAATGTAGCGAGTACATGAATTTTCCAGCTAAACTTGTTATTCCAAACAAGCTCCTGTAGGACTACGTGCTCCTCAAACTGATAACCACTAAAAATGCATGGTGCGCATTTACCGGGGGCATACAACCACCGTTCCTAGTATGGTGCATCATGTGCACCTTTATTTCCATGATCTGGGCCATGTCATTATAATCAGGGGAAAACGTATTCACAAGCTCTAATATGGGCTATCAACTCAATTACACAGGCTAACTGATAAGGGACTTATGATGTCTCTGCAACTGTATGTAGTGTTGTAGTAACATGAACAATAATGATGACACCACCGACATATCGTTCCTCTTAAGGGTCAGATAAAGGAACATCAGTCTAGTCTACCCGTCCTTTCATCTGCATCTCAATTTCCAATTCCATAAATTTACAGAAAGGAGGGGCAGAAATATGGCATACGTCAAGGTAACATGTTATTTTCCTAATCATAACAATTTGTTAAAGAAAAAATATATTATGTTATAGCCAATTAGACATGCACTGGTGAAGTGTTGTCTGTCATGTTCACAGCATGAAATATCATATCTGTGAAATTTAGTAACCAGAACAAGTCCAACCGACTGTTGCGTAGCAATGGGCATCGTCATGACCATCCCCTCACAACACAAGGGAGCTTGTAATAGTATCAAAAACAAAAAGCGCAAAAACAAAAACGCGCATAAAAATAGAAACACACATGCCAAGTCATCATGTATACTTGCTGTATACCAAGCACAGAAAGCATAGACAATTTCTAGATCAGGTTTAAATGATCTGTGACACACAACACTGTGTTATGCACTTTATGCACAGCGGACCTATAGCCCAAAAAACTAATATTCTGGCCTGCTTAATTTGTCAGGCTTAAAAATAATATTCTCTTTCCTTACTTTGCTCTCCCCCCTTCAACAGTAGGTGACCTAAGCCTAAGTGGTGACCTGCTGTCGACACAACTCACTGTGTCTCTTCTGACACACAGGAACAGCAGGAACAATTCATAAAAGGACAAAACGCACAAAAAATGAAAAGCACACAAACATTTCTTTCCAAAGAAAAAGCACATATACTTCAACACACGGTTGACAGCACCCTTCTTTAAGGGGGGGGTTTAGCTTAAAGCGCTTTCTATAAAACTGTGCAGATCATTGTGCACACCTATGACGTCTTTTTCAAACCAACTCACGTGTCCAACTGTAGTCTTGTCAGCCCTAGAACCACGTAGAACACTTCATAAAAGAGCTGTGGATAGAAGTAAAAATACACAAAACACAATAGAAAAGACACTTCAACATAACACAAAAAATAATTAAAAAACACAAATCACAACTAACACTACTTACCTTCACTGTCCCTTTTTTAGGCCTGTCATGTCTAGAACATATAAGCAGGCAGCTATCTCAATTTTGTCTTCAATTTTCTTTGCGCCACAATTTAACTATGTAACATAAGTCCTAATTTTCTTACTTATTTTTTTCACTAATGTAGCCCACTAAATTCTAAGAAAGACCTTCTAATTACTTTGTCTCTAGAATTAGTGTAATGTAGTTTTAAAAAAATAAGACAATAACGTGAGCATTATTTTCTCACTCGTGAACCAAAGGCATATTATTTTTTGTTGCAAACAAAGACAGCTTTGTAACCTTCAATTTCTCATCTGGCCCGTCCTATCTTATCAGCAAGCTAAATATAGACACTCGGCGTGGCACTCCCGGCCCCCACCTCTTTCCAAGACCCACTTCTGCTGCAAGCATTACACTTTTTATGTCAGGGAAGCTTATAAGCAGTGATCTCACCTCCTGGTTACTCACTCCTGTTCTAGCCCCCACCCTCTCCTTACTCTCAAGCTGTCAAAGGCAAATGGCCCTCATAATTCTTTCTGACCTTTAATAATTAACCCTATTTAAAAAAAATACATTCTAACATGAACTGTCTCCTTTTAGGGGCCACAGTTTATTTCTGCTCTCAAACTATTAAACCACACACTGTCAGACCAGGAGTCTGTTTTTTTTTTTTTTTTTTTACTGTGTCCTAAGTACCCATTTTTAAATACACATCTGTATAACATACCATACCAGGCATACTTTACCACTAAATAACAGATGTTTGTTACTACCCAACTCAATGGTACTCATTTTATCAACCTCAAATGGATGAAAGTCTCAGTAGGCCCCGCTGGAATTTTACCCTACAACCATGATGTTAAACACAGAGTCCTGCACCAGGCGCATTAGCTCACTGAGCCACCAAAACCAGCTGGGAACAACCTGCAAATTCAAATGCACACATTTTTTCCCTCTGAACTTTTGATCAGTCCATATTTCCTTTTCATTATTACATTCTTCAAATTAAGGGTGTCATTAAATCACAGGGGGTGCTCTTTTTCTAGCTGCGCCCCTTTCAATTACCTTTTGCAATGCATTGATGGCAATAAGAGACCAAATTAAACTCACTGCAGGCATGTTAAAAAAAAAGGCCAAATTCATTAACGTGGCTGGCAAAATAATTACAATTTTTTTTTCTTTTTTTTTCAACATGTCCTCAAAAGGAACCAAACAATTTCAAGCGCTTTTCCAAAAGTGGTCCACAGACCGTGTCACACAAAGAAACCTCACGCCACATAACTCACTGAGGCAAGACAACTTTACCCCCCACACCACATGTTTTCACAGCTCATTCAAACAAATATTTCACACACCACCATTTACTGACGTCAGTTCTTAATTTCTCAGGCATGCACACACAATTTCACCACAAAACAATCTGAAAACTGAACCACCACAATCACTCCAGAAACTACAATTCATGCACAAGACATTTTAAACTGCCACATATACATATCATGCATTCCCAAACCGTCACTCAAATACAGGACACTCTGTGGATTGCCACTCAAATTCACTATAACCCAGAATCCCACACAGTGCCTATATGTAAAAAAAAAACCACAGTAACTCAGCATTGACTCTCACATATTTTATAACACAAAATGTTTAAATATAACAGAGTCAATACCATTTTTAACACAGATATCAAACGCCACTGTTGGTCTAACTATATATTCTTTAGATATTAATAATCTATGCTCTCTATCTAAACATTCCCTTTTTTCCTGGACTTCCTTTTCCTTCAATTCCTTATACCTCTGATACTCAGTCTTCCTTTCCTGTTTCCTTTGCAACTTCTCTGCTTTGAGCTGCCGCTCCTTCACTTCTTTCCTTCACATACGCAAACTGTCAAACATAGCTGGCTTAACCTTCTTTAAGAACAAACGCTTCTCTAAATACTCGAGTTTATGAGGGCCCAAAGTTCCCTCCAATGGCCATTGCAACTGGGGATCCCCTTTCGTATATTTGTTCCACAATGCATTATACATGATGGGACAAATACCATATTTGATGTACATCTCAAATTTCGGCATACCTTCTGGTGGCGCCGGCTGACTTGCTTCCAAAATGCTCTGCTTATTACAGCAGCAGCAACAAAACTTCCAAAGAGTACTAATTACAGGCATGTTATATAAGATACAAAAAACTTATAAACAGAGAGAAATAAAAAATATTCTCACATTTACCTGTAAGGAAAAATATTAGTCAAAACAAATAGCAAGTCCCAAAACAGATTCCAAAACCAAAACAGATTCCAAAATTCAAATTCTGATCGGATTCCAAACCAAATACCAAGTCAAGCAAATACCAAAACAAATCCTAACCAAATGAACCAGTTCAATACAGATTTACCTTATGCGTAGTCTTCAACTCCCACCTGTCGATCCTCCTTGATCCAAAGTATGACCATCCGGAGGCTCCAGTCAGGGCCCACAGCCGCCAGGAAGATCAGTGTTGGAGAGCTGACAAATCACCTTAGACCACGAGCAACACTAGTCTCCTCAGGTGGGGCGCCCCTCAGCGAAGTTCATCTTCCCAACCTGATCTCCTCCCCCGGTCCGACTGCAGGCCCTTGATGGAGCCCCACGTTGGGCGCCAATTTGTGGAGTAAATTAATAATAATCTACTGATGCAGGGGCCATCCCTTAATCCACGGGTTCTCTATCAATAATAAGGAGGACTCAACACTAGAGTGAAGACAAATCATTGGTCATTTATTCATGAACAAATGGGAGCTCTTCCTCTCTCAAGCATCCCAGAGACACTTCAGGGGAGAGCACACTGAACAATGGTTTACATGGGTTTTTATAGCAAATGTCCACAATGTTTATAAATGTTCACTAACTAAAGACAATCAGAGGTAAATAGGGCTAAGTGAAGAATACACACAGGTGGCACGGTTAAAGAATTGACAGCCTTGGTGTCTTGCACAATTGGTGCATCCTGAGGCTGCATAGCGAGATATCTTTATTTATGTAACATTGTCTAAAGTTCAGTGATTGTCTCAAGAAATCCTTAAGCGAAGCCAGCTGTTCTTTTGCGCTGACTCAGCATGTATACACAGCTACAATGACACAATCTAGATTCTTTACTCATGTTGATTCTTTACTCAAGTTGATACAGGTGCAGTGTCAAGGATAGAGCCAGGGCTGGCAAGGAGGACAGAGTTTATATTTAACAGAGTGCCAAAGTCCCTCTGTCTGCCTTCATAGCAGAGCCAGGGGTGAAAAACATGGATGAGGCATAGCTCTAACTGAAACCTGCCCATTATTGGGATAGCTCAGTGGGTGGCCTACAAATGTGGCAGCGGCTACTAATTTAGCCTTATAATGCTAACCTAATATAGCACAGTGCAAGAATAACACAGAAATGGGATTTTCAAATCTAACAACCTTGTGGCTTCAGCACTGACAGAAAGCTCAAATCTCCACAAAGACGAGGAATTGTAATGGTCACTTTCGCCGGGCAGGGCTGGTGTAAATAAGTTCTGTAACCACAGAGGCACATGGGCACCTGGAATTACAGGGGAAACGGTGCTTTGAAGCCATCAAAATTGCAGATTGTGAGCTATATTAAATAGGTAATAACCTATTGTGTTTCGTATAGGAGAAAGACTTTATGGGGTGTTTATAAAGTCATCTTTTGGCAAAAGAGAGCTGAGCAGAAGCATTCGGTTTTTGTAAGCCAAACCTTACGAGTCACAGAAAGGACTCAGTAGCGTAGCCAGTGTGTCATGGGCCCTAGTGCAAGGAAGGAAATGGGCCCCTGGCTACCGTTTCAAAGATAAAATACAGGAATACTGAGGGTTCGGGTGGGGCTCAGGCTTCCGGGCCTTGGTGTTACTGCACCTGCTGCACCAATGGAAACTATGCCCTTAAGGGGAAACTCATTTTTTTGATCTTGAAAGAATTGTGCTTTACACACAAAATAGCACCAGGGCTGTCCATACCATGCCTTTCATCTGCAAACTGCTGAAAATACCGACCACCAACTGCAGGTTGTCCACAAATGACTCTATCAATTGAAGCAAATTAAACTTTAGTTGCTAAAACTGCCAGGAGTGGGCGCAAAATGCATTCAGCCAACAACAAATATTTCAAATATTGATCAACAATTCACTTTTTATCCCAAAATAATAAGCTTTACAAGAAAGCGAATTTCTGGCTCAGAGTGCTTTATGCATCAGCACAGAATGTGTTTTATTTAGAAACATTCTATTCTGCTGCTAGATAGCGACCCCAACACGCATTTCGCCCTGAAAGTATATATAGCACGGCCATCGTGATAGGAGAAAGAGTAAAACCATCGCTCCAACACAAAGTAAATGGGATGCGTGACGTGTCCATTTTTAAACATCCTGTTTGCATTCTGAATAATACAATTTAGGGTTTCAGACCTAAAAGTGAAGTTGGAGCTCAGCATTCAGAATTTCTGAGCCCGAGCGTCCCGGCCACTGCTATTGACACCAGGTGTGCTCTTTGGCTGCAACTCCCAGATATGAAACCTCTCAATCTTTCTGCCCTCCACTCTCTTCAGACTATCATTTGTTTTTAGATGCGCTGAGTTATATCCACTGTTCTGAAGAGTTAAAATGAAGAGCAACTGCGATTCACTCCTTCTGAGAACAAATAATGTGTTATAAATCTGGAAAAAAAAGTGAAGACCTGTTATTTGAATTGTTCTTTCACTTTGAATATGACATATATTAATTGAGAGAAAACAAGAAGAAATTGTCTGCGCTGGTCTTTCATTGCAAATGTTACGTTAGTCGATCCAGATAAAAGAAGGAGCAATTGTCTTCATTCGTCTCCCCCAGAACAAATATACTAATTCCACCCATTCACGGAGATGAAAGGAGGGGCAGCCAGTTGCCAACCTTGCATTCTTTTGACAGGGGTGCTGTTGTCAGCGACAAAACACCTGGAGGAGCCCCTACTTTCATCCTTTTTAGGTCGAGCCTATAGCGGCAGAGAGCATGCACTGCTCGCTCTGCGAGGTATGCAGTAATGGAGTATGGAGTGGAAGCGCCGCCCACTCCCTGCCCATCTTTTTCATTGGCTTGTGTCTTTGTCCTTTCTAAATGCTGCCTTCCGATTTGTTTACAGGCTGTTAGTCCCTCTTATGACGGCTATGTCGTCATTTGTATCCATTCCATGGCTACTGGCCCCTTTACTTTGAGTGTGGCATGGTATGTGTTATTTAGATTGTGAGCACTATTTTCTTCCCATGCCTTCCCCCCCGCCGGCACTCCCGTTGTTCATGCCTTCTCGCCCTCCTGCCCCCTGCCCGCCCACACTCCCGTTTGCAATGCAATAGGTCTCGCGTAAATGTGAGTCTTATTGCATTGCAAATGCTTGTTTTAAGAGACTTTGTAGAAAACAATGATCACAGTGATTTTCATTCACTAGGCTTCTCACGACTCCACCTCGATTTTGCTGCCTTCTTCAGTGCATGCCAACGGAGTAACGGGTCCCGATATAAAATCCATTGAACGTCACAGCAATGATGAGGTCATTTGGAGAAGGGCGGGGCTGTAACAGGGTCCAGGGTAGTCCGTCTTCCATGTTCTCGTGACAGATAGTTACTCAGTTCCTGGGTCTGGGGACGGTCTCTAGAATAGTCCTTCTTTCATGTTCTTGTCAAGGATTCCAGCTAAGCTCCGACGAGTTTCGTTGCGCAGGACCAGCTGGGAGATGGTGCAGCTTTACAACTGTCATCCCTTCGGGTCGCAGCAGATCGTACCGGCCCGGCTGGAACCCGAGCTGTGCTGCTGCGGTCGGGACAGCATATTTGTGGTGTGTGCGGGTGGCTGTAAGGTAGAGGTGTTCAGAGTCTGTGGGGAGGAATGGAACCTCTTTTGCACCTTCAGTACCCTAGGCAGAGTCCTGCAGATGAGCTACTGCGACAGAAGTACGGAGGGCTTCATTCATATGGAGGGGAGATTGAGACAGGGGGGTAAGAGTGGATGGAGAGTATGTGGCGTAGTATGTGGTGTAACAACTAGAGTTGCTGACTTTGGAACCGGGTAACCGGGTTCTATTTCGGCTTCGACGCAACATCCTGTGATGCCAGGCAAATCACTTAATCTCCACATGACTACAAAAACAGGAATGTGTGCTGTAACTGGTACTCATGCAAAACGTTCCAATACCTTCAGATCAAGTTTGCGACATATAAAACTGCAAAGAATAACAAGCATTTGCAATGCAATAGGTCTCGCATTTACGCGAGTTTGAGCTATTGGCATTGTAAATGACAATGCCTTTTAATTATGTTTTGGTTTCTAAAACACAAATAAAAAAAGGCATTGCCATTTCCAATGCCAATAGCTTAAACTCGCGTAAATGCAAGACCTATTGTATTGCAAATGCTTGTTTTCCATAGAAAACTATACACATTTGATTTCATTTAGCATGTCAGTCATTTTCCTCCCCCCAATTTCACAGTACCACTCCCTCATTCATTCACACAGAAACATTAATTCTCATACATATACCATTCATGACCATCCAAGCCGCTCCTCACATACACTACGAGTTGCAACGGGAAAAGACCTCCAATTTCAGCCGTTGCTGTGTTGCGGGCCAGGATTTCTCACAAAACTAGTCAACGCACATTTCAGTGGAGAAATTAGGATGTCAGTCCACATTCTTCAGGACCACACAATGTAACATATAAACTACAGTGGGTCAATAGGGGGTGATTGTTTTAATATTCCAGTCCCGCGTGACAGCTGAATTTATAAAGGTGATGTTCTTTTCCTGGGGTCCTACTGGCAGTGGGGATAGCTATTGCTTCAAGTAGGTTTTCAAGGAGCCCCATAGTTCAAGACTTCTTCCAGCTTTATAGTATGGTAGGATAATACTGAGTCACCTCAGATGGACAGCCTGATTAGTATATCCCGCGCCGTGCATCCAGACAAACTCCCAGCAGATTTTGGGAAAATGAGGCATAAATCAGGCCCAGGCACAGCCTAAAAATGGCCCACACTTGGATGCGTCAGACTAACCTGTCGGGCAGTGCCTGATTGCCCTATAGGCCAATCCAATCCTGGTCAGTGAGTGATAAAGAAGCACTCTAAAAGGATGTGTGTGTGTGTGCACGCCAGTGGCGTAGGTAGGCCTCAGGCTGCCCGTGGCGGCCCCTGCGTTTGCTGCCCTCGGGGGGGAGAGTGGGGGGACGAGGGTGCGGCCGATTCTTGCGGCCGCGGCCGATTCTTGCGACGGCCGCAGGTTAGAGAGGGGGGAGGGGGGCCGGCTGCCACCCCAAAACTCGTGCCGCCTGGGGCGGTCCGCCCCCACCGCCCCCCCCTAGCTACACCTGTGGTGCACGCGTACGTGTGTGTGTGTGCGTGTGAGACGGAGGGAGAGAGATAGAGAGAGAGAGAGAGAAAGAGAGAGAGAGAGAGAGAGAGAAAGAGGAGTCAGACAAACAGGATAGTTGGTAAAGAGATAAAGGAAGAAAGAGACATAGGCCAAAGAGAAGTAAAGAGAGAAAGGATGGACATTTATGGAAAAGAAAGAGAATAAGCAATGAAAAAACAAAGAAATAAAAGAGAAGAAGAGCTCAAATGGGTTTATGAAGGGTCAGGAGTAGCCACCACTGAGCACATATTGTCTAGAGAGTAAGAGTACCTGAAATGAAGGACACTCACAGAGTGTGAAGGCTAAAATATGGAGTAAAGAGGGAGATCCACATAAGGCAGGTACATTGTACTGGCAGTCAAAGAGATGGGAGGAAAGAAAGGAGGATGGAAACTGACTGTTGAGAGCAGAGGGAGAAGAGGTAACCCACAGAATGAAAAGCGGGGCAGCAACAGGAAAAAGAGGGGTTTTAGGTCAGTAGTAGAGTTTTACAAGGAGATGGTAAGACACCAAGAATAAGAACAATGAACGCTGCATGAAGCAGTGCAATCATAGTCTTTTAAACGTATGCTTTATGTCAAGTAGCAAAGCTCTAAGAGCTTTCACATATACGTTCTCAGTGCTTTCCTGCAGGATGAAATCCAAACATTTTAAAGAAGTGGGGTGACCACATTTATAGCGGTATTTAGACACTGGGTAAACTGTCCCAGTTTTCTTGCCCAGTTGTCCTTACTTATGAAGTAAAAAAGTACATTTAAAAAGGAGTAATGTCTACCATTCATTGGAGCTTTGGGATAGGGCTGCAAGCCAGGGCTCTTAACCATAGGTCCACTCTGCTACTATACTTGGCCCTGGCAGTCTGAGCCCACAGCGCTACTCCCAAAGTCACAGGATCTGAACCAAGCTTGGCTCTCTTCTCCATCCTCACACAGGAGCCATATGTGCAATCCACAGTGGAGGAAAATGTAACTCTGCATGAGGTACACAGTACTCAACTACACTATGCTCTGGTGGTTATGTAGGAGCATGTACTTGGTCTGATCTCACATGCACGGGGCCCAAAACCTACCACTAAGATGCCAGACCAAACAATGGAAGGAGCCACACCAACCCTGATTTTGAATGCTGCCTTGTTAAAACAGTTGCCTTTGTATAGTACTGGCAGGGGCCTCAGTGAACACGCCCCCACCCCCACTTAGTGGTGGCAGCTGGGGTTTATTTTATGCATCTGGTGGTGACAGGCACAGAGGGACATAAGGAATGGATTTGTGGTATGGGCCCTACTACCTTCAAGCACCACAGGTTATACCTTGCCTCCCTTTGTTACATCAAGGTAAAAGTCAGAAAGACTGTTGGTGGACTCACCTGCTTGGGACACCATTTAGTCCAGCACCAGGGGTAGTCTCACTACTTCTTTAATCCCTAGGCATCACAACACTCCGGCAGCTGGACATTGGCATAATGGCCTGGGAGAAGGCTGCAGCAGGCGTGGGTTGAACCAGGCGGACCTCGAAGGTTGCATGAAACCCAAAGCTACCCTTTTTCTCTGTGCTTCAAGACCGGTCCCGTAAATGATTAAATACTGTTAACTTTTTACTAGTACTTATTTATTCCACAGTTGTTCTTCTACTAATTGATTGCACTAGATGTGCTATGCACAACATGTATGTACTGCTGAACATTGGAGCACTGGATACAATTGGGGAATTCAGATCAGAAAAATTCTTTAAGAGCCAAGCCTGGATTTGAACCCATGTCCACAGACTCAAAGATAGCAGCTTTGCAACCAGACCATATCTTTTAACTGTACTGAGGGTATTCGGACAAAATATCAAGTTAAAAACATAAAGTCACACAACAATCGAGTTTTTAATATTGTGATACACAAATATCGTGATGCAGGAATATTGTTTACAAAAATATCGATGTTCTAAGGTAAGTAATATTGATGTCAAAAATATCTATGTTGTTAATATCATCTACAAAAATATAGTTATAAAAAATATCGTTTTTTAATTATCTTTATGTATTTTAGTATATGCTTTAATTTAGATGTTATAAATTGTTTGTATAATTGTTGCTAATGTTTTTAAATATAGATTGTACATTTTTTGCTGTTTTCAAATTTAATTTAATTGTTAATTGTAATTTTTAGTGCCGTAGCGGGTTGTGGTTTTTTTTAGGGGTGCAGAGTGGGAAGTAAATGAACTATACTTCATTAAAAATTCATTCTTATCAATATTCATTATTTAATTGATAATTAGTTATGCAAATTGTGTGATTCATTTATTTTTTAAATTATATTTTAGGTGCGGATTGTGGGGTTTGTAGGGGTAAAGGTTGGGAAGTTAATTAATTATAATTAATTAATCATTTTAAATAATATTCATTATTTAATTGATAATTATATAAATTGTGTAATTAATTTATTTTTTTATTTATAATTTAGGTGCTGGTTGTGTGATTTGTAGGAGTAAAGGGTGGGAAGTTAATTATTTATAATTAATTAATTATGAATTTTAATTAATTATTTAATTGCTAATTAGTTTTGTACATTGTGTAATTAATATATTTTTAAAGATATATTTCAGGTGTGGGTTGTTGGGTTTGTAGGGATAAAGGGTGGGAAGTTAATTATGTACAAGTCATTAATAAATAATTAGTTATGATTAATTGTTTAATTGATAATTAATTATGTAAATAGTGTAATTAATATAATTTTGTAGATATATTGTAGGTGTGGGTTGTTGAGTTTTTAGGGGTGCAGGGTGGAAAGTTAATTAAGAGAATTTATTGATCATTAATTTATTATTAATTATTTAATTGATAATTATGTGAATTGTGAAATGATCATATTTGTTGAGTTATATTTTAGGTTTGGGTTGTTTAGTTTGTAGATGAATAGGGTGAGAAGTTAATTAATTAATTATTAATTGGAATATTTAATTTATGGATAATTTTGTAAAGTATTTAATAATTTAATTGTTCATGTTGTTTAGTTCTGTTTGTAGGAGAATAGTGTGGGAAGTTGTTTAAGTAATGATCAATTGAAAATTATTTATTCATTTATGAAAAACGTTTTTATTTATTGCTTAACATGTTAATTGTCTTATACTTTTTTATTTCAATCGCATTTTAATGTTGGCTGTTTATGTTTGTGGGAATTTAGGGGCCGATTACGATGGTGGGCGGATCCCCCCGCCGGGCCGGCGGTGGTCACCGCCGGCCCGGCGGGGGCGATCGGCCCGCCATCCCGTCAGCAAAGACACCCCGCCATATCATGATGGCTGGGGGGTCCGCGACCGACGGAAAGACCGTCCGCCGCTTTTCCGCCGGTCGACTCGTCGACCAGCGGAAAACGTGCTGAATATGGTGGCGGTGTCTGGAAGACACCGCCATCCATATCACGATGCAGGCTGCGAGCAGCCTTTCCATGGCTGCATTGCCGCCATGGAAAGGCTGGCGGTTCCTGCTGTTGGGGGCCCGTTGCGGGCCCCCAGGGTTGCAGGGGGGTACCATAGGTACCCCCCTGCATTTTCATGTACAATGTGGCAGGCACCGCGCGGTGCCTGTCACGTTGTGCATGTAAATGCACAACATGTATTTTTACATTGCGGCGGGTGCTGCTTGCAGCACCGCCCGCCGCAATGTAAAAATACGGGATGCGCCCGCCAGAGTGGCGGGCGCATCCTGATTTGTGTAGCGGGACCGCCGCACCTATGGCGGGCGGTCCCTTTTGCCAATGTGATGGCGGGCGGACTTTGTCCGCCCGCCATCGTAATCGACCCCATAGTGTGGCATTTTAATTAAATTAATAATATTTATTTTAATTGATAATTGTTAAGAAGTTAAATAATTATGTCATTTGTTTAATTTTTGTTCAAAATTAGATCTATAATTTTTATATTTAAACTTTTATATTTTTGTTTATTTAATAGAGTTGTTACACTATGTTATTTGTTTGAAGTGAACTACTCTCTCACTACTGTTGCACAGACTGGAGTGGGAATAGTAAATTTTACCCCTCCGGAGTCCAATGCTTTCCCTACTGTTACATAGACTGGAGTGTGAATAGTAAATTTAACCCCTCCGGTGTCCAACATTTTCCCTACTGTTGCAATGACTAGAGTGAGACTAGTCATTTTTACCCCTCCTGGGTCCTACACTTTTCCTACTGTTGCACAGACTGGAGTGGGAATATTAATTTGTACCCCTCCTGTGTCCAACGCTTTCCCTAATGTTGCACAGACTGGAGTGGGAATAATAAATTTTACCCCTCATAAGTCCAACGATTTCCCTACTGTTGCAAACACTGGAGTGGAAATAGTACATTTTACCCCTCTTGAGTCCAAAGCTTTCTGTTGCACAGATTCAAGTGGGAATAGTATATTTCTGATTCCTGCAGTTTAATAATTTTGTTAATATTGTTTAAATTATATATTATTATTCTGTGTTTGTGTATTTAATTATATATTTTTATATATATAAATGTATGTTATTTTTAATATATTTTTAGTAAAAAGTATTTTTGTCTATTGTTTACTTTTTATTTATAATTAAATTGGCAATATTTTTAAAAAGTTTGCAGTTTATGTATTGCATTTTTTATGTATGTGCATGTAAATATAAATATATGATATATATACTTGTTATATTAGATATTTTTGACACAATATTTCTGTAGCACGATAGATATGGTTTTAATATTATGTCAGTGAACCCACTTCTCTAAGCCATTATGGTGACTTTGAACCTTGTACATTTAACAGAAAAGACTATAAGAAAACTTGACAGTCGTTCTGCTCTTTTGCTTTTGCTACAGTGTGTACCATGCAGTGGTGTAGCTAGTTAGACCTGCGGCGGGCGAATTTAAGAGCGGGGGTGCTGGTGATTCCCCCACGACGGCTGCAAATAAGAGCGGGGGAGAGGCCGCCACCCCCAAAACTCGGGCCGCCCAGGGCGGACCGCCCCCCTCTTGCTACACTACTGGTACCATGCGAATGGAACGAGGAACACACGATTGATGACATGAAACAGAAGCCTTTGTATTTTTATTATCTAAATGGATGGAAAAGAAGAGTTTAGTATTATGTGACAAGAAAGACTGGTAGGTGCTGCCCATTGATTGAATCATACATTTTCTATCTGCACACAGAGACAACTGCAGCTGTATGTTTTTCACATGAACCATTTTTGTGCTCTGCAGCAGCAGATGGAAGAAGCCGCACTGTCATTTTATTTACCATTAGGTATTGGGACATGGGAGTAATGGTCAGTATTTTTTCAGATGTAGATGGAAACCCTAGTGCTGGCACTTATGTAGTATGACTCACATACTGGACACTGTGGGGGCAGGCTGGATAGAGAGGCTCCACAGCCCAAATCTGAGGCCTAGCTTCATCCATCCACTCAGCCCTTCTGCAAGAGCCCTTCACCCACTCCTGAAATTAACAAGACCCTGGCCTGACTTCCTGAACAACCAGTGGCTTCCTAAAAGGTAATCATAAGTGTTACTTGCATTTCTGCAGAGCAGTGTCAGTCAGTATCACTGAGTCTGCACACACAGGACACAGCAGGCTAAAGAATCCATGCCAGATTTTTCAGATAACTACATTTATCTAAATGTGGATATGCTAAAAATCTGGCATGGATTCTGCCCTTCAGGACCGACTTTGGAGAACCCTGGGCTAAACAATATCAGGACAACAAAGCCAAATGTCTGAGGGGCCCTGGAGGCCAGGCCTCATGCACTATCGGGTGCTTGGGGAGTAGGCTACGCCCCTTTACGTGTACACACATACTCACACCTACACACACACACACACACTTACTCACACTCACTCTCACACACTCACACACACACTCACAAAATACATGCAAACACATTCAGATCTTTTTTCCCCCCTATTTCTCTCTCTTTTTTTTGCACACCAGGACTCAATTTTACAGAGACACTGGGATACCTTTCCTTCCAGGCCTACACCCGCCCGAAACAAGAGCTACAACTTGAAACTTTGTTTCTTTTTTCCTTCCGGAGATAGTCACCAAAAAAACAAATAAAAACATGAGTGTGCTCTTGTGTAATGAAACTGGTGTTCATATAAAGCGCTCCCTCAGGGTCAAGTTCGCGCTATATGAAACTGCAAACAAAAAAAAATCCTGCTGTTAATTGCTTGTATCTGTTGGCCCTTATGGAGTCGCACTCACTACAGTGGGGGCTGAGAGCGCCCCCTCCAGTGTGGGGAAGCCTGGGTCCCCTCCTGCGCCTTAGGGGTTGCAGGGGTTTCAGTTAGGCCCCTGCCTGCTGCATTTATTGTTCATTGACAGTAGCTTAAGGGGGGAGCAGGAAAATGAGGCTCCGTGACGTTTTCTAGAAGCAAGAAGGATTACTAAACTCACTCGTGGTCCAAGCAGCTTTCCCCTCACTCCCCTGATCGCAAGCTCAGTGAGAGCTAGCGGGTAACTGCTTTTGCTGTAACTGTCAAGTACTTGCAGCAGAAACCATACAAAAGATGCGGAGTTCCAGGGGATCTTTGCATCCCCTGCTAGAGAGGTTGGAATGTGAACACTTTTTACTATAAACTGAAATGTAAGCATTCTGATTGGCTGAAATTATTATGTGCCTTTCCTTTTTAAGTTCTATCTCTTACACTGAAAATATCATGTTTTACCAAATCACAAAACAGCTGAACAACACAAATGATACAAAAACACAACTTGAGCCTCCCTCCATCTTTCCATCCTTCAGCAGCTCTAATGAAATGGCCATATGCCATATTCCGAGGGCGAGACACTGTATATCATAAATGAAAGATACAATCAAGCAATGGGTGAGGAATGAAAGTGATTGACATTTACAACCACCAGTGGCTGGAAGGGGCTGCAATTTCACTCTCTCAGTATAAATTGCATCATGCTTGCTAGAGGTGCATAGCTGTCTGCAGCCAGACTTACAAATAAGCTTTTGAGTGGGATGATAATGCTCCTTGGGCTCCTGGTGTGGCCCATTTCAAACTCAGTCGCACAAGGGTATATTTTTACATCTTGTGGACAAAGGAATATTTTGTCATGCTTGGTGCAATCTTGATATCATTGAGGTAGAGCGCGATTTCCATGAGAACATTTTAAACATAGGTTCATAGTACATTCAGAACATGATAAACTGCATTTTTTGCAAACAGCTATAGATTTTGTTAAAAAGTTGTTTTCTCTTGCAACAGTGTAAATTTAGTGAAGCTTCTTTTTGCACTGTCGAATTTGATTCATTCATTTCTAACTACAAAATGTCATCATGTGACTTCGATGTGTAAAGGGTGAAGTGATTGCTTATCTACTTTTTATTTTTTTTGCAGTTGATTCTGCGGGAATTGTCAAAAACCTGACAGTGAGTACAATATTTTACTTCTAAGTCCCTTTGATCAAAATGGTTAGTCAAAGAAAGATATTGTACTATTATTTTTTGACATCTTAATGCATAGTTTTGATTCACAATTTGGTAGACAACATACAGAAGAGTGGCTCCTTTATTTGTTTCAACCCACCAAGGTCAATTATAGGTAAGCAGGGGCCATGGATATTCTGGGGTCGGTATTCAGGGTGCATACTCATTAAAAGGAGTTTATTGGATACTTTAACAATTCTATGTTACTACTGTCATACATATTTACCACTGTTAACCATAAAAGCAACAATACTGCATATTTCTGCATGCATTCAATTTCCTAGAGATGGGCGTGCCATTGAAGACTCGAGCCTGAAGCTTGGCTCTGGCTCAGCTCGAGGTCCTCTTGGATTCTCGAGCCCATAACGAGCCAACCTTTCATGTGGTTTCTGCCTGCCACCTTCGCACTACTCAAGATGTGGCAGTACTGCCAGAGATGCCGACTTTGGAACTGGAGAATGCCGCTCGAGTCTCTGCGTCGGCTCAACAACATCCTGTGATTCTAGGCAATTCACTTAATCTGCCCATGCTTATAAACCTGGAATATGAGCTTGTGTAATGTAACTGGTTCTTATGTAAAGCCTTCCAATACCTTGAGGTCGAGTTCGCACTATATAAAAACTGCAGAAATTGGGCAAAAAGGTTCAAACAAAGCCTTAGAATAAGGAATGTCAAATAGATACTCATTTACTGGCTGATTTGTACAAAATGAAACCAGAAAATCTGGATTCCCTTCCCTGATCAGGGTAAATTGATTTATTAGACTATAATGGTGCTCTCTAGGAATCTGGGGCATGTAAATGGTTTACACGACAACTGTCTTGCCTATTAATTCACTGATGGTCGTGTTTCAAAAACTATCCTAGTCCTATAATGTGACTTATTAATGTCAAAGCTTCCACATTTTAAAGAAATACACTTTTTTGAATTTTGAAGAGACTTTATCGTATTTTACATGGTGTTTGTGGTATGATTTATACAGGAAATATTTTCAAGGCTCGCCTCATGCATGGGCTTTAAGAGCCAAGCCATAACCTTAGCTCGGCTCTGGCTTGGCTCTCCCTGTTAATTTGTTGGCTCGCCCACCTCTAAAATTTCCTATGCATCAGAAGAAGTTGCTCATTGTGTTGATGCATGCTACACTTTTTCATATATTTGTTGTGTTCTTAAAAAGGATGTTGCATTAGGTTGAAGATTGGAATGATTATGATGTTGATGACCTTAAAGCCTTTGGTTGCAATGAGGCACAATGTTCTTATTGTTAATTACAGTAAATGTTCCTTTTAAAAGGGGCAAGTTCAGTCCCTTATCCCTCCTGTTGGGCAAAAAATTTGCAGAAACAATACAGATCCACATATGCCTTCAACTATTTCAGTTTATTTAACACACATTCTTGACCTGGGGCCGTACTACAGTAAGTGCCCCAGGGGCGCAACGGGCGTATGCGCCCTCTTTGCATGCCCCGTGGCACTTTAGTATTACAGAAGGGGCCGCAGATGCTTGTGCGGCCCTTTCTGTAATACTGATAAGGCTAGCGCACATAAAGCGCCAGCGCTATCTTCAGGGGGCGTTCCCTCATTTGCATGGGGGCGTGCCCTAGGCAAATGAGGGAATCCCTTCGCCTCTGCATCCGCGCCATATTATAGACGTGGGTGCAGTGGCAAAGAAGCCATCAGGAGGCGCACTGATAGTGCATCACCTAAAAGGTAGCACACTGTCAGTGCGCCCCCTGAGAGCAGCCCTCTGGAGGGGGAAAAGGGGGTCCTATGGACCCCCCTAGACATCCCCTTTAAAAGTGCAGGCGGGTTGCCGCCTGCACTGTGAAAACACAGAGCGGCTGCAAGCAGCCGCTCCCGTTTTCACATGAATGCGCAGCCCAGGGAGCAGCACGAGTTTGAGGCTGCCCTGGGGACAGCACATTCATGGTAATATGGTGCATTTGCCTTCATTGCGCCGGGCACACCTTTTAAAAGGTGCAACTGGCGCAATGTAGGGAAATGCGCTGCATCTGTAATGCAGCCCCTGGTCTATGCTCAATAATGATGGGAGCACAAGAATATGACATCTCAGTCATGGCAATCCCTCCCTGATCCTCTCAAAAGTTAATTGCCTATTCTGACACAGCTCCTTCTGTCAGTGCACAAACTTATCCTGAAAACCAATGGATAGGACACGCCAATGGCTGGGACCGGGAGCCGTGCAGTCCCTAAATGGACTTTGGTGCTCCCCAATTGGATCCGCCACAATTAGATCAAGTTCGATAGCAAACGCTGCAACCTTCCTGTAAGAATGACAGACAAGGGTTGCCATCAGCAATTTAGTAGCCAAGCATGCCTATAATTGGTACAAAGAACTCAGTACAGTTCTAAGTGAAATCCGGCATAGAGTCGCCTTCTTAAAGTGGGAAATAGATTTCCCCTCCTGTACCGAATCTACATGTCCTTTGATTGTTCGTCAGCAAAGACTTTCATACATTCTACATGGGTACCTGGTTCTCAGGATGTGCACTAATAGCTAACGAGCAAGAAGAAACATTTCACTACAGAATATGGTCGAAGATTCTCTCATGGTAGTAGTACATTGGATTTCCAGTCATACTCACAGTTTATTCAAGCAACTGAATTGATACATTGTATAGCAGTAGCTCGAGAAATTTGAAATGTTCTTGGTTGGGTACAGTGAGAGAAAGTCTCTGGGAATGAACTGTGATATATTGTGACATCAGTGCAAGATGGAGGACAGTGTAAAGACAATATTGGTTAGCAAAAGCTTAGTTCATTTGTCTTCAATGTGAGAAAGGAAGAAAACCAAAAATAACTGCCACACTTCTTAGGGCCTATCCCTATAGTGATAGACTGCATTTTGTGCCACCAGTTTGGCTTTCCCCTCTCAATAGTCTAATGACTAAAGATGTAGGAACTTATTACGAGTTTGGCGGTCCTCCTGCGGCACAGCCCGCCTCAGCACAGCCCGTCCAACCTGGATTAAACTCATAATTCAGCAGGCGGGCACACCACAGCTTTGGTGGTCCTCCTGCGGATGGCGCGTGGCAGTGCCATCCGCAGGAGGACCACCAAAGCTGTGGTGCGCCCGCCTGCTGAATTATGAGTTTAATCCAGGTTGGACGGGCTGTGCTGAGGCGGGCTCACGGCCGTGATCTGTTAGGCTCATAGGAAAGACTAACATTCAGTCCGCTGCTGTGAGAGCAGCTGCAGCACATCCATGCATGGCGTGGCATGCACCATGTTGTGCATGCCACACCGTTAAGGAACAGGGGTGCAATTCCAGGTGGGCACAACATGTGCCCCCTGCATACACCCTCAGGCCTAGAAGCGGCAGGGGGCCCTGTTAGAGCCACCTAAGTTGCCTCTTCACCACCCTTTTCATGGCGGGCTCACCGCCCTGAAAAGGGCGGGGGACAGGCAACTCCTAATATGCATCGGCAGCGCTGCAGCGGCACCACCAGCATTTTAGTGCCCATGACTGCTGCATGACCGCCACAGGATCCTGGATCCCTGGTGGACGGAGGGGTCATGTGGTGGTCTGGCTGCCACACTCCTAATGCTGCAGGCTGGCCCTCAGTGTGGTGGTGGTCGGACCGCCACAGCGACTACGGTAGTGCTATGGACCGTTGTACTCATGTGAGGCCCTTAACAAATGTTGAACTCACTTATTGTAACATAGTGCAGACAGGTGATTGAGGTTATTTGCTATTGGGTGCATTTGCCATAGTCATTATTTTAAGAAATGTGGTTACATTGCAACTTCTAAATTCGCAGCTCCTAAAGTTTCTAATATTAAATTTAAAAAACGTAATTATCTAGAGCCTTCACCATCGCACAAAAATTAAAAAACTTTACAGCCGTCTAAGGATTCTCATTCCACTCACATTAAAAATAGAAGTTATTCTTTCGTTGCACATTCCTTAGACCCCATCTTCCTACAAGTCAGCAGTAAAAATAGGAGGGCACATATTAGAAAATGGGGAATTCTAAGTTGTTTGAAAGATTTCATCAATGGGAAACTAATTCCGGAGTTTTGCCTCTTTTAAACACTGTGAATAACAGATGTTACGATTTCCAATTTAATGATTCTTAAACTGCTCAATGGTACTTATGGAATGGAAAATGCATTCTGTGGTGCAGTCAGAGGTGCTCTGGACCATACCAGCGTCCCAAAAATAACTGTCCATTACATCAATCAATCAAAACTTATTTATAATGCGTGGCTTCTCACCCATAAGGGTATTCAGGCGCTGTGCTGCGGGTGTTAGTGGAAGAGCCAGGTCTTGAGTCCCTTCCTGAATTATGTCAGCGATGATGACGTGCGGAGGTGGAGGGGAAGGGTGTTCCAGGACTTGAAAGCAAGGTGGGAGAAGGAGCGTCCTCCGGTGCGGCAGCAGCGGATGCGTGGTATCTGTGTGAGGAGGCAAGGTGGGCGGATGTTCCTAGGTGATAGGTAAAAATTTAGGTGGTGGTTCGTGTAGGCAGGTCCTTTGTCATGAAGGGCTGTGTAGACATGGGTCAGTAACTTGAATTGGCATCTTTTTTGGATGGGGAGCCAGTGGAGTTCTTTCAGGTGCTGGGTGATGTTGGTTCTTTTGGCTAGGTTAAGGATCAGTCTGGCTGCTGCATTCTGGACTGTCTGGAGTCTTATCATGAGTTTGGTGGTGGTAGCTGCATACAGTAATTTGACATAGTCCAGCCAACTGGTGATGAGGGCCTGAGTCACCATTTTCTTGGTGTTGGTGGGTAGAAGCAGGTTGCAGAGACAGTGTTGACCTGGCGTTTCATGGAGGGTTCGCTATCCAGGATGATGCCAAGGTTGTGGGCATGGTTTATCGGAGTGGGGGGAGGGTACGAGCTCCAATGACCACCAGGAGTCCTTCCAGAGGGAGGTTTGTCCGCCAAAGATCAGTACTTTGTTTTTTTCCGTGTTGAGCTTTTTGTCAGTTGCTCTTCATCCAGTCCGAGACGTTCTTCATACAGTTGTAAAATTGGTCTTTGTTGCGGTGGGGTCCGCTGAGAGCGAGAGGACGAGTTGTGTGTTGTGGGTGTAGGAGATGCTGTTGATGTTGTGGGTTCTGACAATTTCTGTGAGTGGTGTCATTTAGATGCTAAAGAGGGTTGGACTGAGGGATGAGCCTTGAGGGGCGCCACTTGGGGTGTGCTTGGGTTGAGAGGTGAAGGGGGAGATGATTCTCTGGGTAAGTCCCATGAGAAAAGATACCATCCATCTGAGTGCATCGTCTCTGATTCCGATTTGGCACAGTCGATAGATGAGTGTATGATGGGAGATGTTGTCGAAAGCTGCAGAGAGGTCGAGTAGGATCAGGGCATAGAATCAAGGCAGCTGATTCTCCTCTGTCGAGTAGGGTGCGGATGTCGTCTGTTGCAGTGATCAGGGCAGTTTCTGTGCTGTGATTGGCTCTGAATCCTGATTGGGAGGGATCCAGCAGGTTGCTTCTCTCCAGGCGTTTCGGTGAGTTGGAGATTGATGGTCTTCTCCAGGACTTTGGCGGGAAACAGGAGCAGCAAGATGGGACAGTAGTTCTGGAGCTCGCTGGTGTCTGCCAAGGGTTTCTTGAGGAGGGGTCTGACCTCTGTGTGTTTTCAGATGTCCGGAAAGGTGGCAGTGGTTATGGAGGCATTGAGGATGGTGGTGACCATTATTACTAGGCATATGCAAACGTGAGTGGTGTTTAGGGGTGTGGTGTAGGTCAGAGGCATTGAGAAATTCCCTTTTTGGAAAGAAACAATGTAGAAGGTTTTTTTAATGACCATAGGATAGTGACATCCTTTAGTGACCACAGGCTATGTGGTTTAATTCCCTGTAATATATAGCATCTATTTTAGAGCCTCTAAAATGGAAGAGGATTACGTTTGCAAGTTAGAAGTGCCACACTGGTAGAAGCCAGCTCAAGGAGCTTTGAATTTATTTTAATAGACTACACTTTCAATAGGGAGAAGGTTATTACACCATTGCTTTTGGAAAACATATGTATGTATAATAATAATGGCCTACCCTTACATAAATACTTCCTAAAGGCCCACAACCAGCCCCACAGCTGTGCTGTAAGAAAAGAAATGCATCAAGTTAAAAAGCACGACATGTTGCGTTTCTTTTCTTAATGCAGCACGGCTGCGGGGCTGATTGTGTGCCTTTTGAAAGAATTGATGTTAATCACATTGCCCAACATGGGCTGCATTTAACATAAATACTTTCAAAAGGCAAACCGTCAGCCCCGCAGCCGTGCTCTATTTAGAAAAGAAATGCAGCAAGCTTAAAAGCACGAACGTGTGCTTTCAGATGATTCTGAAAGCACACCTCGTCCTTGTCACCAGTCCTGGAAGTTTCTTCAGGAGTCCACAAATAGAGGGGGTGAAGTTAGGAAGGGCGGAGTGATCAGGAGTTAAGTTACAAGAAGCAGAGTCTATGACAGGGCTTTAAGTGGGCCGGGTCCTGCCAGTGCTCAGCACCGGCAGTTCTAAAAAGCAGGTGTTGAGACAGGTCCCTATCGAGCTCTCCATTTTTTCCCTCACCCTCAGGGTGGAAAAAAAATCTTAACTCTGCAGCAGTTCACTGCTTTTGATGTAACTTTTATTCTTTTGTAGCTTTATATTGTGCGAATTTAACCCAAAAGAATTGGAGCGCTTTACAGAATTTATTATTTATTATTATTTTTTTGTATGCATGGGGAGATTAATTGAATTGCTATGAATCACAGGATGTTAAGCTGACCCAAGACTCAAAACCCATCTCCTAAGTCGGCAGCTCAAGCATTTAGCCACAACCTCTACCACAAGAGTGGAAGCATTTTCAATATTATATACAACTTTATGCAACAAGCAACCATTGACAAAGCCAATAGTCCTGGCTTCTTGTAAGTGTAATGTTACGTGTATTATGTATCTTGATGCAATGACAGAAGCAACAAAATACCAGTTGAGCGGAACACTATGCGACTCACAGATTTTTAGCTTAATTGCTTTTAAGCCACGCCCTTAATTGCATCGGTCACGCTCCTTTGAGAGACCCCCCTAGTTTTTTCATCCCACTTAAAGCCCTGGTCTACATGTGCGGTCTGGTTCTTGGCGCACATAGCCTTGGCTGCAGCACACAGAGACCTTACTCTGCTGCACACAGACGAAAAAAATTAGAGGGAACTTTGGTTGTGACAGCACAATGCCTAGGGTCAGAGGCAGCAGCCACTGACTAGAATTGTAATAGCCACTTAATGAAATGCGGAGAAGTCGTTTTTCAGCTCTAGTTCTTCAAAATTTATTTCTCTGAAAATTCACTTTCATTTGGTGAAAAGAGACATGGATTGTAGCATGTAGATTTGCTACATTGCTTTTCATGCTCATTTTCTCATATTTATGTGTGGAAGAAGTACTCCATTTCACATGTGTAAAAGACACACGCACACACACCCACACCCTGAGACAATAGTGAGCGATTTACACATGAGTTATTTAGGGGATCTTTCTAAACCTAACCAGTTGTACTCTGTTTACTTATTTTAGTGCCGGAAGCCAAACCAGCATTTCAAACCCTACTTGACTCCCAACCTACCCAAGCGATTTCACTATGCCAACAACAGCCGCATCGATAAGGTTCATCTGTATGTTGACAGGCAGTGGCTGGCTGTGAGGTGAAGTAACATCAACTGTTTCACATTTTTTTTCTGGTGAAATAACAGATTGTGCTGATCTAATACATTTCGGTGTGCATGCACTTTTCCACAAAACTGGAAAAATACTCCATTATTTTTCCATTATTTAATTTAGTCCTAAAGCCAGCAAGGGTTTAAATATTTTGGTGCCCCGCCCGCATGCAATCTGCATGTCTATGATGGAAAATAAAAGCTCCGGATACAAACAGGATACAGCAGACAGGTGTGAAAGAACCCGATTAATACTCAAAAGGCTAAATGAATTAATATGGCATAGAAAAATTGTATGACACAGACGTGCTCATTTATGATAGGGAGCAAAAACACCCAGGTGATAATGACATTTGTGCTGGGTGCTTTTTTTCAGCACAGTTTAAAGTTTTAGGCAAAGATAATGATTAATGCAAGCAAACAGTACTTACTGTACATTAGGAATGTGTTATTTATATATTTTTCACATTTTCCGCTATAGCTTAAGACCAGATAAAAGCTGGAATTAAGCACGAGATAAACCCACCACAAGCACAATTTGCGTACAGCACTAATATGGTTTTACTGTTAAAGCTGGGGCAAAATACCAGTTGCCAAGGTGCAAAGCCTGATTTACTAAAACAAATTGTAAATCTGCACCAGCTTGTTCACTGTTTCACAGGTGTGCAGATTTCAGAATTTTAAGAATTCATAAATGTTTCCAAGAATAATCCTGACAAACTTTTGTGCACCCATTTATGATGATTTATATTCATCCAAATGTTACAGCAAACCTACCCATGATCCTCTTTATAAATAGTCGGTTGCTGGTCGGATTACTTAGACAAAGACAAGCTTTATTCACTTTAGTAGCAAACCAAGCGGGCAGCCACGTAACTTTGTCAATGAGATTCAGGGTGTGTGAATCTGAAATTTCCCTAATAAAAAAGCAGTAAGCTGCAGGGTGAATGGGTAAGATGACCAGGACCCGGCATGGACTGTTCCGATGAGGAGCATGGTCAGTATTGATTTGCATTCGATGGGCTTCTGGGGCTGATTTAGAGCTTGGCAGACAGATACTCCATTGCAACGATGATAGAATTCTTGTCCGCCAAACTTAATATCTGTCTGTCTGATTTTCAAAGGCGGACGGACCACAAGTTTTATGCTGACGGAGTAAAATTTGCTCCGTCCGTGTAAAACTTTCTCCGACAAAGTAGGTGCTGTCAGAGGTAAGCCATCTGACCATCTCTCCTATTTAGAGTGGACAGTCGGATGGCTTTTTTTAATGTCTGTCACCGCCTGGTATATCCGCCACCCTATCTGCATTTACTCAGTCTGACAAACCCTAAATCATTCTCTCTGTCTAGATTGGCACAGTGGGTGAAAATGATGGCTTGGAATGCTACCCAGAGACACTGCTAGTGGTTAGAAAATTTGCAAGCATTTGTCCCATCACCTTTTAGGTGTTTGATTGCAAGTAGTATACCTGGAAACATGACACTGGCACAGCTTTCTAATCCTACTACTGCCTATGTTTTTGAATTCTAATAAGTAATACATTTTCATTCCATTAAGGAGTACTTCTGTTGGTGCAGATTTGTTACTTTTTAGGTTAACCGGTCACTTTATACAATTAAGTTTTGATCCCAAAAATGTACAAGTTTAAACCTCTTAGTGAAATCAGGTTAATGAGAAAAGCCAACACAGACCTGACCCATCTACCAAGCCAAGAATGCATTTCTTTGCACACACTAAAACCCCCTCAAGCTACACCCTTGATTAGCAAAGCATAATTTCTTGAAGCTCTTTAAATGAGGATAGCCTCTGTTCAAACTGCTCACATGTTTCAGGGGAAGCAGCAATGCTTGCCTCTCGCTGTTTGCCTTGACCTATTGTCGTGGACAGTGTGGGACTGGCAACTTTAAGCAGCCATTGAACATGTTTCCATACTCATATTAGAGTAAGGTAGAACAGCAAGTGAGGGCGCCTCAGTGGACTAAAGTGACCCATCAATGAATACGCGTTTGACGTCATTGACCATGTCCAATCCTAGTAAATCTACTCAGCCTTTTATTCTTCTTAGATTGCTAAATTAACTACCATCGAGTTGGGTAACATTAAACATCTGTAATTCAGTGCCAAGGATTGAATGTGCACAAATACACAAAATATTATTTTAAGGCCGACCATATCGGCCTGCCTTCTCTCCCTTATTTTACTTTTGTAGTTTATTAAGTCTTTCACAGCAGGATTTCCTAAAATATATATTGTCTACAAAGCAATAGATTTTGCATTTGAAGAGAAACTGATGAAAAAACACCAAATGGTGCATGTGCGCCTTTTGTAGTGATTTCAGGCTGGTTCTGTCAAGCAGTCCTCTGCCAATCCAGTCCATCCAGCCCTATCTTCAGTGGCATGTTGCCTAGCCTTTCAGGAATCCTCCCTGCTTCCCATAATGGCCCTTCGGTCTAGTAGGCCACTCCTGTTCTCAGCGTCCCTACTCTCTTTCTGTACCCTATCTTTAGCCCACGATGGGATGTAATATTGAATTTATTTTCTTTACTCCTAATCCACCCGGCCTTGGAGCTAGAAAAACTAAGGGGCATATTAGCAAGACCCACGTTAAAATTATCGCCGTTTTAGCGGCAGGAAACTGCCGCTAAAACGGCGATAATGGGCTTGCTAATATGCGTTATAGAATTCCAATAGAAGCCCAGGTTAGATGTGCAGGACATCTAACCTGGGCTTCTATTGGAATTCTATAACGCATATTAGCAAGCCCATTATCGCCGTTTTAGCGGCAGTTTCCTGCCGCTAAAACGGCGATAATTCTAACGTGGGTCTTGCTAATATGCCCCTAAGATCTTTCCGGGCAAAAAAAAGAAGTGAGAAAGGGTGTAAGAGTACGCATGACTTAACAGGCGAAATCTCAGAAGCATTAGCTTTATCAGGAAAGGCAATTAAGTAAGTGTTCATTTTCCTTAACACAGAAAGCCATTTATAATTTAATGCAACTGGACATTATTCTGCATTATGGCATCATTTAGGGCCACAGAAACCTCACCATTTTCAAATGCTGGATACAAACACTTTGCCAGCTGCCCTAAAAACACTATGAAATCCCAAAAGAGTTAACAAAGTGAGGCCAATTCATCTATAGACAGAAACGTTCTTCAATGCACTGCTTTTTAAGTGTGTATGTTATTTATCATTAAAAAAAACAGTAAAGCTTGCAAACCTAAATAGAAGGAGCTTGTCATTGTCTCTTATTTCTTAAAATTTGGACCAGCAGTTAAAATATATTTTCTACTTTATTCAATGACTCCTAGCTAGTGTGAATACTAATATTTTTATGGGCTCAATAGTGTATATGTGAAATTTGTCTAGCTGACCAACCAACATTTTGCTAAGGATACATGTTTTCTCACTACCTCCATGTAGGGATAAATCGTATACGTTCTGCGGAGGGGGCAACCACGGCTACGACAATGAATTCAAAAGTATGGAGGTAAGTTGTTTGTAATTGATGACTCTTTCTGTTCAGTGTCTTAGCTTAACAAGTATTTTCAACCTTTACTGTGAACAATAGAAAAGTAGGTTCACATTGTGAATGAGGAACTAAGGTCTGCTGGAGTTAATTTAGCCCAACACTTCCAACACTCGTTTGGGGCAACGAAAAACTAAAGCAAAAAATCAGTGTTTCAGCATCGTGTTGTTTAGCGGCAGACTTTCCAAACATTTCATGTTTATGATGTCTGTGTTCACTCACATGCAAATAATAATAACACACAGAAAAACTCAAAGGTAAGATATGCCTCGGAGCACGGCATTGTGTTTGGCGCAAACTCCCAAACATTCCAAACAAAGCAACAGGACATAAAGCAGTCTGCCTGTAGGGAGCAAGAACACACCGAACAATGTAAGAGAGGACCAACAATGTCACTGTGGGAGCCAGCAATCTGAAAGGGGTGATTTCAGGACATGAAAACTGCGCTTCACAGATGGGGAGGTGGGATTCCTCCATGCTGAGGTCAGCAAACTCAAGAACAAACTGTTTGTGCCTTCATGCATAGCATTGTAGAAATTATAGCTAAAATGAGTGCAGTGCACAAAAACAGGTTTCTGTAAACGGACACATTGAAGCCAGTAAAACTGTATGTCTACAATAATAATTATATCATTTTAGGAAATTGCAACTAACACGTTTTCTAAATATATTCCAGATGAGTCCATTGAAAACCTCTCCAAGACACAATATCCTCCCATATTTTAGATTGTGCGATTCCACACACAAAGTAACACGTTCTCCTATATAAATAATAAACATTTTATTTCGTAAATCGCATAAATTAGACCTCTGTACAAATTTGCATCATTAAAAAGCCAATACCAATGGGAACTACTACATGCACACAAGCACTGTACCCTGATAAGGTCCCTCAGGATATTGTGGGTAACTAGATGCATATTGAAAGGGCCCGCCAAGTTATTAATATACTGTACACTTGTTAATAATGCTGCATGTGCCACAAATGTGCGTACAGTTATTTGAAAACAATAAAACAGATTTTAACAAAAAAAGCGAATTCGCAGTCTTTGTAAAGAGACACAGTACAATGTTATCACATGATTAAAGTGTCTGTTGCACATACTGAGGTAGCTCTGAAAAAAGGGAAGTGCAGACAATGAAGCTGCACTTCTTTTAACGCAGCCAGCCAATTATGCTTCCTATCACCTATTTGGCTTATTTGAAGGATTACTTATTCATTGGAACTCCTCTGTATGTAAGGTTGACATGTTTCAGCCCTCAATTTAAGGCCTCCTCAGAACAATTTACAAGGTCTTGTAAACATATTCCTAATGGATCCAATACAGAGATCTATTAATCGGGAATTGCAGGAAAACATAGCTATATGTACCACCAATAGAGCGTCTGAAAAGGGTAAAGTATTTCTTCAAAAAAGTATTCACAGAGGACTGGTCTTTTTGTCTCTTTACATCCACCGCCTGTTTTATTGGCTAGGGTGACACACAAGGGTGCGGTATTCTTAGATCTGGCGCCTGCTGCTTTACAGCATGGCCTTTCACTGGACAATAATGAGAAGATGTGAAATCGTCTCTTACCTTTGAATAGGCTTGTCACAATTCTCTGAAAAACTGCAGCAACTGGAAAGTGCCATCAGGTGTTTGCTGTCAAATAGCGTAAATCCTATGCTAGTGGAACCTGACGACAGACAGACTTCAAATCCTGCTTGGAGAACAAAATCCCATCCTGTACTGTGGCCCGCAGATCTAGGTAGGTGGTACCCACCTACCCATATTTCTCTATTTAGACTGCGGAGGTTAGTGCGCACTCTCAGTTCATTTGATCCTCTGTTTTAAGTGACTACTATGAGTGAAACCCGGAGTGATAACTTTTCTACAGATTCTATAATTTTTTCCTTGCACATTTTTACCAAATACCGCATCAAATCCTGCCTAACACTCAGCGGAACTATCCTTAGCTTATGTCTCACTGGTACATCTCCTTCTTTAAGCTGGATTGTGGGCTTGCAATCTTGCAATTGTCCCAATGCCTAATCATATACCTCTTTAAATTCATGCAAGATATCCATCAATCTTCTAAAGATTCCTTCTCCCTAAGCTTTTCGGATTTCCCACTCTGATTCAGACCCACTTGTCTCACCAGTTCACCGTCCCTTTCCACAGTAACTTGTGCAGATTTGCTTGATTTAAATACTGAGTTCAACATACTGTGGTGCTGCAAACCCAGAATATTTTGACTCTTACTGGACACATAGAGCTTACCTTCTTTTTCCTTGTCTATGTACTCAATGCTTGCTCTAAAATACCCATGGAAGTCAAACTGTTGCTCAGTGTATGCCACCGGTACAATGTCAGAAGTTTGGAACACCATTCATGCCTTGTACGATCAGTTGTAGTTTGGGATAATTTTGTAATCTTAGATCTTGAATCAGGCCATACTTCATTCCATTAACCATCACCTCTTCTGTGATGTGCTTCACCCTTTCCAACTTACTCCCTCTTTTAATCCCATATACTCCTATTGGCAAGACTAAATTGTCCATACTCTCCACCAAAACATTAGATTCATGTTCTACTAAACGCACGGTCGTTCTCTTCCCTACCTTCTTGCACATTCTGGTAAAATTCCCCTTGAGACCACTTTTACTACATAGCTTAGTTATAGCAGGACTCAACTTAGAATTAGCCAAATGTCTAGTTGACCCACAGCTATGACAGGTGTTAATTGGAGATTTAAACTATTTATTAATTAGTTTGGTTTTTGATGTAGTTTTTATGCAAAGATTTAATCACTTCTACTGGCACATTATCACTGTGATTAATCTCTCTAGATTGCACTTTAGGTGATTGAAAGTTATTATCCACATCAACTAATCGTGTAGGGACCTATCATTGCTTGACAATAGTCTCTCCTGGATCTTTTCATCAAAACATTTCACAACTAGTTGGTCTCCGCTATTTGTGCTTTGGAAAAACAGTTGAATCTTTTATAGACAAGGCACTTACCTTCTTGATATTTTTATCCTTGAAATTTTGGCCATGAAAATTTGGTGGAAGGTCGATTCTTTCAAAATCAGTTGTTCTCTAGTAAATATTCAGGAATCTGAGCTGCATACGACTCTGTGTTCAATTTAATTAAAGACACTGATGTGCTTGTCGTAGTTCACAATCTTGGCAATCATTTTCCTAATGCCATCATGTTATCTGGATTTTAATCTTGGAATTTATGGATATTGGGAGTATAAATGTTGAAAATAAAAATAGGGATTTGTTGCCTATATAAGACTATTTTTGCTTCCTGTGTTTTTTCTTGTTCTTCATGTCCATGATGCTGGTTGTTTTAGCATGAAAGCAAGAAGTAGTAGAACAGTAGATATATCTTTTTAGGTCTGTGGGAACAATTGATCGAGAACTGGACTTCTGAGGTGCTTGGCGATGAAAGGGATTGAATATTAGTTTGCTTTTTCAGCTTTATAAGGTCAATGTGGTTGTTCTATACTACTTCTGAGGAGATTACTGTGAATATGAGATGCACACAATACCTCCATGCCCTTAATAATATTTCGATATTTCCATTACATGTAGACCAAGAATACATTTTAGTGTTTACTACTAAACCACAGACATCTGTATGTGAAGTTTGCCTTGTTATTATAATAACTCAGTATTTGTTAAGCGCAAACTAATCACCCCTAAGGGTCTCAAGGCGCAGGGGGCAGTCGGGAAGATTAAGCGAGCTATTGCCCAGAGTGACATGGTGCTAGGCTGAGCTGCCGCCTGCGATCGAACCGTGAGCCCAATGCTCCGGAGTCAGCCGCCCTGGCCGCTGCGCCACAACTCTCCCCACAGGAGCACAGTCAAATTTCAAGACTCTGCGTGCTATTTTAATGAAAGTGAAAAGCAGAAAATTTTCATTTTGTTTGAATTGATTGTATAATGTGGAATGCCCAAATGACACCACTACTCTCTCAGGCTATCTTTATAGCACATGGACCAAGCTTCAAAGATGGAGTGGAGGTGGAAGCGTTTGACAACATTGAAGTGTACAATCTGATGTGTGGTGAGTAAAGTCTGCACAAACTCCAAACACATTTCGCAATGATTCCTAAAAAACAGACAAAGGCAAGCTGCTTATTGGTTGTGAATATTTCCAATGTGTTTTATTTGTCGCTATTTTCTGCTGCATTTTACTCCAAACTTCTTTCCCAGTAATTCTAGGATGTGGCAACCACATTCTCTTAACTAAGCTTGAACATGTTACTCATTCTTCAGTCTTTGTCTAGTGTTTGTGTGGCTGCACCACAGCCATTGGTCATCAAGGCTGGATGCCACCTTTGCAGATGCGTGCTCCTTAAGTGCAATGGAACACAGAATTCCTAATTTGGATGGTGAAGAACGATCTAGAACATATTCTGATTCTGTGCCCGAACGAAAAAGTCAGCATGCATCATAGATTTCCAGGAGTTCCATGAGTAACATTTTCAAACGCAGATTTTCCACCATAATGCAAATGTGATACAAGTGTGCTGTTGCACATGTAACTTTTTACATAAGGAGTAATTTTTTTCCATAGGAGGTACACTACACTCCTGTGAAATATGGGAACACTTCCTAGCCACTTTTTCCCTTGAAGCACACTTTGGTCTCATTCTAAGTTTTGAGCAAATCTGTCTCCTTGTGTAATGGAAGTTGCTGGCCAAATTAACCTGCGCCTTAAGTTTTTTTCCCCTAGATTTAATTTGCCTACTGGGGGAAATTCCTCAAATGAGAGAAACATCTGCAGAAACAGTGTAAAAACACTGATTTCCAATGCTCCCAAGTTTATTCCTCATTCCGATGGTGAAAACCTATAACGATACAGAGATACTGGACTTTGAAAATTACCATGTGCAGTATTAACACAATTGTTCCATGAGGAACTTGTAATATAAGCCTTAGTATTGCCATTGGCAAGAGAACATTTGTGTACATTTCAATGGTGGTAAACTACTTTCAAGGAGTATGTGAAGAAACACAGTCTTAACACATTTGTTGATGCTCACATTCTTTGGAGGATGCTCCAGCCAGGAACTTCCAGCATACCATTCATCCCAACAACTAGTATTGTAAATAAGGCGGTTCTACTTTAGTGGTTAACTAATTGAAAGGACACCTTACATAGTCATAATTCCACCCATCTTTAATCTGTGATTCAGGATTGCCACTTTATATTTCTAAAGTGTTTTAGGCACCTAACTTGAACTTAGGCATGCCACAAAAGTAGTAAATACAATTTATGAAAATCTGACAATGTCCTGATACAATGGAATTATAAACAGAAGGTATAGAATTATTGTTGGGTATTGGTCAATATGCAGTTGTAGTCCAATGTTAACCATAAAACACAACACGTAGGGAAACCCAAGTCCAACTAGAGTTTAATGCGAAATAGCAGACAGCCAAGCAAAATATCAACAGACAATTGTCTTTGCAAATGACCAGGGCTCCCGCCAGAAAAAGGTAAGTTGGAGCAATATGCTGAAAACATGCAAAATTTGCTCCAGTATGGATATGTTTTCTCTCAATACACGTCAATGTAGCGGGATCATGTCATAGAATGAATGAATGAACGAATGAAGCATATTTGTAGAGGGCACGGCTACTCAACAAGAGTGTCCCAGCGCTAATAGTCTCAAACTAACAGATTACCACACCTAGCACTGGAAAAACCGAGTTGAAATTTCTTAAAAACCGCCAAGTCCGCCGTAGATCTGAGAGAGGCTGGGAATTGGTTCCATGCTTAAGCTCCCAGGAGCCTGAAAGATCTGCCCCCAGCCCAGACTAGGTGTATTCTGGGGACACAGGCCAGGCCCATGGAGGATGACCTCAGGGATCTGGCAGGTAAGTAGTGGCTGACTCTAGCCCGAGATAGCAGGCGCCCCTACCATGAAGGGCTTTAAAGAACAATACCAAGGCATTAAACTCAATCCTTTTACTCATAGGGAGCCAGTATAATGCCTTAAGGTGAGGGGGCATGTGAGTCCTGGGCTTGAGCCTAAGGACCAATCTGGCAGCGGCATTTTGAACCACTTGGAGGCGCTGGAGGAGATAACCTGGAAGGCCCAGGTACAGAATGTTGTATAGTCCAGTCTGGAAGTAACCAGAGCCTGGACCACGGTTTCCCTGGTGTTGAGTGAGAGAAGAGGTAGAAACTTTCTCAACATATGTGGCATGCCATAGCAGATGCCACTACTGACTGGACTTGAGGTCTCATAGAGAGAGCGCTGTCAATAATATAGATGCCAAGATTTTTTACCGTGGATTGAGCTGAGTGAGGCGGCGACATCTCCTCAGATCACCATTGTCTCCAGTCCTCCACGGACGGAGAGCCAAAAAAGACAATTTCCGATTTCTCAGAATTGCATTTTAGTTTGTTCCTATTGAGCCAATTAAACACCATAGTGATACATGATCTGGTCCTCTCATCATCAAAATCAGCTCCCTTCTCACAGGTGAAAATTAGCTGCGTATCGTCGGCATATGATATTATTTAGCAATTACTTAGTTTCGGCAAAAATGTATCTAGTGTACAGGTATCCAATTCCTTTCGTCCAAGGAAACACTGGAAGATATCATTCAGCTAAATGTTTATTTGGTTATTTTATGACCATAAAACACATTTACACACATAAAAACAATAACTAAAATACATAATATAAAAACACATCATAATGTCGAATAGTGCAAGAATTAGTTAAAATACAGATTGTGATCCAGCCAATGGCAGAATAATAACATCAAGTTAGGATTACTGTTATTAAATATACACCTATATCACTTTAGAGGGAACGGTGCGGCTACCCTGGTCACTTAGAACAATAATTTGTACATACAATAAATCTTTCGTACAGTCTTTAGGACATCAAAAAAGTGTATAAGCTTAAATTCATCAACTATCCTAGAGATATTAATCAGCCTAACAATTTACATCTAATACGCTGAACATGCAATAAGTGCCAAAATAGTAACATCAGGTCAGGATTACTATTACTGCATATACACCTGTATCCATGACCATTATTCACTTTAGAAGGAACAATTCAACTTCACTGAACATCAAAAACAATAATTTATACATGCAATAAATTTTGATACAGTCTTGAAAACTATCCATCATAAAAGTGCATGTGCTTAAGTTTATTGGCTATCATTGGGATATTAATCAGCATTTAATATTTTACATCTAATGCGCCAAGCATGCAATAAGTACCTTGATACTGAAAAACACGACCCACTCAGTATTTTCAGAGATTAATATATGAGTAGCATCTGTAAGTCATGTTATAGAGAGCAACCAGCAGACTGGGATGAACCATGTCCTTCTAGCTTTCGCTAGCCATGTTGGCATTATAGAACTCACCCGCCATCTGTTTCTGACTGCCTTAACAGGCGAAATCCCATATCTGAATTAAAAAAAAAATCCAGCTAGAGGGTGTTCTATCCAATCCAAAAACTGTTCAAAGGCCGGAGTGTACTTAACATGTCAGATTTTTGATGAACACGAGAAAGTAACTCCTCAGGATCAGAACGACGAACAATGTGGTCCACCTCTTGACATCCCCAACTCTTATAACTAGTATGCACAGAGTTTTGGGGCAATCAAGTGAGGTATTAGGAAAAGAACTGCAGGGAAAGGGAGACCTGAAAAGAGAAAACAAAGGAGAATTAACAAAGAAAACTTCCTACTCCCAATAATTCTCAGTAGATGAATGATGTATTACCTTATATAAAGTATTCACCAAAGTTCAAGTAAATCTCTTCCCTTAATCTTGAAACAGTCATACATACCAGATAGAAAAGAAAAACAAATCTGGGAGTTTGAGCGACCCAAAATATTTTTTTTAAATGGAATTCAATATAACAACCACTACTTCTTATCTCCAGAAGTATTGCCACTATCAGATTATCTTATTTTTCCATACTTTTCATGAAATTGCTCTACTGTTAAATTTCACAGTTTTCACAAAATATGAACTTGAGAATATTCCAATATTTATTTATTTTCCTTTTTTTGTTGTTGTTGAATCTTAAAGTGTTATAAAGTACTTAAATCAGTATCCTGGTTGGGGAACAGGGTTCACAAAGAATGATTTATCATTCTCCCTCAGTAAGATACAAAAGAAGTATATGAAAATGAATTATTTAAGCAACATCTCTAGACGCTAGATGTTTGTACATTTTTCACCACCGAATTGTTTGCATGCCAATTATGTCTGCATTCCTTTATTTTCTTCCATGTTACGCTTTTTTCCAACGAACACAGAAAAGAACCAACCATTACATCTTGAAACTTCAGTGTTTCTAGACAAAAAATCAGGAATCCCCTTAACACGTTGCTCGGCAGGGAAACCACCGAAGACTCCCTACCTGGACGTTGATTTACTCCGCTGCAACCTGGTGCGGAGAGTCAAGTTCTAAATGTGGTCAAGACAGCCTGTCTTACCGCGTATGGCAAAGAACAGTTTCTGAGCACCGAAACAAACCACCATACTCCTGCGGGTTTCGGAATTCTCCCTCAGCCAAGGGAAGCAGGAATTATTTCAGCGTTTACGCTCTCTGTAGCAAGAAACCCGCTCAGCCGATGCGGGCTACAGAGAGTTCCTCACAAACGAATTACGCATGCCGACTGGCCCCTGATCCTCCAACCCAATTCTTATATCAGGCATCATAAGATATGTAGTTCCTTTCAAAAAAGTATTGACAGGTGCTAGGAAGGCGCTACCGACACTGACAACTGACATAACATCAATAAAGTGCCATGTGCTGATGATGACAACCAACTTTCCAGCATATATTTCCAATATCAATTCTTCAGTTGATCTACCATTCCCCATTCCCCGGTCAGATTCTCCGGGTTGTCCCAGGCTGCATGCAGGCCTGATTTATACAGCCACATCTTAACATGCTTAAACCAAGGTATTAATCCCAATTTATGCAGCTCTTTAACCTCTGCAATTGCCTGTTTAATGGGAATCTTGGACTTGCCGGTCCATAGCTTTATCCAATAGATCATGGGTTTAAGTGCAGCAAGATGTATGACATTATTTATCCCTAGATTTAAACGCAACAGAATAAGTGGAGCACTCTGGGGCATGGTCACTATTGATCGAATAAACCTATTTTCAGTTTTTTCCAGACCCTTAGTTTGGTCAAAACCCCATATTTCTGCCCCATAGAGAGCTGCGCCAAGCACCCTAGTATGATAAATTTCATGGGCAGGAGAAAATGGGCGAAAGTTGGATCTATTCAGTTTCTTTTCAATTAACGCCTCAATGTGCTGTAAGAACATGTGACTTTTCAGAATCTGGGCCGCGCCTGATAGATTGCTAGCTGTCTTTACACCCAGATAATCAAAAATTTTGACCTGTTTCAGATTACTGGATTTGAGCCTCACTTTCCACACTGAATGCCTTATTTGGCTGGAAGTAATTTATTTAGTTTGAGGGTGTTACTTTCTAATCCACATTTATTGCAAGCATCGGAGAAACAATTCAGACTATTTTGTAATCCCATGTGTATCTTGGATATTAGCAATCTATTGTCTGTAAAGAGGAGGGCAGGGATTAGTAGGTTCGCTAGTTTGGGGAGGTCACCTCTACATTCGCATGCGTGTCTATTAGCCCATTTATGCAGAATGTTAACAAAGTTGGAACTATAACACATCCATGTCATACCCCTCTGCTTATGTCTATGCATCCTGTCAGTTTGCCTTCCCTTTCCACCCTCACTTGTGCATAATTTCCATTGTGTAAGCGGAATAATAGATGTAACACATCTATTGGCATCCTCATCTCCGTGAGAACAAGCCATAGTTTTTCCTGTGGAATCAGATCATAGGCAGATCTTGAATCGCCGAACACTACATGCAGATGCCCTTTATTAATTAGGATAATTTTCCAAAGAATCAATAGAAAGTGGAAAACTGCTTGTGTGTGCCCTAAACCCTGCTTGTAAGTGGGACAAGACTTGGCTATCCTCCATCCAAGTTTGTATCTTCATCAGTAACTGCTTGCTAAAGATTTTTTGAGCACTATCTATCAGGCTGATGGGCCTATAGTTGGCTGGATCACCCTTATCTCCTTTTTTATAAATTGGGATTATTTTGGCATCTTTCCAGGTGTCCGGTATCTCAGCCCCTTTTGCTATGGTATTAGAAATTATATTTAATATGTAACCCAATACAGCCGGCTCAGAGCAAAAAAAGTTGTCAGGTATCATATCTAAGCCTGGCGCTTTCCCCTTTTCCATACACTCAATAGCTATTATTGTTTCTGCCATGGAGAAGGTAACTGGGGAAACACTGCCCCAGTCCTGAGTTTCAATCAATTTGTTCCTTTCAGTATCAGCTCACTTGCCTGTCTCTTTGGTAGAATACAGCTTGGTGAAATGTTGTTTCCAAATATGTGGCTGAAAATAAAAGTTGTCTTTGTTTATAACGAATGGTACCCCTTTAGAAAGCAAATGCCAGAATAACCTACTATCTTTCATTTTAGCTACTATGACCAGTTCTCTTCAGTTAATCTCCTCCCAGTTCTTCTTGGCAAGTACGTGGGCGAATGAACTCTTGACACTGAACTATCTTCCATCTGCATTTGCAATCTTTTGACAACATAGTTGGTGCATAGGAAGTGGGAAACTATGCTCCACCACCAATATATTCCATATAAATATGACCCCTGTTACCATACTCATCTTTTATTTATACACTAATGTATACAATGCTATTATACTTGTACCTTTTATGTCACGCTTTTCTCTGTTTTACTTCAGTATGATATGTCACGCCGGCTTCCATCAGTCCACTAGTGCATATGTAATTTGTGTTAGTTATCTACTGTTATTCCATACACGATCTCAAATGTTGGCCCTCTTATATATTTTGTCTAGGCTCAGCGCTACTACTGTTATTATTGTCTCTGTGATTTTCACCGATTTATCCTCGAGACTGCCATCTCACCTTTACCCTTTGAGTGTTCCTTAGAATCCCACTCATGTTCCTAGCCAGCCTACTAGCTATTATATTATTATCCACTTCTTTAGCTACTTTCTAGTCTTTTCTTGCACGCTCACATCACTTCCGGTTCCCCTGTTACGTCATTTCCGGCCAATTGGACCGTTTCAGTTACGGTCTAGTCTTTGTTCACCGCGCCTCCTTAAATACACCGCAATGGCTTCCGCCGTTTCCGCATCCGGAAACCGATACGGAACCAGTGTCTCCTCCTAAGCCACTAGATTAAATTTAGGTAAGCTTCACCGGCATCACTGCTCGATTGCCAATTTATAATTTTGGTCTCACCTCACTGGACTTCTCTTTTTCATCAGACAACCTCGTTAGAACGGCGTACCCGCCCACTAACTTCCCTAAGACACTGGACTAATCAGGACACATTCCCTACGGGTAAGAACGGTCTCACTCTACTCACTGAGTATTCTTCTAATCGAACTTACTCCTTTAATTTTCCCGCCTCCCCCCATTTTCCGCAGTTCATACATCTCCGAATCTTCTACCTTCACTTCTACACGTCACATCAGGCTGTGTAACACTCCCATTGAGGTAAGCGACTTGTGCACTCAGGTCACACATCTTCCTCGACTTAACGGTGCATTACTTATTTTGGTTTTATTCTCCTTTTTTTCTTCAACTTAGGACTTCACGTAAAAAGTGGCCAACCCGCCCTTTTTACAACAGACTCGCAGGGGAATGCCACTTTTGACCTCCTTGCCCTCCCACCAGGAACTTAACGTTGACCTTTGGTCCCCATTTGACCCCCTTTGCCGGGTTGGAATTATCACCGGCCTCGCGGTGAGCCTTTTTTTCCCTTTTTTTTTTTTTAACCTAGATTTTAACCTTATTTTCATTTCCACGCATTATGGTTCTTCACCACCCTCCCTTCCCGCATACCCCTCTCACTCTTGCAAATTTTCCTCTTTCCCTCTCTTTAGACACCGCAATGATTTTCTGCACCGCCACACAGGTATTGTCCTCCTCCTCCCTTCACCGTTAGTATTCTTGCGCGTACGGTGTAGGGACACATATGTTCGCGACTATCATTTTACCAGTTGATCCTATGGCAGTCTCCCCCAACTGGGCACATGTGCTTCAATTCCCTTATAGAGCTATTGTGCATGACTTGTCTCTTCGCTATAATTTTTGTTCCCATTACATCCGTTCCCCGACCCAACTTGCCATTGATCATGTGTAATGCTCAAGAGTCTTTCCTCTCATTTTCTCCATAGTACGACACATAGAATTTTGCGCTTAGTGTGTTTGTGTTAAGAATTAACTTGTAATTTTGCTTAAGTATATTTATTTACGTTGTATTTTATGTTACCACCTTTCGATGTCACCTCAACACCAATATTCACCACTTGTTAGTATTGTTTCTCATTATCATTCCGCAATGGTTCTTTTGCTCTCTCCCTTGTGCAGTCACGATTTTTACCCCACGGGACCTGTCTCCATACCAAGTCACATTTACATTTGTCTGTCCACTTTTCTTCCTAGGGTTTCCAGTTTTATTGGTGATCCCGATACACATTTCCCCATTGTTGTGTTTATCTTGGTTTTGCAACAACTAATGCTATGATTTTCTATTATTTTACTTGATGTTTTGTATCTTCCCCAGCCCTGAAGAAGTCAGGGGTTACTTCCCTTATGTGACGAAACACGTGTTGGCTGGTTGTTTTTCTTTGTTGCATTATTAAATACATTTGCATATTATACTGGTGTCGACCACAGATATTCGTACAATACGAGACATTTCAACCATTGTTATAACCTTATTACGTGTGCCCAGGACTGTGCTTTCAAGTACGTGTGTTCTTTTACACAGTTTTCTTCTCTCTGCTACGGCGATTCTGCTACCACTTTTCACAATGGTCATCAATTTTTGCTTGGCTATCTTACTATGATCATCAAACCATTCTAATTCTTTTATTCTAAATGTTTTCGCCTTGGAGGTTCTGTAAAATATTTCCTAACGGATGCAAGCAAGTTGTTGAGTATGTGCACGATGACCAACTCTGTTTCCACTCACTTGCCAAGAAAACTTAAGGAGGATGTGACTGTGGTGTATATAGAGGCAAGGGTATCCTCATCCGATTGAATAGAGGGCAATTTTACACTCCTACTATAATTGGAGGCTACAATAGGTGGATCCAGTATATGGGGGAAATGATTATTAATCAAGTATGGGTTATTCCTCAACTCAAGGGCTAAAGCATTATGATCACTATCAGATCTATCACTGACCTTCATATCCCACAATTTGGGCCCTAGGTTTAAATCAAGCAATACATAATCAATCCTACTTCTAGGACTTGCCCTATCAAATGTATAGTAGGTACCCCATCAGAGACCGTACGCCCGCTACGCGCACGTAGGTCATATGATAATGAGATAGATGCTATCTGTAATGCTACCCTCAAACTTTTCTTTAAGGGGGAATCAGTAATCTTGAAATACCCCTTTCCTTATCTTTCTCTTGCATAAGATTTTGAATAAAATCCAATGGTTCAAATGTTGCGTTCAAATCCTCAACTAGAACAAGTTAACTTAAGGAGTTATAGTTCTCCAGAAAGTCTTCTAGGGCAAGTAGAGTTTCCGACTCATAGTTCGGACTAGAGGGACGATTATTGATGTTCAAAAATCTTAATGCAAATAACCCTTTCATGGAGTAAATGTCAAGTCCCAGGATATTGGTGGATTTGAGGTTTAACCTTCTTATCCTGAAAGCTAAAGATGTCTTAATCTAAATTATTAAACCTCCTGATGGGCGACCTGCAGTTGACAGTCTAGCCTCTATGCTATAATTTATATAGTCCGCCCTAAATATCGCTTGAAGAGCCCTTGTTTCTTGGAACACACAAATATGAAAATTATCAACAAAAGATCCCCATTCTGGGTCAATCACCTTAGATTTTATCCCTACTATATTCCAGGAGAGTAGGCTATACTGTGTTCTACCATCTACACTCTGCATGGAGATAGATGTTGGATGTGTTTCTTCCTGCGTTGGTAATCCATTTGTCGGTCTGTCTGTTCCAGGGTTGAAGGGGTAGTGAGTGCATAGTCAATAGCAGGTTTCCCCCTAAAGGTGCATCCTGTTCCTTCCCAAGTCAATCAATCTCATTAAGGCCATCATCATTACATCTCGCATTAACTACATTTAAGGGTTCTCTTGAATGATAGGGGGCATTTACCAACATTATAAATGAGGTGCTCCTTAGCTGGTTAACTAAATATGAACTGTATTATGGAACCCTTTGGGGGGGACGTTTGTAGATCAAAGTTCACTAGCCCAATTGAATGTTCCTCCTTGCTCAACTCTAGGTCTATATAATCGAACTGCTCATTCTGAGACGGGCAACGCTTCACCCCTAATAAATCCGTTCTTATCAGGGAATAGCAGTGCCAATAATTCCTTATCCAGTGTATTACTTTATTTCTAAGTGACTTACTATCCTCCTTGACTCCCATATGTAGCCTGGAGACATTAAACATGTTCTTGACAGTGTTTTCATGTAGTCTAGTCTCATTGCACAGACTCCCCCCATCCTTGATGGTCTAGTTTCCAGTTTCGGCTGGTCTTCCTAATACCCCACCACACAAACTGAGGTGTAGGAGTTCGGGGTATACTTCTATATTCCTCTTCCTGGTTCCATCTTTGCATTGGGGCAAACTGTGGGCACCTGTACAATGTGCTAGAACAGGGTTCTCCAGAGTCGGTCCTGGAGGACCAGATCCATGGCAGATATTTAAGATAACTACATTAATCTAAATAGGGATATGCTAAAAATCTGGCATGAATCCAGCCCTCCAGGACCAGTTTTAGGGAACCCTGTGTTAGAGGGGTACATAAGGTCCTTGCTCTGTCGAATACTCTCCGATTTGGTATCACATGAGGTTGCAGCATCCTTATTCAGATTGTGTTCCTTCAATAATCCTGTGTTCGCATACATACTCACTCTTCCCCCTTGTTTCCACATCCTTCTTCCTTGTCTTTTATTCCCTTACAGGCTTCATCAATCTCATACATTTGAACCAACCCCATCCTCTCAGTCTTGTTCAATAATTGAGTGACTTGTGTTCATAGATTATGTATTTCTCCCCCATCTGCGCAATAAGGTCTCTAAATTCTTTAAAACTTTTGCTGGAATCACACTCCTTCAATGTATTCAGTAATATACCTTCCTGTGTCTCTCTAACGAGCGAGAACAAAGTCCCTTCACCAGCAAGGAGGCTATAATAATTCAAGCAGGGCACCTCAAGTATAAAAATAGTATTATTAGTAATGCATTTGGCAAGGCTACCATGAGTTTGTTTCGCATCACTCCCTAGGCCAACAGTCTGGGTTCCCTTATTATTATCATCAGCATCTCACCCCTCTTTGGTTGTCCGAGTATTTTTGGAGGTCTGCACCGATGTACTGGGAGGGATAGTTTTACACCCCTTTTTTAATATTTATGCAATTTTCAGGCTTGTATCAGGACAATCAATCATTTTTCCCTTATTAGGGTAGTTTCGACCTCTTCAATGAGATTGCCTTTTTCATCTATAGTGCAATTAACCGCAGCAGGTCGGACAGCCCTTTTGCTGTTTACTGTCCCCTGCATGGTACCACAAGCTTTCCTTTCCCCATTATTTTGCAGTTAATGGCGCCAGTTACAGCAGGTTAGGCCAGCTCGGCCAGTTAGGTCAACCTAATAACTAATTGTTATATATTCTAGTGGACGTTCAAGAGTACGTTAAGTAACATCACTACTCTTAGTATAAGAATGCTTAGCATCCCATTGTGCTCACAGAACTTGGCAGGTCCCACATCCAGCAAACTAAGTGGATAAAAAATGCCTAACGGTGCTGGGCTTCAGAGGAGTGCCTCTTCCTGGCTCAGACGGGCTAAGACAGGCCCGTCTTGGCCAGATCTTCACCCGGGCACCACCTGGGCGCGTCATGCATGCATCCTGCGCTGCGGGGATAACTGCTGACCTTTATGAGGCCCCCTCTTGACTCATCCAGGGGCAAAGCAGCCTGGTAGTTGTGGTCTCCCTGTCCCTGTGGCAGCCCAGAGCACCAAAGCGTCCCACGCTGCGGAACTAACTGCTGACCTTTTCCGGCCCCTCTCGACTCGTTCAGAGGCAAAGCAGCCTGGGAGTTGTGGTCTACCTATCCCAGCAGCAGCCCAGAGCAATAAAGCATCCCCCGCTGAGTGGCTAACTGCCAACCTTTCTGCAGCCCCTCTCAACTCTTCCACGGGCAAAGCAGCCTGGGAGTTGTGGTCTTCCTGTCCCAGTGACAGCTCAGAGCAATAAAGCATCCCGCGCTGCGGGGCTAACTGTCAACCTTTATGCAGCCCCTCTCGACTCCTCCAGGGGCAAAGCAGCCTGGGATTTGTGGTCACCTTGTCACAGCGGCAGCTGAGAGCACTCTAGACTATTGCCTGCTTTATGCACATCAAAGCTGACTGTGTGCTTCATGGGAACAGTCCATCCTGAAGTGCCAGACGAGCCCCCCCCCTCCTGAAGGAAAAAGCAAGCAACCACAGACCAGTCTCACCTTTGTTAGGCCTCATCATTGATTGGATCCTATGGCACAGTGAGCAAGGGACACACAGCTGGACATACACTGGGTCACTGTGGCCATTACATCAGTCACACAATAGGAAATGGGAGGAATTCCAGCCTACTGAATCTGCTCCTCATAGGAACAGTCTATTCCAAACAGCCAGGCATTAGCGAGGTATAGCTTGGATCCTTTGGCCCAGTGAGTAAGGGACTGAGGTCTGGGCATACCCTTTGCAATGTAGAGCTGTAGGAAAGTAGGATCTGCTTCTTATGGTTACCCCCACTTTTTGCTTGATGTTACACTGTTTTTGACTGGTCTGACTGGGAGCCTGCTAATCAGGACGCCAGTCTGCTTTCTCCTTTAAATGTTATGCATGTACTTAGGTACACTCCAGATTGGATACTGGGGTACCCTTTAAGTCCCTAGTATATGGTACACATGTACCCCGGGCATAGGTACCCCAGAGGCCTCCCATGGGCTGAAGCATGTATTATGCCACCCATGAGAGGCCATGCAAAATGGAACTACAGGTCTGCCATTGCAGCCTGTGTAAGATGATGCATGCACCACTTATGATAGATATAGGTTTACTATATCTATAGGTCACTACACTTAAAACCTATAAGTCAACCCTATAGCAGGCCTTAACAATCCTGAAGGCAGGGTGCTGGGTTTTATGTGAGAGGGTGCCCTTGCATGAGCAGAGCCCCTCTGCAGCCTTCGGAGACCATTCTCCCGGGTTGTCTGTGACACAGCCAGACATATAGATAGAGGTGCATTATCACCTCACGGTAAATACTATCTCGAAAACGGCTGAAACAAAACATGTCGCGTTTGGTATCAAACACCTTGGAATCATACCTCCACACCGGTAATTGGTGTGGGAGGTATGATTCCACCCTCCAGAAGCAAGCTTCGGGAGTCCCTGGTCTTCCCGGTACCAGCCTTCTCGACCCGGACAGCACAAAATGGATGCTGCCGACCAGAGACACATTTCTGCCCTCCTGCTGCTGAGCCAAGCTCGAGCAGAGGAAGGCAGCACAATAGGCATCCTGTCATAGGGAGGTGTGACCACCTCCCAGACAGGAGTTAGTGTATTGGAGCTGGGTGGGTGCACTGCCAAAGTGCCTGAAAGTCTGCACGAGGAGCACATTTGGTGTCCCTGTGCATAGTCCAGCTCAAACCAGTTCTGGGAGCCGTTGGCTCCTGCTCTGGCGTGAAACTGGACAAAGGACATGGGTGTAACCACCCCCTGTCCTGATCCTCCCCTGGGAGGGTCCCCTGAATCTGGCCAACCCTCTCCCGTGGGTACAAAAGGGCTTACCTGGCTGTAGGACCCTAGATTCGTGGTGGACAAGATTCTGAACAAGAAACCACTGACCTTCAACCGTCTGGACACTCTGGACTTTGCTGGACTTCGACTGGGCCTGACTTCGTCTCCCTCTCCGTCCCAAGCATCGTCTGTGCCCGTGCACCATACAGGCTCCGTGCAGGACCTGTGGAGCATCAAGGACAACCAAAGTATCTCCCTTGGGGTGAAGGAGTTACTCCCCTGCATTCGCAGGCACCGTGCAACTGACCGGTCTGCTGATCCTGATCTCCTGTAGACTCCGAAGGCTCCAGCAACACAAGAGGTGGGTTCCTACGTTCCTTGAGGTGGAGCTACCCTCTCACCGAGTTTGAGGCCAGTATCCCTCATGGGGACCGCATAACCCGAACCCCTGTGCAATGCGTACATTTGCAAGTGCATATGCTTGTTGGTGTTCCCCAACTTTGTGCATTGGCTGTCGATAGCCCCAACCTCTGTGCTCATTTTGTACCAAGGACTTCGGCCTCCTCACACTCTGTGCCCTGCAAGCTGTTGTTTGGTGAAACTGCTAGAGGTCCCCTCGCGACTCCTGTGTCTTCGGCCTGTGGGTCCATTTGAGGGACAATCCTGATTTCCTTGGGCTCCCCTGGTTGCTCCAAGCCTGCCCTGACTCCCCTTGCTGTGGTGAGTCCTCTGGTCCTTGCTGGGCCTGACCGTAACCTTTCTTGTCCTTCTTCGTGGGTTGCCATTGCCAAGGCTTGTTGGTGCTCCTGCCGGACACCGACCCCTCAGTACTCGACATCCTTCGTGGTACAGCTCGCATTCAACTCCTGGTCGTCCTCAACGTCTCCTGGTCCCTGCAGCTGTAGAGTCAAGGTCTCCTTCGCACCCGAAGCACCCGACATCGGTGGGCATTCGTCTACCGAGCCCCTGGTCACTCCTGAGTGACCCAGACTCTGTCCCCTCTGCTTTCAGTTTCCTTCCATCAAGAATCCACCTGCGGATTCCACCAGACACTTTTCTCCTTTCCAGCAGTGGCATTTCCTTGAAGACTCCCATTGAGAATGACGGCGGTTTCCGACGCCAATTCAGACCTATGGACCCGGCTTCCCTGGGATAGGTAACTCTGGTACTTTGGTATCCACGGGTGGGGTGGCTCTCCAACCTTCTATGTTCCAAAGGGTTTCCTCGTAATCCACTGGGAAGGGTCCTTTAACTTTAAAATTGCAACGCGACTCTCCCATTGAATTGTACATAGCACGCGGTCGTGTTCTCACACTGCACCCGTCCTCCGTGGGGTCCCTACTTACTCACCTTGGGTGGTTCCTTGGGGTCCCAGCGATTCTACACATTCTAGACACTGTCGACTCGAGTCGTGGTTCTTATACCACTATTTAGTATATGGTTTGGTCTCCCCCGGGAGCCCTCTGTGTTTTAGTGCTACTTACGATTGTTTCTGTGCTAAAGTATTGTGTGCTTTGTGTTTATCTGCGTGTAGCAGATACTGTGAGGTATTTAAGGTGTTATAGTAATAAATATATATTCTTATAACTACTGTGTGGTTCTCCTTTCATTTAACCAATACAATAAGATTGCATTCTGGTAAAACAAGCTGCTTAAAATTCCTTCAAGACTAAGCCTGAAGGCTGCTCTCCACAGCTACCACTTGGATAGCTTTGATAAGGTTATCTTTGACCTCTTAAATCACCATAAGGGTTGTTTGGACTGGTGCAAGGTGCCCACTTTAATTAGTGGACATCATATACCAGGCCAACTTCTCACAAGGGCGTTAAATGAATCAAACAAAAGTGTATAGGAAGAATGCTTACAAATAGTTTAACAACTAGCAGTCACTGGAGCTAGCATTCCAACCCACCGTTTTTGCCCACTGCATGACTCTAGACAAAGGCCTCCCTTATGCAAATCAGTACTGACCCTTCTCCTCATGGGACCAGTCCATCCCAAATTGCAAAGTAAGGCGCCTGCCAGAAGCAAAGAAAAAGCAACCCCAGACTGGTTTTGTTAATGTTAGACCTCCTCAATGAGGCATAGCTTGGATTCTATGGCACAGTAAGCAAGGAGCACACATCTGGCCACACCCTTGGTCATGTAGGTCATTACATCAATCACACAAAAGTTGATGGGAGGAATACTTGCACATTTTTTAACCTGGCAAGTGCTCATGGTAGTATTCAAAACTACTACTGCTTTTCGCCCATATCAGGACTGACCTAGCCCCTCATAGGAACAGTCCATCCTGAACTGCCAGGTGAGGCCATCTCCAGAAGAAAGAAATTAGCAACCCCATACCCACTTTGGCCTCGTCAGTGATGTATAGCATGGGTCCTGCACCACACTGAGCAGGGACCCATGTCTGGGCATACCTTTGGCCACTAGGGTGTTACTTCAATTTTATAAAAGATGATTGAAGGAATGCTTACAAATAGTCTAGCCACTGGCAGTCCATATGTCTAATATTCCAACCCATCGTTTATCCCCCACTGTACCACTCTAGACAATTGTCCACCTTATGGAAATCAGTACTGACACTGCTCCTCCCGTAGGAACAGTCCATCCTGAACTGCCATGTGAGGCCCTCTCCAGAAGGATAAAAGAAGCAAACCCAGACTGGTTACAGCCTCTTCAGTGAGGCATAGCTCGGATCCTAAGGCACACTGAGCACAGGAACAAGTCTGGCCAATGAGGGCGTAACATCAATCACACAAAAGGTGATGGGAGGAATGATGGTCTAACCACTGGCAATCCCTCAAGGTAGCATTTCAGCCCATCGTTTTTCACCCTCTGTGCCACTCTAGACAAAGGCCCACCTTATGCAAATCAGTATTGACTCTGCTACTCTTTAGACCAGTCCCCCAGAACTACCAGGTAAGGGCCCATTTTGAAGCAAAAACCAATCAACACCAGTCTAGTTTTGGTCTTATTAGGCCTCATCAGTAAAGTTTAGCTTAGATCCTATGGCACAGTGGTTAATGGACCCACATCTGGAAATACCATTGGGTACTTAGGGTATTAATCAATCACACAAAAGGTGATCGGAGAAATGCTTGCAAATAGTCTAACCACTGGTAATCATTTGAGGTAGCATTGCAACCCATAGTTTTTCACCCACTGCAAATCAATAGTGACCCTGCTTCTCATGGGAACAGTTCATCCCAAACTGCCAGGCAAGGCCTCATACAGAAGCAAAAATCAAGCAACTCCGGGCCAGTTTCAAGGGGGACCAGATCTGCCGGTTATGGATGGACTGTTACTATGAGAGCAGTACCAAGTCTGAGTTGCATACTCAGGACTTTGTCTAGAATGACACAGTGTGCAAAAACACAGTGGTCTGGAATGAGGCCCTGTGCGACTGCCAGTGGCTTAGATTAATGTAAGCATTCTTTCCATCACCTTGTTGTTTTGCATTGTTTTATGGCATTGACTTAAATTGATTTTGCATGAGTTTACTGGCACTATTTCAGTTGCACATTGGCAGTGAAGTATATCTATTTAGCAGATTATGCACCACCAATCATTGAGGAGGTGGAATTTCTGCCAGTGACAGCAGCAGTCTTTGCACCAGTCAACCTCTAAATCAAGCAATAAGAGTACAGGAAACTGTACCAGCTAAATGCTGGGTAGATAGCTTCCTCCCTGGACAAATGTATTGTAGGAAATGCACCTTTATTGAGGATGATCTGTAATCCATCCATAGCCAAGCTATGTCCATGAATATGAAAACAGCCAAGTCACACTGAATCATGAACATTAACACTCAAAGTGACACTGACACACTAAGGACCACCCTAACAGCATCCACCCTCAAACCACCTAGCATTTCCCCTAAGCTCAAAGGAAATGCATTGACCATTTTACTGGCTTTCTAACATGTACTCTCATATCGTCTATCAAAAATGTCGTTCTCTAATATATCTATTTTGATTGACGCCACCTTAAATGCATACCCTTCTCTATACAAGAGAACCAAGCACTACTCCACACCTACACAAACCCTCTTGCCTGTTCTAAATACGAAGACAAATTTGTCATCAGTGTCAACACCACTTCTCTTCCATCCCATTTGATAGGTCCTATCATTTCCCCAATCCCATACACATTCATATCTCTCCTAATATGTGCACCATTGTCTGGGACATGGGAAAGTTAATGTGATAATCAATCAGAAACACTGAAAATTAATGACAGAAAACTAAATCTTCCAAAAATTCACTAAGCTAAAAAAAAAAAAAGAATACATACAGTCAATGTTAATAGCCAAATTTGACTTCATGCAGGAGCAAATCAACACCTTACCCAATAACATCTGATCCCTTTTTTGGGGCATCAAATCAAGCCCTTCCTTGCTTATAAACCACACATCTACCCTCTCATCCCAAATGTGAGGATCACTTCTACTTCTTTCCTGGCAAAATATCGTGATCTAGGAATCAAATCAAACCCAACTCTTCAGCGAACAAAACTTCTCTAAAAGCAGCTAATACCTGGGCCGCCTTTCCACATACCTATCCAAAAGGAAGTCTTATTCATCATCTTTAGGAACATCGAACGGACTATGCACCTTGACTATGTACCTAATTGCAGCGTTAAGAACATCACTTTGACTACATCTGGTGTGGATTGATAAGTGCACCCTCTCTCAAGGATACTTTCCAGACTTTTTAAAGATCTTCCAATCATCCTCAATCTAAAAAATAAAACTTGTCCCTGATCTGCTCTCCAACTTCTGCTCAGTTTCTAAACTACTTTAAGCATGAAAGTTATTGAGGGATGTGTTGACAATCAACTGAACATCTTCACACAACACTTGCATTAATCACAATCTGGCGCCAGCTTCAGCACTGACGTAACCCCACTAAATTTCTAGATGACGTGCAATACATCTTGGACGAAAGGAGACTCCTGCTTACTTATTCTCCTAGCCTTATCAGTTGCTTTCCATACAAATACATCACTGCAGGTTAATTTAATCTCAGGAGCATCACATGTTCTTCTGTCATGAACTGGTTCTCTTTATTTTTCACCAGCAGGCACCTAGTGATGAAGATAGAAAATGTCATAACAGGAATGGAAAACTACATTGTGGTGTAGATAAGACAACATTTATAGTACCTACTACGTTCAACAGGCACGCGTATCTTAAAACATCATTTTTGTGGGTCAACTCTAAGTTACGTACTCTCTGAAAGGTATCCAGTACTAGATTTCAGAAAACACCCCTTTGCTTATCCCACTAAAAAAAGAGTTCCTGTTATTTTACCTTGTTACAAGGGCAAGAGCATGCTTGATCCTTCATTGCTGGACTCTGTGAAACTCAATTTTTTCTCTCACTGTCACTGGCTGGAAAATGCCATGTTATTACCCTGTATCCAGAACAGGAAATGCTCCATCAACCAAGCAGAAGCAAGGGCTTTCATGTGTGCATGTACCAATGGCTCACACTGGTATCATTGATAAACAAATGTAGATGTGTCTGAGATATGTAACATTATCTCAATAGTAGCATTAATCCACAGTCTCTACCACCAATTGTTGTCAATAATTTAATGAATATATTCAGGACGATAGAGAGATAAAGCCATGGTGCTCAGTGTTCAAGTGGGCACACAGTGATATTTTGTTAAGTGAAAAAAACATGTATATAGAAAAATATGGGTAATTGTGATATATATATATATATATATATCTACTCCTTTGTGTGTTGCGTTCTAATAAATCCAAGCAACTGCCCCCGTGAGTGCTGTCTTTCTTTTCAAAAACAAAGGAAACAGAGCTTTGATATATATATATATTATCTACTGGCGGTCGCCAGTAGATAGTTATAGTTAGGACCTATTTTCCATAGGAAATCCGCGACATTCTATTTGAAATAACTCTTGCGTCGGTTGACGAATCTTCGCAAAATTTTCAAACTTTATGGCCCGCTCCGGTCCGCTCCTATCCTGAAAGTCTCGGGGTGATTCGTCAAGCGGGGGCCGAGAAAAAGGGGGTCCCAAAACGTGTTTTCCCCATTCATTTTCCCATAGGAAACTTTAGCCACGGCTACAGCCCGAACTGCTGAACGGAATTACACCAAATTTGGCAAAGAGGTAGTTCTTGGTTCAGAAAGAACCCTTTTTGTTAAATGGTGTAAATCCGTTCAGTAGTTGCTGAGAAAATCAAAAGTAAAATCACATATATATCTATGGCCGCTTAGGGTCCGCGTACCCTCCCGATCACGAGCTGCATGCTAATTGGCTGTCAACACTCCAAGCCAGGAAGTGTTGGCAGCCATTTTGTCCTCGGTAGAACCGAGGGACAGAAACAAGTGCGCAAAGCGCAAAAGGGGGCAGGGTAGAAACACCCTGACCCCTAGGTCTGCTCAGGGGTCCCACAAGGACCCCCTGGGCAGAAAAAGCATTTTTTTTAAAAAATCGGCGTGATGCGCGGATCCCGCCGATAAAAAAAAAAAATCACAAGTGCTGTAATCGCACAAAGGGGGCAGGGTAGAAACACCCTGACCCCTAGGTCTGCTCAGGGGTCCCACGAGGACCCCTGGGCAGAAAAAGCATTTTTTTTTTTAAATCAGCGGGATGCGCTTAGGGTGCGCGAATCCCACCGTAAAAAAAAAATCGAAGCGCGGTCTCCGCGCTCGATAGTTATTTTGCCCCGGGTGGGCCAAGTCCCGGGGGCATGCGGGGTGGGTTTAAATTAATGGGGGGGCCTCTAAGGCCCCCCAAGCCCCAGGGACCGCCACCCCCCGGGGCTTTCTAATAAAAATGTTGCGGGAGGGCACCACCTCCCCGGGGCTTCTTTTTTTTTTAAAAAAACATTTCCTGTGTGGGGTGGCACGAGCCCCCCCATACGCCCCGGGGACCGCCACCTCCCCGGGGCACTAATAATGTAAATGCGGGGGCCCGTAACGGACCCCCGAGCCCCGGGGATCACCACCTCCCGGGGCTTTAAAGACATGGGAGGGGGCCACGCGGCCCCCTCCTGGAGCCATTGATGGCCCTGGGGACCGCCACCCCCAGGGCCGGCTCCTGCAGTGTCCCGGGTGCCTACCCCGGGACACTGTAGTTTGCAATGACAGGACGGGAGCCTCGCGGCTCCCGTCCTGCCATTACAAACTGCTTTGCTTCATTGAAGCGAGAGCAGGAAACCTGCTCTCGCTTCAATGAAGCAAAGCAGATCGCTTTCCACATGGGGAGCTGCATGTCAGCAGCTCCCCATGTGGAAAGCAATGCCGGCTACCGAGGGACGCGGGGAGCCGGCTGGGACCGTGGGGGATTGGGGACCCCCACGGTCCCCAACGGAGAGGCCAGCCCCGGGGATGGGGTCCCCGGGGCTAGTAGTGGCTCGGGAGGGGGCCACGCGGCCCCCTCCCCAAAAAAAAAATAATAATTTAAGAAAAATAGAAAAATAAAGGCCTGCCCCGGGGATGGGGTCCCCGGGGCAAAAGGAGGCCTGAGGAGGGGGCCACGCAGCCCCCTCCTTAAAAAAATAATAAAGAGTGGCCATGCCCCGGGGATGGGATCCCCAGGGACGGAATCGGCCACGGGAGGGGGCCACGCGGCCCCCTTCCCGTTTTTTTAAAAAAAATGAAAAAAAGGGGTAAGGCCCTGGGGGATGGGGTCCCCAGGGCCCAAGAAAGGAAAGGAAGGGGGGCCACACAGCCCCCTTCAAGGAAAAAAAAACGATCTTGCCGCAGGCCCCGCCCCCTTCCTTTACCACTCTGCAAACGCGCCCCTGGCGCGTTTGCAGAGAGGGAACGAATTCCCTTGAATACTGGGGGCCCTGGGGGCCAACTAGCCCACCAGGAACCTCCAGTATGCGCCAGGCTGCGTTGCAGAGAGGTGTACAGAGGCCACGCCCCTTTTACACCTCTCTGCAACGCAGCTCTGTGGCGCTTACTGGAGGTACCTGGTGGGATAGTTGGACCGCAGGGACCCTCAGGATTCAAGGGACTTAATCCCCCAACTTAAAACGCGCCACGGGCGCGTTTGCACAGTGGTGAAGGGAGGGCGGGGCTTAAGGTGACATGTGTGCAAACAGGCCCCATGGCGCGTTTTAAGATGGGGAATTAAATCCCCTTCAATCCTGAGGGTCCCTGGGGCCAACTAGCCCACCAGGTACCTCCAGTAAGCGCCACGGAGCTGCGTTGCAGAGTGTTGTAAAAGGGCGTGGCCTCTGAACACCTCTCTGCAACGCAGCTCTCTGGCGCATACTGGAGGTATCTGGTGGGCCAGTTGGCCCCTAGGGACCCTCGGGATTGAGGAGGAATTAATTCTCCAACTTAAAACGCGCCACAGGGCGTGTTTGCAGACATGTCACCTCAGGCCCCACCCCCTTCCTTCACCATTGTGCAAATATTCCTCTAAAATCAGCAGAACTACGAATTCTGATTTACTCACCTGTTATCAGGAGAGACCTCAGTGCTGCATCTTTGAGCCCAGTACTGATCCTGAAAAGTAATTTAAACCGTACTTACCAGTAACTTGAATTTCCTTCCATAGGATATCATTGCCTGCTTTTTGCTGAAAAAGTTTCTAAGTGTCGATTTTTGAAACATACAAATATTCCTCTAAAATCAGCAGAACTACGAATTCCGATTTACTCACCTGTTATCAGGAGAGACCTCAGTGCTGCATCTTTGAGCCCAGTACTGATCCTGAAAAGTAATTTTAACCGTACTTACCAGTAACTTGAATTTCCTTCCATAGGCTAACATTGACTGGTTTCACTTGGAAATTCTTCTAAGTGTTGAGTTTTGGAACTTTATAATATTTCTCTAAAATCAGCTGAACTACGAATTCAAATTTACTCACCTGTTATCAGGAGAGACCTCAGTGCTGCATCTTTCAGCCCAGTACAGATCCTGAAAAGTAATTCTAACCGTACTTACCAGTAACTTGAATTTCCTTCCGTAGGCTAACATTGACTGGTTTCACTTGGAAATTCTTCTAAGTGTGGAGTTTTGGAACTTTATAATATTCCTCTAAAATCAGCCGAACTACGAATTCCGATTTACTCACCTGTTATCAGGAGAGAACCCAGTGCTGCATCTTTTAGCCCAGCACTGACCCAGATAAGTAATTCTAACCGTACTTACCAGTAACTTGTATTTCCCTCCATTGGAATCCATTGTCTGGTTTTCCGCAGAAAAGTTTCAAAGTGTCGATTTTCACAAACTACAAATATTCCTTAAAAATCGCCTGTATGACTTAAACGCATTATTTCAACTGTTTACAGGAGATGCACCAGTGCGGGATCCAGGATCCACCACTGAGTAAGAAAAAGTAACGATAACACTACTTACCTGCTAAGTGAATTTCCTCCCATTGGTGATTCTATGTGAAAAAGTTTCGAAGTGTCAAGTTTTAAAATACAATAATATTCCTTAACCCCTTCGATGCTCATGACGGAATGGTTCCGTCATGAGCATCGGTGCCCCTGTGCTCATGACGGAACCATTCCGTCATGAGGAAAGGGGCACGAAATCCCTCTGCTGCAGACAGCAGAGGGATTTCCTTTTCTCCCCCACAGCCTCTGGGCCAGCTCCCGATGCCCCCCTCCTTTTCAGTGAAATGAAGATCAGCGCGCACGTCGCGCTGACTTCATTTCACTGAAAACGAAACTAAAATGAGCCTTTAGGCTCATTTCAGTTTCACTTTCTACGTGCTCAGGGGCTATCTCAGCCCCTGAGCACGTAGAAAGACGGGAGAGGTATCATTGGAAAGGGGAGAATCTCCCCTTTCCAATGGCACCCCTCCCCAGTGGATCCCTGCTTGGGGATCGCCCCAGGAGGGCAATCCCCAAGCAGGGATCCACCCACTGAGGCACCAGGGAGGGGGGAGCGGCCCCTTGGGCAAGGGCTTTTGCTCCCCCCAAACAAATTGCCTATGTTCAGTCTGTCTGCCCCCTGGGGGCAGATGGGAGCAGTAGCCCCCAATCTGCCCCCGGGGGCAGAAAGCCCACTAGACACCAGGGATTTTTATTTGGTGCATTTTTTAGGGTGGGGGCTGCCCGAAACGGGCACGCCAATGCCCCCACCCCCAGCCACCATTACAGCCTTTCTGCCCCCTGGAGGCAGATGGGGGCAGTAGCCCCCAATCTGCCCCCGGGGGCAGAAAGCCCACTAAATGCCAGGGATTTTTGTGTGCGCTATTTGTTTTAGGGTGGGGGCTGCCCAAAATGGGCACGCCAATGCCCCCACCCCACCCGCCACCATTACAGCCTTTCTGCCCCCCTGGGGGCAGATGGGAGCAGTAGCCCCCAATCTGCCCCCGGGGGCAGAAAGCCCACTAAACACCAGGGATTTTTTGGACGCATTTATTTTTAGGGTGGGGGCTGCCCGAAATGGGCACGCTAATGCCCCCACCCCCACCACCATTACAGCCTTTCTGCCTCCCTGGGAGGCAGATGGGGGCAGTAGCCCCCAATCTGCCACCCCGGGGGCAGAAAGCCCACTAAATGCCAGGGATTTATTTTTTGTGTAATTTTTTTTTTTAGGGTGGGGCTGCCCAAAGCGGGCACGCTAATGCCCCCACCCCTGTCACCATTACAGCCTTTCTGCCCCCCGGGTGGGGCAGAAAGCCCACTAAACACCAGGGATTTTTTTGGCGTGTTTTTTTGGGTGGGGGACTGCCCGAAACGGGCACGCCAATGCCCCCACCCCCGCCACCATTACAGCCTTTCTGCCCCCTGGGAGGCAGATGGGGGCAGTAGCCCCCAATCTGCCTCCCGGTGGGGCAGAAAGCCCACTAAACGCCAGGGATTTTTTTTTTGCAATTTTTTTAGGGTGGGGCTGCCCAAAACGGGCACGCCAATGCCCCCACCCCGTCGCCACCATTACAGCCTTTCTGCCCCCCTGGGAGGCAGATGGGGGCAGTAGCCCCAATCTGCCCCCTGGGGGCAGAAAGCCCACTAAACACCAGGGATTTTTTTGTGCCATTTTTTTAGGGTGGGGGCTGCCCAAAATGGGCACGGCAATGCCCCCATGCCCTAGCCACCATAACAGTCTTTCTGCCCCCCCTGGGGGGTAGATGGGGTAGTAGCCCCCAATCTGCCCCCCCGGGGCAGCAGAAAGCCCACTTGACGCCAGGGATTTTTTTTTGCGCATTTGTTTTTAGGGTGGGGGCTGCCCGAAGTGGGCACGCCAATGCCCACATCCCCGCCAACATTACAGCCTTTCTGCTCCCCCTGGTCTCCCGATAAAAATGGTACCTCACACGCGTGGGTGGGGCAAGTACCGCGACAGGCAAGGGCCCAAAACCTAGTGAGGCGACATCAAAATTACCTATCACAAACCAACCTGGTTTCAAGGGGGGTCCCATGAGTTTTTGGCCCCGGGTTCGGCAGCCAGCTAGGGAAACCTACCAAACCCACACATTTCTGAAAACTAGACACCCGGGGGATTCCAGGGACGTATGGCTTACGTGGATCCCCCAACGTTTTCTTACCCAGAATCCCAAAGAAACCTGAAATTTTGCTGAAAAAAATCACTTTTTTCACACATTTTTGTGTGGGAAAGTTGTGGCATCACCAGGCTGAAACAAATTTCCTACCACCCAGTGTTCCCCCAGGTCTCCCGATAAATACGGCGCATCACTCGGGTGGGAGGCCAAAGTACCCGCGACAGGCAAGGGCCCAAAACGTATTGAGGCGACATCAAAATTGCCTATCAGAAGACGACCTGGTTTTGCAAGGGGGGTCCCATGACTTTTTGGCCCGGGGCTCGGCGGCCAGCTAGGGAAACCTAGCAAACCCACACATTTCTGAAAAGTAGACACCCGGGGGATTCCAGGGAGGTATGGCTTGCGTGGATCCACCAACGTTTTCTTACCCAGAATCCCCCAGAAACCTGAAATTTTACAGAAAAAAATCACTTTTTTCACACATTTTTGTGTGGGAAAGTTGTGGCATCACCGGGCTGACACAAATTTCCTACCACCCAGCGTTCCCCCAGGTCTCCCGATAAAAATGGTGCATCACTCGGGTGGGAGGCCCAAGTACCCGCGACAGGCAAGGGCCCAAAACGTATTGAGGCGACATCAAAATTGCCTATCAGAAGACGACCTGGTTTTGCAAGGGGGTCCCATGACTTTTGGCCCGGGGCTCGGCGGCCACCTAGGGAAACCTACCAAACCCACACATTTCTGAAAACTAGACACCCGGGGATTCCAGGGAGGTATGGCTTGCGTGGATCCACCAACGTTTTCTTACCCAGAATCCCCCAGAAACCTGAAATTTTACAGGAAAAAATCACTTTTTTCACACCTTTTTGTGTGGGAAAGTTGTGGCATCACCGGACTGACACAAATTTCCTACCACCCAGCGTTCCCCCAGGTCTCCCGATAAAAACGGTGCATCACTCGGGTGGGATGCCCAAGTACCCGCGACAGGCAAGGGCCCAAAACGTATTGAGGTGACATCAAAATTGCCTATCACAAAACGACCTGGTTTTGCAAGGGGGGGTCCCATGACTTTTTGGCCCGGGGCTCGGCGGCCACCTAGGGAAACCTACCAAACCCACACATTTCTGAAAACTAGACACCCGGGGGATTCCAGGGAGGTATGGCTTGCGTGGATCCACCAACGTTTTCTTACCCAGAATCCCCCATAAACCTGAAATTGTGCTGAAAAAAATCACTTTTTTCACACATTTTCGTGTGGGAAAGTTGTGGCATCACTGGGCTGACACAAATTTCCTACCACCCAGCATTGCCCCAGGTCTCCCGATTAAAATGGTGCCTCACTCGGGTGGGAGGCCCAAGTACGCACGACAGGCAAGGGCCCAAAACGTATTGAGGCGACATCAAAATTGCCTATCAGAAGAAGACCTGGTTTTGCAAGGGGGGTCCCATGACTTTTTGGCCCGGGGCTCGGCGGCCACCTAGGGAAACCTAGCAAACCCACACATTTCTGAAAAGTAGACACCCGGGGGATTCCAGGGAGGTATGGCTTGCGTAGATCCACCAACGCTTTCTTACCCAAAATCCCCTGCAAACCTGAAATTTTGCTGAAAAAAATCACTTTTTTCATACATTTTTGTGTGGGAAAGTTGTGGCATCACCGGGCTGACACAAATTTCCTACCACCCAGCGTTCCCCCAGGTCTCCCGATAAAAATGGTGCCTCACTCGGGTGGGAGGCCCAAGTACGCGCGACAGGCATGGGCCCAAAACGTATTCAAGCGACATCAAAATTGCCTATCAGAAGACGACCTGGTTTTGCAAGGGGGGTCCCATGACTTTTTGGCCCGGGGCTCGGCGGCCACCCAGGGAAACCTAGCAAACCCACACATTTCTGAAAAGTAGACACCCGGGGGATTCCAGGGAGGTATGGCTTGCGTGGATCCACCAACGTTTTCTTACCCAGAATCCCCTGCAAACCTGAAATTTTGCTGAAAAAATCACTTTTTTCACACATTTTTGTGTGGGAAAGTTGTGGCATCACCAGGCTGACACAAATTTCCTACCACCCAGCGTTCCCCCAGGTCTCCCGATAAAAATGGTGCCTCACTCGTAATTTCCACCTGGGAGTGCATCCCACCTAGAGGCAACTCTTTTTGTATTTTGTACAGCGGCCTGCCTGGTCGCGGGATTGCACCACCGCGAAATACTTGCGGGTCCGCGGCTGCTTTGTTGGGGCAGCTAACTGTGGAACAGGAGATGCCTGTTATATGCAGGGGTGCCGGCGCGAACATCGGCAATCCTTTTAAGACATTTTTGAATGTGAGTGCCGGCGGCGACCCACTTGGGTTTTAGTAAACCACCAGTCCCAGGAAGCATTGCTTCAGGTGGTTCACCTGAGCATAATTATTATGGGGATTTACTGGTGGTTGCCGCATGCCGGCACGTCACATGGTCTGCCACTGAAGAGGGCGTTGGCCCGAAACGCGTCTGGCAGGTAAACCAGAAAAGGACTTTGTTCATGGCGTGTGCCCTTGCTTTGGCGTAATTTCCACCTGGGAGTGCATCCCACCTAGAGGCAACTCTTTTTGTATTTTGTACAGCGGCCTGCCTGGTCGCGGGATTCCACCACCGCGAAACACTTGCGGGTCCGCGGCTGCTTTGTTGGGGCAGCTAACTGTGGAACAGGAGGTGCCTGCTATATGCAGGGGTGCCGGCATGAACATCGGCAATCCTTTTAAGACATTTTTTAATGTGAGTGCCGGCGGCGACCCACTTGGATTTTACTGAACCACCAGTCCCAGGAAGCACTGCTTCAGGTGGTTCACCTGAGCATAATTATTATGGGGATTTACTGGTGGTTGTCGCATGCCGGCACGTCACATGGTCTGCCACTGAAGAGGGCGTTGGCCTGAAACGCATCTGGCAGGTAAACCAGAAAAGGACTTTGTTCATGGCGTGTGCCCTTGCTTTGGCGTAATTTCCACCTGGGAGTGCATCCCACCTAGAGGCAACTCTTTTTGTATTTTGTACAGCGGCCTGCCTGGTCGCGGGATTGCACCACCGCGAAACACTTGCGGGTCCGCGGCTGCTTTGTTGGGGCAGCTAACTGTGGAACTGGAGGTGCCTGTTATATGCAGGGGTGCCGGCGCAAACATCGGCAATCCTTTTAAGACATTTTTGAATGTGAGTGCCGGCGGCGACCCACTTGGGTTTTACTGAACCACCAGTCCCAGGAAGCATTGCTTCAGGTGGTTCACCTGAGCATAATTATTATGGGGATTTACTGGTGGTTGCCGCATGCCGGCACGTCACATGGTCTGCCACTGAAGAGGGCGTTGGCCCGAAACGCGTCTGGCAGGTAAACCAGAAAAGGACTTTGTTCATGGCGTGTGCCCTTGCTTTGGCATAATTTCCACCTGGGAGTGCATCCCACCTAGAGGCAACTCTTTTTGTATTTTGTACAGCGGCCTGCCTGGCGCGGGATTGCACCACCGCGAAACACTTGAGGGTCCGCGGCTGCTTTGTTGGGGCAGCTAACTGTGGAACAGGAGCTGCCTGTTATATGCAGGGGTGCCGGCGCGAACATCGGCAATCCTTTTAAGACATTTTTTAATGTGAGTGCCGGCGGCGACCCACTTGGGTTTTACTGAACCACCAGTCCCAGGAAGCATTGCTTCAGGTGGTTCACTTGAGCATAAATATTATGGGGATTTACTGGTGGTTGCAGCATGCCGGCACGTCACATGGTCTGCCACTGAAGAGGGCGTTGGCCCGAAACGCGGCTGGCAGGTAAACCAGAAAAGGACTTTGTTCATGGCGTGTGCCCTTGCTTTGGCGTAATTTCCACCTGTGAGTGCATCCCACCTAGAGGCAACTCTTTTTGTATTTTGTACAGCGGCCTGCCTGGTCGCGGGATTGCACCACCGCGAAACACTTGCGGGTCCGCGGCTGCTTTGTTGGGGCAGCTAACTGTGGAACAGGAAGTGCCTGTTATATGCAGGGGTGCCGGCGCGAACATCGGCAATCCTTTTAAGTCATTTTTGAATGTGAGTGCCGGCGGCGACCCACTTGGGTTTTACTGAACCACCAGTCCCAGGAAGCATAGCTTCAGGTGGTTCACCTGAGCATAATTATTATGGGGATTTACTGGTGGTTGCCGCATGCCGGCACGTCACATGGTCTGCCACTGAAGAGGGCGTTGGCCCGAAACGCGTCTGGCAGGTAAACCAGAAAAGGACTTTGTTCATGGCGTGTGCCCTTGCTTTGGCGTAATTTCCACCTGGGAGTGCATCCCACCTAGAGGCAACTCTTTTTGTATTATATATATATATATATATATATATATTTTCACAAAAAGATGCCACTGCACTCCAGAAGTCATGAAAAATCCAAGCTTTCAATAAAGCATAGTAGCCACCACCAATACCACCACCAAACGTTTCGACCAAGAGATGGTCTTTGTCACGGTTATGAGAGTCCTTCTTTACTTTCACCCTTTATAGTGTTCAGTCATATGTCCCTTTCTGATGCATTCTGGGACTTGTATTTCACAGAGTCACAACTTTTGGGGTGAGGAGTTTTTACTTCATTTAGTTGTCAGATGTAGGCACCATAATTAAGTCGCTGCCACATGTTGCAATTTTAAAGCTTGATGGAGTAGTTCTACTTCCTTGTTTGCGATAGATTTTGCATTTCATTATTCTATTATGTTCAATATTGCGATTTCACTCAAAGATATAGTACCTGTTAATCGCAAGTTCACAATTATAGAAAAATCATTGACAGTTCCATTCTCGGGATTAGTACCCATTCCTATCGATGCCCATCATTAATCATGACAGATTATAAGTGTATGTGCAATTCCTCATCCCCATTAAGCCCAAACGGGATCTTAGTTTTGAATTTTATGATTAGGCGCGATTCCAGTCTTCTTAGTTTGAGGATGCGATTGCCTCCTCTTTCGTGGATTGGGACCTTTGCTATTCCAAAGTATCTGATATTTTCCCAACTTGTTTTATGTTCAGTATGGAGATGCCTTGATATCGCATAGTTCATGTCCTTGTTGTGGATTGCTCTTAGATGTTCCAAAATTCGTTTTCTTAAAGGGCAGATGGTACTGCCTATGTACCGTAATCCACAAGTACATTCGATCATATATGACATGAGTTGTTTCACAGGTAATCCTTTCCTTTATTAAAAACTCTTTTCCTTTAGAGTCTTTAATGGTAGTCACGGATTTCCCAATCTTGCAGGCTTTGCACTTATTACAGTGAACAAATCCTTTTTGTTTTCCTGTCAGCCACGTTGTTTCTTTCTTTCTTGAAAAGTGACTGTTGACAAGTTTGTCTTTCAAAGAAATAGCTTTGCGATAAGTTACATTGGGTCTAGCTCCAATTATCTTTCCAATGTCTGGATCTTTTTCCAGAATACTCCAATATTTTTGCAAAGTTTGTCGAATTTTAAAACTTTCCTTGCTATAGGTGAGAATGAGTCTTGTTGCGTCTTCTGTTTTGTTCTTTGCTTTCACAATTAGAGTTTCTGCTCTTGATACTGTTTTAGCTCGCTCTATTCCTTTCTTTACATCTCTGTACTTGTATCCTCTTTTCATGAATCGTTTTTCGGTTTCTGCAAAGCTTATTTCAGCCTGTTCATCAGAAGAGCAATTTCTCCTCATTCTGATGAATTCTCCATATGGGATGCTTTTTATCAGATTCGCTGGATGAAAGCTTTTCCCATGGAGAATGCTGTTTGTTGCTGTGGGTTTTCGATAGATTTTTGTATGTATCTAGTTGTTCTCTATATATACTTGAACATCCAGGTATTGGATTGTTTTGGAGCTGATGTTATATGTGAATTTAAGGCCTTCATTGTTGTTATTCAGAATGTTAAAGTATTCCTTGAATTCGCTGGGGCTACCATTCCAAATTAAAAAGAGATCATCGATGTATCTCAACCATAGTTCTATCTTATTGGTGTATAGTTCATTTTCTTCCTTCCAGGCTACAAACTTCTCCCACCACCCCATGGTGAGATTAGCGTAGCTGGGTGAAAAAGATATTCCCATGGCAGTCCCACATTGTTGAGTATATACCTTTTGATTAAAAAGAAATACATTATTTGTCAGGCATAGTTCCACCATTTCCATTAGCATCTTTGTGTGCCTCAATTCTTGGATGTTCCTTTGGCGTAAATGGTACCCAACTGCAGTTAATCCGATTTTATGATCAATGGAAGTATACAAGGATACTACGTCGATGGTCACTAGATAAAATCCTTTTTGCCATCCCATATTTGTTAGTGTTCTTAAAAAGTCCCCAGTGTCTTTGATGTAAGAATTTAAGTTTGTTACTATAGGTGCCAGATATCGATCTACATAGATCGAGATGTTTTCATACAATGAGTTGCAGCTGGATACAATTGGTCTTCCTGGCGGGTCGATTAGAGTCTTGTGAACTTTAGGGAGAAAGTATATGGTGGGCATTACCGGGCTGTCGTTGAAAAGGAACTGGGCTTCTTCCTCATTTAATAAGCCATCGTTTTTCCATGTTTTGATTTTCAATTCAACTTCCAACGTTAACCTATTAATTGGATTGGAGGGAAGTTGGGTGTAATTTTTCTTGTCTCCAAGCTGTCTCATGGCTTCTCTCACGTAATCACTGGTGTTCAAAATGACCACGTTCCCACCTTTATCTGCCGGTTTAATAGTTATTTTGTCATTGCTCATGAGATTTTCTAATGCCAATCGTTCATTGGTTGTCATGTTCTCACTTTTTTTGAATGTTATATTTTCCATTTTCTCCAATTCAGTGGTCACTAGGTCATAAAATTGATCAATACGATTACCTGGACTTAAAAAAGGACAGAATTTCGATTTAGATTTTATACCAGATCCTGTGTGTCTGTTGATGTTTATTTCTAGATCTTCCAATATCTGTGTTTCTGTCATTTCTTCGTAAGCTAGGTTTAATGCTAGATCATATACTGTTTTCACACTAGTTGCATCCTCCACAGTTAGATTATCGTTTACTTGTGGAGTTTGTTGATCTGAATTATTTATGTGTGATTGTTTTGCAAAAAACGTTTTAAGCTTGAGTTTTCTAATATATTTGTAAAGATCAATTTTAGTTTCCACAAGATCATGGTGTTGCTCTGGACAAAATGACAAGCCTTTATTAAGAACGTTTGTTTCATCTTTTGTGAGTATATGTTCTGAGAGATTAATGATTAAATTCTCTTTTTGTTGCGTTCTGCTTTCCCTTACTTCCTCGACAGTCTGTTCCGTAGGGGGTACCCTCTTGTGGTTTCCTTTCCCTCCTCGTGTTTTTCTCCTTCGTTTTGGGAGACTGTTTGATTCTTCCCTCTTCCTCTTCCACAGCCCCGTCCTCTTCCTCTTTCTCTCGGGGTCTCTTGGTCTATGTAGATTAGCTTCATCTCTTCTAAAAAAGTTGTTCGACCACCGATCCTCTTTGTCTGTTCCTCTTCACTTAGATCCGATTCTGATTCACTATTCAATGTATTATTTGGTTCTGTTAAGGTCAGTTTGCCCGCTTGTAATTGTTTTTTTAAACCCTCAAAGCGCTTGGCAAATGTTAGAATCGATCCTGACTCATAATCGTATTCATCCCGTTTAAATTTTCTTTGTTTACGCAGTTCCACCTCCTCTTCGTATTTATCTAGATTTTTCTCCATCTTTTTACGTAAGATGTTGCTTTCTTCTTCTTTTTTAAGGGCTAAAATCTGTTCTTCCAATGTTTTTATTTCTTTGTGCAATTCCTCTATGTCTAGTTTGGCGTATTTGATGACCATTAGCACCATATTCCTAGAGCATTGCATGCTATTTTGCGCCCACTCTTCAAGCATCTCAGGTCTTGTATCTGGATGGTTCGGCAATGTGAAGACCAAAAGACCCCGAGAGAAAGAGGAAGAGGACGGGGCCGTGGAAGAGGAAGAGGGAAAAATCAAACAGTCTCCCAAAACGAAGGAGAAAAACACGAAGAGGGAAAGGAAACCACAAGAGGGTACCCCCTACGGAACAGACTGTTGAGGAAGTAAGGGAAAGCAGAACGCAACAAAAAGAGAATTTAATCATTAATCTCTCAGAACATATACTCACAAAAGATGAAACAAACGTTCTTAATAAAGGCTTGTCATTTTGTCCAGAGCAACACCATGATCTTGTGGAAACTAAAATTGATCTTTACAAATATATTAGAAAACTCAAGCTTAAAAAGTTTTTTGCAAAACAATCACACATAAATAATTCAGATCAACAAACTCCACAAGTAAACGATAATCTAACTGTGGAGGATGCAACTAGTGTGAAAACAGTATATGATCTAGCATTAAACCTAGCTGATGAAGAAATGACAGAAACATAGATATTGGAAGATCTAGAAATAAACATCAACAGACACACAGGATCTGGTTTAAAATCTAAATCGAAATTCTGTCCTTTTTAAGTCCAGGTAATCGTATTGATCAATTTTATGACTTAGTGACCACTGAATTGGAGAAAATGGAAAATATAACATCCAAAAAAGTGAGAACATGACAACCAATGAACGATTGGCATTAGAAAATCTCATGAGCAATGACAAAATAACTATTAAACCGGCAGATAAAGGTGGGAACGTGGTCATTTTGAACACCAGTGATTACGTGAGAGAAGCCATGAGACAGCTTGGAGACAAGAAAAATTACACCCAACTTCCCTCCAATTCAATTAATAGGTTAACGTTGGAAGTTGAATTGAAAATCAAAACATGGAAAAACGCTGACTTATTAAATGAGGAAGAAGCCCAGTTCCTTTTCAACGACAGCCCGGTAATGCCCACCATATACTTTCTCCCTAAAGTTCACAAGACTCTAATCGACCCGCCAGGAAGACCAATTGTATCCAGTTGCAACCCAAATGTATGAAAACATCTCGATCTATGTAGATCGATATCTGGCACCTATAGTAACAAACTTAAATTCTTACATCAAAGACACTGGGGACTTTTTAAGAACACTAACAAATATGGGATGGCAAAAAGGATTTTATCTAGTGACCATCGACGTAGTATCCTTGTATACTTCCATTGATCATAAAATCGGATTAACTGCAGTTGGGTACTATTTACGCCAAAGGAACATCCAAGAATTGAGGCACACAAAGATGCTAATGGAAATGGTGGAACTATGCCTGACAAATAATGTATTTCTTTTTAATCAAAAGGTATATACTCAACAATGTGGGACTGCCATGGGAATATCTTTTTCACCCAGCTACGCTAATCTCACCATGGGGTGGTGGGAGAAGTTTGTAGCCTGGAAGGAAGAAAATGAACTATACACCAATAAGATAGAACTATGGTTGAGATACATCGATGATCTCTTTTAATTTGGAATGGTAGCCCCAGCGAATTCAAGGAATACTTTAACATTCTGAATAACAACAATGAAGGCCTTAAATTCACATATAACATCAGCTCCAAAACAATCCAATACCTGGATGTTCAAGTATATATAGAGAACAACCAGATACATACAAAAATATATCGAAAACCCACAGCAACAAACAGCATTCTCCATGGGAAAAGCCTTCATCCAGCGAATCTGATAAAAAGCATCCCATATGGAGAATTAATCAGAATGAGGAGAAATTGCTCTTCTGATGAACAGGCTGAAATAAGCTTTGCAGAAACCGAAAAATGATTCATGAAAAGAGGATACAAGTACAGAGATGTAAAGAAAGGAATAGAGCGAGCTAAAACAGTATCAAGAGCAGAAACTCTAATTGTGAAAGCAAAGAACAAAACAGAAGACGCAACAAGACTCATTCTCACCTATAGCAAGGAAAGTTTTAAAATTCGACAAACTTTGCAAAAATATTGGAGTATTCTGGAAAAGATCCAGACATTGGAAAGATAATTGGAGCTAGACCCAATGTAACTTATCGCAAAGCTATTTCTTTGAAAGACAAACTTGTCAACAGTCACTTTTCAAGAAAGAAAGAAACAACGTGGCTGACAGGAAAACAAAAAGGATTTGTTCACTGTAATAAGTGCAAAGCCTGCAAGATTGGGAAATCCGTGACTACCATTAAAGACTCTAAAGGAAAAGAGTTTTTAATAAAGGAAAGGATTACCTGTGAAACAACTCATGTCATATATATGATCGAATGTACTTGTGGATTATGGTACATAGGCAGTACCATCTGCCCTTTAAGAAAACGAATTTTGGAACATCTAAGAGCAATCCACAACAAGGACATGAACTATGCGATATCAAGGCATCTCCATACTGAACATAAAACAAGTAGGGAAAATATCAGATACTTTGGAATAGCAACGGTCCCAATCCACGAAAGAGGAGGCAATCGCATCCTCAAACTAAGAAGTCTGGAATCGCGCCTAATCATAAAATTCAAAACTAAGATCCCGTTTGGGCTTAATGGGGATGAGGAATTGCACATACACTTATAAACTGTCATGATTAATGATGGGCATCGATAGGAATGGGTACTAATCCCGAGAATGGAACTGTCAATGATTTTTCTATAATTGTGAACTTGCGATTAACAGGTACTATATCTTTGAGTGAAATCGCAATATTGAACATAATAGAATAATGAAATGCAAAATCTATCGCAAACAAGGAAGTAGAACTACTCCATCAAGCTTTAAAATTGCAACATGTGGCAGCGACTTAATTATGGTGCCTACATCTGACAACTAAATGAAGTAAAAACTCCTCACCCCAAAAGTTGTGACTCTGTGAAATACAAGTCCCAGAATGCATCAGAAAGGGACATATGACTGATCACTATAAAGGGTGAAAGTAAAGAAGGACTCTCATAACCGTGACAAATACCATCTCTTGGTCGAAACGTTTGGTGGTGGTATTGGTGGTGGCTACTATGCTTTATTAAAAGCTTGGATTTTTCATGACTTCTGGAGTGCAGTGGCATCTTTTTGTCAAAATAATTGAGCGAGGTATGGTCTGACCTCGACACGAGCACCAGCGGACACAGCGCGCACCGATTACGGACCGTTTGTTCTTTGTGATATATATATATATATATATATATATTCACTGAAAAAACCATAGGTTTTAGGGACAGTTATAGTTAGTTGGACATTGCACTCGTACAAAACCCGTGAAATTCCCCCGTTATAGTTAGTTCACCTAACTATAACTCGCGCCCCGCAATGCACTGCTGATGACGTCACATATTACATCACTCATGACATGGTCAGTGACATCACTGATGACATCTCAAATGACATCACTGATGACATCATCCAGTGACTGTGTGTTTCTGTAAAGTTTAAATATGTTTAATATATATAGGGAAAGGCGTATTGAAGAATGAGTGGGTGTATAAGTGTCTGAAAGGATGATTTAGTAGGTGCGTGACTAACTCTATAAGTGAGTGATTAAACGTATCTTACTGAATGCATGGGTTAGTGACTAAACTGGGTGAATGTCTGTATCCGTCTGTCTGTTGCTGTGTAAGTGGCTGCATGGGTTTGTGAATAGCTACATGAGTGTCTATATGAGTTATTGATTGGTTGTCTGAGTATCTGTATGGGTGCCTGAGTGTTTGTGTGGGTGGGGTGTGTGCGACTCTGTGCATAGATGTGTGAGTGGGTGATTCACTGGGTGGATGGTTTCAAGACTGCATCTGTGATAGACTGTATGGGTGGGTAAGTGTGTGTAAGAGTGTGTTAGTGAGTGAATGTATGTCCCAGTGGTACATGTGTGAGTAACTACATATGTGAAAGGCAGTATATATGTGGGTTGGAGTATATAAATAGCTATAAGCGAGAGTGTGTGATTGTGAGAGTGACTGTATGGATGAGTGTGTGCTTGTATCAGAGATTGTATAAGAGCGTAAGAATGTGCTAGTATTTGTATGAGTAAGTGAGCTGGTGTGTGTATAACTGTATAGGTGAGTAAATGGGTGTGTGCTTAATTTTTGCATGACTGACTAGGTGTGTGAGTACCTCTATGGATGAGTGGTGGTGTGTGAGTGTTTATATAGGTGTATGAGTGCATATAATAGTCCTGTACTGAGTGACTATAAGTATGAGTGACTGTACGGGTGAGTGAGTAGATGTGTGTGTGTAGACCTAAGAATCAGTGAGTGTGTATATAGTAATTGGTGTTGGAGTGTCTATGGTTTGGACAATGGCAGTCTGTAATTTACAGTGGGTGTATCAAAAGTTATATTAGGGTGTGAGGAGGTGCATCAGATTATCACGTGGATGATGTCATCAGTGATGTCATCAGTGATGTCATTTGAGATGTCATCAGTGATGTCACTGACCATGTCATGAGTGATGTAATATGTGACGTCATCAGCAGTGCATTATGGGGCGCGAGTTATAGTTAGCTGAACTAACTATAACGGGGGAATTTCACAGGTTTTGTATGAGTGCAATGTCCAACTAACTATAACTGTCCCTAAAACCTATGGTTTTTTCAGTGAATTTGTAAGGTTTTTTAAATGCTAATTTCTAACTATAACGTGCCTGAAACCTATGGTTTTTTCAGTGAATTTCAAAGGTTTTTTAAATGCTAATTCCTAACTATAACATGTTTGAAACCTATGGTTTTTTTCAGTGAATTTCAAAGGTTTTGTAAATGACAATTTTTAAATGTATTAATTGTTATATTTATTTTTTTGATACTGATTTACAACATTTTTTTAAACTATTTATTTTTAGATATTTTATTTATTAAATTACATTGTAATTACATTATACATTACATTACAAAATATACTTTCTCAGAATGAATTACTTTAGTTTAAATACTTTGCAAATAGGCAATAGAGTTTTAAGTACAGTAGTTACAGTTGTTGCAATGGGCAACACAATTTCAAACACAATGCAACATTGAGCTCAATGTGAATTTCTAGTTAAATGCAATTAGTTACTTTATGGATTACTTTTTCTAACCACAGGACTGGATCCTAGATTCAGTCCTGGGACATCTCCTGTAAACAGTTGAGTAAAAGCGTTTTGGTTACAGTAGTGATTTTTAACCCCTTCGCTGCTAGGCCTTTTCCCCCCCTGTGCTAAGCCTTTTTTTGGCTATTTGGGGTAGTTCGCGCTTAGGCCCCTGTAACTTTTTGACCACATAACGTATCCACGCCAAATTTGCGTCCTTTTTTTCCAACATCATGGGGATTCTAAAGGTACCCAGGGTTTGTGGATTCCCCTGGAGGGGACCTAGAAATGAGCCAAAATACAGCTAAATTTTGGTTTTTTGGGGAAAAATGCAAAAAAAGGGCTACAGATGAAAGCGTCTGGTTTTTTCCCTGCAAATGGCATCAAAAAGGGGTTGTGGTGCTGAAATCACCATCTTCCCAGCTTTCAGGGACAAGCAGACTTTTGTCAGAAAACCAACATTTTTTACACAGTTTTGGCATTTTTCTGGGACATAGTCTATTTTTGCTATTTTTTGTGCTTTCAACCTCCTTCCAGTTAATGGTAGAAATGGGTATGAAAGCAATAATGGATCCTGGAAAGCCATACATTTCTGAAAAGTAGACAAAATTCTGAATTCAGCAAGGGGTCATTTGTGTAGATCCTTCAAGTTTTCTTTGGAGAAACAAACAGTTAAATATAGGAAAAATTGAAAATTAGTTGAAAAAATCAGCCATTTGTGTCAACGTTTTCACCTGTAACTTCTTCTAATTATGACAGATATTTGAAAGCAATATACAGTTACATCCGCTGGACCTTTCTGGTTGTGGCGATATATAGGACTTGTAGGTTCACCAAGAATCCGACGAACCCAGAGCCAATAACTGAGCAGCGTCTTGCAATGGTTTTTTTATTATGTACCGGGTATATAGCAATTATTCTGGGAAAATTTATACATGGAAAAATCGGTATGAAAGACACCTATGTATTTCTGAAATGGGAACAAAATATAGAGTTTAGAAATAGTAGATATTTGCACATTTCCGAAATTGGGAGTACCCATACTAGCATGAGAATTATAGGACATTTTTCAAAATGACTTCTTTTTACACTTTGTCTTTCATTTGGAAGGCAGAAATGCATCAAAAGTCAATAGATAATAACAGTTGCTCTACAATTTTGTGTTACCCTAAGTCTCCCGATAAAAATGGTACCTCACTTGTGTGGGTAGGCCTAGTGCCTGCGACAGGAAACGGCCCAAAACGCAAAGTGGACACACCACATTTTCACAGTGAAAAATGACCCTTTTTTTGCAAAGTGCCTAGCTGTAGTTTTTGAACCCTAGCTCTGCCGGCACCTAGGGAAACCTAGCAAACCTATACATTTTTGAAAACTAGACACCCAGGGGAATCCAGGATGGGGTGACTTGACTGGCTCTCACCTGGTTCTGTTACCCAGAATCCCTTGCAAACCTAAAATATTGTCAAAAAAAACAAATTTTCCTCACTTTTCTGTGGTGGAAAGTTCTGGAATCTGCATGGATCCACAAAATTCCACCCACCCCGCGTTCCCCAAAGTCTTTCGAGAAAAACGGTACCTCACTTGTGTGGGTAGGCCTAGTGCCCGCGACAGGAAACGGCCCAAAACGCAATGTGGACACACCACATTTTCACAGTGAAAAATTACCCCTTTTTTGCAAAGTGCCTAGCTGTAGTTTTTGAACCCTAGCTCTGCCGGCACCTAGGGAAACATAGCAAACCTATACATTTTTGAAATCTAGACACCCAGGGGAATCCAGGATGGGGTGACTTGACTGGCTCTCACTAGGTTCTGTTACCCAGAATCCCTTGCAAACCTAAACAATTGTCAAAAAAAACACATTTTCCTCACTTTTCTGTGGTGGAAAGTTCTGGAACCTGCGTGGATCCACAAAATTCCACCCACCCCGCATTCCCCAAAGTCTTCCGAGAAAAATGATACCTCACTTGTGTGGGTAGACCTAGTGCCCGCGACAGGAAACAGCGCAAAACACAACGTGGACACACCACATTTTCACAGTGAAAATTACCCTTTTTTTGAAAAGTGCTTAGCTGTAGTTTTTGAACCCTAGCTCTGCCAGCACCTAGGGAAACCTAGCAAACCTATACATTTTTGAAAACTAGACACCCAGGGGAATCCAGGATGGGGTGACTTGACTGGCTCTCACCAGGTTCTGTTACCCAGAATCCCTTGCAAACCTAAAAAGTGTAAAAAACAAATTTTCCTCACTTTTCTGTGGTGGAAAGTTCTGGAATCTGCATGGATCCACAAAATTCCACCCACCCCGCGTCTCCCAAAGTCTTTCGAGAAAAACGGTACCTCACTTGTGTGGGTAGGCCTAGTGCCCGCGACAGGAAACGGCCCAAAACGCAATGTGGACACACCACATTTTCACAGTGAAAAATTACCCCTTTTTTGCAAAGTGCCTAGCTGTAGTTTTTGAACCCTAGCTCTGCCGGCACCTAGGGAAACATAGCAAACCTATACATTTTTGAAATCTAGACACCCAGGGGAATCCAGGATGGGGTGACTTGACTGGCTCTCACTAGGTTCTGTTACCCAGAATCCCTTGCAAACCTAAACAATTGTCAAAAAACACATTTTCCTCACTTTTCTGTGGTGGAAAGTTCTGGAACCTGCGTGGATCCACAAAATTCCACCCACCCCGCATTCCCCAAAGTCTTCCGAGAAAAATGATACCTCACTTGTGTGGGTAGACCTAGTGCCCGCGACAGGAAACAGCGCAAAACACAACGTGGACACACCACATTTTCACAGTGAAAAATTACCCTTTTTTTGAAAAGTGCTTAGCTGTAGTTTTTGAACCCTAGCTCTGCCAGCACCTAGGGAAACCTAGCAAACCTATACATTTTTGAAAACTAGACACCCAGGGGAATCCAGGATGGGGTGACTTGACTGGCTCTCACCAGGTTCTGTTACCCAGAATCCCTTGCAAACCTAAAAAAGTGTAAAAAAAAACAAATTTTCCTCACTTTTCTGTGGTGGAAAGTTCTGGAATCTGCATGGATCAGTAAAACCCAAGTGGGTCGCCGCCGGCACTCACATTCAAAAATGTCTTAAAAGGCCCCCAGGGATCCTCAGTATTCAAGGGGACTTAATTCCCCAACTTAGAACGTTCCAGGGGGCGCGTTTGCAGAGTGGTGCAGGGAGGGGGCGGGGCCTCCAGCGAGATGCCGACTTTTTTTATATATATTTTTTTAGAAGGGGGGCTGTGTGGCCCTCCTTCTTTTAGTATTTTTGGGGCCCTGGGGACCCCATACCCCAGGGCCTGAACCTTTTAAAAAAAAAAAAAAAAACGGGAAGGGGGCCGCGCGGCCCCCTCCCGAGGCTGATTTTGGCTCCGGGGACGCCATCCCCCGGGCATGGCCTCCTTTTTTAAATATTAATAGGGAAGGGGCTGCGTGGCCCCCTTCCTCGGCCACTTTTGGCCCCAGGGACCCCATCCCCCGGGGCATGGCCTCTTTTAAAAAAATATTTGTTGGGAAGGGGGCCGCGTGGCCCCCTTCCCTAGGCCACTATTGGCCCCGGGGACCCCATCCCCCTGGGCTGGCCTCTTTTTTTTTAAATAAAGAAAGGGGAGGGGGGCCGAGTGGCCCCCCTCCTGGGCCACTATTGGCCCCGGGGACCCCATCCCCTAGGGCATGGCCTCTTTTTTTCAAAAATAAATTAGAGGGAGGCCGAGAGGCCCCCCTCCCGGGCCACTTCTGGCCCTGGGGACCCCATCCCCCGGGGCCGGCCCTCAGTGTTGGGGACCGTGGGGGGAGCCCCAATGCCCCCACATTCCCAGCTGGCTCCCCTCCTCCTGCGGGAGCCGGCATTGCTTTTGGGCAAGGGGAGCTGCGAACATACAGCTCCCCTTGTCCAAAAGCAATCTGCTTTGCTTCAACGAAGCAAAGCAGGTTGCAATGACAGGGCGGGAGCCGAGCTCCCGACCTGTCATAGCAAACAGCAATGTCCTGGGGGCAGGCACCCCGGTACATTGCAGGAGCCGGCCCTGGGGGGTGGTGGTCCCCAGGGCCATAAAGGGCTTCACAAGGGGGGCTGCGCGGCCCCCTCCAACATGTAAATAGCCCCGGGGAGGTGGTGGTCCCTGGGGCAGTGTGGGGGGGCTCGAGCCCCCCCACACTAATTTTTAGTTACAGCCCCTGGGAGGTGGCAGTCCCCAGGGCTTGGGAGGCCCGCGAGGCCCCCCCACCCAATTTTAATAAAGCCCCAGGGAGGTGGTGGTCCCCGGGGCTGCGGGGGGCCGCGTGCCCCCCACCCAATTTTAATAAAGCCCCGGGGAGGTGGCAGTCCCCGGGGCTTGGGGGGGCCCGCAAGGCCCCCCGCCCCTATTTAAATAAAGCCCCGGGGAGGTGGCGGTCTCCGGGGCTGCGGGGGGGCCGCGTGCCCCCGCGCATTAATTATAAAGCCCCGGGAGGTGGCGGTCCCTTGGGCTGTGGGGGCCCCCACGGGCCCCCACACCATAATTTAGAATTGCCCCCGGGACCTGGCCCACCCGGGGGCTTGAAACAAACGAAGCGCGGGAGACCGCGCTTCGTTTTTGTTTAATCATTTCGGCCGGATTCGAAATCGGCCGAAATTATAAAAAAGAAAATGCTTTTTTTTTGCCTGGGGGTCCCTGTGGGACCCCCTGAGCAGGCCTAGGGGGTCAGGGTGTTTCTACCCTGCTCCCTTTTCTTGTTTTAAAAAAATATTTTTTTACTATTTTCTTGTGACTCGGTTACCGAGTCACAAGATGGCTACCTACACTTCCTAGTTTGGAGTGTTGACAGCTAATCAAAATGAAGCATGTGATCAGGAGGGTTTGCGAATCCTCCTCGGTGCTCAGATATCAATATTTGTATTTTTTGAATTTCTCAGCAACTACTGAACGAATTTACACCGTTTAAAAAAAAGCACGCTTTCTGGACCAAGACCTACCTTTTTGCCTAATTTGGTGTAATTCCGTTCAGCAGTTCGGGCTGTAGCCTGTTCCAAAATTCCTATGGAAATTAACATGGGGAAAACGCGTTTTAGGACCCCCCTTTTTTCTCGTCCCCCGCTTTACGAACCACCCCGAAACTTTCAAGACAGGAGCTGACCGGAGCGCCCCATTAGTTTTGAAAATTTCGCGAACATTCGTCAACCGGCACCAAAGATATTGGCAAATCAAAAAACGATTTTCCGATGGATAATGGGTCCTAACTATAACTACCTACTGGCGACCGCCAGTAGGAAATATATATACATATATACTAAACAGACAAATTCCTAGTGTACAGTCTTGAATTGTTTGACATAATCATTCAATAATCCAATAAACACCATGTATCTGGGATGTTTTGACCTCACAAAAAAATCAGGAGGTCATCATCCGGACATAATTAATTAGAATCCAAGCACCAAGTTTGAAAATGTGACCAGTGTGCCACCCGGTCACTCTGAAATAAGTAAGTTCCAGTTCATCTAAAGGTACTTGAGTTTCATAACAGTCGGGCTCAATCAAAGTGAAAAATAATTTGCATGCCTGTAAATACAGTGCCCTAAATATAGTGAGGCATGTCAGGCCCTTGAGGCCAGGACTGGCACTATGCCAGCCCTGGACAATGTGTCTGATGGCTGGTGCAGGCTCCTGTATGCACCTGCGCCAAACTCTAGACAGATTCACTGATACTCTCACTGTAGAACGAGGGCCTTAATTTGATTTATTACACCCATAGTGAAAAGTAGGCCAGTATTCACTTGTTATACAGTATACAAAGAGGGTGACACCACTGCAGTGGGATTCCACTCCTAATTTAGAGTTTCCTTCAGAAATTGGAGGATATTCAGTTTCGCTCTTTCTAAAGGAGTCCCAAATTTATTACCAATATCGATGAAGTCAGTGGTTGTGATGAGCACAGAGGCATTCATTTCTGTAACAGCTGTACCTTGTGTTACGTGGAATGGTGATCTGCCACCAAAATGAAGGAGTGTTTTTTTTTGTGATTTAGGGTTTTACTTTTCTGTAAATGCATTTCATTATTTTTCTTACATTGTTAACAGATCTGCTGAAGATTATACCAGCCCCCAACAATGGAACCCACGGCAGCCTAAACCACCTTTTAAAGACACCCTTCTATAACCCCTTGCTCCCAAAAGAGGAGTCAGGTCCTTCTTCTTGTCCTTTTCCAAATCAAATTCCAGCAAATACATCAGGCTGCCAATGCAATATTAGTGTAAGTAAACATGCTGCTTGTTAGAACTTTGTTAGTAAGGTATATACATGGAATACTAACATAATGAAAAATATATTTTTCAGGAGACCACTGAGCAAGAGATACAGAAGCGTCTGAACCTCACAGTAGAAGAAGGTAAGTTGAAAAAGCAGAATTGCCACAGATGCTATTGCTTTCTTGCTGTCCTGTTTCAACAGCATCATTGCCATCCCTCACAGACCATTGGCCCTCATTGTCATCTCTCTTAGAACCAATTCCAGTTTTGTAGAATACCACCCACCCTGTATACCGAAGACTTGTTCCACACACTTCTAAGCCTCAGTTCATACACATTTCTCTTCACCACCCTTATTGGTTTCATAAACACACTAAAAATATTTGCCTCACCAGTAGGCTTGAGTACTAAGACCCAAACGACCTTCTTCACTTCACATTTTATCATCCCACCTCTGCTTGCATCTTAATTTGTCTTCCTCCAGCTTCTTTTAATCATCTTCCTTAGTATACTGGTCCACATACATCGGCCTCTTCTTCCTTATCCTTGCTCCTTTGTATACAGCAACATGGGAATTTGTTTGAGTTTCAGGAGTTATGAAACCCTTTCTTTTTCAACTTTTATCTGAATCAGCGCAACCTTTAAATCTGCCCTTGGGTGCCCAATGATGGTGTTTCACTGCTAAGCAAGATTTGTGTGACAATGATTTTGTTGATTTCTTAGACAAAATCTGTTTGGCACTTCTACTTATTTGTTAGTTATGGTGCTTTTAGTGGAGCCTCTATAAGGCCCACCTACTAACCAATCGGCAGATTAATATACAAAATTTGGCAGATGTGCCCATGTTCATGGCCACTCCCTTTGAAATATTCTCCCACCAGATCTGAGATTTGAAAGTCAATTTCACAGATTTAGGAAATCCCTGAAAACTCGCCTCTTTACCCAGGCCTCCGTTTAACCTCTTGTCTATTGCTCTCTGAGTCTAATATGGGCTATCCTCAACACCATACACTTGTTTTTCTGTTGACAAGATGCCTAAGAATGCCTAAAGTTTCATTTTCCTAAGGCTTTTCAGTGTCATGATATGCAGATTTTAACAGAAGTCTGAGGGCTGGACATTTCACACATTCTTGTGTGACTTTTCTCTGCTTCAAAGAGCCATGTAAGAGGAAGCAAAATAGACCACCCCCTTATAGCCAGACTCCATAGCTCTAAAGTATGTTCATCTCACAAGGTTTTTTTTGCCCTAGAACAAACCACAGTTTTCATAATCAGAACGCAGTTCTTTTCTGTAACTAGGGGCAAAGAATTTATAGATTCACCTCTGAAGATGAGCCATTTCTCCTTATACAATGTTGGCAATGTTATTTAACCTCCTCGGCTATCACCTATAATGATGTTCTGCCTTAAAATGTCCCATTCGCTGCAAGTGTGCTATAGGCAAAAATCCTTGGAAAGGATAGGTGAGCTGCACTTAATGCATGACACTTTCGCAACGGCGTCAGGGTTCAGAGCAAAAAAGGTTATAACATAACCTAAGCAAACACAATTTCCCACTGCTGCAAACAGTCACAAAATCTTACGTTCGCAAGCTTCACACCACGGGAAGCTGGACAAGTTTATGTACACTGCTAGCTGTGTGTACAGTTTTGCCCACTGATTTATTTTGGAAATTGAGTCTTAAAGCTCCTAACAGAGCTTTGTTTAAAATCTTGTTTGAAAGGGCTGGCCGGCTGATTGCAATTGAAAAATGAAAGTGACTTAAATGGGAGTTAGACAATTCACCTGAGAGCTGCTGAGGATCAATTCAAACTGTGGCCTGGATACACAATAGAACTGTTTATTATTGGTTATGAAATCTTCTTGAGAACCTAACCAATGAAAGTTTGAGATTTTGCTAAAGAAAGGGCATATTATGTTCAATCAACCCAATAACCTAAGAGGTACTGGTCACTCTTGCTAGCTATCTTGCTTTTTGAGTTCCATCTAGATTGAAGATGTGCTTTAGGTCTCACCATCTAGTCTTCTGTTCCATCTCTAAAAAACAGTGAGTCATGTTACTCATGTTAGACTTCCAAAACAGCTATATAATTGTTCATGCTGTCACCTCTTACTCCTGTTGCTAATAACAATTTGTCTGAAATTGGATTATTAATTTGAGAGGTGGTGAACCCTCCTAACTTAATAAATACAGTCTGGGTAGGTAAAAGCACATTTCTGAGAGAATCTCGACTCGCACTCTGGTAGCTATGGCACAATAAGCAGGCAATCCCCCGAAAAAGGCATGTTAAGGCACTATCAACAGTTTCAAAGTAAAGAGCAAAACACAATAAAGTTCCAAAATCAATTTGAAAAATAGAGAAACGTATATGACAAAAAGACACTAAGATAATTAAAATAGAGTAAGAGGAACTGGAGGTATGACTTTTTAAAGAATTAAGGCAAAATGTGCCAGGAAAAAATAAAGAGCCATTGAAAAACAACAGTATGCAGTGGAACGGGACCTAGGTGTGATTTCAGGCTGACTTTGATGGACAGAGGTCTGATACACCAGAGGGATCATTCCAGTCAAATATTTGTACTTTCAAATTTAGTCTCAGAAATAGAAGATAGAATCTTCCACCTGGGCTAATTCCAAGGCTGTGGCTTGCTAGGGTCCCTCAATGTTGGATACATCACCATGGAGCTACTGCTGAATCTGTTGTTATTTTGCAACAAAATGTTGTCCTTCAGACCTTAGCTCCTAACTACAAACCTCTAGGCACCACCCATCTCTCTAGCCAGGTTTCCTACAGATTACAGGCCTCTGTGTTCAGCTGAGCCGTTTTGTAGTAAGTAGTTCATCAGCTTTTTATGTTGCTGAAGCAGACAAACAGGAGGGCAACCAAATGCCCCTCGGAGAGCACTTCCAGTCCCTAGGTGCCAGCAGAAGTCAGGATACTTTAAGTCCGGGGGTGAATCCCTTTCTTCTAGCACAGGGTTCTCCAAAGTCGGCCCTGGAGGGCCGGATCCATGCCAGATTTTTAAGATAACTGCATTTATCTAAATGGTGATATGCTAAAAATATGGCTTGGATCTGGCCATCCAGGACCAACTGTTCTAGCAAGAGTCAGAAGTCTTCTTCCTTGTGGCAGGAAATCCTTCCGGTGTAGTCTTTCCAGGCCCAGGAATGTCCTAACTATTTTTCCGCAGCCCTCCCATCTCCTTTTGCAGCACTGACCTTACTGTAAAGGTACCTAGGTGTCCCTGTTCCAAGGTGTTATATCCCTTCTGCCACCACAAAGGTTTGTGAACGCATACTTTATATACATAGTATGTCACATTTTTATATAATGGGCACCCTGCCTTGTGGGTTTACAAGGTACACTTTAGGGATGATTTATTGCTATAAAAAGATTGGTTTTCTTATATAGCAAAGGCACCCTTTGCTTGTCATGTTTTATCTCAGTGTCTTTAAAATGCAGGCCAGCCACAATACAATGGTACTCCTGGTAGACACGCGTTTTTGTCAAATATGTGGTGTAAATACACACTTCAGTCCACATATGACATTCAGTGCTCAAGCGATTGGTGCATTTTCTGCACCATATATGATGAAGTTAAAGGAAAGTTAAAAACACAAATTGGATGAAACCAATTTTATCAATGCCATTTTAGGTCCAGAGCTTACACACTATGACAATGAACAGCAGTGTCACAGTGCACAGAATCTTAATACCAGCAAAACAGGCAAAAAATGTAGGGTGACAGGGACAGTAGCTAATTCTGGATTATTAATGCATTTTGAGGCAGTGTTCTTTGAAGAGATGTGTTTTCAACTCTTTCCTATATTGGAGCAGCTTTGGAGCGGTCCTGATGGACATGGAATGTTGTTCTAGATCCTGTTTTTTCTTTTTTACACTTCTTAGTCTGCAGTCTGATGGTGTATTGGCAGCAGGTGTGCCGAAAAAAGCCAGAAATATTGAACTTTTGTGCAAGAGAAGTGAGGGTGCTGGTCGTGATGGCTTTGTAAATGGTGCAGCTGGGTTTGAAGATGGTGTGGATAGGCAAGGGGAGCCAATTGAGTTTCATCAGGAGAGGGGTAATGTAATCATAATTCTTCAAGCCCTGGAAGAGACATGCTGAGGTGTGTAGGATATTTTTAAGGGGTGTCTTGGAGGCCATGAAGCAGGGTGTTATGACCATCCAGAGGTTTTTTACTTTGATTGAGCCCGACTGTTATGAAACTCAAGTACCTCTAGATTAACTGGATCTTACTTATTTCAGATGTGAGAGGAGGTGAGCTTGAACAGCAGTTGTAAAGTCGCTTTCTGGAAGAAACGATTTCACTTCCTTTTGAAAAGAGAGCTGGTACCACACCGTCTTTGTTTATTGTTTTGTGCTCCTTGAGATTGATGTTGATGTTCAGGAGGAATCCAAGTAACTTGGCATTCAGTGAAAGTTTAGGTTCGAAATCGTCAAGGTTCAAGTCATTTAGCCAGGTTTTTACTGTTTCTCATTAGTAGTTTATGGCAAATAACAGGAATTCTGTCTTACCTGGGTTAAACTTCAGGTACGCCCTGGACATCCAGATCTGGACACTGTGCAGTCAGTATTTGATATCTAAAAGAGAAAAGACTTTCATGTAGAATTGTGTATCGTCAGCATATTGGTGAATCTTGAAGCTGCTATCAGTGAGTAGAACACCAAGTGGCTCCATACAGAGGTTGAAGATGACAGGAGACGGTATGGAGCCCCTAGACGGCCTCTCCATGACAGAGATATTTTCTGACCTGAAGGTGCCACTGTGAACATACTGGTGTTGGTTGGAAAGGTAGGAGGATCAGAAGTGGAAGACATCGCTGGTGAATCCCATTCAGACTCCTGGGTGCATATGAGAGTGTGATGAGACTTCGGTGGGTTTCATCTCGTATGTGCTTTTAAACACTCTTAAATGTTTCCTGATTTTTAATCCTCCTTTCCTGAATGTATTCTCTCTTAGCACTTTAGTCATTTATTCTAAAAACATCGTCCTGTTTTAATTTGTGTACAGTTGAATTTGACTTGTTTGAAACTGATCTAAGCTGCTGGGAATCCGTGCTATTTCCCCCAATTACAGGGGAGGAAACAGCTGGTACTTCTCGCCGGGCGGAGACACCTGTGCATAGCGGCCATTTCTCCTCCCTGGGGACGGCTGGAGCGGCCATTTTGGGAAGTGTGCGCTCTAGCTTACTTGGCCTCCCTAATGTATTTAGTCAGGGACAGTGCGGGGGCGCGGCTGTAGAAAGGACTTTGTGGGTTTCATCTCACTCTAGTTCATCTCTTATGTGCTTTTAAATGCTCTTAAATGTTTCCTGATTTTTAATCCTCCTTTCCTGATTTGTATCCTTACTTAGCACTTTAGTTATTTAATCTAAAAACATCGTCCTGTTTTAATTTGTGTAAAGTTGAATTGGACTTGTTTGAAACTGATCTAAGCTGCTGGGAATCCATGCAATTTGCTAAGATTACAGGGGAGGGAACAGCTGGTACTTCTCGCTGGGTGGTGGCGCCTATAAATAGCGGCCATTTCTCCTCCTTGGGGACGGCTAGAGCGGCCATTTTTGGAAGTGTGCGCTCTAGCTTACTTGGCCTCCCTAAAGTATTTAGTCAGGGACGCTGCACGGACACGGCGGTAAAAAGGACTTCGGTGGGTTTCAACTCACTCTAGTTCATCTTGTATGTGCTTTTAAACGCTCTTAAATGTTTCCTGGTTTTTAATCCTCCTTTCCTGATTTGTATCCTCACTTAGCACTTTAGTCATTTATTCTCAAAACATCGTCCTGTTTTAATTTGTGTAAAGTTGAATTTGACTTGTTTGAAACTGATCTAAGCTGCTGGGAATCCGTGCTATTTCCCCCAATTACAGGGGAGGAAACAGCTGATACTTCTCGCCGTGCGGAGGCACCTGTGCATAGCGGCCATTTCTCCTCCTTGGGGACGGCTAGAGCGGCCATTTTGGGAAGTGTGCGCTCTAGCTTACTTGACCTCCCTAATGTATTTAGTCAGGGACGGTGCGCGGACGCAGCTGTAGAAAGGGCTTTGTGGGTTTCAACTCACTCTAGTTGATCTCTTATGTGCTTTTAAATGCTCTTAAATGTTTCCTGATTTTTAATCCTCCTTTCCTGATTTGTATCCTCTCTTAGCACTTTAGTTATTTATTCTAAAAACATCGTCCTGTTTTAATTTGTGTAAAGTTGAATTGGACTTGTTTGAAACTGATCTAAGCTGCTGGGAATCCATGCAATTTGCTATGATTACAGGGGAGGGAACAGCTGGTACTTCTCGCTGGGTGGAGGCGCCTGTGCATAGCGGCCATTTCTCCTCCTTGGAAACGGCTAGAGTGGCCATTTTTGGAAGTGTGCGCTCTAGTTTACTTGGACTCCCTAATGTATTTAGTCAGGGACGCTGCACGGACACGGCGGTAAAAAGGACTTCGGTGGGTTTCAACTCACTCTAGTTCGTCTTGTATGTGCTTTTAAACGCTCTTAAATGTTTTCTGGTTTTTAATCCTCCTTTCCTGATTTGTATCCTCACTTAGAACTTTAGTCGTTTATTCTCAAAACATCTTCCTGTTTTCATTTGTGTAAAGTTGAATTTGACTTGTTTGAAACTGATCTAAGCTGCTGGGAATCCGTGCTATTTCCCCCAATTACAGGGGAGGAAACAGCTGGTACTTCTCGCCGGGCAGAGGCACCTGTGCATAGCGGCCATTTCTCCTCCTTGGGGACAGCTAGAGCGGTCATTTTTTAAAGTGTGCGATCTAGCTTACTTGGCCTCCATAATGAATTTAGTCAGGGACGCCGCTCGGACGCGGCTGTAGAAAGGACTTCGGTGGGTTTCAACTCACTCTAGTTCATCTCGTATGTGCTTTGAAACGCTCTTAAATGTTTCCTGATTTTTTATCCTCCTTTCATGATTTGTATCCTCACTTAGCACTTTAGTCATTTATTCTAACAACATTGTTCTGTATTAATTTGCGTAAAGTTGAATTTGACTTGTTTGAAACTAATCTAAGCTGCTTGGAATCTGTGCTATTTCCTACGATTACGGGGGAGGGAACAGCGGGTACTTCTCGCCAGTCAGAGGCGCCTGCGCATAGCGGCCATTTCTCCTCCTTGGGGGCAGCTACAGCGGCCATTTTTGGAAGTGTGCGCTCTAGCTTACATGGCCTCCCTAATGTATTTAGTCAGGGACGCTGCGTGGATGCGCGCAGCGGGCGTGCCTAAGGCGCGCCAAAGGCAAGCCCGTCTGCGCCCGTCAGCGTCCCAAAAGTGACCAGCGCCAGTCACTATGCCGGTATCATCAGAAAAGGTACTCCTGTCTCGTTTATATCCCTGCACAGCTTTGGGATCTGGCCTTTACGTCCATGTGTACTCCTCTTAAGCCCTATTCCCTTGGTCTTTCTGTGACAAAATGCAAATCGTGTGATTTTTGCACTAACTTTAGGGACCAACCTTTAAGGAATCAACTAGGTCCCAGCTCCCCTTTTGTAGCGGTCTTGATCAATTCCTGCTCTTTTCCAAAACATGCAGAGAATATACACGACCTACTGTGTGACGAGCATCTTGATGCTTTGTTTATAACTGAAACTTGGCTTTCTGATTTATTCATTTAATTAATGTAATCTTTATTCGAAAAACCATAAAAGATAAAAATTTATACAATTCATACATATACAATAGTTAAAATGAGATATTAAAAAGTGCCCACATCTCTCCAGTGACAATCATGTATTCATAGCTTATTTTACAGTAAATCACAGAGACATCGATTCTAGATATAAGACATAAATTCTGATTCTAGTGCTGTTGTATAATGCTCAATCATAGACAAAATGTTAATTTGAGGCAAAAGTTAACAAAGTGCAAATGCATTAGAGTGCTTGTACATACTAGTGCAATGTACCATATTAAAACATTTAAAATTTAATCCAACAAAGTGAAACTTCATATACAGTGACTTAGCCAATTGCGGTTGAACTTCATCCAGATATTGTTCAAAAGGGGGAGTGGTTTTACTAGTAGAAACTGGGATGTTAGCCTACCTATTTCAGAACAGTGATGGATACTGTTATGTATGTATACCCAGTATGTATTTTTCAAAAGCTTTTTTGAAAGTGTCGTTAATGTACTGGGTGCATCCCAAAAGTAGTTAAGACCTAGCTTGGAAAACCATGTTTGCACGTGTCTGACCCATTGAAGTGTTGTGTGGTGATCGAGTCTCAGGATCTCGATAGCCCCTCTTTATAGTTTTTTAGTTCTTCTGTGGCCCATAAACGGACCCATAATAACAGAGGTCTTAATGTGGCTTGTTGGTCTATGCGCTTTACTTTGAGGTCCTGGATGATAGGAATCATGGGTGTGCATACAGGCAAATCTAGTAGCCTCCTTAAGAACTTGTTTTCCTCCCCTGTGAGCATGTTATGCCTAGTGCCCCCCCAGAGCTCTGCGCTATAGAGAGTTGTGGATTGTGCCCTGTACTTCAAGGCGGGAGACACTGTCTTGGATACACTTTTCTGATGCTTTTTAGTATTGGCATGGAATTTTGGAGTAGAGTAGCCTTGCATTTATGTAAGTGTGGATTCCATGTAAATTTTGTATCTAGTGTGATATCAAGGTAGTTAAATTTGGACACATATTCTAGCTTTTGTTTTTGGACTGTGATATATTTCTTAAAAGCTTTATGCGGTTTTACCGCCATGTATTTGGTTTTGTTAGAGTTTATTATAAGGTCTTAATATTCGCGGAAGTAGTTCAGTAGATTTTGTAATTCCTTTGGAGTTTGTGATAACAAAATTGTATCATCAGCGAATAGTGGAGCTGGTACTGGCACCCCTCCTGGCTTTGGCGAATCATGTTTACACACTTGGAGATGTTTCACAACATCATTTACATATAATAAGAAAAGAGTGGGTGCCAGTACATATCCCTGCCTTACTCCTCTTTTTGTAGGGATTGCCTCTGAAAGTTCGCCCCTGGGTCCCCATCTGACTTTTGAGTAATTATCTTCATGCAGCCTGACTATCTGTGCCAAAAGATCTTCAGGGACTCCCTTGATTTCAAGGGAGTTCCAAAGAGAGTCCCTGGGGATAAGGTTGTAGGTGGCCTTCAAATCTATGAATGCTATATACAGGTGTCCTCCCATTTGATTTGTATATTTCCAGCCTATACATAGAAGTCTAAAGACCTGATCTATTGTGCTAGTTCTCACTCTGAACCCGGCTTGATACTGTGATAGAATGTTATTTTCTTCTATCCAGTTAATGAGCTTGAATAGAATATGTTTTGCATATATCTTTTGTAAGGTATCTATTAGACTTATAGGCCTGTAATTGGCAGGATCTTCTCGATTACCCTTTTCAAAAATTGGGATTATTTCGGCCCCTTTCCAAGACTCTGGTATAGGAGCTCCTGCAGCCACAGCATTACATAAAACATTTACGTATGGTGCCCATACTGTTTTATCATGTCTCAGTAGGTCGCCGGGTATCTTGGCAGGACCAGGGGCTTTTCCTAGCTTGACAGCATCTATTGCTGCCATTGTATCATCCAAACTAAAATAAGGAGCAATGTTTAATCCGCTCTGTATGATCTTTAGGGGGCAGTTTACCTTTGTTAAATAGCCATGTGTCAGATGGATGGTAACATCTGAATACAGTGTCGAAAAGTGTCTATACCAAGTGCCTGGATCCAAAAAGAGATCCAGGCAGGTGCTTCTGGTTTTGTTGCCCTTGGCTAATATTTTCCAAAAGCCCGCATGATCCTTATTTTTTGCTGCGATGATAATATCATCCCAGATACGATTGTCCCAATCCTTTTTTGTTTGCACTAGTAGTTTCTTGTACTTGGCCATTCTATCCCTTAATACTTCAATGTCATTGGATCTCACATTCGCTAGTAGTTCGGTTTTGGCTTTACGGCAGTCGCTGTTATACCAGTGAATGTGCGAGGGACAGATGTCAGCACTGGCTGACTCATGTTCTCTAGGGATTTTGCTCAAGAGTGGTTTCAATTTGTCTACCATGGTACAGTGGATCTGCACAATGGGGATCTCTCGCATAGATGTATCTATACAGGGGGCTAAAACATCGGAGAAGGTATTATAGATCCTCGTCATAGTTTCACGGTAACCTATGATAGAAGGCCATTGTAGAGCTCTACGATTATTGCTAACTATCGGATGAATTGAATTTCTAATGTTAGCGTTATTTCCCAGGGTCCAGGTTTCGAAAAGAGATCCCACCATTGTTAAACACAGTGGGAGGTGATCGCTGTCATCTCAAACCTCTACTTTTAGGTTGATTAGGTTACCCCATGAGTTAACACTGACAATTATATAGTTGATTCTACTCTTAGTAGGACCTCTCTTGAATGTGTGGACACTCGGTCTATCTGAGGGCAGCCTGCCATTGCAGGCCCTCAGCCCCTGTCCTGAAACTAATCGAATCAGTTGGGCCACTGCGGTTGTGCATGGTACAGAAGTGCCATCCTCCAAAGGCGGGACACCACTTACTATATCCTCTTCCTCCAGAATGGTTTCCAATCCCACTACCGGTTCAAATTTACAATTAAAGTCTCCGCTTAGTTAATGTTACCCTGGAATCTATGGAACTTAAAAAATTGTCCAATATATCTATCACTGGGGATTCCATGCTAGCAAATCTTGTTCTATTGTAGACATTTAGCAGATAAATTTCTGTTTTGTTTTGTGTTTTTACTTTTACCCCCAGGATGCCTACTGATGGTAATTCCAACTGAGTTATTTCAGCCTTTAGGGTGATTCTTGCCCATAATGCTAGACCACCTGATGGTCTGCCTCTTGTTGAGGGTACGGCACTAACGCTAAAAGTTTTGAAGCCCAACTTGTATGGAATTTCCAATGCCCAGGTTTCTTGCAACAGGCAAAAGTCGAATTGGTTAATATACTCCTGCCATTCCTGATCTATTAGTTTTTGTTTCAGCCCCGCTATGTTCCATGACACTAGGCGTTTTTCCAGTCGCTGGGCTTCTTCATTCCTGTTTGGTGCAAAATCTACCACTGTGTCCACCCCGTGTTCTATGGGGTTATCCTGTTGATTTTGTAGGGAATAATTTAAGGTTAGATTTCCTTTAGGGGTGGGCAAGGGCCTTTCACATCGGGTGGGTACAGTGTCCTGCATTGTCAGTAACTCGACTGCCTCCAGATTGTTTTGTGAAAGATCAGAATGGGACGATTTTCCGGAATTTGTGAGCTCTAGCTGGTTCAGTCCTACGTCACTACTGGGTCTATTCAGCTTGAATCTCACCAGGGTGTTAGAGGGAGAACATGTTCTTAAGTCAAGTGCGATTAGACCATCAGCTAGACTCTTAGTTTTTAAGATGAGGAGTATAGTATCATAAGCTACGTGTTTACTAGACAAGCGTTCCACCTTTAAGAGGTCCGAACGTATTACTGATAAGCAATTACGCTTGTGTCTTATCCAGTGTATTACCTTGTTTTTTAGTGAGTCTTCGTCCTCCCTATAGGAAGAAAGATTGAGTTTAGGGACATTTGTCATGTAAACTTTCCACTCCCCTAATCTAGGGCTATGGTTGTTTCTATAGTTAGTGGGGGTCCACCTATGGTCAGGACAGCTAAACGTTGAATACGGCTTTAGCTGCACGATGTGTGGGTCCTGCTTCCACGGTTGTATCCCTATGCTTCTTACTGGCAAGTTGAAGTGTCCCCCCTGGTTGTTATTGTACTGTGGTTTATTATTTTCAGTGTACGTTTGTCCAGCCACCACCCTTCTCGTGTATGCGTCCCCGCTATCAAACCTTGCTCTTTGAATACTGCTAGTCGTCCTCCTCTCCCAACCGTTCCCTTCCCATTGATCTTGATTTTGCAGATCTAAGTACGAACCCTTAACCAATTTGCCTATATGATTAGAATGTTGCGTCCCTTGTTTGGTATTTTTAGCTACTTGGGGGGCAGCCTGGCACTTCTCAGGTTTCTCGCAGGGTTCCTCTTCTACAGCATCCCTGTCTGTATTACCTTGTTGTGTTAGGTTCCCTATTAATGTTTTTAAACTGGCAACCTCTTTGATTAGAGCGTCTAACCTCTGCACTAGCTCTATTATTAGTTGAGAATCGGTGTTAATTTGCGCTCCATACACCTGTTTTACAGGGTCCTTTGCTAAACTAGGAATTGAACTCATTCTTGCTTGTAAGTTACCATGCTGTACAGACACATTTGAGTTTTTATTCTGTATATGAGAATCAGTAATTCCATCGTCTGACGCTGGTACAGAGGTTAAGCGGGAGAACCTATTTGAACACACAATGGGCGATGAAACCTCCTTGCCTCTGGCAGTGCAGATTAACTCATCTACGGCACGGGAGTTTGTTTCCCTTGGACATCAATATCGCATTGGGTGGGGAGCGTATCTAAAGACTGATGGATACCTGGTGCGCGCAGCGCGGTCTCAATAATCGCTTCTGTTTGGCTCAGGTTTGAGGTACTTTCTATCTGAGAACCTGATGCGCATTTACTATAGAATGCGGTAATTTTTGTTTTTTGTTTGCTAACTGTTTTGCTTTTGTTGCTCAACATTGATTCTACCTCTTCAATCAGGTCATCAATTTCTTCTATGGTACAATTCTCAGCCGCACTTTTCCTTAGTTTGGATGATTTCCCTTTTGCTAAGCCCTATGTAGCCTTCCGCTTACCCATGATGGTTAACTGTAAAAAATATAGGGCTATATGGGGTAACCGAGGAAGTTGGCAATATTTCCTAGAAAACAAGCAAACAGATTTTTTGCCAATGCACCTATCAGCCACATTAACCAGAGGTTTAGGCAATTACACTTCCATCAGTACATGTACCATAAAATGTCTATAGTGCAACCTCGCCAACAATGGTGTATAATGTGCAAGGCTACTTCAAGTTCTCACCCAGCTGTGTAATGTTCTGGAATCGTGCCGGTTTGGGTTTTTAGTGAAGTGAATTGGGGATTCAAATGCAGTCTAGGAGGCTTAGTCAAGAGCAGTGACCACAGGCTTCTGATAAAAGTCGAACAAGGCGAAGTCTTACCAGGCAAGTCGAAGGATCTATGGTACAGCAAAGCCAAGTGGGGTGGCCCTGCCCTGCCTCTTCCTGTCGCTGATGGGCGCAGGACGGGCCTGCCCTTGGCTGGGCTTTGCCCGGGCACATCCCGCGCCATGCGGCTTAAGAGTCCGCTTTATGCGCCTCCGCGCACCTGTGATGATGCGGCCTGCAGGTGGAAGAGTGAAGGAGCCTAGGGGCTGTGGTCCGTGCCCGGCTCTGCAGTTTTGGCGTCCCGCGCCGCGGGGCTTGAGAGTCCACTTCATGTGCCTCCGCGTACCGGTGATATTGCGGCCAGCAGGTGGAAGAGTGAGGGAGCCTGGGGGCTTTGGTCTGTGCCCCGGCTCTGCAGTTTTGACGGCTTTCTGATTCCTCAGGCCCGGATATTTAGACAGCTGTACCTAAACGCTTCAAGATTCGGAGGAAAGATCACAATAAGGGTAGAGGGGGAGGACTTGCAGTTATCTACAAGGACTGCTACACTCTGGCCCCTTTACCTCCAATGGAATTAGTAGGCTTGGAAATCTTGGGCTTCACTCTCTCCCTCTCTTCTGAGCAATCTGTATCTGTTGCACTTATTTATAGGCCTCCTGGTCGTACCGGAGGGTTTATATCCTCTTTATGAAATGTTTTGACCCCTCTTACTCTTAAACATGCGCACTGCATTGTGCTGGGAGATTTTAACCTTCACATGGAATGTGCAAATGCAAAAGAAAGCTCATTGCTTCTGGAGAATTTGGCTGCTATGGGCCTTGCCCAATCTATTTTTGCCCCTACCATCTTGCTGGTCATACTTTTGACCAAATTTTCACTTCCCAACCTCTAGAAGTTGATACTCCTATCCCTTTGGTCTGGTCCGACCACCACATGCTTAGGTTCAAATGGGCAAGGCACGAAGGCCCCCCTGCTAAGAGTGGCAACTTATCCTGCACGGTAAGAGCCTTCCCTAAAATTCAACCGGAAGCCCTCTGTAGTACACTTGAAGAGAATAAACCCACTCTTTCCGACAATATTGATGAAGATGTGAGCCGGATTGATAGTTGGATTGAGAACGCCATCCTAGCTCTTGCTCCAGAAGGATGACTCAGCAATGCCGCCTTAAATTGTCCAGTGCTTGGTACTCTCATGCGCTTACAAATTTAAAGCTAGAATGTAAACGTTTCTAGAGGCAATGGAGAGTAACCTACTGTCAAAAAGCAAAAACAGAATACAGAGAAGTACTTGGGAAGTATCATAAAGAAATTAAACTAGCAAAAAAACTATATCTTGAGGCTAAAATCCTAAACGCGGGCAATCATTCCAAGGAATTTTTTTAAATTGTAAGTCTATTACCTCACTGGAGGCAGAGACTAATTATAAACCCTCTCCCCAGAAATGGTGTGAACAACATGCGTGTTCCTTCCATGATAAAATAGCTTCTATTCAAGCCAGCATCCCGCCTCCTGGAGCTGATAGTTGCTTGCTGGGCTATAGTATAGAGGAAATGATCTGCAAAGAGAAGGTGGAGGTGGGAGATCCTACTCCATCAGCCTCCATTTCCGGAAGTAAAGACAGCTTCTTGGATTCCTTCTCTCCCATCCCCTTGGAAGAGTCTCTTCTAGCTCTAAGTCACCTCATATCAGGCTCTCCTTCTGATCCTGGTCCGTCTTTTATTTTAGCCCGGGGGACAGAGGCTATTACCCCGCTAGTACATCAGTTATTTAATACTTCCCTCTCTTCAGCTTTCTTCAGCTACGGTGCCAAGAATATGGAAACAGGCGAAAATGTTGCAGCTACTAAAAAAACCTCAGGTGGACCCTAATGATCCAACCAATTACAGACCTATCTCTCTCCTCCCAGCCCTATCTAAAGTGCTTGAGAAACCTGGTAACCAAGAGATATCCGTGTACTTAGAAAGTAATAACTTTCTTCATGCTATACCATTCTGGCTTTCGTCCCAACTACAGTACTGAGAAAGCTCTGCTGGAGGTACTCGATTTCCATCCGCCTCAGTTTGGAGTGGGGTGACAGAGTGCTGCTGGTTTTACTTGACCTATCTGCAGCTTTCGATACTATCTCTCACCCCATCCTCTTAGCTTGCCTTCATTCGATAGGAATTAGAGGGCTGGCTTGGAAGTGGCTTGCATCTTTTTTGGAGGAGAGAGGACAAGAGGTATGGTGCAACCCTTTCTCTGCCGCCTCCCCTAAACTCAGGGTAGGAGCGACACAGGGCTCTGCACTGAGTCTCTCTCTATTCAATGTCTATCTCACTCCCTTGGCCTCCTTGGCAGAATCCTTTGGGGCAAAAATCATGTCATATGCAGATGACACCCAATTGTTTTTCTCCTGGGAGAAGGGCGAGGCTTTCTCAGACGAAAACAATCATAACTGTCTTACAGCAACATTCAGCTGGCTATGCAGTAACCAACTTAAATGTAATGCTGGGAAGACCGAGTTTCTCGTTTTTGGTTCAGAAGCCGAGACACCATGGCAGATCTTCTGGCCTGAGGATGTCCCCACCCCTTATCTCAAAATCAGGTGGTGAAAAACCTGGGCTTCAAATTTGATGGACAATTGGTATTTCGTTCCCAATTTAACTCGGTGGTGGGCACTTGTTTTTCCCTTCTTCGTGTACTTAGGAAGTTCCTATATCTCTTATCCTTTAAGGCTAGACAACAAGTGGTGCAAGCCTTGATATCCTCACGGCTTGACTACGGGAACGGTCTTTAAATAGCATTGCCCAAATACCTCATTGATAGGCTGCAGTTGGTCCAGAATGCAGCAGCGCGGACTATCTTCGGGCTCCCCCGCAACTCCCATGCCACTTGCCTTCTTGGGAGTCTTCATTGGCTCTCGGTTAGGAAGAGGATCATTTTCAAGATATTGCTCATTATCCAGAAAGCTCTCCACGGTACCGGCCCGGGCTACCTACAAGATAGAATTAAGTTCTATTCCCACCCCCCCCCAGAGAAATCTCCGTTCCGAAAACTCTATCTAGCCAACGTTCCACGGATCAGAAGGACAAGGTTAGTAGGCAGATCTCTCTCCTTCCTGGGCCCTTCTCTATGGAACAAACTTCCACTGTCTCTCAGGTGCATCAAGCGGCATCTACGTTTCGAAAAAAACTTAAGGCCTGGCTTTTTCCTGCCCCTAGGCCCGTCCCTCCTTCTTTCCTGCTGATGTTACTTCTGCAGTAGTGCCAGGATACTCCTCGGAGTAACAGTCGCGCTTTATAAATCCCATACATAGACATAGTCAACTGTGTTGCAGGCAGTTGAGAGGTCCAGAAATATCAGGTGGCTGGGGTCATCTTCATCTGTGGTTCGAGGGTGATCGTCTACCAAGTGTAAGGCAGTGGTCTGCATGAGGCAGCATGATCTGAAATCTGACTGGTAGTTATTAGGGGTGGGAGTAACCTGCATAATTTGCTGCAGCTAAATGATGTGAAATTACAGCAAAATTACTTGAGATTACGAGCAATTAGGTGAGGAGTGTAATCCTGTATTTAGAGATATTTTCTTTGCACAAAATGCACCTTGGTGTCCAAAGTTAACCAGAGGATGCATTTTGCACTACAAAAATCGTGCTAAATGCAACCCAACAGGAGCAGCAGCTCGCACTATGTTCCTGTGCTCTTTGGTAGGCATTTTTATGCTATTGGGTGTAATTACATAATTTTCCTTAATTAGTGTCACCAGAGTAAAGCAAAAATATGAAAATTATGCTGAGTACACCTGCTTAAATAATATTTATTTCAGGCCAAAAAGTCATGCCTGGTTACCATTCATTTGATCTTCGATTTGGACACAGACTGCTTTTTCAATGATCTTGTCACTGAATGATAGGTGAGTAATCAGCCAGTAGTTGGCGAGGTCATCCGGGACGCGTGCAGGCTTCTTCAGGAGTGGGAGGATCGGGCCTCTCCTTGAAACTTCTGATGAAAAAGCAGCCATTACAGACTTGTACTTTCAATCCAGGCCTCACTTCCTACCCCCAGCCCTGACAACAACTGATGGTGACAGAGCTTTTTCCTCCTGGTTCTGGATAGAGACACTGGCTATATGTTAAGAAGCACTAAACCCACATGGCCAGAAGGCACACAACCTATTTGCTTCCTTTGGCTGTAGTAATGTTTTGAATCTAGATATTTTTTGCTTATTCTTAAAATGCATTTTACACTTTATTTGCAGTTCATTGTTTCTTTGTTGTTGATGAGACACAGGTTTCTTCTGTGACAGTGAACAGACAGCACCAGCAGTTTTGTGTACAACCTTCCACTTTGAGAAGAAGAATCCATTCATCTGTCTATGTAGTAATGTACATTTTTCATAAATAAATTTTTGAGCAACATTACTTTCTCCAAGGTAAACAATTCAGACAATGGCTGAACACATTTCTCCTCAAGTAGGAAGTTGTCCTGGGTGGCTACTCCGCTAAGGCACAGGAGCGTCTCCCCACTGCCTTTCAGCATGGCAAAAAAGGAAAAATAAAATGATTATAAGGCAATGGTATTATCATTTTATTTTTCCGTGCTGAGGCAGTTTTGTGGGGCGGGGCTGGGCAGCGCACGGGAGAGGAGTGGTGGCACCCTCCTAAGTGCGCATGAATGTTTGGCTGGCCCTCTGGGCTGGCCAAACATTCATGCACATTTTGCATGTTCTCCACCCAGGCTGTATTACAGCCTGGGTGGAGAACATGCCCAGGCTCCCATTCCCCATCTGAGCACTGAACCACGGCACTCAGACAAATCACAACGCTGCATTGCACCATTGTGATTGCGTAGGGGAGTCTTGGTGCTTCCTCTTCGATCAGAAGCCAGGAAGAGGACTGAGAGGATGGAAGAGAGGTGGCGGCTGGCTGGCCAGTCAGCCAGCTGGTAAGTGGATTTTTTAAATTATTTTTTTAACCACCTTTTCCCTCCTCCCCACTCCACTACTGCTTCGAGGGAGCAGCCATGACTGAAGTTGTCGAGTCCCTTATTATGCAGAGGCCAAGGTCACAAGTATATTTTTATGGAAGTTTTATATAGTGATGTCATCATTCCAATATCACCACTCTTTAATATTCTCCTCACTCAGACTGATGTCATGTGCTTTGTAATCTAAACCTCTTTTTTGTACCTATGTGTAGTAGAAAAGATACTGGCTTTTTGAACCAACGTGCAGGCTTCAGAGAAGTTCCACTCTTTTTCTTTTCTCCTGATATTGCTAGCAGGTGAGAGTGCAGTACAGCAACCATCCATGCACTCACTCACTCTTCAGTTCATACAGTCCCTCAACATCTTCCTGAGCCTTACACTGTTCTTCCCCTACACTACTTCTCCAAAACTAAACTTACACACTTCATTGGGTCATGCACACGTGCACTCACCAATCAATCTAGTCATCTAACCATTCTCTCATTCACTCATCCATCCAGACATCCAACCTTGCACGCAGTCACTACTTTATACACGCACCCAATAATCTATGCATTCATCTGCTGTATCCATAGAAACGTACAATCTATTGGCTTTACCGATGCTTGTCACAACTGTTACAATATCCCAATTGCATTTCATGATTGCATTTCATGATCATTGTTCCAGAACTAAAACAACATTGCTACTTTTCAGCATCTTGTCCTTCACTAGGAAATCTAAATGGCAGCTACTTGGATTACTCTGCATGTTTTCTGTATGCACTACTTTCCAGACATCATTTCCAGGTTTGCTGCACATTATGACAAATCTATTCCCCCAGTGTGGTCACATGAAGCTTAACTTTAACCTTTTTTCTTGACATCTTCCAGCACGGCCACCTTAGCAGTCAATTCTCATTTGTTGGGAAATAGGTAACAGAAGAGAAAAATACTTTACTCTGAGCACAGAGGCTGTCCACTAGCCCCAGAAACTAGTTGCCATCATCGCTTGAGCTTTGGTTCTGCCGTCACTGGCTGACTCATGAAATATTTTTGATACAGAGTGTACAGACTGCAGAGAGTGCTTGTGCAAGAGCTAGCCTTGGTACCTAAAAGTCATACTACTAGGGATGAGAGTAATTTTTGTTCTTCTATAGGCTGGTAAATGTTGGTAATTGGAGAGAGTAAGTAGTGCAAAACCTGGGGCTTATCAAGTTCGTTTTGTTTTTCATTTTTTTTCAATTATCTTGTCATTTTGATGTCTTTCTCACATGCAAGCATTGAATACCTGACCAAATTTTGCTCATTTGCATTACCATCCTACCGTACACATGATCGCACCTGTTATGTTCATCTTCCAGTATCCCAGACAGAGAAAGCAAACCTACCATATGGGAGACCCAGAGTCCTACAGAAGAACACCACACACTGTCTCTTACACCAGCACGACTATGTAAGCGGCTACAGCCAGGACATCCTAATGCCACTCTGGACCGCATACACGATTGGAAATTCTGTATGTATCTTCATCATTATATTTTATACTACTTTATATTAGAAATATTGGTTTAGTGTGAGACTGCTAACCTTAGTTCAGAGGATTCCATATCAGACCCAAGTCTAGATTGGCTTGTGAAGATGTGGAAACTGTATTAGAACATTGGAATGTTGGGGGCTCCATCAACAACAGTGGAGTGCTACGGGCTTCTAATGGCTGGTAGAAGCCCAGAGCATCAACATTCCAATGCTTAACAAAGGCCTCACGGAGCTTGAGGGGATTTCAACGCCCTCAGACTCCGTGAGGCCTTTGTTTTACAAATTTGATCATTCTGCCCTCTAGTGGCAGAATATTCTAATAGCCTTTGAGCCCGCCGCAGCGGGCTCTACCGGCCATTAAAGGCCTGCTCCCTCGTTAAAGGCCTGAGCCGAAGGCTCGGACCTTTAACAAGGGAGCTGGCCTTTAATGGCCAGTATAGCCCACTACGGCGGGCTCTAAGGCAATAGTGAGTTTGTGCCTTTGTCACTGTTTACAGTAAGTGTGTCTTAATCATCATAATCTTAATTGTTTATTAGGAGGTTACAAAGTTCCCATCCAATAATTTGTGTTGAATGTTTGTGTGACACTTCCTAATTGGAAGTGATGTTGCTACAACATCTACACCAAACTAATGGAATGTCTGTGCTTTGATGGGGGTATATGTGGTGTTACCGCTAATGTTTTCTGTTGAATGTTAGATAGTTTAGTGGAAGCTTTGTAGGCAATTCTAACACATTGCCTAACTTTGCTTGCCTGTTTACTCTGGTGAGCAGTGGAAAGGAATGTGAAGTACATTAATAGTGATGTGAAGAATGCACTGTTAACACATCGTATTGCATTGTTTTCCCATATACAATGAGCAACCAATGGTGAATGAAAACTGTTAAATATATTAGTAGCAATATCATATGAGAGGTATTTTGTTGAAAATTAAATAACACAATTGAATAGTTTACTTTTATGGAATAGCAGTTCACTTTATGCAGTATATTACAAATGAATACCATTGCTTTTCCAAATCGTTCTACTGACCTTTTTATCTAAGGAAAGATGTCTTTATAAGTTGAGTCTGCATCTCTTTAACTTAGAATGCTTAACTGTGTCAAAGTTTGACGGGCATGTATCTGTACTTGCATATCTATACGTTAATGTATATTTGTGAGGATATGTACAAGCATGTGTGCTCCAGGTGTTCTTTGTACTCCATAGACTGGGGCATTTAAAGATGACCTATGGATCCCTGGGAGAGCAGAGTGTGGAAAAGGGAGGGAGGGCTGGTGATTTAGAAGTCAAGGGTTTTAACCTCTCTGGAATAATTAAAAATGACTACCAATATTTCAATTGAGGGAGGTTCTGTATCCAAAAAGTGTCACTCCAAATCAAAAGTACGGTGAATGAAACTCTAGTTTTCTTATGTGGTTGTGAGTTTTTCTCACTAGTGATTTTTCACAGTAGGTCCTCGGAGGATATTTGTATTTGTCAAGATCCATTATTTGTAGGGCCCACCCAAATGTGAGGTACCAGGATTATTGACCGTCCGTTTATAGGGAACAATTTGTGAGATTTACCTAGCAATAATTTCTTACGAATACACAGTGATGTTCAGTTTCTAAAGACAGAAAAAGTGGTGTCCTTCCTGATTCACTTTGCCAAAACATACATATATAGCCCTTTTGATAGGTAAAGTGGACGTGAGGTATGTGCTATTTTGAGAAATAAGGACTACAGACATTTAAGCACTCATTTTGAGTTGGGAACTATTCAAGGTGCAATCTGCAGCCTGGGCAATACCACAGGATTTGGTATTTACTGGGTGTGCAATTTGAACTTCAATAATAGTTTTAGACCTTGAAATGTGGGATAAAACACTAAAGGCCTTATTACGATTGCGGTCGGTGAGACCGCTGAACACCATAGTTTCTGGCAGAAACCGTCCGACAATGAGCCAGCGGTCCTGCCCTCCCTATTAGGATATGACCAACGTGCAAGCGGTTGTAAAATGCTTTTTTCTACTGTGGCTTGTGCTGCGGCCCAGGAAAAGGGCTGCAGCACAAGGCGCAGTAGAAAAAGGCACTTTGTAAACATCCGTGTGCCAGGCACCATGTGGTGCCTGGCACACAGTGCATGGATGTGCGGGGGGACACTATATGTGCCCCCAAGGCCAATTAGCGGTGGGCCACAGGGGACGGGGGCCCTGCTTGGGGCCCACAAAGTGCATTTCTGTCTTCCTTTTCATGGAGGTAGGACCGCCATGAAAAGGCTGTCGGAAAGGGACATCCAAATCCCTACGGCGGTGCCTGGACAGCCACCGCCTCCATTGTAGGGATAGGAGTCCGAACGCCGCCCTCCCGATGGGATCTTGGATCCAGTCGGAAGCGGCGGTCTTAACCCCCAACATTATCGCTCTGACTGCCTGCATCGTAATGCGGCAGTTGGACCGATGCCCTGTCTGTCGGGCAGACCGCCACCGACTGTCTGCCGGTGACGGTCCGCCCGACATCATAATGAAGGCCTAAATGTGTGTCTTTAACCTGTTCTAAAGTTTGCAGACTTAAAATCTGTCCTATTGGCATACACAGTTTGTACAAGGTTTTACTTGGTGAAAATAATGAAGGCAAAAAACAACAGTGAGCATACTGTGCCTGAATTGCAATTCCTACTTCAGGTTCAATCCACCATTTCACCCGAAATGGGATTTGAGCCCAGCTCACAATGAGGAAACAAAAAAATTGATGTCTGACATGCTTGAATTAATCACAGACAGGGTTATCACTGGGGCTACATTCCAGTCCATCTTTTTGAAGCAGGACCAAGGCTGATTTTGCATATGGCTAGTCTCTGTCTGAAGTGGCATAGTGGGCAGCCCTAGCAATTCCCACTGACTGACAGGAATTTAAGTATTCCTTCCATCATCTAGTTGTTACTAGCAGTAGGTGCCCAGACATAGAGCAGATGCTCACGTTGCCACAGTACTGAAGTTATACCTCTTGAGTGGCCTAAGTAGGCTGAACCAGGTCAGGGGATCCTTGAGTTCCCATTCTGGGAGGATGTCGCCTTGCAGTTTGGGCTGGAATGGTCACCAACAATTATAATATTTGGTAATCAAACAAAGTCTGGCGCCAACTTAATACGGTGGTCATTTTTCAAAGCAATGAATTCCTGTTTATCATGTAAAAATCCTCACTTCTTAAACAACATTTACTTATAGTCATGTTTACGAAGACTTTAAAAAAATCAACATATATATTTGTAACTCAGACGCGTCCTGTCTCGTTTCCTATCCACTTGTTTCCTGATTATTCATTTGTGTTCTTGAAGGTGGCTTTGATTGCTAAATGGAAGTGTGGGCAGTCCCTGCTGTATGGTTCTAGTTCAGCTACACTTCCCCGTCAAAAGGCATTTTTTGATTTGCTTATAGCTTTAGTCCCCATTGACATACCAGCACCAAAAAGCGTAAGCAACTAACCTCCGGCACGCAAATTTTCATGCACTTTCGTGCAAGGGAAAAAAAGTTAAAGGGGGTTTAACTCCATAAGAAATTTTGCGCACAACTATAGCACAAACTGCTGAACAGATGTATATCAAATTTGAAATGAAAAGTAGAACTTTATTTAGAAAGGGGGCTTTAAGTGGTTGGTGTAAATTGGTTCAGTAGTTGTTGAGATATTATTTGCATTTGAAAAAGGTGACAAATGGGCTTGAAAGGGTTAATATTCTTGTCTGTTGAAAAAACATTTGTCCATTTGCACCGATTCACAAATTTGCACGAAATTTGGCAGACACTTAGGGCCAGATATAAAGTGTTGGTACATTGTCCGTCAGGGTGAAGGTGTAAGAGTTTTGCCCTGACCGCCCCTGTGCTGCAGATGGGAGCAGGATGCGTCGGCTCAACTGCGACTCCTTGTACTGCTGCCTTCTGTCGCACATCAGTGATTTCAGATTCCAGACAGCGTCCTCAATGGGCAGTTCATTTTTGTCTTTGCCGCGCGGGTCGGCTCGAACTGAGCGCGCGCAGGTCATTGTGGGCATTTCCTATTTCCACATGCAGGCATATTCGAAGGCTGTATGAGGTGGAATTATAGTATTTGAAATATTTCTCAACACTTTAATTTATATATTGTGTATATTTAGTGCATACAAATGCATACTTCCTTGGCAGAAGTTCTCCCTTCGTTGATATTGCATTCAATTTTACTGTGATAGGGGACCTCAACCTTCAAGGGTGAGCATAAGCTTGACCCTATTTTTTCAAATTTGAGCGACCTAGTGGTGACTCTCTTCTGCCTCTTTTATGGTCTGACCACTTAGCCATTCCCTTTCAGGTCCCCTTGCACAAAGCTCTCTCTAACCCTATCTCTGGTCAGAAGTTTAAGTCTAGGAAATGGGCCATGGTTACTTCCAGTAATTTTACTAATAGCTTGGCCACAAATCGTCCTCAACTTGACCATTGTGTCATTACTGCTAATACGCAAGTTGATGACTGGATTTCTGGAGCTCTGGATTGTATTACACCCATGGTTGAGAGGGTAGCATGTAGAACCAAACTCTCAGCGGACTGGTTCAGCGAGGAATTAGCCATGCTTAAAATTAATTGTAAGTGCTGTGAGTGCATTTGGCGCAGAGACTTTGATCAGCCTAGTAAGGATATCAACTGTCCAGCCTTAAAATCTTATCATAGTCGCATTAGACATGTGCAAAGGGAATTTATGCTAACAAAATTGAGCTGGCTCAAAACTCTTCTAGAGAGATTTTTAGGTCGAGCCTAGCGGCAGCGCGCATGCGCTGCTCGCTCTGCGAGACTGCTGTAGTAGAGTATGGGAGAGAAGCTGCACCCACTCTCCTCCCATATTTTTCATTGGCTTGTGTCATTGTCTTTCGTAAATTCTGCCTTCGGATTCGTTAATAGGCTTGTTAGTCCCTCCTTAGTACGGCTTTGTCTTCATTTGTACCCTCCCATGACGACTGGCCCTTTTACTTCGGTTGTTACACGGGACCTGTTATTTAGTCTGTAAGCACTATTTACTTTATTGAGTTTCTTTTACTGCAGGCCGGACATGCGCTGCTTCAGCTGAAACTGCTTGTGCTTTTTTAAGCAGCACGGCCGCCCCCGTAATGGCGCCTGCTTTCAATCACTTTAACCCAGCATTATCTCGTGTCTGTTTCAACCCCCCCAAGTAAAATAGATTTAGAAAGGATTAGCAAATTAAGTCGTGTGAATTCCAGGTAGCACATAATCCTGTGCTAATGGGCTGAAGCGGACAACAGCACATCTGTGTTACATGTCATCTGTACTAAAGCCACCTGACAGGTTGTTTTCCAAAGCCTGTTTTATTACCACCACCAATACCACCACCATCAATACCACCACCTCCACCAATACTACCACCACCAATACCACCACTAATACCACCACCAATACCACCAATACCACCACCACCACCACCAATACCACCACCACCAATACCACTACCAACACCACCACCATCCACACCACCAATACCACCACCAATACCACTACCACCACCACCAACAATACCACCACCACCAACAATACCACCACCACCCATACCAATACCACCACCACCAATACCACCACCACCACCGCCACCATCAATACCACCACCTCCACCACCACCAATACCACCACCAATACCACCACCACCAATACCACTACCAATACCACCACCAATACCACCACCACCAATACCACCACCACCACCAATACTACTCCCATCAATACCACCACCAACACCCCACCACCAATACCACCACCACCAATACCACCACCAATACCACCACCAATACCACCACCACCAATACCAATACCACCACTAATACCACCACCACCAATACCACCACCACCAATACCACCACCAATACCCCACCACCAATACCAATACCACCACCACCAATACCGCCACCATCAATACCACCACCTCCACCAATACTACCACCACCAATACCACCACCACCAATACCACCACCAATGCCACCACCTCCACCACCAATGCCACCACCAATGCCACCACCACCAATACCACTACCAACACCACCACCAATACCACCACCAATACCACTACCACCACCACCACCACCAATACCACCACCACCCATACCAATACCACCAATACCACCATCACTGCCAACATCAATACCACCACCATCACCAATACCACCACCACCACCAATACCACTACCAATACCACCACCAATACCACTCCCACCAATACCACCACCAACACCACCACCAACACCAACACCCCACCACCAATACCACCACCACCAATACCACCACCACCAATACCACCACCAATACCACCACCACCAATACCACCACCACCAATACCGCCACCACCAATACCACCACCACCAATACCAGTACCACTACCAATACCGCCACCACCAATACCACCACCTCCACCAATACCAGCACCACCAATACCACCACCACCAAAACCACAACCACCACCACCAATACCACCACCAATACCAATACCACCACCTCAGCGACTCTCGCTCACTAGTAATAGCAGGGGCACTGTACGAGATCGGAGCTGCAGCCGAGACCATCCCTCCCTCCCTCCATGCCTGCCGTAAAGCACAGCCCGCCCTGCACCAGGAAGTGAAGCTGGGGCCCTACTACAGCTGGAGTGTTTTTTATTAGGCCAAAGATAGCAATGACATTATGCAATGCCACACTGCACAGTCAAATCCGGGAGAGGTCAGGAAATAGCCCCCCTCCCACTCTTCCTCCTGAGCCGTGACAGTGTAATCACAGAGCGAAAGGTGTTGGAGTGCTTTGTTAGTGTTTATAGCTCGGATCATATGTAATTCTCACTTCACACTTTGTGTCTGTGTAATTTACAACACTTACACATCTTCTTCACTGCACTATTTATCACTACTTTGAAGACGTCGCAGGCCGGTCTCTTCCTCTGATATTTACAATCTAACAAGCGGTCGAGAAGACCCTTTATTGCAAAGCAATAGGTCTCGCATTTGCAAGAGTTTAAGCTATTAGTATTATAAATGACAATGCCTTTTATTTATGTTTTAAAACCCAAAACATAAATAAAAGGCATTGGGCCTGATTCGCAGAACTAACTTACGTCAAAAACGTAAAGTTAGTACTTTTTGGTATTCACAGAATACACTTACTCATTTTGGTATTCACAGAATGAACTTACTCATTTCGGTATTCACAGAAGTTAGTAGTCCTAACTTTAGGACTCCTAAATGCCTTCTGTGAATACCGAAAGTCTTAAAGTTAGGATTTTTCTCAGTTTAGGAGTAGTAAAGTCCTAACTCGTTGACTTTATGCTTAAATTTGACCATGCACCATACTCTTCTGCCTTTTATCTAAGTTTGTGCTAAAGAAACACCATTAAAATACATGCAGAATCTCTGTGGTTATCTCTAGAGTAATTCTGAACCACCAACGCATTATCCCATTTGATTATGCACCTGCAGCTAGACAAAATCAATGAACATTTGTTAGAAATTGGGTTTCTGGTTGGCAGAGATATGCACCCTGTCCAAGCAGGACCCACAATTCTAGTCAGGGTAAGTAAACCGCACATTTAAATAAGCCTGTGCTCACCCTCTGGTAGCTTTGTGCAGAGCAGTCAGGCTTAACATAAGAGGCAATGTGTAAAGGTTTTGTGCACACTTAAAACACAGAAACCCAGTGGAAACACCACAAAAAGACTCCGCACCAGTTTAGAAAATACTACTCTTTTTACTTTGGAAAATAAGAACAAACCAACAAAAATCCAATGAATACTTTTCAAGCTATGCACACTTTCAAAAAGGTTAACACAATTTCCTGTTGCAGGTTAAATGTCACAGATCCAAACAATGGTCGATAGATCGGTTTCCGCAAAGCTCCTGCATAGAACAGGTCTCAACAGGCACAAGCGAGTTTCAAGGGGTATTGGGTCACTCAGCCGGATGTCACTTCGGAATTAAAAGCCATCTGTGAGGGAGTGCAGGTTGGCTACAAGCATCATTAAAGGCCCGCTGCGCACACAGTACCTTGCCTCGGAAGACGGCGATGTCGAAGGAATGAGGCGTCGGCTTCACTACACACTGGTGAGAAAGTAGGCCGTCAGCAATCCCCTGTCGTCATCAAACCCGGAGGGGTGGATGCGATGAGGCGTCCTTGGCCCGGAGAAGCGAGACTCCGTGTTGTCAGTGAACCCCATAGGGGGAAGGGCTTAGATTCGGTGTTGCAGGCGAGTCCTTGGATTGTCAGGGCAATGAATCATCGAACTCCGTAGGGGGAGGAGATGAAGAATGGCTCCATAGGTGAGCCCTTGTGCTGCCAAGGCAACGTGTTACCGACAGAACGCAAGCTGTGTTGGAATATCTGCCCGGGGCACTGCGGCGCCTTGTGCAGAAGCAGGGAGCTCCGGCTCTAACAGAGTAAAGCACTTGATCTTTGTCCAGGCAGTCAGACGGGGCCGTACTGAAAGGGCTTCTCTCAGCGCTGCTGCATCTTTGGCAGAAGCAGGGTGCTCGGTGTTTTGCAAGGTCCGCTGGCGATTGGGCACGTGCTGAACTTTGTCAAAGGTACAGCTGCCGGACTCACGAGTGGCAGAGTCCTATGGCAGCGGTAAACAGGTGAAGCCTTTAATAGCCCTGAGACCTCATGAACAGAGGGCAAGCCAGCAAGCACTTGGAGTTACTTAGGATTTCAAAAGGTTTTTGAGAGTAGGTTAAGTCTTTCTCACTGCAAGAGGCAGCAGGCCAGCACATCAGAGCAAGTTGCAAAGTGGCAGTACCTCCTGGCAGCACAGCTCCTCTTCTTGGCAGAGTCTCCTCAGGACCCAAAAGTGAACTGAGTACATGGTGTCAGAGACCCAGTACTTATACCCATTTTAGTCTATAAGCAGGCAAACTTTAAAGAGACCTTTGAAACTCACAAGGTACCTGCCCCTCCTTCCCTGGCTCCAGATGCACTACAGGGGAGTATGCACCTCTTTGTGTGTGGACAGGCACAGCCCTATTCAGGTGCAAGAGTCAGCTCCTCCCTCTCACTCGAGCTCGGGGACACCTATCAGCCTGGTGATGGGCCATCAGGATATGCGTGGCACACCTCAGTTCCCTTTGTGTGTGACTGACTTGAGGGAATACACAAATCCCAGCTGTCACCCCACCCAGATGTGTATTCAGAGACATGCAAAGGCACAGAATGGTCAAAGTAAGAAAATGGCAACTTTCTAAAAGTATCATTTTCAGACTTACAATTTAAAATTCGACTTCACCATAAGTTGTGATTTTAAATTGTGAGCCCAGAGACACCAAACCCCAAATTTCTATCCGCTTCCAATTGAAAATTATACTTAAAAGGTGTTTAAGGAAATCCCAAAGTTAACCTACAGGAGAGATATGCCTTGCCGAAGTGAAAACGAATTTAAGAGTATTTCACTACCACGACATGTAAATCTTAAAAGTACATGTCCCACTTTTTAAATACACTGCACCCCGCCCATAGGGCTACTTAGGGCCTACCTTAGGGGTGCCTTAGAGGTAATAAAAAAAGAAGGTTTGGGCCTGGCAAGTAGGCTAACTTGCCAGGTCGAAATGGCAGTTTAAAACTGCACACACATGCTCTGCAGTGGCAGGCCTGAGCCATGTTCAAAGGGCTACTGAGTGGGTGGCACAATCAGTGCTGCAGACCCACTAGTAGCATTTATTTACAAGGCCTGGTCACATATTGTGCACTTTACTAGGGACGTATAGGTAAATTAAATATGCCAATTGTGGATAAGCAAAGGTTACCATGTTTTGAGTACAGAGCATATGCACTTTAGCACTGGTTAGCAGTGGTAAAGTGCCCAGAGTTCTAAAAACAACAACAACAAGGTCATAAAAAAGGGAGGAGGAAGACAAAAAGTTTGTGGGTGACCCTGCAGAAAGGTCCAGCAACATTGAACATAAAGGGCTGTTTTGGTCCGGTCTCAACGTTTGTCAGCACCATCCCAAATATGTTCTTTTATTGATGCAGTCGAGTGGGAACAACCATGCAGAAACATCAGACACACCTTCAACGATGCATTTAATGTAATTTAATTGTAACAACAGTAATTTAATTATTAGCAGCACTATTCTAAAGACTTTGGTGATATCCAATAACAGTGGAAATAACCAAGATAAAGGCCTGATTTAGAGGTTGGTAGATGCAGAATATCTGCCAAAAAGCAGCAGCTGTCCTGCTCTCTCTATTTAAAGTATGTAGACATCAATACACTCTAAATAGGGTCGATGGGACATCTGCTGCTTTTTGGCAGATGTTTTTTATCTGCTAAACCCTAAATCCACCCCAAAATACCTTACATCTCTGAATTAAATGGCAGAATCCCCTTCCTGGCTTACACAGCACACAGTTCTGGGCCAATGCAGCAATTTGCCGTATCTCATAAACAACGTTCATCATGGATGCCAAGAGCCACAGTCTTACATAACTAATACGTTTTGCATGTGGATCTTGTTTGGCATCAAACTGCTGATCTGGCTGTATCACAGTTTCAACCATGTGCCCCATTTAAATGAATGTCTAAGCAGTATGGCAAATGTTGTCTTCTCATCCTATGCACAAGCATATTGGGTAAGGGCGCTTCCTTCTCCCAGTAGATGTTCACAAAATATGGTTGACACCCAGTGAACTGCATAATTCCTTTTGGTTACTTACAAACCGATTGGCAGTGTATATGTGTATACTAATAAAATGGTAACCGTTTAAATAGCTCTTCAACTACACAAGTTAACCCTTGTATAACATTGAGATTTTTGTGTAGTCCACTACAGAGGTTTATTAAAAATACAGTGAAAAGATAGGCAATTTCGGAGCAAGAGTGAAAATTTACAAATTGTGATCACTCTCAACTCTGTTAATGACCATCAATTCTCTCACTGCACTACATCCAGTAAAATCTGTTTCTAATGTAGCCTCTATGAACATTATATTTGGCTGGGCTATCTGAGTGCAAAGACGGGATTCAAAGCGAGGCATCCTTCTTGTACCACTTGCAAGGAAAGAGAGAAGCATTCCCAAGGTCAGAATTAAAACCACCTGAAATAGTAGTGACAGTATCTAGTGTATTCTCATAAAAAGAGCATGCATTAGATAAACTAGTATCTCAAGAGTTAAATGTAGGGAATACTCAGGACATTGTCAGAAAGACATGATAATTTGTTCCTGGATTCTGCTGCCTGGTGCTATGAAAGCTTTTCTCATCTCTGGTGCCATGAAAGCTATGCACATCTCATCCCCAGAAACTCCACACACTACTGAGAAATTCAAAGACAAGGGGAAGAAAAACACTCGCTGGTGGAAAGCCAAACCAAAAGGCCAGCCAAAAATGTATGAACCAATAAGAACAAGAAAGAATAATGTAATAGCTGTTTACTTGCAATGATAAAGTAAGTTATGCAATACACACATCTTTGAACCATTGACTATAAAATCAGCCTTCTGTTTTCCTAAATTAACAAAATACGCTCTAGGAGAGGTGTGACTGCAAAGGGGTGGATGTATTTGAACAATTACAAATATAGCTTTCTATCTTGTATCTACAATTCATGACGAATGCTTACCCTCAGTACCTATAGAAACCAAATGAATACCGTAAAATGCCTCATCAAGTTAATACACTGAAAGGGAGTATGTTATCATTTTGCTTTCTTTCTCCATAATGGGGAGAAAAATATGCTGTTTAGATCTGCAGCTTCTCCATGTCTTTGTTTTTCCATAATCATGTTGGGAAGCAAGATGGTGCTTCCTGATGCTCTCTTTATCAGTGCTGCATGTGGAGCACTAGACCTCTCCCTTTGACGAGCACACGTTGTTCTAATCAAAGATAGCCAATCTCTCGAGAAACTATCAATAGTTGGTGCAAATTCAATTCCAGATAGAAATTTACTTCTGCCATTCACCTCTCAACCACAGATGATGGGAGCTCCTGCATCCTGACATCTGATGCAGACTTCTTGATGGTAGAAACATTGGACTAGATCTGTGGTAAGTGGTTAAGAAGCTCAACCACTAAAGTGGAAAAAAGTTATGGAGCAGGGGTCTCCAACGTTTTCAGTAATAACAGCTACTTATATTCAATGAAAGTCATCCAGAGCTACTAATATTATTAACGTTGTAATAGTGATCAAATCAGGTGAGATTACATTAGTGGTCACTATATGCAAGATGACTAGCAGTGATCAGCTCAGTGCATCAAGAAGGGTTGCCAGCAGGGCGGAGGGAGTGGCTTTGCGCAGGGAAGATCTGCTTGGTATCCGTAAGTTCCCCCTAGCGTCTCAATGGGATACTATGGTGTCGAAGTTACAGGACATAGTTACTAACACTGGAGAACCCCGGGACGATATCCAGGACTGACACCCAGTGCTCACCCTTCCTGGGTACAGGGGTAGAGAAGCACTGACTTCCAGAGATGTATGGCCCCGCTTCATAATGCCGTTGTCACTGGGCCCTGATAGGGCTGGTCCCCTCTGTTATACCATATACGGCAGCAGGTCTCATGCGACTCCCTTACCCCTCCTTTGATTAAGTTGTCCTCATTTTGTTGACCCTATTTCCACAGTTTGGCCTAAGATACACCATGTCTGAAACGCCTAAAAACTGTCCAGTGGTAAGACTCTCAGGCATTGATACGCCCTTTATACAGACGCTGTCACGAGTCTTCTCTCAGTATCCTGTTGAACAACTCACCTGTCTTTATATAGTTCTGTACTGGATATCGTAGCATTTACAAGCAACTATACATGGTGCCTATGCATTGTTCATGTTGTATGATTAGAATGTGAAAAATGTCAATAAAAAAGATTTAAACAAAAAAGAAGGGTTGCCAGCAGTAATGCTAATAAGCCTTTATCAATTTGGAATGCCTCTACATGGGTAATAAATAACAGCCATAGCAGCAATGCTACTAGCACAAAGGTATTAATATTAGTAATAAGTCTCCCAAGTGCCACCTGATATGTCACTCAAATATCAGTTTCAAAATACATAAATTTTTGTCTTAAAATACACACTTTTAAATTTTGGTCAACATAGACTAATGCAACGAGCCACAAGTGTCTAATTTGGTAAGTTGGACTGCACACAGGAGGGCTACTTACAGGTAGGTGGAGAGCTACCAGTAGCTCACGAGCAACTCATTGGAGTAGCCTGTTATGGAGTAACACTCATTTTAGCTCATTTTAAATAACCCACTGATCTTGCCTTTACTACCTTAAATATCAGGACTATGAAAATAATTCAAATCTTCTCAAAAAACAGGGGCTCAACGCTAGGGGTATGCATAATCTTTATTACAGAAGCTGCCAGATAACTTTCCTGTAGGTTGCAGTGTTACCACTATTTGTTGTGCCTACATAGCTGCATAATTGTGTTATGTGGTAATTGTCTGACTGTCTTGTTGTTACACATGTTTTTGTCTTGAAGAAGTGATTCAGGTAATTTGTCCTTTACCCTTGCCAGAAACCACATTTTTCTGTGTTGGTACATATCAACTAACTTCTACCACACACATTTTTTTTAATGCGAGAACATTGCTAGCGTACATACCTTACACGCATTTTCAATTTGATCAATATGTCAGTACTTAGAAGCACTGAAAAGGTACACAGAATTACCCTTTGCTTCAAAATAATACTAAAAATCCAAATAGCGGATAAAAAACATTGCAAAATCTCAATTTATGATGTAGAAATGTACATTCAATGCACTATTTGCAGTACTCTGAGTTCTCACCTGAACTATAGATGGAATTCCATGTCGGGAAAACTATGCAACATCATACACCCTACTTTAAACACCTGGAGACCGCAAATAAATTAATGCCAGTCTTTAACCCCCATCTCACTACCCACCTCTGCTTTATTTATGGACAATACACTAAATGTGCATATGAGTAACTCTGATATTGCTTCAAAACAGGAGGGCAGTCAGTCTTTTCATAGAGGTTGCTAATGACAAAAGCAATCTCATCAGGAAAATCTAGTCAATGGCTAGCAGTAGGTGCCAATAAGGGAGCATCCAATAAACATCCTCTGCCCCATTGCCTCATGAATTGAGATAGTGACTGCGGCGAGTTTGAGAGTATGGTACCAGGGAACTGGAGAAGGCCACTAAATGCACTCACAGTCCTATGTTGCCCCTGGAAGTTTTACCTGAGTAAAAGCAACGGCCACAAGCAAAGATAGCTTGGTAGGTTTGAAGGCAGGGGAAATGAGTGCAAGGCATAGCTGAAGGTCACATCCTGCACCCTGACCATGCTGGTTGCATATGGGGAGCTGTGAACTCAATTCATAGCTTGGCCTAAGACCATAAACGGTGCATAAAGCATGTACAAGATGTCCTACACCTGGAGCCAAAGCTAGATGTATGGGATTACTGGAATTGAACAAAGAGCTTTGCAGAAGTTGACATCCTGTGTGAGAGCCCCTGGAGTAGGAGAGTCTGGCAGGGGGAAGAAGTGTGCACAAGACATTGTTGAAAATCGTGTCCAGTGCTGAGATCCCGGTTGGTGGGCTCTGAGGGTAGAGGGATTTTGCCCTGTACCAAGAGCCACCTGCACAAGGACAAAGGCCTTGTCCAGTGGGCATTAGCTGCACAGAGGAATTACATGGCAATTGGAATCTTAGAATGCATGTTTGACCCTCAGCCTATATCCAAACGCTGTACAAGCAACTATGAGCTCCTAGGTGGGTCAATGACAGTTACTGTGTACATCAACTGCAGACCATATGTGCTATATCTGTATATATGCATATAAATTTATGTTATGCATAGAACACACAATATCCATGAGCATCTTCTTGAACCAGCAGTAGGTCGCCAAACAAGGTAGTACATAAAGCAATTTGCAAGTTTCCAGGTTTTTAAAGGTTTGTGGAAGGTAAGGTGAATAGACTGCTCATGAAAAGACTTGTGCATGGAATGCCAGCATTTGCTATTTACCAAAAATGAAACACATACACATGATAGGTATTATAGATTTGAGGTACTGACAGGAATCAGACTGAAGATGTACAAAGTGTTCTTGATGGAACATATAGCAAAGGGATTTCTGATACAAAAGAGGCCCCTTGCCATAATTTCTTTGTGGCAAGTGTAAACACTGAATACTTAGCCTCCGGAAGCCAGTGATCTTTGGCAAGTTGGCCAGACATTGATGTGTGGCATAGGTTGCCAAGCAGAATATGAACTACTTGTTAGACCTGCCAGCCTAAGACTGGTCTGCCCCCAAACGTTCTACCTTCACTCCTCTTATGTTTGCTGATCTGGTTTTTGCTGGCCTTAGCACTCTGCACATTAACCACTGCTAACCAATGCTAAAGTGCTTGGGCTCTTTCCCTGAAACATGGTGGAATTGGCATATCCCCAATAGGAAAAACCACAAGGGAGGTCCCCTTAAAATCCAGTCAGGGACAGGGGGAATGTCTATAAAATTAAAAAAGTCCCTAAATGCAGTGAAAAATCAATACACAAAGAATACCAATCTTAACTAATGCTAGTGGTTATACAGTTATCAAATTAGGAAGACATCACTATTGTACCATGTCATGGAGTCAAAGTATATCATAAAAAACAGCAAGTTTGCATATAGTGTTTATTCAATACATTTATAAAAAGCAATACCATAAAAACATTTCATTAAAAAATATATAGTATTAGGCAAATAATAATCATAAAAACATCATATCAAATACATAATCTTGAGAAAACAGTTGTCAAATACATAATCTTGAAAAAACAGTTGTCGACGCAGCGTTTCGGTGAATACGTGGAATAGACACCTTCTTCAGGACAGTTTTCTACATAACCAAAAACATATATTTAGTATAACACATTGACTCCACAATTCTGTTTAACAATCATAATTACATTTTCAAACAACTCTCCAATATGACATTTTATGTCTCCTTTATAACCACCACAGTAAAATCTAGTGTTCAAAACTACAGGTCGTTGTTCACACATGGACAACTCTGATAGAACTTACTTACTGCAGGAAAGGGATCGGGGTACCATCCCTCTCCTTGCTAATCACCATAAGCATACTAGAGTTATTCTAACATATACACAATAACGATCATAACTAAATTGCTGCATTAAAAGTGAAGATAACAACCTACCTAACCATTCTGCAGACGATGTTAGTATTTGATAAAACTAACACATCTGGTGGTTACCCTCAGTCTGAATTAAGAATCTTGAAAACGGGAGATTAGTGATATTCTCCTCTTCAATCGAGAGCCCTTACATGAACAAGAAAAAAGGTTTTATTTTAAAAGTGCTTATTGCAATAATATATCATACTAAACTTAAATTTAAAAATTAACAATTACAATGGCATACCTTATGGTGCAAAAAGTACGTTATGTAGATATGTATACTGGTGCCACCGTTGTTTGGCTAGGGTCCGGGTGCTAAAAAGCCAAACCGTCAATATTCAGTATTATTGCTAGTATTATACCCAGAATTTAAAGTCAAATAAAGAACCCGTCTTACCTAATGCAAAGGAGCTGAATACTGCCAACAGATGTAGGATTTATCAGTTTCTATGATTTGGGCTGGTGTGCCACTTATTAAATACGTAGTCCCACTGGTGGGTGGGTTCACAGCCAATAGTCCTGGCCTCTGATATATCACCTATAACAGGATATTGCTTGATCAGTATTACAATTTTTGTCCAAATTATTGGGCATGCAGGCATATAATATTATAATCCCTGCTTCATAAGGCCTTATTCTATCAACCTACTGTCTAAGTAAGCCCTCAGTGCTGGTGTATAAGGAGTAGAGGCTGAGAAGTTGTTCCAGCGATGGATAGACACTATGCTGATATAGTATTACATAATTGTACACACAAATATATCTAAAAAAGGACCCTCACTCCTCATATTTAAAAGTGTAGAATTTGAATAAATATCTCAGCCATAGTTAGACAATATAAGCAATGCTTATATGGTTTACAAATTGAACAACATCATCTATAGCATCTATTGATATGCCACATTTGGTATTGGACAATATAAAGATCATTACACCAAATTAATAACATTTAAAAAAAATATATAGTAACTTTGTGTTATTACTATAGTGCAAGTGTAGTTATCAAAGAGAAAAGCCAACTGCCCGTTGGATACCCTCTAAACAGACGTGCCGCTTATTTACAGCTGTTAATCGAAAAAACGTCTTGCCTAATGCCGTTGTTTAATGGCATAACGACGTGCGGAAGAAATACCCAATATGGGGCCAGTATGTAATCGGCTGTGTGCCGAAAGACCATCTTACGTGATACTGCTGATGCCAGGAATACCAATATCGGCAAGAATCACTCATATACTAACACATATATGGCCACATGAAATGCCGATGTAGGCATAACCACAAACTTGACTTTTATCCTCATTGAAAAGCCCAAATACTAGTAAGCTCATGACCGCGCCAGATCAGAACCCTTGTGAGGTACAAAACATACCTGATACACGGAACACGGCCTCCCTGCAACCAGTATACAGCTTCCGGGTCAGGATTCATGAAGATGTTCCTGACGGAGCTGTTAAATACACCTCCTTTCTCTACGTCATTGATACGCACAGATCACGTGATGGTGACGTATATTTATACTATATCAGCATAGTGTCTATCCATCGCTGGAACAACTTCTCAGCCTCTACTCCTTATACACCAGCACTGAGGGCTTACTTAGACAGTAGGTTGATAGAATAAGGCCTTATGAAGCAGGGATTATAATATTATATGCCTGCATGCCCAATAATTTGGACAAAAATTGTAATACTGATCAAGCAATATCCTGTTATAGGTGATATATCAGAGGCCAGGACTATTGGCTGTGAACCCACCCACCAGTGGGACTACGTATTTAATAAGTGGCACACCAGCCCAAATCGTAGAAACTGATAAATCCTACATCGGTTGGCAGTATTCAGCTCCTTTGCATTAGGTAAGACGGGTTCTTTATTTGGCTTTAAATTCTGGGTATAATACTAGCAATAATACTGAATATTGACGGTTTGGCTTTTTAGCACCCGGACCCTAGCCAAACAACGGTGGCACCAGTATACATATCTACATAACGTACTTTTTGCACCATAAGGTATGCCATTGTAATTGTTAATTTTTAAATTTAAGATTAGTATGATATATTATTGCAATAAGCACTTTTAAAATAAAACCTTTTTTCTTGTTCATGTAAGGGCTCTCGATTGAAGAGGAGAATATCACTAATCTCCCGTTTTCAAGATTCTTAATTCAGACTGAGGGTAACCACCAGATGTGTTAGTTTTATCAAATACTAACATCGTCTGCAGAATGGTTAGGTAGGTTGTTATCTTCACTTTTAATGCAGCAATTTAGTTATGATCGTTATTGTGTATATGTTAGAATAACTCTAGTATGCTTATGGTGATTAGCAAGGAGAGGGATGGTACCCCGATCCCTTTCCTGCAGTAAGTAAGTTCTATCAGAGTTGTCCATATGTGAACAACGACCTGTAGTTTTGAACACTAGATTTTACTGTGGTGGTTATAAAGGAGACATAAAATGTCATATTGGAGAGTTGTTTGAAAATGTAATTATGATTGTTAAACAGAATTGTGGAGTCAATGTGTTATACTAAATATATGTTTTTGGTTATGTAGAAAACTGTCCTGAAGAAGGTGTCTATTCCACGTATTCACCGAAACGCTGCGTCGACAACAGTTTTTTCAAGATTATGTATTTGACAACTGTTTTCTCAAGATTATGTATTTGATATGATGTTTTTATGATTATTATTTGCCTAATATTATATATTTTTTAATGAAATGTTTTTATGGTATTGATTTTTATAAATGTATTGAATAAACACTATATGCAAACTTGCTGTTTTTTATGATATACTTTGACTCCATGACATGGTACAATAGTGATGTCTTCCTAATTTGATAACTGTATAACCACTAGCATTCGTTAAGATTGGTATTCTTTGTGTATTGATTTTTCACTGCATTTAGGGACTTTTTTAATTTTATATCCCCAATAGGCACATTTAATTTACATGTAAGTCCCTACAAGTACCCAGGGCCTGTAAAATAAATGCTTCTAGTGGGCTTGCAGCACTAATTGTGCCACCCACATAAGTAGCACTTTAAACATGTCTCATGCCTACAATTGCAGCCTGTATATGCAGTTTTACAATTTCATTTCGACCTGGCAAAATAAACCTTTTGCCAGGCCCAAACCTTCCTTTTTAAAACATATAAGTCATCCCTGGGGTATGCCCTGGACACCCTAGAGGGCAGGGTGCAATCTATTTAAAAAGTCGGACATGTACTTTTAAGTTTTAAATGTCCTGCTAGTGAAAAACTCTTTATTCGTATTTTACTACTGCAAGGTCGGCCTGTCCCATAGGATCACATTGGAGGTAATTTATTACGTTTAGTAAGCTGTAACTTCCAAATGGCAATAGGTAACAAGCAAAAGTAGGATTTAAACTACAATTTTAAAAAATGCCACTTTTATAAAGTTGGTATTTTCCTGCCTTAGCCATTTAGTGGCTGCAGCCGGTCTCCGGGTCACATGACTGGGTGTAGCTGACAATTGGACTTTGTGTATTCCCCTAGACAGCAACACACAGTAGAGAGTTTAGGTGTGCCCGGATGGTCCATCAGTGGCAGGACGGGAGGGCGGAACCTGGCAAAGCCCCACTTACACTTAAATATGCTGTGTCCAGCCACCACACAAAAGGCTGCATACACTCTATAGTTAGTCGGGAGCCAGGGCAGGGGAGGCAGGAAACCTGTGCACTTTAAAGAGAAACCTCTACAAGCTTTTCCCGCTTCAAAGGAGGCACCTGGTATAAATATTGGACTGCAGACACCAACTCTTTAGTGCACTTCTGGACCTGTGAACTCTGACAGGAAGAAGGACTCCTCTGCCCCTGAAAGGACTGCCATTCTTCTTGAATGCTGCTCTGAAGGACGGCTGCCCTCAACGAAGATGCAGGTTCTTGCATCACAGCCTTGCAGCTCCTTGGAACCAATGCATCACCTTGGCTGCATGACACATTCTCAATTCCGGACTTCGCACTGCAGGCCTTCGTCATCTGGATACTTGACAAGCACTCAAGACCTCGCATTGCAGCTTCGCAACTCCCCGGAACTGTTGCATCACCTTGACTGCGCGATGCATACTCGGCGTGGAACCCCACAAGGCTCTGCAACCAGGATTTAAGGAACTCTTATTCAGCTGGCCTAAGTGGGTCCCCTGTAGCCGGCCTGCACTCTATCGCGGTCGCCCTGAACTTGTGACTTTGTCCTGGTCTAGCGCGACCAGATATCCACAGTTGGAGCTTTGTGCTTTTTGGCACTATTTTCACCCAAATCTTTAAACTTACATATCTCTGGTTCTAATGATTAGAGTTTTGCTGTTCTGGCCTTGGTTTATTTATTAAGGATTACTATATTTTTCTAAACTTGTATGGGGCCCCTTTTGTGGTGTGTTTTCATTTTATTACTGTTTAAAGCGATGCACAAATACTTTACAGATTGCCTCCAAATTAAGCCTGACTGCTCTGTGCCAAGCTATCAAACGGTTGAGCATAGGTTAATTAAGGGATCGTGGTTTCTACGTGAGTAGGGTTTCAGCCTCCTCAATCAGCAACCCAATTTCCTACACTACTACATTCTGAATCAGTTGCAAGACTCTGGTCAGCTATACAGGAAGACTATGTAAGAGATTACACCTGCACGGATACCTGTGAGCTGGCGGGAAAGAGAAAGAGGAGGAGTAGTCAGAGCTGGATAGCTTCAAAGAGGGATCACATAAAAAGCCTACATTTGAGACTGTGGCCTCTGTGGGAGGTAGAGATACCAAATCAGACGTTCAATAGAAGCTTGATCAAAGGGTGAAAGGGTCCCTCACTGTTAAAACCTTGATTTTATCTGAGCTTATTATTTCAAATCTTTTTATTAATATAGTACAAAGTTTACAAATATAACAAGTGACCACCATCCGTAAAAAATAACAATATAAAATTGATCATTAGCCAATAGCATGTAAGCATTTAGATTAAAAGATTATCACTAACAGTTAACAGATAAACATTGACTTACATTGTACTGAGATTGGAACATATTCCTATATGATGACAGAGAGGATATCCATTGGTAATGATATGTTATAAATCCTTAAGAAGACCCACAGACCTACAGTAAGACAGCAAAGGGAAGGAACAAGAGAAGAAAGGGAGAGATGGAGTATAGAAAAAATATTTACGATAGACTGGACAGACACAGTAGAAAGAAACAGGGTCATAATGCTGCACTTATTCAACAATGGGTTGTATTAGAGTCACATTTTGAGACAAGTTCCATAGATCACACTTTTGATAAGCAGATGCCTTTCATGATAGTTGAAACTGAGGAAAACGTCCATATTGCATGCCCAATGGCCTTGCACTACTGATAGGACCTTTGTTCCTTAGAGTTATATTGTCACATTTTCTAAGGTAAGTAACCCTTGCTCACCGCCTATGTACATGCAGTTTGCTATCTTGTTTCCAATTTTCCCTAAACACTTGCATTCCAATCAATTTCATAAATTCTTGGAGGAGTAAATTGTAGTTATTCAGTTATAGCTTGCTTCCTTAATTGATCCTAAACTTATTGTAATCTCATTGAGTTCTATTCTAACGCCTAGGATTTTTTACATCTCATTTTCCATATCACCCCAAATTCCAACTATATATCATGTTCAAAATCACCTTCTTCTTGATTACAGTGCCAGAATAACAAGTCTGGTTTAAGGACTAAGAAATACATGAGAAGTGCATCCTTTTTGGGATCCATGCTACTCCGTGGGACAACCAAAGTCTTGATTGAACAATGGCTGCTAGTAATTTGTGATAGACAGAAGAAGCCCAATGTTTTCCGAGGTAATAATAAAGTTTAGCTTAGATTCGTTTTCCTCATCAAGTCTCCCACTGCAGATTTGTATTTTTGAAAGTTGGCTTGGACAGATTTAAGACTACCTTCAGGCTCCAGAATAACCTGAGCCTTGTCTTTGTGGGCCACAAAAAAATGAGCCAAACAATGATATAAAGAACACTAAAGGAGTACCTTGGAGGTTGCACAATCACACTCAGAGGAAAGGCCGTGCAATACCTCAAATGATGGAGCGAAAAATACACTGAAGAGTAGAAGGTACCCAGCTTGACAGCGAGTAGTAGGGAAAGATAATAGCCACTCTAGAGCTTTAGATCTGATCCTGAAATCAAATAATTGAGAAATCATCATGACATGAGACACATTTTCAAAGGTAGCTTAGATATCTAACAGGATTAGAGTGGCAGCCCAAAATTACAGCCAGGCCGGCCATAGAATGCTTTGGGCACTTTTCTAGTGTACTGGTGGCTTGGCAGGCCAATTTTACTTGTGAGGCTGGTTTTTGCTGGTGCTCCCCCACTGTCACTCTGTGATCTGTCCTTTCATTCTGCATTGTCTCTATGACACCGTTCCAAATGTGTGAAAACATAGCATAAACAATACAAACTGCGGATATCAGTTGCTTTGCGGAGGTTGGCCAAGCCTCACAGGTCTGTAGTTTTTGTTTTCAGAGTGCTGTCAGGCAGAGCTCTGTGTAAAAGCAAGTGCACCTAGGAACTGCCTGATCATCACCAGCTGTTGTAGCACTGTCAATTAGCTGGTGGCGGGCATAACCGATGTAATTCTCTCTTGCGTAATTACTTGTAACTACCACAAAATTACTCGTAATTATGCATATATAAGTGAGAAGCGTGACCCAGCATTTAGCGCTATTTTCTTAGTGCAAAATGCACTCTCGCCTCAAAAATGGGCCATGGGATGCATTTTGCGCTAAGACTATAGCACTAAATGCTGCAGGACACAAACAGCAGTAGCCTCAAGCCACTTGAATTCTCTTAGTTCGTTGTTCCTTAGCTCCTGTGATAGATTTTTGCCCCCAAATTACTCTTAATCATGCAAGCTGGCATAATCACCTCATTTCAGTAATTCCGAATCACAAGAGTAATGCTTACTTACTGAAATTACTCCGATTACTCTGGCGTAATTAAACTTTTGCCGAGGCCTACTATCATCACTCTGTGGAGTTTCGACATACCATGCATAGTCGGATTGGCAGCTGAGTGCCCAATCCTCTGTCATTTACACTTTAGGTGAGATGTCAGCTCTTCCAAGTACCAGCAAATGTGACTGGAAGCTGCCTGCCTGTGCTTAGTGAATGCTGCATTACATCCAAGTATGTTTTTATTAATGTATTCTTGGTATCCATCTGTAGTGTTTATCTAAAAACTTTACAAGAAGCTGTACCCCATTCGTTATAAGTTATTCCAATCAATCAATAAGTAATTAACAGCCCTGTGACAGTGACAGAAGTGAGAAAACTTCTAGATCACTTGGAAGGGAGGGAGGGAGCCAATGTAGCAGCGCCCCCTCGTTTTTCTCTATTTCTATTAAAACATCCAGTGACCCTCTTGCAATGGACAATAGTGACGCCCACGTATCAAAGAGAAATAACCATTGTCCCAACTTTCATTGGTGGTTACAGGAAATGCTGTATAATACACTTCAAGTAACAGTTAGTTAGTATGAATTTGCACTGTGAAATGCAGTTTTATACTTTAGTCCTGTTTGGGTGCATTTTATAGAATGTAGCACACTCACCATCTTGAATTCTGTTTTAAATGCCTCTTCAAGATTTAATAGAATAACCCCTGACCTGCCCATATCATGTCAAAAAAGAGGAAAATCCTGCCAGGATGCAATTGAGGAAGCACAAGCAGCTACTTCAAACTGCTAAATGTATCATGGCTAGCTTAAATTGTTAGGTGCTAGCTTCAGAGGTCTGTATGTCATGAACACATTCATCCTTTCAATTCCAACAGAGTTGATCTGGCTTGTAGTTTACACCTTAGACTAGTTATCATATGGGTACAGGCAATGTAAGTGATATGTCCGGGGATAAAATTGTGTAATCTAATGGTTGCTAAAGAAAATTACTGATTCCTGAAGACCTAATGAGGTTAGAGACTCAATACTCAAATCAGGACATTTTGTGAGCTAAGGGGATTGTTCCTTTCTCTGGGGAATTCACCTGGCTTCCTACAGATGCTGGAAAAAGTCATTCATATTTGATACAACTTGAAAGTACTGAAATATTTCATGAGTGCCCTTTCAGAGCTTATGGCTTTTTAGCAAATATATGTGGTAATGGGATTTAAAATGCATTACTGAGCTCTTATTCTTTTCTAGATTTTCCCAGGGAGATCCCCCCCCCCCACCAAGACCTATTGAGACAGTCAGAACCCAATGGCTGTGCTAGCTTGCTGTTTTCTCACTGCATTGTGCATCTAGTATCACACCGCAACACCATAACTTTACCATAACTTCATAGGATATTGCCACATAACACATTCTAGATTAGATCACAGGAACTGGCCAGGTGGTTTTTGTTTTGGTGGCTAAACTAAAATGGCCAAACTATCCTACTGCAAGCCATAGAAACATGACAGCAGATAAAAACTGAGGGAATTATCCAATGCATCCTTGCTCATTCTTTACTTACCATTCATATATACTCTCCGGAGTCACCCTTGCCTTTTTCCTACATACTCCTACCCTGTCTTAGGGCCATCCATTATACCTATTGCCAGCCTGCTCTTTATTGTCAGACCCTACGTGGTATCCATCCTTCCTCACTCAAGTACAAGTCTCTCAGGTAGCACCTCTAGTGACATTTGCCTTTGCTTTTAAGAGTAAATGGGAGAGAGTGAAAAAAACAGTGGAGAAAAAGATACAGGCATATCAAGAAGGGGACAATGAAGAGATGGTGTTAGGGGATTACAAGAGAGGAGAAAGAGAAAGGAAAGTTGAGAAAAAGAGGGAGAAACAAAGAAGTAGGTGTAATGAAAAGAGAGAAGGTAAAATGATCAGAGGATTGCGCAGGGTAGGAAATGAGAGAAGAATGGGAGGGAACTAAGTAAAAGAGAATGGGAGAGGGAAGAGAGAGAGGGCGAAAGAAGGGGAAGGGCGATGACAAGGAAGAATGAGGGGGAAGGAGGAGAGATTGATAGTAAGAAGGAGGGAACAGAAGAAAGGAACTGTAAAGAGGAAGTCATAGATATGGTATGGATAAAGAAAGGAGGAAATTGATTGATAGAAAACAGTAGTTGAAGTGGAAGGTAGTATATGATGAAAATGTGCTATAACATGCTCATTTTTTCCTTTCTTCAAAAAAATGACTTAAGTGGAGAACCTCCAACTCACATTTGCAGAGCTTGGGCTCACTCCTTGAGCTCCTCTACTCCAGTATTACAGATATTCACAGGTCTGCTTTTTCTCCCAATCTGGCTGTGCTTATGGTAAGATTGACGTAGATGCACAGTAAAGTTTTGGGGAAAGCCAGACCCATACCGCCGATTTTCATTTTTTCTTTTTTTTTATCAGTTTCTAACATAGCAGAATCCTGGTCCAAAAATGGGGCGTAAGAGCACTCGATGGCTAAGGATAACAACACTAGACAATAGTAGGAGTAAACATGCAAACTATCAGAGGTCTGCGAACATAACCAAAAGGAATGTGATAACAAGCCTATTTGGGTACGCCAAGTGTAAGTAAAGTCCGGTAGAACATATGTATATTCATTTAGGATAATAGGCTGCTTTAGAGATACAGAGTAACATGAGAGGCTCATAATGGTCCAAAAACCTGTTGGTGCACTAAACTATCCTGAGTTCCAAATCATGGAGCATGCCAATGGCTAGGACCAGGAGTGGAGCAGTCCCATGAGGACTTGGGTGGTCCCCAACTAGAGCAGTCACTTTCTGTCAATAAGTTAAGCTCGGTAGCAGGTGATAAACATTCTTGCAAGAATGGCAGACAGGGATTTTTGTTTCAGAGCTTTATGTAAAGAATTGATAGACAGTTTACCTAGAACCTGCCATAAGTAAATTCATTAGCAAAGCATACAAATCATTAGTGTAGGAAACTCAATACAGTTCTAAGTGTAATCAGCATAGATTTGCCTTCTAAAAGTTGGGAAAAGGGTCTCCTCCAAATAGAAATCTACACGTCCTTTTATTGGACTTCTGACAAAGACATTCATACATTCTACATGGGTACATGTTTCTCAGCATATGCACCAATAGGGAACGAGAAAGAAGAAACATTCCACTACGGAATACATTCAAAGTTTCTCTCATGGTTGTACTACATCGGATCTGCAGAGGCTCTCACAGTTTACTGAAGCAATTCAATTGATACATTGTATAGCAATAGACCTAAGAAAGTTGAAATGTGCTTGGCAAGGTGCAGAGGGAGAAAAGTCTCTGGGAACATTCTGATTATTAGTGTGAGTCTTGCAATTCTTTATTTAGAACAAGAAAAACAGCAACAGGCAGCATGTGATAGTTTGTGACGTCGATGCAAGATGGAGGACACTGTAAACACAACCTAGGTTAGCGTAAGTCCAATTTGTGATGTGTTTAATATGCAGGTAAAGCAGCTCTCACAAACCCATGTGTCACATCTGAGTACTGTGTAAACGTAATATTTGGTTTACTGCAATTTCCACCTAGGTTTTTATTGTAGGGTAATAATATCATAAATGTATGACTCCTCCTTTCACAATAGGGTTTCATAGCCACGCAGTGCCCAAACGTGCAATATCATAAGGTTTTTTTTCGACATGAATAATTCAGATTAAGAGGCACTTCCTGAGTTCATTTGTTATAGTCAGTTCAGTGGTGGGTGAGAATATTTGTTTCTCTATAGTTTCCACACGCGCAATTTTACATACAGCACATTAGCTAGGTTTTGTTTTAGTTCCAGACACTTCCAGAAAAAACATATGAAAAGTGAAAGTCCAAAGGCTTTTTTATCTCAATTTGCCAATTTTTTTAGTTCCATTTTTTAAGAAGAAAATAATGCCCAGTTAAGTACTGGATCTATCTGCCTTATCTAAATGTTTTATTTTTTGTGACTGGTTATGAAACTCAACACTTCATTTTCTTCCTGATATTTATTCTAAATCCAGACGTGCATATTTACTTTTCTCCGATGTTTACATTAGCCAGGCAGAAAAATGAATATTTGCTCAGCACTAGTGTTTTCCAATTATGTCTTCAAGTTAATCAGTATGAAAATCTTTCTCTTCCATGTTGTTCTCCTGAGGAAACATAAAGGGCCATGAACACGATGAAGGTAGTGCCAGTTGTGTTCAAACTTCTTGTAAATTAAAATCCACACGTCAAAGCAGAAATAAATAACATTGGTCTGGTGTAGAAACAGCAATAGCCCCCAGAGTTACGAAATGTTTGTGCGGCACTTGTGTCCTGCACACACGGAAGTACCTATCAACTTTGCACGCAAGAACTATTTTGCACTTCAAACTCACTTGAAGGTTGTGCCAAGCTTGCTTTTTGTATTGGAGTGGCAGCTGCCGGACTGGGAATCCAAAGCAGTCTCACCAAATTTTGTGAGACACGCCCCCCAAACGATGCATAGCAAGCAAGCCAGCCTGACCACCATAATGGGGCTTCGGGGTGGCGGGGTTTTACCTCCAAGAAAATTTGGGAAAAGATGGTACATTCTACAACACATTTTTCATTACATATTCAATTCTATTTGTTTTTAAAGCATAGTAAATGATGACTTTACAGTGCACCTGGATAAGGCAATCTTTATTGGGGCTTTTCAATGATTCCCTCACTATCACCCTCCAACAGTGCCTCTCATCTCTCCATAGCTCCTCTTTCACATGTATTTGGTCTGTGTTATAGTGCCTCTCATACCAGAGTAAGGTGTCAGAGCATTTTTCATCACACACACATACAGAGACAATGGGGCAATTTACAAGGGGATTGCGCCAACAAAGCTTAACTTTTTATGACTTTCCGGTGGTGCAGTGCCCGTCTCCATATTTACAAGGCAGCGCTAAGCCACTTTGCATGGCTTAATGCTGCCTTGTAAATATCGTACCGTTTGACGCAGCTTTCTGCATCAAAGGGGCGTGCAATGGGTGTTGCTGTGGGCGTTCCCGCGCAACACCATTGCTTTTTGACACTGCCCCAGATTTACAAGAAATGGAAAATCTGAGGCCGCGCCAAAAACTAACGCCAATGAAAGGGTGGTGTTAGAATGGCGCAACAAGGAGAAATACTTTTATTTCTCCTCATTTTTTGCTCTATGTGCGCCGCATTCTGCAGCACCCATAGAGCAAATCGCCATTAAAGATTGTCTATGTGCAGGAAGAAGTCCCTTACTGCACATAAAACAATCATCCCTGCAACACAGGCACCCTTGCACCATGGTGCAAGGGTGCCTGCGCTGGCACTAGGCAGCTTTTTCAACGTCTGTGCAAGGGAAAACACAGGGTTACGATGTATTTTTGTAAACACGGCGCATCCCTGCGTTTTTTAAATGAAGCAGCGCGGCGTAGTTGAATTGCTTGCAGCGCCGTGCTGCATCATTTCTTTGTAAATATGCCCCAAAGAATCTTATGTGTGTAAATCAGAGTATAGAAAATGTTACATAAGACAAAGTAGAGTACAAGGTGTAGGATTCACATGTCATCCATACTGGTAGGCATTTTCTAAGAGTCCTTGGTCTGGGGAAGCGCAAACTCAGGATTCAAAACGTAACACAGTGGTTAGAGTTGACTTTACTAATAAGATTTTATGTCTACCCAAACACACCTTTTTTAAGCAAAATTAGGATAATGAAAGACTGGGAAAAAAACATAACTTTCTAACCTAAATTACTATTGCAATTTGTGAAATGCACTGTGGCAAAAGGATCTCTGTGACAAAATCAGTAACCCACTGAGCTATGCACATAAAATACTCTTCTATTATCGGCATAGTATACGCTGTTTGCACCAGGCATATTAACCCTCTACACTACCTTAGATGAGTCAAAACTGCCACGAGACAAAACTCCATCTTTCTCCAGCAGGTACATTAATCACCAGAGTTGTATCGGCACTTGTATTGTTTCCTGAAAACTGTTGGATATCGAAGGAACTTTGCAGTGCTTTAAAAATTGCTGCACTGATACAAAACTGCTCCCCCAATAAGAAAAACGCCCCCCCCCCCGTCCTTCCAGCCTCCCAGGAAATGCACGATGCCCGATACGGCCAGTCCGGCCTTGCCTGTAATTTATGCAGTGGGGTGTGTACTGTGCAAACACTATTGGTTTGGATTCAAAGTGAGATCTTCTAATGAGGCTTAATCTTTATATAAAATCATAGTGTCAACTGAAACCAGGTGCAAACAAGGGGCGAGTGGACTATAATGTGATCATCTTATGCATAAGATCTGTAATTGCCGCAAAATAACACTTTTTGAATGGCTTACCCATGCGCATATGTCCTTGGTTTGAAATTTGTACTGAAGGGTGGACGTCAAGTACAAATCTCATGCAAGGCACTGCTTGGTGGCCTTTGCACCAGGATTGTCATTGCTTTGGGTAAGTATGTAACACTACTATCTCTCAATAGTGCTAAGAAGCCCAAAGGTTAGACTGGATGAACTCCTACTATGCTATGTTGCGATAAATAAATGTATGAATAGCAAACATGCATACCATTGAAAGTACAGAGAATGGATTGAGCTATCTAAATTAGTAAAATGTAACATAAAAATAAAATAAAATGCATGTCAGCTCAAAAGTGAAGCAAATAACACTAAAACATATATAAACAAAACATAACTGTGACTCCTTTGGTAGGACAAAGACTCACATGAAGCTCCAGAGGGCAATATGTTAGCATCAATTAATGCCAGCACCTTAATCCTTAATGATAGAGTGCCATGGTGGGAGCAAGAGAAGCAGAGGATATCAACTATAGAGAGAATGAACTTGAGAGAGTTGAAACTCACACTGCCAAACATTGAAGAGGAACATCACAAAGGTATAATAGGAACAGTTTTATAAATAGGGGCACCGTCCCTGTTTGTACAGTGGCACACTTTCAAATTAAAGCAGTGGCTCCGTCTTTCACTGTGCTTTCAGCACCCACCTGCACTTTAAAGGAGGGGCAGAGATCACCCTGTTATATGGGTGCAGTGAGTGACTGTCCCTGCCTGCATAGGGACCATCCATGGGATCCCCAGATGTTCTCCAGTGGGTTGCCCTCAGAGGGCACACTGACTGTGCACCACCTTTTTGGGGCACACAGTCATTGCACCTCCTGACGGCCTTTTTGCCTCTGCGACCCCGTCCATAATATGGCGCTGCCAGAGAGGCAAAGCGTTTCACTCATTTGCATACAGCCATGGAGTGAATGCGCCTTTAGGATATCGCTGGTGCTACATATGTACCAGCACTATCTGTATTACAGAAGCAGCTGCACAAGCAACTGTGCCCCCTTGTGTAATACAACATTGCCCGAGGCACTGTCTTTAAAACGGACCCAGGTGGGGTAATCATCTCAAAACTGGAGAACTCTAAATGCACTAATGTTTGATCTTCGAAAGGCGTGCATGAAGACTACTGCAATATGAACAAAACACACAGCACAACTTAGCCTTTTCCTAGGGGGGAGGGAGGGGCTGATCGCATTTCAGCAGGCAAAAGCCTTTACATTGGCTCTCAGTTGGTAAGCGCATTATTTTATTCAAAGAAGGATGTCACATTTTTAATGCCTTCCGGTAACTGCCCTAGGCTATTCACTGAGAAGAAAAAATGGAGAAACAGACCGAATCGAGTTCTGAGATTAGCAATCTTGGTATCATGCATATATGAAGAAGTCATTATACTGGTAGAGTGATCACAGATTCGAGTTTTGATTATCAAGGAAAATAATTCTGTGCAAACTTTCAGAAAAAAAGCTTAACATAGCAATCCAAATGGTTGACTCTCCGAGGCTGTTACTTTCTGAGTTTTCTGTTCTCATACCATAATATTTTATAAACTTTTTCAGGTTATTTATGGATCTTGGCGCTTTAAAGGCAATTCAGTTTGTGGTGTGAGCCTACTAAATACATTTTAAAGAAATCAGATGATATCTGCCAGAGAGGATATCCAAAAAACAGTATTGTATCTTCTCAAAGTCAAGCACTGAAAAAAATGGCAGTAAATTTTAACTTTTTGCACATCCATCTCACCACTAGTCAAGCATTATGAAATGTTCTAATCAGGATAGGCTGCATAAAGTGAATTATTTCACTTGATATTCCTCTGAATTAGTGCTTTATATGCAGACAGCACAAAGAGGCAAACCTATTTGAGCATACTAACGATGATGTTGATTCTTTACAACAATTTTATGTTACATTATTGGTATTATTTACATAAATACCTCATAGTACATTTAATAATTTGTGTACCTGAACGATTATAATATAATAAATAAAAAAATATTCACATAAAAACATTTAATATAGGGTAAACTACATGTACATCTTATAATGTGATCACTGTTGGTTTCTCGGTTTAAGTAAGTTTACCTGAGAGAGGGTGTACATACATCCGATGGCAAATTTTTCTTCCAAATTTTTAAAGAGAGTTTCTTATGAAGGAGCATCAGACCGTATGACATTAATGTGTAGATGCTTTTGTGCTGTAGCTTTCTAGGGTAGAAGATTTATTATTCAGATTGATGTTTAATGACTTAAGGAAGACGTGCACGAAAAGGTAGAGGTGATCCAGAGCAAAAATATACTTTGTTTCAAAATATACTGTTAGTGAGAAATATGTTTAGTGCATAATATTTAGTTTTACTACTGGTCAATACTAGGATTTCTTGATGAAAATCTATAATGTCATTTTCACCTTTGAGGTCATCTGGATATAAAATCCCAAATATTCTGATTTTAAAAGCTTCTCTTCTTAAAAAAAGGTTAATCGCTTCTTATAAAAAGGTTTAAAAGTATCTGCAGTGGTGCAGTTTGCATATGTACAGTTGGGAGCTTGGGACACTTGAATAAAAAAGAACTTGCAAAGAAGCTTGACCCAAACAATTTGGATTTAGTTTTGTTAGTAAATCCCTCCATGTGTGGAGAAGAAGTATGCAAAGATTCCCTGATGTATTTTATGACAAATTAGAATTTTTAAAGAATTATCAACACCACATTCATCTCAAATCCAAAGACAAACCCGTAGTACATAAGGTCAGACCTAGCCCTTTCTTATTTCATACACTGCTCAAAGAGGAAATGGACAAACCTCTGAATCTGTATGTGATCGAACCAGTTGAAAGTTGGGAATGGTTTCCCTGACTGTGATAGCCCAAAAATCCACTAAAGGACATATTAGGCTTTGTGTTGGCCTTCCTGACCTAAATTATAATATATGGGTTGACAGATAGCCCTTGCCCCATTCTCATGAAGGACTAACCCTTAATTAAGGTGCCCAATTATTCAGTGTTTTAGACTTAACTGCTGAGTATCACCAAGTAGAATTAGATCCCCCATCAAGACACTTTACATCATTCATAACACCCTTGGGAGCTTTCCAATCTAAATGCATGCTGTTCGGTCATGCATCAACAGCGGCTGCATTCCCAAGAATAATGCAGCATTTACTAAAGGCTGTCCAACATACAGTGTGCTTCAAGGACAACATTTTAATTCATGGCACAAATGAAGATGAACATGACACTATCCTTAGAGAATGTTAAAAAAGAATCAGGGATGCAGGTCTAACTACAAAAAAAAGAAAAGTGTGCATCAGAGCAAAATCTGTAGAGTATCTGGGTCTCACCATATCCCAAGATGGCATTAAACCTAAATGGGACTAGGTGGAATCAATAAAGAGAGCCCCTGTTCCCAAGAGTAAAGAGGAACTAAAGTTGTTCCTGGGACTCTCAAAGTTCTACTCAAAATGTGTTCAGAATTTTGCAACTATAGTAGAACCATTATGTAATCTACTAAGAAATGAAGTGCCGTTTGTGTGGGAAAGTAAGTGCCAGCATGCATTTGAGAGTGTCAACCGGGCCATCATTAATGCTCCGCCCCTGGAAAATTTGACCCACACAACTCATCACCTATGCTAAAAATAGATGGGACAGAACACATTGTAGCCTTTGCGCCTTGGACCCTAAAGGGAGCTGAGATCAAATATTGGTCTAATATTCTGTAGTGAAGAAAGAGACCCTACTGCGCTCTTGGGCAGTTAAGCATTTAAAATTAATTTTTCCTACGGGGAATTCCATTCACCATTAGGATTGACCATAAACTCTTAATTTTTGCATTTACCATGAATGGGTCGGAAAGAACAATAACTAGGATTTTTCGATGGGTAATAGAAGGATACAACTTCAAAATGCAACACATGCCCGGATCACAAAATAAAGGTGCCAATTATCTTTCCTGTAATCCCCTAAAAGAAAACTACTGAAACTCAGAAGAAACTTGAGAGGATTTTATCCTAGAAGTAAGATTACACAACCTGAACCCCTGTGAATAGCAACAGAGCATGAATGAGATTAGGAATTTGAAACTCTCCTCACCTATATCCATGATGGGTAGCCAGATAGTAAAAATTAATTACAAGACTCTGTATTAAAGTATTGAGAGGTGACATTGAACTAAGTGACTCTGGGAGCTCTATATGCCAGTGGTAAAATACTTTTCCTCCATGAGGGTTGAGACAAAAAATTATTGATCATGCTCACGAGGGTCATCTTGGTCGCAGTCTTACGGAAAATAAAGTTTAACTACTGGTTTCCCAGTGAACACTCTGGTTGAAAATGTGGTAATAAATTACTTACACTGTGCCAACACGATGAAACTCTTAAAACGGGAGTACCTCCCCTACCCCTGTAGAGGTTCCAAGAAAACCATGGGTTCAGCTGGCCTTGGAACTTGTGATGGTGACAATAAATGAAGAGACTACAACTGTTTGAGGACTTTATTACAACACATCTCTTGCACTAAAGTAAATAGTGTGAGAAATTGGATTTCCACATGAATACAATGCCCATAAGGCTTTGGGACATGAGAATTTGGGCTTCTGGTCCCATACTGTAATGTAACAAATGAACTGTGAAATATACAACAAGGTGCACAAAGCAGTGGGAGACCAGAATGAGATGAATGGCTATTTTAGACAAGTGCACAATTAAAATGCTTTGATGCTGGTCTGCAACAACAGCAAGGTTTTCTGACACCTTGATTACTAAAATGTACATTTGGCTTCCCAAAATGCAAATTTTCAGGTTGTAAAACCCTCCAGCCAGCATGTGCATAAAACAATTAAAAAAATGCAACTACTACACTGGCTCACTCTAGCATTTAGGGATCTAGTTGAAAACATGACGCAACATACAGAAAGCTCATTCATGTTAAGAGTAGGGATGGGCGAAACTTGCAGAGTTCCACTCTGCGGAATTAAGCGGAGTTACCTAAAAACTCAGCAAGATTCTGCGGAGTTCCGCAAGCGGCGGAGTTTAGTGCATCGTGCGGCTTGCGCTGATTTTTATCACCGGGAGCTTATCCCCCACTGTGAAATTTTACCGCGTGAACGGCACTGCACGGCATGCCAGAGGGTGCTGCTTCTTTCTGCTGATCGAGTAGATTATGTACTCGAGCGACAGCTTTCGTAACAAGCTTGTCGTCTTTCTCAATGGGAGGGGTAGTGTCCTGCTGCGACCGCCCACGTTGAGAAACCTCGCCGGATGGCGGTCTATCGCTTGATTTCCTCGCTAAAGCTTCCCCACTTAACGTGGGTGAGCCGCGCGCGAGAAAAAACTCCACCACATGGTGGCTTGTGGAGTTTTCCCGAAACGGAGCACAGAACCGGCAAAACTCTGCAAACTCCGCAAAGAGGAGCGGAGTTTACAGCCCAGCCCTAGTTAAAAGGTGTGCATCCGCAGGTTTAGCACAACATACCAGCCACCAAAGAATCTTGATGCAGCATTCTCTGACCTGATTCAACAACAAGTCTTTAAGTGCCAAAAACACAGAGATAGGTTACTGATTGTCCAGAATCCCAGACAGTAGAATGTGTAGATCCTAATTTAATGGTAGAACCAAAGCACTTGGGGTGTGCATTACTGGCATAATTCTCTCTAGCTTAATTTCTCATTATTATGCAGAATTACGTGAGAAGCGTAATCTAGCATTTAGCTCTAGTTTCTTAGTGCAAAATTCACCCTTGCATCCAAAATGGGCCCAAGGATGCACTTTGCGCTAAATGAATTAAGGAAATTGCACTGCTACGGGACACGAACAGCAGTAGCCAGCATCTTCTCGCTCTCTTAGTCCGTTATTCTTATGCTCCTGTGGTACGATTTTTGCCCCAATTTACTCTTAATTACTCAAGCTGGCATAATTGTGTAATTTCTGTAATTTCACAAAAGTAATGCTTAGTTTCTGAAATGAAACCAATCACTCCGACGTAATTAAAATTTCACCCAGCCCTATAAAGTATTTACACTTCCGTTGATCTTTGGAATCAGCACTGTGCAGGCAGACTTTCACTTAAGATACCAACACAAGGGTCGTGAAAGAGGAAAGTAGGATGGGGCGCAGACTTTGCATCAATTTAGATTCATGCCAGTTACACTCTTTTTCTGTGGTCTAACCTTTGAAGCATTCTAAAGTGTCCCTAAAGGAGAGTGTGATTCTAAGAAATTAGGTTAATGGTTGAGGGGGTGAAACCCTACTCAAGCAGCAACCACAATCCTTGACAGGGTGAACTACAAGCAAACTCTAAATTAACCTCTGCTTAACCCTTTGGTAGCCTGGCACAAAAGCATTCAGGCTTAACTTAGAGGCAATATATAAAGTATTTATGCAGCACTTCATTCAGGAATAACGTGAAAACACAACACAAGGAAAATCCCACACCAATTTAGGAAAATAGAGCATATTTTACTAAATTATTTGACATCAACACAACAAAAATCCAATTAGTAGAACTGGAGACATGCCATTTTAAAGGTTTTGTAGGAAGCAAAAAGCACCAACCATGGTTATCTGGTTGCGGGAGACCGTGTCCAAGTCACAAATTCAGGCCGACCATGATGCAGTACAGGCCAGATACAGGACTAAGTACAGTCTGCTTAAAGTACTTTGTAGCCTGGGTGTCGAGATGCAAATTTGTTTGGGTGAGCTGCGCTGGCCTGTGTGGTGGGACCGTCGATGAAGAGTTGCAATGCAAGGTCCAGCGTCAAGATGCATCGCACAGCGACAGAGCCAATGACCTTCGACAAGGTTGTGATGTGAGGTCCTGCATCATTGTTGAGGAGCTTCTAGAGCACTCCCCCTGCAGAAGTGTCTGAAATTTCCTTCCTCCCTGCCCTTACCCCAGCTTGTTGGGGGGAACCTAAGACCAGTGTGAAACTCTTTGTGAGTGTTCTGAGGCAGAGTCTTTGTGATGTGCAAGTCTAGTATGTGACAGCCCCTCCCCCTCATCTTGACAGAGATGGCCAATCCTGCCAACACCTATTCCCCCTTTGCTCTCCCCTATGCTGGCGAACGATGGGCTGTAATGCGCAGACGCAGGCCCCCCTGCACCATGGTGCAAGGGTGTCTGCATTGCGAGGATGATTGCTTTAGTGCAGGAAGGGACAGCTTCCTGCACAAAAGCAATCAGAAGAGGTGATTTCCTCTTTCTATGCGTGCTGCAGGAAAAAACGAGGAGATATTAAAACATTTCTCCTCATTGCGCCTCCCATAGCATTCTGACGCTTTTCCAGGTTTACGATTTCTCTTAAATCTGGAAATGCAGCAGAAGCCAAGGGTGTTGCGTGGGAACACCCACAGCAACACCCATAGCACGCCCCTTTAATGCAAAGTGCTGCATGTAAAGGGGCCCTTTTTACAAGGACACGAAAAGCCACACAGGGTGGCTTTACGTGTCCTTGTAAATATGGGGCAGCAAGATGCGCCGCGGGTGCGTCACAAACAGTGATGCACCGGTGGCGCAAGAGACCAGTAAATAAGCCCCTAAAGGTGTTGGGATGTTCTCGGTGCCCCATCTAGTAAAATGCTAAGGCAATCGCCCAATGCTAAGGCAATCGCACGACCTCCACTGGACCGCAACGGGTAGGTAAGCAGGTTGGGGAGACCCAGGAGGACGTAACTGGGAAATCTAGGAATGTTGGTATCAAAAATGGCATTCACTGCATCCATGACCCCCCCAAAAGGAAACCAGTTTGGGGCACTGCCATAGTAGGTGGGTAAGGGAGCCCTGATGGCCACATTGGCACCAGCAGCAGCCACTGCGGGTGGGGTCCTAGCCGGTGTGAGATACCAATAATGCGCAATCTTTAAAAACATTTCTTTACTAGTGGTGTTAAGAGCGGAGGTTTGTGCGTGGTGTAGGATGCCTTTCCACTCCCTGTCTGTAAAGGGGCGCCCACATTCCCCCTCCCATCTGGCCCGTGAGATCGATTGCAAAGAAGTCTGGAGTATGATGAGAAAGGCATAAATATCGGACAAACGTTTTTTGTCAGTGGCGCGGGTAAGGAGCCACTTCTAAAAAGATGTGAGCAGCCGAGTGGCTTGTGGGTGGCACCAGGGCTGTGTCACCCAATGTGCCACCATCAGGTACTGCCATTGTGTCGGGAAGGATATGAGGCAACTGTAATGTTGGGAAGTCCATGATTCCCTTGGCATCGAACAGATCCCTAATTCGTTTGTAGTTGGCTTCTTGCCAGACCTGAAATCCCAATCCCTTGGCTGCGGGTGGGAAGTCCATATTGCCAATCAACAGCGTCTGTGGGGACAAGGGTGTAGACAGACCGTGTCTCAATTGTACTTTGTCCCAAACCCCAACCGTGACCCTCACCACTGGTGATACATAGACCCCAGCTGGCCTATTAGTTTTGGTAACCAGGGGACCTTCCAAATATGGATGCCCGTGATCGCCTGGTCTATAAAGCACCAGTGTTTCTCTGTGTATGTTTCAGATCATTTCACCATATAGCGCAGTTGTGCTGCTTGGTACTAGCAGTACAGATGCGGAATCCCTAGTACCCCTGCCAACAATGAGAGATAGGCTCGGGTTCTGGCCATTCTGGCACGTCTGCCCTCCCAGATGAAGTCCCAGAAAAGGGATTGTAGCTTGTCAAGCATCCGTTGGGAGGGTTGGAGGGGAAGGGTTTGCATCATGTTAGAGGATTTTGGGTAGGAGTGTCATCTTGACTGCTGCTATTCGCCCAAGAGAGGCCATGACTCTTCCAATTGGTAAGGTCGGACCAGGTGACCGCCAAGAGGCTTCCATAATTGTGGGCAGCTGTGACCGCAGGTGTAGGGTGGATCTGTAGACCCAAGTAGGGTAGACCATGGTCTGCCCACTGGAAGGGGGACTGCATAGTAAGCCGGGCCCTCGCTAAGTCGGGGGCAGTCAAACTGAGGATTGAAGATTTTTGTAAGTTGGTCTTGAACCCCGAGGCTCCACTAAATGCAGCCAATTCAGTCATCACAGCTTCTATGGTGTTGTCTGGGTCGGTGAGAGTCAGGAGAACATCACCACGTATAACATAATCTTATGTTCCCTCCCACCCATTTGGATGCCCGCTATTCTGGGATTGAGCGCGAAAAGCAGAGGTGACAAGTGGCATCTTTGTTTGGTACCCCGGGTGAAAGGTGTGGGCGCTGACAGTAATCCACTCACGCACACCCTGGCTCATGGAGCAGAGTAGCAGGAGTGGACCCATCGGCGGAACTGTAGGCCGAAGCCCATTCTCTCAAGGATCAGATATAAATAAGGCCAGTGCACGGGTTTGAAGGCCTTTTCGGCATCAATCGATAACAGGAGGGCTGGCACACGGGAGCACTGTACTTTGTCTAGTAAGTGACACAGCTGTTTCGTGTTGTCACTACACCCTCGCTCCGGTATAAACCCGGCCTGGCCAGGATCAACCAAACCCTGAACGTAGGGGGCCAGTCTCTGGGCTAAATCACTTGTGAAGATCTTCGCGTCCACATTCAAAAGGGAGATTGGTCGGTAAGATGCACAACATTTGGGGTCTTTGCCAGCCTTGGGGATCACCGTGATAGTGGCCAAGAGCATGGAGTCCGGGAGTTCCTCAGTCGTGCTAAGCATGTTATAAAGCCGTGCTAGGACAGGGGTCAGCAGTGTACTAAAGGCTTTATAGAAGTCAGTACCATAGCTGTCTGAACCAGGTGCTTTACCGGGTTGTAGTCTTTGAATGGCTGCTATGACCTCTTGTGGTGTGATGTCAGTGTCAAGTGTGGTAAACGTGTCTGGTGCAGCCGGGTGGGGGGGTGCCTGGGACAAGCAGGCCCTCGTGTCAGCTTCTGGTAGGGGGTCTGCTGAGTAAAGGGCAGCATAAAAGGTCTCAAATTCAGTGGCAATGTCCTCATCCTGGAATCTTGGGGAACCATCTGCCCCCGCAGTTCGGGGCTCCTCCAGTCAACTGCTTGCGATCGGAGGCGATGTGCCAACATGCGTCCCACTTTGTTGCCACCAGAGTAATACTTCTGACGGATGCGGAGCAAGGCATACTGCATTCTTCCCATGTCCAGTGCCTGTAGTTGTTTCTGCGCCGCCTTCAGCTGACGGCAAACGTTCACCGAGCCGGAACGGATGTGGGCAGCCTCGAATTCCTTGATGTTGCCTACCAATTGGAGCCGCTTGGTCCGTCTATCTCTATTATAGCCTGTGGAAATGGCAATCTAGTGGCCTCTGAGCACAACTTTTAAGGTATCCCACAGGGTGGAAACAGGGGTGTTAGGTGTGTCAGTAATGCACAGAAAGGTGGTTATAGCTGTTAAGGTGTCTGCTAGAATGTGATCATAAGTGAGGAGTTTTATGTTAAGCAGCCAAACCGGAGTGACCGGAGAATGTCTCCCTGGGTTATGGCGTAGAATAATGAGAGAGTGATCAGACAGCGCTGCTGCACCAATGTTCACCAAGACCATGCCCAGAGTAATGCGTGGGGAGGTAAAGAAGTAATCAATGCGGGCGTATGTTTGGTGAGCCACTGAGAAGAAGGTGTAGTCTGTAGATGTAGGGTGCATGTGTCTTAGATATCCATCAGCCCCGCCTCACCCAGCCATTGTCTAGTGCCCAGTGTAAGGCCCCCAACCTGACCCACTCGGAAAGTGGATCTATCTCTCTGGGCATCCATCGCTATATTGAAGTCCCCACCCACCACTATATCTTTGTTTGGTGAGGTCAGTAACTGGCCCAGGGAATCCCTTAAGAAAGCCTCCCCGTGGTTGTTGGGCATGTAGACTGTGGCCAAGGTGTACCTGATACCCTGTATGTAAAGCTAAGAGCCTCCCAGGGATCTCTGCAAAGACCCGCTCCACCCTCCCCGGAAAATGCGTGGCAAGCAGAATTGCTACCTCGACCTTCTTGTCTGCCCCCGTGGAAAGGTCCTGGATGTTGAACCAGTGGGAGCGTAGCCGTCACCAATCACTCTGGATCAGATGGGTTTCCTGCAACAGGCAGATATCGCAACTCGAATCCTTAAGGAAGGAGAGAAGAGCTAAGCTCTTGGCCGGTGCGTTAAGGCCTCGGACATTGAGGCTGAGTATAGAGATTACCATTGAAAATAAGGTGATAGAGTGGTGAACAGTCGTGGCAGAGTCGCGGCAGGCCAGTTAATGGGTATTCGCACTTGCTTCTGGGCCAAGGAGGGAGGGAGAGGAGATACAGGCCATGGGGGAACATGAGAAAAAGGAGGGAAACAATGAACCAACAACATCCCCCACCTGGGGACCACTGGAAGCCTGGAAGGAGGGCCCATGTCGTAGGCAAGCAAATGTGGAGCGCAAAACCTCCATAGTGGAACTACGCCGGCACAACCGTGAACCTGGTGCAGAGGGGATAAACACTGGGTTCCTGGAAGCAGCGGCAGTTAACTGGATCGGGGAGGTCCTTTTAACCTGTGAAGACAAGGACAGCATCCGGCAGCTGTCAGTGGTCGCCGTCCTCACCCACAGAATCACGCTGTAGCTGCTGAAGTAGGCGGCACGTTCTTCCTGACTGTCTGCTTCGGATGGCTTATTCAGAAGTTTCTTCTTCCGTCTGGAGGAGCTCAAATCAGAGCCCGTGGCTAGGACGTTCCGGGATGGCAAGGCTGCCTGCATGGCAGGACGTAGAGACGGCATATTGGGGACCACACAGACATCCTCAAGGGTGCGAATCACGCAAACCTCCTCCTGCCACACAAATTGGAGGCGGAAGAGGTGGCCCCAATACTATCTAATGTTCTGTTCTCGAAGGAAGACCGTGAGTGGTCGTAGGGCCCTCCGTCGCTGCAGTGTAAGTGGAGAGAGATCTTGGTGGAGCCACAGCCTATGACCCTCAAATTCGATGATCCTCATGTCTCGTGCAGCCGCCATAATGACTTCCTTCTGGTGAAAATAATCAAGACAGGTAAGCATGTCCTGGGATTGGCACGGTGCATGGGCGGGCCGTCTGGCGCTATGCATGTGATCCAGGATGATTTCCTGATCCTTCAGGGAGGGAGCCACATGCTTGAAAAGGCGAACGACAAAGTCCTCAAGATTGCCTGGAACAGCTTGCAAGGGGGCTCCCTTTAATACGAATGTTGGAGCGACGGGAACTATTCTCAAGGTCTTCGAGTTGGTGTCGTAGCTCCAGATTCTGATCACGTAGGTCTAGAAGTTCCCGACGATGACCATCTAGTTCCTCCTCCCGAGCGTCCTGCCCCTGTTCCAGTGACGCCACTCTCTGGTCCACAGCTTCTACATCTTGGCGGATCTCCTTGATCTCAGTGGCGATGTCCCGCTTGAGCTCTGCAAAGTCACCCCTGAGGGTCCCAAACAGCTGCTCCAAGAACGCTTTAGAAATAGGCGTCTCGCCTTGGACCACCTCGTCTGTGGGCATTTCCGATATGGTGGTTCCTGGTGTTGAGTCTGTTTTCTTGGCGGCATTCTTAGTGAACATGTCCTTTAGTGTGGGGTCCTTTTTCAAGGCATGATGTGAGGACATGGCTTTGTCTCGCAAAATGCCGCAGCCCACGCAAGTCCATCCACAGCAACACCTGTGCCTCCCAACTCCTGAGGATAGACTCCAGCACAGGTACATTCCAATGGTCTGTAGGCGGTTAATCCGACAACGGCTGTCACTGGTAGAAATTTAGGGCTCCCCCCCTGTGCCAGGGATCAATTACCTCGAGGGGAACCCAGCGGTATGCAGGGCTCACCTCCAGCCCCTGATGGGCTCTTAGGAAGATTTCGGGGCAACCACTTCAGCGGGACAAGCAGACTACCGTTTCGTGGACAGGGCCCAGGGCACATTCAGCAGGCAAGGTTTGCCCGGCGTTCCCTTCCAGGGCGCTTAGGTGTGAGAGATCCGTGAGAGGGGAAGGGGGCTGTCCATCGAGATGGGCCAACCCACTGCCAGTGGGCTGCAGAAGGTCCCGGTTGATGACCCTCGTCCAGTGCCCCCTCCGCGGTGAAAAAGGGGTAAACATCAACGTGGCCGGTATCTCCATGTTGGGCGCCACCCAGCCGCCACCACTCTGCAGCGCGGGCTGGCCAACTCCTCCACGCCACTGCACGTCCCTGCCAGCGTCCGCTAGGCCGTAACTGCAAGTACTGGAGTGTCCCACACAGGTAGGAGGCTGCAGGCAGGGGGGAATCAATCCACTTTCTGGTGCATACCCAGGTCCCCAGCAGGTAGCCGGGGTAGCGCGAAAGGAGCCGAGAGGCCCCAACCAGGCCCCAGCTTTCATTCCACAGGCCCAGAACAGTAGGCCACTGCCGCCTCCACTGCACTCCCCTGGCGTACACGCCCTCCACTCACTCGCAAGTGGGACCGGGGGGCACCTCTCACCGGAACCAGGACACGGCACGTCGGGTGGACCGGAGGAGCCACCCCGCTGCACAATCCCTCACCTCCGGGCCCCGTCGGGCGCCTCCGCCGCACAGCTCCGGGGCGCACCGCAGCCACAGAAATCGATGAGCTGCTGTGCCTCCACAACCGCTGACACCCCCTTGAGGCAGTGATGAATTCCAGCAGGTGGGGGGGCAGTTGTAGCTTCAGGGGTCCCCCTCTGTCACCGTTGCGGGTCAGCTATGCACAGGTCTGGAGAGCTCCAGAAGATGCGACTTACTTGGTCGCCATCTTGGACACGCCCCATGTCTAACATTTTAAATACACTGCACCCAGCACAATGGTCTGTTTAGGGTCTACCCTAGGAAGGATTAGGACTGGCAAAAGGTTTATTTTGCCAGGTGGAACTGGCAGTTTAAAACTGCACACTCAGCCTGCAATTGCAGCTCTGAGACATGTTTAAAAGGCTACTTAAGTGGTGGGCACAATAAATGCTGCAGACCCATTCAATTTACAGGCCCTGGATACATGTGGTTCCACTTTACTAGGGACTTACAAGTAAATTACATATCCCAATAGGAAGCCAATTTTGCCATGTTTAAGGGAGAGGGAACAATCACATTAGCACTGGTTAGCAGTGGTAAAGTGCTATGGCCAGCAAAAAAAGAAGTCAGCAAAAACAAGAGGATTCAAGGTAAAAAGTTGGGGGAAAACCATGCCAAGGATGTCAGGTCTAACAGTGATGTTCTACAAAACCTCCAACTAAAAACAATTATGCTTCACATGGTGAGGCAGTGTGCATGCTTTGCTGAGATTTGATACTGTTGTCTTCAAAGTCACACCACTTGAAGGTATTCAATTGAGACGTAAATCTGAACAGTTCCTTGCCAGTGCTTAATGCGTGCCTGTGGTTGCAGATGGTGGACACAGGCGCCTATGTTTTGGGGACAGGGAGCTATTTTTCTTTATGGGAGTTTGACAAAGAGCAAGGCACAGAATGTCTGAAAAGAGAGAAGAAAAAGGGAAGAGAACAATGGGAAAACATTGACAAATGCACAAAGCATAGATAAAAAAGAACCTACAAGAAAGCTAAAGGGGAATGAAATGTGAGGTGATGTAAGAAAGCATCAAGAAGTGTAATCCAGACTGGGCACACTTGGTACTCAGCTGAGATCTGGATCTGTAGGCCTTATTTAACCTCTATATTGTGTGCATATGGTACAGCGTTTCTGTAATTTGATGGATGGAGTTTTGTTCTCTTACTTCCTGTGCAATTTCAATATGAGGAGGATTAAAATGTTCACAGACATAAAATAATAAGTATAATTTGACTACACCATCATCATCAAAGTCTTTATTTCGGTTTTGACATACCATAAACAGACAAACACATGAATCTCGGATGACGATGTTCAGGATAAAATGCTCCCTGTACAAGCTCTTGGGACTAAAAAAGAGGAATAAAAATTAACAAATTCTTAATACAAATGGACATGCACAAAAAGAGAACAAAGCTACACAAATTTCAATGTTAGATAAATTTTACCTATCAGTACAGGGCTAAAGTGCGAGTGCAGGCATTAAACATTATTAATGTCTCATTTTGCTGAGGAGTACGGCCCGTTTACACAACAACAGACATTTTAAAACCCGAGCCCCAAGTGATCAATAAAAAGAGAATAAAAAGCTTAAAATGGTGACATAAAAACAATTTTTACAAGCCAACACACCCGACTGGACTGATCTATATGATATCAATTTGATTTCTTCATGCCTGTCGGGGAGGTAGATACAACCCTCCTTCTAATGGCCCAAAACTGACCCAGGAATTTTGCAGTTGCACAAGCATAGAATGGTCTCGCATCTGTCTTTAAAATGCGTAGGGCGTCTTTGTGGCTGTATGTCCCGAGTTGTCTACATACCGGTGTTAGCCATTTCCTTCTAGGTCTGGCATAGGTGGCACAAGCGAAAAAGACATGGCCTATTGATTCGTAGGGGCGTGGACAGGAGGGACAACCCTTGGGCTGTGATGAATTTGTCAGCCAGGAATTCATAAAAGCATTAATGGGTAGACAGCCATGTCTGAACTGGGTGTACAATTTCCTGTCTGCCGGCACTTTAATAAAATCAAGATAGCTTTCTAGCCAGCTGATGGATTTTATGTCAGTAAAAACATCAGTTAAACAGCCATGACGAATTTTCAGGAAGTTCTTCTGTTCTACCCATGCCCAATACTGAGATTTAAGTTGATCCCTGGAGAATGTAGGCGAGAGACCTTCTTGCTCCTTAGGCACGCCTATGCCTGACCGGATGGTATCTATATGTTTAATCCATCCAATTTTATGGTATTTATCCAAAGCAGAAACTTCAGTAAAAGCGGCGGCATAGGGGGCCAGATCTGGGGTTGTAACCATTCTATGCCAAAAAAGCAATGGGCGTAGGCTCACTTGGTCGTTTATAGACTTGATACCCAAGTCAAGTTTCAAGGGAAAAAGAGGAGTGCTTTGGGGGAGTGATACCAAGCTCCTAAGGAACTTGTTTTCCACTAATGAAAGGGTATTAACGTTAATGAAGCCCCACAGTTCTGCCCCGTATAGCACACTACTCACTACCTTGCAACTATACAACTTGAGTGCAGGGGCTAAAGGCTTATTATACGAGAGGCAATGCTCCCGCCGCAAAGCCCCAGTTAACTGGGAAAATTTCAGGGACGCCTTCCCTAGGTGTTTCCTCCAGGCCATTCCCTCAGACAACTGGATTCCCAAGTAGTCAAATGAACCAACTCGCTCGAGCGGAACATTATCTAGGACCAAGTTACCTTTGAAGGATTTGTGGGGATTTAGCATCATCAACTTGGTTTTAGTAGTGTTGATGACTAAACCCCTCGCATCACAAAAGGCCTTAAAATGATTTAAAAGTTTTTGTAGGCCCATGGGGGTTTTGGACACCAAAAGGGTGTCGTCTGCGAACAATAAGGTAGCTATTTTGTGGTTTGCCAACGAGGGAGCATCGGCCGGGATGGAACACAGGAGATCGGCCACCTGGTTTACATATAGGGAAAAGAGAGTGGGGGCCAGGACACACCCTTGGCGTACCCCCCGCCGGATCTTGAATGGCTCTGTGGTTTGGCCCTGGTTTCCCCACCTCACACAGGCAAAATTATCCCCATGCAGCCTGATAAGTGGTTCTAAGATTTCCAGAGGCATACCCATGTCCCGAAGGACTTGCCACAGTAAATCCCTGGGGACTAGGTCGAAGACTGTTTTAAGATCTATAAAGGCAAGATATAAGCTGCCTTTACCCAGCACAACTACCTTCCAATACAGCAAGACCAGGCGAAAAGCCTGCTCGATGGTGCCGGTCTTCCGCCTAAAGCCCGCCTGGAGCGGAGAGAGGATGTCATTCTCATCCATCCAGGTCTGGATTTTAGCAAGGAGCGAACGGCAGAGGACCTTCTGGGCACAATCTATCAGGCTAATTGGGCGGTAGTTGGCGGGCTTCGACCTGTCCCCTTTCTTAAAAATGGGTATTACTTCTGCCCCTTTCCAGGTGTCCGGAATACTCCCCCCGCCAGCAATATCGTTGGCCAATTTCATGAAATAAGTTGCCCAGTTGTCCCTATCAGCTCGGAAGAGGTCACCAGGGATGCCATCTAGGCCTGGGGCTTTTGCAGGGATAATAGCATCTAAAGAGCGCATTATCTCCTCCCTAGTGAATGTAAGGGTACATGTAGGAACACCTATATCGTGGAATATCTGGGGACTGTCATTGGTGAAACCATTGGAGTATAACTCGCTAAAATGATTGTGCCATTCTATAGCCGTAATGTTGTTTGCCCAAGGAGGTGAGCGTTCGAAGTTGCTTTTTGACACAAGGGACCAAAACTTCCGACTGTCAGGATGCCCAATCGCCTCTCCTAGCTCTTCCCATCTCTTCTCATCCCATTCTTTTTTGGCTTTACCCTGCGCCTGTTTATACTCCTTCCTGGCATTACGAATGCTATCTGGCTCTCTATTCTTGATAGCAACAGTCAGTCTCCCTCTCAAGACCCTGCACCATGAGTGTCTTCCCAGAGCCCTTCCCTGTGATAACCTGGTCTTATTAATCGGGGCATGGAAAAAGCAGGCCAGACAATCAAAGAATTCCCTATGGAGGGTGCTGCATCTGCTCTGTATAGACAAGTCCGTGGTCGCAAGTGTTAGCGTCGCTAAATGCTTGGTTAGGGCGTCCTTGATCAATTGGATCTTTGTTTCATCCGCCAGAACCACAGGCCATTTGAGTCGGCGCTTATCATTTGTGGGGATTAGAATCTTTGAAGTTAATGGTGTTGGGAGCTCTCTCCCAATGCCACCCCAGGGATTATCAATAGACAGAATGAGGGGTTATGATCACTGTCACAGGACGGGACTATGGCCATGTCCTGTACCGAGGGCCAAAGTGTCAAATCCACTAATAAGTAGTCGATCCTACTTGACCCATTTGGACTGGTGAAAGTCATTCCTCCTCCTCTGTCTGAGGTAGTTCTACCATTAGCGGCCCTTAACCTGTATTCAAGGGATATCACATTCAGTTGCAGTGCAGCTTGCGACCATTTTTTGATCGGAGTGAGCTCCAGAGGAGGTACCCTCCAAAATTAACATTAACTGAGGAACACTTAAAACATGCTCATAGAAATCTGCTGTGTATGTGCCGTGATCCTGTAAACACTTAATTTAATGGCTTTATAGGGTGCATTTTTTTAGCCTTTGCTATTTTTATGTAGTGCTCATGCTGTCCATTTGCTATTTCACATCCTTGGAACAAGAGGACAGGTAGCAAAAAAAAACAAGCTGGGGGCAGTGTTTACAGAAAGCACAGTCATAGAATAAGTTGAGCACCTAGAAGAAGAGAGGAGTTTTCCTGTTTTTTAAGTCTGGGCTAGAGACAGCTTTAGCCGTGTCCCCAGCCCTATGTACTGAATAGAATACAATATTATAAAACACTATATAGAATGGGCTTTGGTTCAGCCCACTTTAGTAATTGCTTGCTTGTTGTATCATTTCATTTCGGACCAGCCCACAAGACCACATATGTAGAATGGTTCAATGGGTCAGCCCCCTTCATTTATTTCCGTATTGCCATTGTTATTCACATTTTTTGACCTGTCTCTAGACATCCATTTCATGACAGCCTCATTCAACTTGAGTGAAGGCATTTTGCCTCTTTACAGATAGGACTGCATCTGTACAGGAAGCAAAAAAAAATGTTCTTCTGCAGGTATGCCACCTTGTGCAAACTGGAAGTATCCTCATGTGAGGGGATCAGAACATGCTGACCATTTGAGTGTGTGCTCCTTGTTCAAGGGGACATGCTGTTGTGAGGCTGCTCCCCTTCCTGCAGAGGGATGCAGGTCTCTTTACAACATTAGCAGTTTCAATCATGTGGGTAGATTTTTAGAAATATGTTGAAACAGCTATAGACAACGGTGGTGGGGGAATATTAAGACAAATTCTTACCAAATAATGTTATATTGTGGACCAACTTTTGTCTTTTAACGACTCAACTTCTATTACAGATAATTACAGCTCCTACAATACGGAAATGGCTGAGAAGTTTTGCCTTTGTATGGTGGAGGCTTCTATTTGTTTGTCCTTGTTTTGTTTACCTGACGCTAGGTTCGCGTTTCATTTAAGCAACACTGGTTCAGTTACATAGAAAGATGAGGAAGCCCTGAAACTTATGGCGTCTAACAACTTCTTTCATTATTTTTAAATGAAAGTAATTACAGGATTTACAGAAGAATGCAGGGTTTAGAGAAGAATGCTTTTTACACTAGTGAACAAATGTGAAATTTTTAGAAAAAATGCTAATTTACATGTATTGTTAGGGCTAATATCAGATCTGCCAATTCACACGTTACCAATGGTGCAAAACGATATTGGCTCCCTCACCCAAACAGCTGGAAACCCCTGCACAATAGTGGCTTTTCAGCTGTTTTTGGAGGCTCTGGGTCGCTGATATTATTAAAAGAGGGTGAAAGCACCCCAAGACATGGGCACTAGCAGCCTCAGCAAGCTTTTGTCCTTTTTAGGTCCCCCCCCCATGCAAAGACATGCTGTATGCACTCTGTGGGCTTACAGCCCGCCCATGCTTTTGATTAGTTTCTTCGCGTGTCCTTCCCAAACAGCTTGCTTAATTTGTGTTTTTTGACCCTCCTTCATGTGTCTGGCTTCCTCTCATGGAGCTGTGGCATGTTACTTGCATCCTTTCACTTTTGTCTTTTTCAGTTCACGTATGCACAATTTTTTTTTTGTTTGTTTCAGCCCGTTTTTTGGGAAGGTTCCTGTTGTTTCTTTGTAGTGTTGATGCTCCTAGCGCTGTTTCTGTAAACAGCCAAGTAAATCTTGGCCTTATCTCCATCACATTTGCTGTTTTCCTAGGGCACCTGTCCCATCCACCCACCCCTCCCTCGTCCGCTGCTCTTTCCATATCCTCCCCTCTTAGTCCCGCTTTAGCTTCCCAGCACCTTGTTACAACTGCTTCCAATGGAGAGCTACACGCACACGTGAGACCTCCAATAATCACACAGAGGCACATTACATTAACAAGAATTATTGTAACCAAGTATGTAAACCTAAAACATGACAGCTATGTATTTTATAAAATGAACTGTTCACTTTTGTTTATTTCAGTTCGTGTATGCCCACTATTATTTTTGTTTCTTTCTTCCCGTGTGTTGGGAAGGTTATCTTTCGTTTCTTTGTATGTTGATTCTCCTAGCCGTTTTAGAAAACAGCCCTGTAAATCTTGTCCTTATCTTGTCACATTTACTGTTTTCTGAGGGGACCTGTTTCGTCCACCCACCTTCCCTCTCTCATCGCTGCTTGCCCCCTCTGTCGGCAGCCACTCTTTCTGTCTCCTCCCCTCTGAGACCCGCTTTGGCTTCTTGGCCCCATGTTACAACTGCTTCCAATGGAGAGCTACACGCACATGTGAGACCGCCAGTCATCACATAGAGGCACAACGTATTAACAATAATTATCGCAACCCTTATACACAAACCCAAAACTTTACAGCTATGTATTTTATGAAAGAAACTGTTAGTGCACAGTATTGCAGCTACCCAGTGTGTTCCAAAAGTTAACATTCAGGAGCAAGGAAAGCAGTTGTGCGAGCAGTCTACTTCATCCTCTTCGCGCTAGGTCATGTGACTCAAATTTGCTGACTAGTTGCGCAGAGACGATGCTGCAAGAGGTGATTGATTTACAGACATTGATTAACATTTTTACGTCAAACCGCATAAGCAATACTCCACAAACCAGCTACCACTTCTATCATAAGTTGTGAGGCTCTGCCTTGACAATATACAGATCTTTGCTGCCTTTCAATTAGGATTATATTGAAATACCTTATACATACAACTTCTGTACTGAATGGAGGCTAAAATAAGACCCCCTCTCCCACTGAAAGAACCAAGCCCCTGTGAGGTGTTATAAAATGGTTTAACAAAACCATGTACTATAGCTCGCTGAACCCATGCTAAAGCGAGCTAATGTAATCTGCAGTAATGGTTTCCAATGCTACTGAGGTATTGCAGGGCATTAATGCTTCAGCTGGCTAACATTGACAAAAACATTTGCAAAGCCAATAGGTCTACCAAGGGAGACAAATCATCCAACATACATCAATTAGTCAGCAAAACATTAAAAACTATTTTTTTAACACAAACACAAACAATTTACGCTTACTATCCACACAGCTACTGTAGAATAGAGAAAACAAAACTAGAACCTCTCGCAAAGGCGAGACCTATTTGCTTTGCCAGTGCTTGCTTTTGTTTGTTTTTGGGAGTAGAGGATAATCAAGGGTGGAGGGAGAAGAAGTGCCTCTTACAGAAGCATCGCCCCTTTCATGGCCCACCCCCTCCTCAGACGGTGAAATGTTTATTAAGTTGGCAGGTCTGTAATATGCATTTGCATCTAAAGTCCTAGAATTCATGTTCTCTCATTTGTTTCCCGAGCCTATAATTTGCAACTACATGTGCACTTTTTTTAACAATATATGGTTTTTATATTTCTAGTTTGTAGATGCATTAGTGTTAAGGACAATGGCTCTGAGATCGTAGATCGTGTTTCACTTTTGACTGTATAAGTATGAGTCCACCTTTTCTTTATGAAATGTCCACTGGAACTGCTCTGACACACTTGGCGGTGCGTGGCACCTTTAGGAATCTGTGACAACCTACGTTTACCTACTCAGCGGCAGACAGTCCTGTGTAAGGGGGACCAGGCGTCCCGGATGTGCTGGGACAGTCCCAGTTTTCCACCAGCTGTGTCAGCAGATTTTGAGAAATGTAGCTCATGTCCTGGTTTTCAGAGAGGATTGACTGAAAACAGAGGGAGGCAGGTTTTTATGGGTTCAAAGGCAGGGCGAGTTGGCAGCTCTTCTCAGAACACAATTTAAGTAACACCAATGAAGCTGGGTTTAAAAGTTGTTTTTAATGTATTTCCTTTGTGCCGCTTGTCTGTTGTTTCTACAATGGTGCATACTGTAATTAAAGTCATTTTGTGCCCCACGGCTGATGTACAGGTGTAGCCCTTCTTCTATGTTTGCTAAATGTCCTGATGTTTGGTTTTCAAAATCTGGTCACCCTATCCTGTGATCTTCTATTCGTTGTGTTTTAGAATGATGGCGCCCTACGAGTGAATACCTTCACAAATTTCATTTTTTGCAAGATTTATCTCTGCAAATTGATTTCCACATTCAGGCCAAAAATGACTCATCTTTTTCCAACATAGTTTATATGGGTAGCTTTTGAAAAAGGAGAGATGTATCTTGTTTCATCTTCGCATTATGTTGTCCAGGAGGCTGGTTGAAAATCTCTTGTCGCATATCTGACAACTCCTTTAGAAGAAAATCATCAGTTCCAAAAGTTGCCATACATAAAATATGAGATGGACCCATTCTAGCCTTACAAATTTAATTTTTTTTTTTTACCTACAGTTGCATATCTCCCATGGTGCCCTCACTTCTCAAGATATACTTTTTAGGGTTGAGCTTGCAAGTGCATGTGCTAGCGCATGTTTTGTTTACACAAAGGGCTTGGAACCCTCCCAATGCTTACCATTTGTTGGCGTCAGCGTCCCTCTTCTTTGCAGCCACCTTAATTGGCCAGCGCTGGCCAAACGCCATTTCCGATCCTTTCTGTGGAGCAGGGACAAAGCGCAGATTAATCAAACTTAGTCAGAGCCCGTCCGCTGCTCCTGATGTGATGGTACTATTTCTTCCTCCCCTCCCACTTGCCCTGACTGCTGCTCCCTCTATAGCGCTTTTTTTAAAGCATGAATAATCAAGTCCTGAACAATTTAATAACCCCTCTCATAATTATATTTGCACTCCTCCCCCTCATGATAGACTCTACCCCCACCCTACCCCACTGCACCCTACCCCAATCTACCTCCCACTCTACCCTAATCTACCCCACTCTATCCCATTCTACCCAAAGCCAATCTACCCCAATATACCCCACTCCAATATACCCCAATCTACCGCATCACACTACTCCAGTCTACCCCACCACACTTTACCTCAATCTGCCTCACTCCAATCAAACCCAATCTATACCACTCCAATCTACCCCATTCCAATCCACTCCAATCTACCCTAATCTACCCCACTACAATCTACCTCTCTCTACTCCACTGTACCCCACTTCCCTCTACCCCAATCTACCCCGCTCTACTCTACCCCACTTCACTCCACTACAATCTACACCAATCTACCCCACTCCAGTCTACACTACTCCAGTCTACCCCACTCCACTCTACCCCAATCTATCCAACTCCACTCTACCCCAATTTACCCCACCCAAGCTACCCCAATCTACCCCAGCACACTATACCCCACTCTACCCCACTCCGTATCCCTCCACCCCATTATACCCTCATTCCACTCCACCACAATATACCCCACTCAACTCTACCCCATTCTACCCCACTCAACTCCAATCTACCCCTTCCAATCTATGCCACTTCAATCTACCCCACTCTACTCAATCTAGCCCACTCCACGCCACCCCACTTCAATTCAATCCACTGACTCCAATCTACCCCACTACTTTGACTCCACTCCACTACAATCGACCACAATCTACCCACTTTAACCCACTCCACTTTACCCCAATTTACCCCACTCCATTCTACTCAAATCTACCCCACTCCACTCTACCACAATCTACCGCACTCAACTCTATCCCAGTCTACCCCGCTCCACTCTACCCCAATCGACCCCACTGCAATCTACCCACTCCACTCCAATATACCCCTCTCTTTTCTACCCCAATCTACCCCACTCCATCGCTACCCCCAATCTGCCCACTCTATCCCAATGTAACCCACTCCACTTTACCCCAATCTAGACCACCCTGATCTAGCTCAATCTACCCCAGTCTAACCCACTCCACTCTACCCGAATCTACATCACCTCAATCTAGCCCGAGCTACCCCACTCTACCCCACTCCACTCTGCCCCAATATACCAGACTTAATTTTACCCCACTCTACCCCAATCTACTCCATTCCACTCTACCACAAACTACCCCACTAAACTCTACCAGAATCTACCCCAATCCACTCCACCCCAAACTACCCCACTCTAATCCCACCACTCTACCCCAATCAACCCCACTCTACTCCAATCAACTCCATTCCAATCTACCCCACTCCACTCCACTTCAATCTACCCCACTCCAATCTACCCACTCCACTACAATATACCAAAATCTACCCCGCTCTAGCCCACTCACTCTACCCTATCTACCCCACTCTACTCTACCCCAATCTACTCCACTCCATTTTACCCCAATCTACCCAACTCCACTCTACCCCAATCTATCCCACTCCAATGTGCTCCACTCCACTATACCCCAATCTACCCCACTCAACTCTACCCTACTCCACTCTACTCCAATCTGCCCAACTCCACTCTACCCCAATCTACCCCACTCCAATCTACCCCACTCCATCCCAATGTACCCCACTCCACTCTACCCCAATGTACCCCACTCCACTCTACCCCACTAACCCCCAGTCCATCTCTACCCTAATCTACCCCAATCCATCTCTACCCCATCTACCACACTCTACCCCAATCTAACCCACTCCCAATGACTCCAATCTACATCACCCCAATCTAGCCCAATATACCTCACTCCAACCAACTCCACCCCATTCCTCTCCCATCTGCCCCACTGCATTCTACCCCAATCTACCCAAATATACCCCATTCCACCCTTCCCCAATCTAATCCACTCTACCCTAATCTACCCCACTCCAAACTACTCCACTCCATTTTACCACAATCTACCCCACTCCAATCTACCCCACTCCACTCCAATCTACCCCACTCCACTCCACTATACCAAAATCTACCCCTCTCTACTCCACTCCTCCCTTTCTCTATCTACCCCACTCAACTCTACCCCAAATGATGGGAACTGATATCGCATCCTGCAGCGACAATTCTAAGAGCAAATAGTCCCTAACACCCTACTAAAAAAACAGGAGACTACTTCTGGGTGTCGGAAAGATGCAGCACTATGGCAAGACTATAACGTATGGTCCAATAAGGTCATGCGCGGAGTGAATTTTAAACGTATGGCTTTTTTCAAAATGGCAGTTATAGTACACCTCCGATAAACTCCCAAAAATGTTCCCAGAGGTGTCATCATCTTGTTTTAGATGCCATCATCCAAAAGGGGACTGGACTCATATCTGTTTTTCCTGTACAAAGTTGAGAGATTACTGGATCAGGATTATTCAGTGGGTTAACAGGAAACTCACCCTAAATCTAGTCCCCCATCCTCTGATTACCTTATTTGGGATTCCCAATTTAAATCTAACAGTTCGTCAAAAGCAGTTTGTTTTCATTGCTTCTTTGGTAGCCAAGTAACTGATTTTACAAAAATGGAAAATGCCGGATCGATCCACCCAGATTTTAACAATGGGTAGCTAAAATGAGGCAAATTAAACATAAGGAAGAACTTTATTCCCTTAGGGTAGGTGCCACCCATAGGTTTATACAAATCTGGGGGGAGATTAAACGGTCCAAGAATAGCGGCGAAGATGGGGAGCAACAGACACACATAAGCCAACCATTAGCGATGAAAAGTCAACTGTAGACATTTTTCTCCAGGGTTACTATAGCTTCTAGGAGTATCAGAATAAATTAGATTAGATATGGAAAATAGATTTTTAAAACTTTTACCCTAGAATATTATATCTTGCGGTGACAAGGTCTTTTAATGTATCTATGAATTATTACTGTGCAACCACTATTTATTGCTCCTGAGCTACTGATATATTGTTCTTTTTGTACCATGGGTCTGTGATTATGTGGATAAATAAAGTTTTTTTTAAAAACTCAGTCCGTTAGACCCATACAACCCCTTCTCCTCCTCTCAGCCCAGGTATTAAGGCAAAGGGTGGGGAGGACAAGGATTTCTTCCCTCTGAGGTGGGAAGGGCCTAAAGTCAGAAAAGGTGCCCAATTTAATCTCTAGGCAGCTCATACCAGAAAGTTATATGACAACTAACATGCATTCAATTAATCAAAACACTCCTCTACCTCTCCTAGCAACCAGACACCATCCACCTCCTTCCTGGAAACACTATACAAGTAGTGTGTACATGAGAAATTAATAGGAGAAGAGCTTGCTCTGAAGGGGGAATGTGAAATTGAAGTGTTGGTATGGGTTTGGGGTGGAAAGAATAGGATGGATGTGACGGGTAGAGATGGGATAGAGGGATGAGGAGTGGTAGAGGGGTCAGGGAGGGATAGTAGTTTGGAGAAGAATGAAAGGGAGGAGGTTATGGTGGAAAAATGGAAAGTGTCTGAGTTCCAAGGGAGCATGGATATGTACAGTGTGTGGTAGTGACAGAGTAGGCGTAGGTGTTTTGTATTTTGACATAGCATAGAGTTGGGATGTGTCCACTATCTGCTGACCCATACCCTCCTTCAGCATCCAGCCCACTACCAGACTGCCTCACAACGCTTTCATGCACTGACTCAGCAATTGATGAATAGCTAATAACTCAGTTTCCTACACTCAGACTCCTGACATCTTCCAAGCAACTGACACTCTAACCACTCAGTTAAAAAAAATACAGCAACACTTCTCAACACCCACCTCTCAACCATTGCAGAATTCAGAGCCTTGAAACTAAACCTTCATGTTCCGCTCTCTCCTTTCACTCATACTCCTTCCACCTATAAGGGATGCAAAAGAAAGGCACTTCACAACACTCCTCCTAATCTTGCATCTCATTTACTGCCACAAATAATATGAAAACCTTCGCCTATGCATCCCTTTTTCAAAAACCCAACCCCTGCACTCACAACCAGTCTCTCCGCCTCCCACATATGTAGGCCTCACAAAATGCCTCCTACACCTTTTAGAATAGAATAGTAACAACCAGAATCAACTGAACTTCAGCCACACCAAAATGTGCACACTTTCTACAGTCTCACCACACAACACTCAAAAATAACAACACCAATAAACAATAGCACTTCACTCAAAATCTAGAAGGATAATACTTACTCTCCTTCAGCCGTAAATTGCTGCTCTTCAATTACAAACTAGCTCATGAAAACTGCCTACTACTAAATGTTTGTTCACTGGAAAAAAACAAATGCAACATCTCCAACCTATTGATAGATGAAGCATGGCTGAGAGAAGTCATGGCACCAATACTACATAAAGCTGTCCTTCCTGACCATTAAACCATTACACACAACCACACAGGTAAACGAGTTGGTGTCTTAGCTATCATATTTAATTTAACAACATCCCTCATCAAAGTGGGCTATGTTTCCATTCAAGGTTGTGAAGCCCTCCTTGTCAGACGCAACCCTATCCCAACTTTTTCCTACATCTTTCTTCTCCTCCTCAGGCCACCACCCAGCATTTCCTAGTCCCAATATCAGAACTATTTAGCAAATATTCAAACGTATGTATCCATGGTGAACTGAGCATCTTGCTTGACAAACCAAATATGCACCACCCCAGAGTGAAACATACAGGTCTACAGAGCTGCAAAACCTAGAACAACTTGTTAGCAGGAAAACTCACATTGCAGGACACACATTAGATGTAATTTTAGGCAACCCAGAATTAACCATATTTCAAAGGATCACGCGTGTGACTTGATCAGATCACTCCTTGGTTCCTTTCCAACACAAGATTCCACAACAAGCTTCAGCTAAACTCAATCAACCAACAACTACTTTCAAAACTTAGAACAAGTTGGACATGTTAAACCCAACTTACCACTAAAAGGGATTTGGAGACAATAAATTCAATAGAGAAACTCTGTGGATGGCTCTATACAGATTTTTATATACTGCTCCCACAGAAAATATCAAAACAATGCAAAGGATTAAAGCCTCTTAGAGGAATGCAGAATTTTTAAAAAATGATTAAAATGATTAAAAATATAAAACAACAAATTGCAACACTTCAACTGCTTTACTTAAATACAACAATCTACAAGACAGACTATGCCTATTCAAATACAATTGAAAGCACACGTTGTCAATCAAAAAAGCAAACAAAATTCAGCTATCCAAGCAGAATCAACAATGCTATATGCCACAATGAAGAGCTTTTAAAAACTCTACCTGAATTTGGCAACTCAAAAAAACATCCAAGGAACTCATCCTAACTCCCAGGACTTTTGTAATAAACTGGCAACTCATTACATAGCCAAAGCAGATATGATGAAAATATACTTAACACACAAGAAAACAAACTGCCCCAACATCACCCATGCTATCTTCTCAAGGACTGTCAAGGGCCACATTCCAGGATCTTGTGAAAGCTAACAGACCCCTCCAACCGTTGCCCCCCGCAAATTCTTTAAGAACATCCTATCAACATCAGCAGCCATACCAGTGAGAAAACTGATCAATCAACAGGATGTTTCCTGGGAAAGACTTAAAAGGTATGCATATGCTCACAAATAAGAAAAACAACTTGGACCCTCAAAAACCCCAACAATTATAGGCCAATAGAAAAAGGGCCATTTCTTTGCTAGAGCCGTTTTTACCCAGATGCCAACATTCACTGAAGATAACTTTCTGACTTTGAAACCATATTCCACCTCGGAAGAGGCATTGATTAACTCTTAATTTCCATTTGGACGCCCCCTAAATATACAGTAGACCAAAATGGAGTTAATGCACTACTACTCTTGGATCATTCAGCTGCACTCTACACCATCGATCATGACTCATTACTTCAAAGACTCGAAGACGTTGGTATGAAGGGCACAAATCTCATTTGGATCTCATCCTAACAACATAATAGAATAAAGTTGACCCGCCAGCTCCCCTGCCAGCATCCATCCCGGGTGCTTGTGGGAGCCCGCATTGCTCCCCCGACACAATCAGCATTCTGCTCCCGCCAGGTGGGAACACAAGAAGACTTCCCTTCCAACTCTCCCAAGCAGGGAAAAGATGGGGTCCCCGGTTCACCGTCCCTGAGCCCATCCCAGGGGATAGGGCACCTGGAGCTTCTGTGGCAGTGTGGATTCTCCATTAGGGCTCTGGGGCTGTGCCCCCCTGATATTTCTTTACATTCCTAAAATATTAAATAGATCAATTTATTTAGAGATAAGATCGTATCTCTGAAGAAATCAATGTATTTTAGTCTGGGCTGAGTGTTCCAGGCTGCCTACCTCACCTCGTTCTGAAGCAGGAGACAGAAGCCAGGCAGAAAATCAACTTTCTGCACTGTGACACACGACGCAGGGCTTACTGTTCTAAAGCTCTTTATAATGAATCATTGCCATTGTATTCTATTGCAGTATTTACTGTAGGCCAGTGATGCTTTAAGCGCCATTGTTTCGGGTATTGAAGTCCCCATCCCTGCGTGAAAGCAGCTGTCCGTCATTCACAGGCATAGATCCCACCCTTTTATATTCGTCACAAGTAGGACTGGATGCAAGCATGTGTGTATTGTGCCTTGTTCTCTGCAATGGTAGGTCTTAGAATGCTAATCTTCTGTTATGTATATTGTTCTGAGATCCCTCACCACCCTAACCTCCCCCACTGTGACACCCCAGGCCCTGGCTGCACGTCGCTGGCCCCGTTAGAATTGAAGCTGCTGCAGTTGTTCCCCCATGAAATGGATCCAAAAGATGAGCAGGCCAGGGTTCTTGTATGCTTGTGAAGTTGATGCAATATCCGAGTCAAGAGCAAAGTGAGAGAAATGTGCTTACAGTAGACAGTTAACTGCTGTATGACATTAAAACAGGCCCTGAGTTCCGAGTCGTGCAGAGAAGTACATGCTTACATGCTGTGCGCATTAAAGTCTCTCCAGTCCAGCTGATCTATGTTGGCTCATTTGATATAAATGCATTGCAGTTCTAATGCAGTCTGCCGGCAGAGTGTCTTTAAATGAGCTGCATGCCTCACTGCAAGTACTACATCGCTACAGGTGCATGGCCATGCTGCTTTGTCTCCAGATCGATATCACGTAATGCAGACTTTAACAATAACATGGTATTAATGGTGCAGTTTTATGTTCCCACGGTTTGATGAAATAATACTCTAAAAAGAAAGGGGTGTGTAGTTTTTTAAATTTGATTTACAAGATAAAGGTGGACATTAGCGATCATAGTAGTCCGAACCATGGCCTTCCAGCCCGCATTACCGCAGTCTTTTACGCCAGTGACATGCCCTTAACAACATTAATGCCAAAAACATGGATTGATTTATGAACAATGAGTGGGTAAAAACATTAAGGCAATACATGTCAGGTATTTAGTTCCTCTCTTGTTTCAAATTTTACTTAATCTTGCCTCCCTCAAGAGTTAGCTATTTAATCATGTTGTGTTTCTTTTTTCGTGCATACTTTGAGCTGTGCAGGTGTTTATGAGGAGCTTTGATTCAGAGCTCTGACACAGATGCCGCAACCAAAGCAAAGTGCCTGTCAGTGGGTTGGCCTCTCTGCAGAGCACACAGAACAATGGTCATCATGAATTCTAGTTGTAATTGCAATTTTGTGAAAATGTGTGTGAAGGGAGTGCACAGATCGCAAAATATTTGCAGGGTAAAAGCAAAAGTAAATAAATTGCTTAAAAATGAGTGAGTGCAGTGTATGTTTGGAAGTGGTGAAGTGAGGGAGATGCAAGGAAATGCATTCAGGAAAGAGTGAAAAGAGGGTGCTGAAGAGGAAAGAGAGGTGGCTGAAGAAGTGCAGATGGATGAGATGTGCAGACAATAAGGACATAAATATCTAACATGAAGCACACATAACTGAAGGCCGAAACTCCTTCCACAGGCCTCAATACTATTGGAATATCAGAATTGAAACATTTTGAAGGTTAATTACTCATAACAAATCCTTGTTGTTACTCATTTATGTTAAACAGCTAACAACCATTGGCAAAGCCAATCATACAGGTTTTAGGTGTAGGTCAGTTGTTGTGTTATATATCTGGATCCAATTACATCTCGGAGAGAAACCAAAATACCGGTCGGGTAGCACACTATGGGAATCACAGAAATTTATTTTATGTATTCACCTTTAGAGAGTCAACATATTTTTCATCCCACTTAAAGACCTGTCTTCACATATTTCTATGTGACTGATTGCAATCAGCAGCTGTGGGTCCTTCCCGAAACCTGCTTAGAGCATTTTCTTCCAAAGTTGATGCTGCATGCTGTTATAGACACTGAACAAGCACACACTTTAAATGGCTGAAGTTGTCACATTGTACAAGTTGCACATTACAGGAACTGTTGAACATATTAATGCAGTAAGATATAGGGCAGTTTTTTATGTGTTTAATATTTCAAAACTATACATTCCCACTTCTTTATAGAACTTAGTTTATTACTAAATTAATGTGCTTTAAAATGCACCATATGCCAATCTTTTTTTTCAATTTTTTTCTCTTGAGGAGGATCCAGTCTGGACCCAACGTTTGTCCATTAGGCTTGCTCGCGTCGCTCACTACATAAAAGTCATATCAAACTTTTATGCACACCAGTTGTCAAATGTCACCAGCCGCTACTGTTTAGCGGAATCGATCATAGACAGACTTAGTATTCAATGGCCCTTCATTCAGCAGCACAGGCTGTGGGCTTCTAATAAAAATTTGGAACTCCTCCAGCTAAGCATTTAAAATGAAGCACTAGTTCTGTCTACTTGTGATCAATGTAAACCTGATTTGTAGTTGAGTTTATGGTAAAGGTGACTTCCAGTCCCTTATATTTCTCTAGGGCAGCGAAAACCAAGCAAAATCCTGACACTGTGGATTATACACCACATGGACGGTCTTAATCGACAGATCATATTATTCAGTGTGGTCAATATAGTCATATGTTCCAGATGTTGTGTGAAGCAGTAAAAGTAGACAGACATAATTTCTATTAGTGCCCGGCTGTCAGACTGTAGGCCTTGTTTTTAGTCTCTGAAAATAAGAAAATGCTAAATGTACAACATTTTCGTCGGAAACTCTGAGTACATATTTTACGGTTGCTAAACCATACAGTGGCCATGATGTTCCCCCTTTCTATTACCAGGGAGCCGCGCCCACTCCTACGTTTCCACCCTGTCTGCTGGCCGATGCTAGAATCCCGGATGTCAAAAGCCAGAAATGCTCCGACTACAAACCAGACCTGAACATTACGCATGGTTTCCTCTTTCCTCCCAGTAAGTACACGTCTAAATGTGGACGCTTGCTAGGTCGCATGGGACTGCTGTGTCTTTAAGCATATTGAAAACAACAGGCTGCAGCCATCACGGGCATAATTATGCACTACATGGCCAGCCTTCCTGTGGCGAGAGTGTGTTGCCAAATGGAGACCTTGGCTAAATGTCACCCGCCTCTGTTGTAAACCTTCAAGCCTTGTGTGGGCTACGCCGCAGACGTGTTTACTTCCTAATGACAAGAATGGAAAACAAGTGCTCCCTCCACCCACATTGGCAAGATTTAAGGGCAGAAGGATTAGTTGTACAAAAACATGACTCTGCAACGCCATTTTTAAATGAAGGAAATTTAAAATAAAAGTTGTCTTGGCTGCAGGTTGTATTATGGCTGTAAACTAAAGCTACGTATGAGGTGAGTGATTGGGGGCACAAATACAGATCCTATAGATGTATAAACTTTATCGTGAAATATATATATATATGTGGAATATACTGAGATTTCTGTGTTGTTTACTAAGGTGCCTGCATCCACTCTATAATGAGATGCATACATCAAATGCTAAGACATTGTATATACAGTACCCTTAAATGTATACATGGTATTCATGACAAATGTCTAATGTTATATAAACGCAGAAACATGCATGATATATACTGGGCAGTTGTGATAAATTATACTGGGCATTGTTAACATGAGCGAGGTGCAAATTAAGGTGAAAATGCCCTACCATTTTGGACTGCTAATCTTGCACTGCCGTGCTCAAAATGTGCATTGTACCTTGAGCTCATGACTCATATTGTTAACAGGGCCCCTTGTATGAGGTTGCAGATGTACCAACCGAGACCAGGTGTGCCACGCTCACAGGGAGGCCATAATCCAAATGTACAAATAAAAGTGTGTGTTTCCTAGATAATTTGAGTGCCTATGCAAGGGAATAGACAGCATGACCCATAAAGGAACAGTTGAACCTGCTGCTCTGTCACATGTGCCTACGATCCTCCTGACCTTCAAGGAGGAACTGTAGGCCCACAAGGGCGGGTGCAATCTCAGACTACGCAAGTGCTTAATTTGAGCCAGTGGTTTCCCGTGCTCAGCGCCGGCACTCAATTGGTTTCCGGTGCTCGTCAACGGCACTTAATTGTTAACACCACAGTTATGACAGTATACCACATGGTGGCGTTGCTCATCTAATTTAGACAGGAGCAGAACAATGGTTGTTTATGAACACAATATACATACAAAATTACTGATAACTGCCTGTGCAGCCATTCCTTTAGCTTTGGAGACCTGGAATAATCTTAACTGTCGCACTTGCAGGTGGGGGAGCTGGTTAGCAGTTGTTTTGGTGCCACCATTAGCAGCTATTACGGGGCAATGGGTGGTGCAAGCTGCAGTGGCCTCCTGGTCGGGGCCCTGGCACTTATTATTTTACAAATTTACAAGTGGGCTGCTAAACTCTTTTAAGGAGAAAGACTTTGGTTCCTCTGCATTGCAGGAAACTTTGTAACCTAACCCTTAAAGTGCCCTCCCAAAGGACATGGACCACGAGGACGGGCACCTGCGGCTATTCTGAGCTTCTTTCTGGGGCTCTTTCTGCACCTGCATGTTTTGTAAGGCAGGAGGGCTTTTCTGACTTGCTTGAGGCCACTCCCCCAGGCAAATGAGGAAACATCCACAGTTGAATTGTACTCCCCTGACAGGAGCACATTTGGTTTTGGATAACATCCTGTAAAATATTTAGAACATGCACACTTCAGAGTCCTTCATCTCTGGGTGATTAATGCACTGAACCTGAAATAGGCTTAAATAAAAAAGAGAAAAGAAGTGATACATATCCTCGTAAGAATCATTTTAGCATCTTTTCGAAAATGAAAAAGGAAATATTCATTGACTGACAAGCACTTCCAGGACAGAGAAAAGGAAGAAGAAAGGAAAAATATAGTTTCTAACAAACGGGTGTTTTTGAAATGTCAAAATTACAATAAAAATGAATTAAAGAGAAGAATATGGATTGTGTGTAGTAGAGAGAGGGTGGCGGCAACAAATAAAACTGTACAAGTTCACCTAAGTAACTAAAGGAATATTATGCGCGGTTCTGAAAGAACAGTCTTGCCCCCATAACTCTTTAATGACTAAAAAGGCCTATAGACAATGATATTGACCAGCATAAGATGTTTTCCTGATATAAGCAGATTATATGGAGATCATGAACAGCAATGAAGAAAGCGCAAACGACGTAAACATTGCTGATGGCTTCACTCATTTCCTAGGATGGGTGTGAGAAAGCATCCTATGCCTCCCTGGTCTGAATAAGGTAAATCAGACTTTTAATAGGGTAAAGTCAACCCAACTATGTTTCTGGCGTGAACTGTTCCTGGGTGATGCATCATCTCCAGCAAGGAAAGTAATGAATCTAAAAATCACATTCGACCCAGCACTCTTGTTCGCCCCTTGTTTCGATGTTAGCACGAAGAAGGCTCTTTCGCCCCAGTTACCCCAGTGCTTAACTTTCATGTCAAAGTGGAACTTGTCTACACTCTGATACTGTCATGCCTAGACTATTGTAATTGCATGCATATAGCAAGCACAAGGAGATGATGGACGGAGCTCTGAAACTTTTCAGACACTCACCCCCAGTCACAGATCTGGGTTGAATCCATCATTGTTCTTTAGCTCACTTCGCCACCCCAGTTCAGACCCAGCCATATGCAAATCAGTCTTGACCCTGTGCCTCATGGAAACAGTCCAGCCCGAACTGCCAAGCCAGGTCTTCCCTGGACCGGAAACAAGCATCCTGGGACCGGTTTCGGGGTAACACCCCTCATCAGCCAGGCTAGCTTGATTCCAGTTGCTAAGTGAGCAGGGGACCCACGTCTGGGCATACCCTGCCAACTTAAGGCAAACAAAGCAAACACAAGGAGATGATGGACGGAGCGCTGAAACTTTTCAGACACTCACCCCCAGTCACAGATCTGGGTTGAATCCATCATCGTTCTTTAGCTCACTTCACCACCCCAGTTCAGACCCAGTCATATGCAAATCAGTCTTGACCCTGTGCCTCATGGGAACAGTCCAGCCCGAACTGCCAAGCCAGGTCTTCCCTGGACCGGAAACAAGCACACTGGGACCGGTTTCGGGGTAACACCCCTCATCAGCCAGGCTAGCTTGAATCCAGTGGCAATGTGAGCAAGGGACCCACGTCTGGGCATACCCTGCCAACTTAAGGCGAACAAAGCACACACAAGGAGGCATGCATATAGCCAGCGGGAGGTGCTAAAACAATTTCTGTTGGAATGAAACCAGGTGGCAAGAGGGTCGTGTGTTTGAAGTGAAAAAAGACCATCACACCTGCTCTCTGAGCTTTACTGTGGCTACCTATGGAACAACATGTAACATTCACTATTGTCTGCAATGGCAACAAAATGCATAGGTCTCCGGGCCCCAAATACCATACCAAGTAATCAATCACTTGAAACATGAGAGCAGCAGCAGACAGCAGGATCCCCTCAGTGCCTGTCAAAAAGAAAGACACTGGTGCTAAAACTCTAGGAACACAACATCCAGAAGCCTAGAAAAAATTATGCTGTACCCTATGACAAAATCAAGACCAGCACAAGCTCTCCAGGGTGCTGAAGAATGCCTTGTACCACCAAGATTTTTCTCAGGCACTAGTTATTTCACAAGGCCGTGAATCATGGTCTTTATAGGCTACCTAGAAAATTGACTTTCATTCAGGTTTGCACAGGGACCAATAACCTCTCCCTCCGTGTCTGTTAAGAGGAAGAAACAACACTTAGCATTGTGGCAACAGGAACTAGAAAGCAAAAACTTTCTGACTTTACTTACCACTTTGTATCTCCTTCAAGTTGCTACTGCTCTTGGAATGGTGAAGTAATGTCTGTCTGACGATAATTATCCTGATATAGAAATTGTTTTAAATGAGATGATGGCATGTGAGGGGTTATGATTGTATTTCTGGTATATACATATTTCAAAAAAATTGGTGAGGTGGGATATCCGGAAAATTATAACTCAGGGTCCCTTTTATGCTTCAGGTCAGGCTTACCTGACGGATTCAAAGCTTATAACAAAGAACAGGATCATGATACTGTAATAAGGTTCTCCTCTCTGTCCTTTTTTAGTGTGCATATTTTTTAGTTTGAAGGGGTTCAGAACATAAGACAAATCTTCTTGTAAGATATAAGATCTAAGATCTGGGGCAGGCAAGTTTAGGCTGAATGCGTTATGCTTGGGATCTAGACCTTGACAAGTGAACTAGATCAGATGAGGATCTGAATCTTTCTTGTGGCAATGTAGATTGAGGTTTGTTGAAGATATGATTCACTTTCTCCTGATGTGCTTCCTTTATTGGATTATTCAAAGGTGATACTTGGGGACGATTTTGTTGAAGTTGGTGATTGGCAGTCGATAGGAGTAGTCATATCTTTTAAGAAATTAGAGTGTGTGTAGGTAATGTATGTAATGGGCAACATTCTTAGGGAAGATAATATTAAATACAGGAAATGTTTTCAAAAGATGATTGAGGTGATATATTTTATTGTATACTGTGATTTTTTTAATTGTATTTTTATTATGTGTTGCATTTTTAAAGTGATTGTATGTTTTATCAGAGAAATTCAAATAGAATCATGCAGTGTATTTATATCCCCTCCTTCTATCCCTGCCTTCCTATCTCCTCTCACTCTGAAGCTTCTTGCAAGTAACATGTGGTGCCAAAGAATTCACAACTAAATTAATAGAACAAGACAAATGAAAAAAACTTTAAATGGCTTAAGACAGGTTTTCCATGTGATAAGAGAAAATACTGATCCATCCAGAAGTTCTCAAAGTTGTAGACCAAAGGAGTCAATTTTTAAATGTGGAAACAATTTGACGTAGTATGCTGCTAATTATTTGCTTTGCTGTAACAATATGTCTTTATTCTTATATTTCCGCAGATTTCAACAAAACTGCAGTTGGGCAGTATGATGGTTTAATCACAAGTAATTTTGTTCCCATGTATGAAGAGTTTAAAAGTGAGTTTCAAGGTTTTGCTAATCATTTTACACATATTTATTTGTTTTTTTACAATATTTTCTCAATTTCAGTGGTACTACATCACAACTGTATATGTCCTTACACCAGGCAACAGCAAAAAACGTTCACACTCATCCTATACATACCGCCTTCCATTACAACTTTATGTAGGCGTTCGTGTTCAGGTGGAGAATGGGATATATTTGGGGCAGGCACAGTACTAGACAAGCTCTGGGAGAAGTGTACTGTTCATGAATGAACAATGGATCTCGTATCAAGTTGCTCTTCGATGAACCATTATCACTTTGTGTGGGAGCATGTTGTTTTTAAATGTTTATGTTATGTGCACAGTATGCAGAAAATCATTGTTTGAGGCTTTCAAAAAGTATCCGGCGAAACTAATGTTGCAGCGTCATCTCCATTCGTCTAATAATCTAACACAGGTTCTGCGCCTAGACGTTAAACCGTGAATAGAAGACTATTATATTCTGTTATGAATGAATGTAATTTATAAATGAATGAATGAATGTAATTTATAAAGCGCAACTTATGCCCTTGGGCGTCTTGGCGCTATAGAAAACGAGGATAGGTACAGCAGATGTCAGAGGCGAGTCAGGCAGATGATTTGGTGCCTTCTAATCCTGCGAGAAAAGCCAGGTCTTTAAGGTTATAAACCGAACACATGACTTCCCATTGCTTTCACTTTGACTCCAGTGAGTATATATATATTTTTAAAATAGCTGTATACTCGCCTTCATTTGCTACTGTAATTGTACATACCTGAGGTAAAGGCAATTATACCCATATGCCTAGTGCACAGCGCGTTAAAGTGTATAAATTATGGAAATGAAATAGCCAGGTCACCTGATTTTCTCAAGACAACCACTTTCATAGAATTAAAATCCTTTCATGTAATAGTGAGCATCTCTATACATGAATGGTGCCATTGTTCAAGAAAAGGAAACTTTAACACTGATTTTATGTCATAGTTAGCTCAATTCTGATGGTGTAACTGATACGTGTCGAATATCTTCAATTCGGTGGTATTGTTCCATAGCGCAAAGTGCCATAGTCTATTTACAAATTGGTGTATTGTGAGTCACAAATGTAATGATGGTCAAAGACAGAGATTAAGACACACTGGGAGATATTCTCAAGAACGTGCGATAATCTTTGCCAAAATATGTCAACGCAATTTTTCACATCGCCGTCTATCGCGGGAAAATAACTCTGTGTTAATGTCGTATTCCCAACACGGCGGTAACATGCGATAGTCTCCCGATAACGCGTCAAATGTCCGCGATAAAATTACCTGGACTGCAATAAAAATCTAAACTTGAACGTGATAAAAGTTGCGATGTGCCCAACTGCGATAAAAAATTCCGCGATAAGCAGCGCCAGGCCTGCAAGTCACACAAGTCAGGCGGGAAAAACCACTATAAAAGCGGCAAACAAAAACACAAACAACCGCGAAGCACCATGGAGGTAGCCGGAGCAAGTACAGAGGACAACCAGAACCCCACAAGCCACACGGAGGACCAGCCTGGGACCATCATTGGGGAGACGGTGGCAGGATTTGGGGGACCGGACACTGCACAACATGACCTGACCCAACAGCAACAGGGTGAGTAACGACCAGGGACTGGGGGGACGGGGGGAGATGGGCACATTGGCACACATGCACAATTAAGTATAGCACATCTGCGGACAAACCATGCCCAAGAGTCACAACTCCGAACAAGAGACCAATTTACCCAAGTCCGCAACATCTCAGCACTGTATAAGCACAGAAGTTAAAGGCACACCGCCTGAAAGGGATAAGGGCCAGCCAAATCAGAGCTGAAGGGGCAACTCACCCACAATGCAGCACACACACATAAGAATCAGAGCACCTCAACATTGACAACAATGTGGTACAAACTGCAACATTCACACAACAGAACAGAGGACACAACTGCTGCCGCTTGTGTGTAGAAAATGGCCATTCGCATGTGGCATAGCAGGAAACTGTGAGATGATAATGTACAAGTACACCCTCACATCCCTGATGGTGCAGAAATGTCAACTGTCCCGCATCAAATTGGCATCTCCTCACAAACAGTCACAATGTACATTGTCATGCAGTCTGTATGTAAACTTGTACAATGCGTGAACATACATGTGAACACAATGTCAATCTGCATCTCCCCTTCACATTGCAGAGGGAGAATCAACACCTCCTGCAGAGCAGACCCAACAACACAGCACTGATGATGAAGAGGACCACACCAACATCTACACCGACGTCCTCCAACAGCTCATGGACAGCTCCGGCACCCCACCTCCAGCAGCAGGGCAGCCCAGCTGCATCGATGAGACCCCACCCCCTGCACAGACCACACAGCAGGAAGCACCCACCACCACGGCTGTCTCCCAGGACCCCCACGACCAACACATGGCATTCCAACGCCGTGTGTACGGGTGCCAGGAGAAGATGGCTGACCAGCTGCGGGTGGGGTACGAACTCGTGTCAGCCAAACTAGATGCCATACGTGGGTGTCTAAGTCCCATCAGGGACGACTTACAGTCCCTAACGGACACCCACTGTCTGCTCCATGCTCTCCAAAAATCCATGGCTGACATCGCTGGAGTCATGACTCTGAGCCAAGAACAACTGTCTAGTCAGAGTGGCTCCAGCGATGTCAGTCGGGAGTTGGGACACATAATGAGAATGATGGAGAGCTTAGAGCGGATGCAGGCGGAAAGAATGTTTGCCACAGCTGCACACCGGTCAGATGTAGCTGTGATCCTCCATGCCCTGCAGATCCTCATCATGGCATTGCCACCACAAGGCCTGGCGCGGATGAATGCTGCTGCTACTACTCCATCCACATCTCCGCCCCCTGAAGTGTCAGTGCCACACACTGTGGCAGACATTCTACCTCCGGCTGCCACACAGTGATGCAGACAAAACACCACCACCCGCATGTGAGGCACCGGACACATCAGAGGACGGAGATGATGATGAATCGGGCTTTGTGGTAAGAATGAAGTGGTAGCATTCATCTCCGCCATATGGCCTGTTTCAGGTTGGTTCTGCCCTCTGCATCATGCCCTGGAATAACACCTTCCACTGTCCCCCGATACACTCAGCGACACTCAACTTGGACCTCGACATGGACTGCCATATTTGGTTTGGTTACCAATGACACAGCAAGCACACTGCGGACTGAAGTCTTCCACTCCCGATGAACTTGTCAATCCCTAAAGGACTCCGGCTGGCCCTCCATGGGGCAACATTGCAAAGTGGGGTTTGCATGGCCCTGTACTGGTCCAGCTTCAACACTCCACTGAATGTGAATAAAAACATTCTAATTCACACAGATGTGTCATGGCTATGCTCAATCAAGTATGAAAGTATGGATGAATGTAGGGACAGTGATTCCACAAAAAGGTACTCCCTGGGTAATGCTATCAGTGCGCATGTATGGCCGTGACCCAGATAGGCAGTGAGACACACATTGTCATTCAAATCAACACTCATCACAGTTGAATACAAGTGAAGGTGCGTAGACTTTATTAGCATATGCGTGTCAGTACGGGCAAGATTAGTGCCACAACATGCCGACCAATGCAGCAGTATGTCAGAATGAGGAACATTGCCAAGCGCCGCTGACCACTCCGGGGGAGTGCCTCACCTTTCACAGGTGTGTGTTGTTCGGCGTTGTTGTCCGCTCATGTATTCGGAGTCCAGGCGAATGCAGCCATGTCCACTGTTTTCGTGGTATATGTGACCAGATCTCCAAGATGCAACAAGGTGTTGGGACATGTGCAATGGGTTCCAATCTGTTGTGGCTGCAGGTACGTAGTTACTCATCCATAAAAGCGATTGCAGCTTCGTAGGCTATCATTTCCAACATGAGCTCGTTGTCGACTTCATCAAACAGGACGGCGAGGCCATCCATTAGCAGGTCCAGACAGATGTGCTGCGTCCACCCCCTTTCACCAATTAGCACAACAGCCCAATAGGGGAGCGGTTCAATGTGGTCACTGCACACGAGGAGTTGTGCAATCTCCCAGGTCCAGCTACCAGCATGTATGCCAAGTATCAAGGCATCCCATAAACATGTTTCATGGTGACACTCCTGGTCGTGGGCCAACAGGGGGCGCACACACATGTCAAAATCCAGTTCAGCTACCGTCCTGTTGGATAGGCAGACATCCATGGACCAATCGAATATGCACGATCCACAATGCAACACAGGCTGAACGCAGGTGACGTTGGCAAGTCGGAAGCCTAGCCGGTAACTGATCCGCAGCTCTGCCAATGGCAGTACCCCCAGTAAATGCAGCATACGTGCACGGTACAGTTCCACGTGACAGGGGTTGTGCATGTGTCCGGGATGTTCTGCCATTGCGTTAGTGGCTCTGGTTGAAGCGGCACTGTTCTGACCTGCGCCAGTTCTGTGGATGAAATGCCACAGCTCGGATCAATGAGTTGTTTTAGTGTGCAACGGTTGTACGCCTGGGATGGTGTGGGAGTAAGTGTGAAGGCCATTCCATGCAAGATAACTTCGAGCAAGGACTTCTGTGTGTGGGGTGTGTATACGTTGTTCTTTCGTCGGGCTGTGCGTAGTGTGGGAGTCGACATCAGCTGCTATAGTATCTGTCAGGGGTGCCGGGCACATGCAATTCCGAGGTCGGAGGTGCAGATGTGCTTCCGCCTGATAGTTCAGACAAAGGAGCTTTCATCCCTTATGTTAGTCTCTCATCTGCTTGCATTCAGGAAATGTGAAGTGGCTTGTTGGGGGTGGGGTGGGATGTGTGCGACTTTGGGATTCATGTTTGACATGTCTTGCATGTGGCAAATGTGCGGCATCACTGTGTGTTACGTTGCCTCACAGCTGCTCCTCCCTCCCCCGAGCCTATTGTGCGCGCAGCGCGGTTGCCTCACTTGCACTCCTACGGCACACCATTGTCATGCCTGTCTGCGCATGTCCACAAGCCTGACAACCACACTGTGATGTTGTCCGTTGAAGGTGGGCGGCCACGTGAGTGTAGGCCTATGGTAAGGATAGGGCGGACACAGATGTAGAGTCCATGCGTGGCTGAACTCGCGCTGCGAGTAGGTCTAGGCATTTGGCTCTTGCTGCGGCATTACAGATACACACAACACTTGGCATGTATGAGCCAAGACCCCGAGCGGTCTTGCGCTCCTTCATTTCTCCGTTTGTGCGAGCCCGCCCTCAGGGTGCATGCTACATTGCAACATTGTCGATTGCGGGCAGGGTGGCGCCGACACTACAACAGAGACACACGCATTAGTTACTTCCTTGTCCAGGCCAGAACCGAACCACGCCCAGAGCCCCTGGCAAATCCTTCACACCCCTACGCTGGCCTGGCGTACACCGGCCCAGCCCACTCCGCTTGCGCTTACAGGGGGGTACGACAGAGCTACATGTCCAAGGTCTTAGACACTGCCTGAGGTGAAATGGTTGCGTCTGCAGTCCACAGCACAAGGTAAGGTGGTAGGGCCCTGGCCCATCATGCATACATAATGACCACAAGGACACACTTAGATAGATAGTGGAACTGGCTACGGGCACGTGCGCCCGGCCACTTTTTATTGCCAGGGTCACATGTCCAGTGACGCCTGTGCTGGATGGGTGTGGGGTGAGTGTAAGCCAGCACTCAGGGAGAGGTTGGTGCTGGCAACAACTAGAACAGTGATCTTCATATTACACACACACAGATTCAATCATAAAGGGTCCATGACTTGCAGTGCACTGAGGTAGGGGCACCAGATCTAGAATCACACACTAAAGATTCAAACATAAAGGGTCCATGACTTGTGGAGCACTGAGGTAGGGGCACCAGAGATGAGCGTGCTCATGTGAAGTGATTGTTAATCATTGTGTCCCTTCCGGATATTCCCGCTGCAGCTGCAGTGGGGTGTGGTACACCTGCCTCATCTTCATCATCATCGTCCCAGGTCTTCCCCACTGCCTGAGGCGACATTGTCGCGTCAGCTGTCCACAGCACAAAACTCAATCATAAAGGGTACATGTGTTGTGGTGCACTGAGTTGGTGGCACCTGAAGCGCTCAGCGGGTGCGCAACCTGCGATGATGCATCGTCCGGGCGGGCCACACTGATAACAATGTCAGTTGCCTACTGGACTGCGCCATTAATAAATCAAGACTCAATTTGAATTGTGAGCCCTGCTGACTGCAGTGTAGGCCGGAGGCAGCGGTCAGAAAGGGCCCACAGCCACGTGGCGATGACTTGTGGTGCACTGAGTTGGTGGCACCTGAAGCGCTCAGCGGGTGTGCAGCCTGCGATGATGCGTCGTCCGGGCGGGCCGCACTGGGAGCAATGTCTGTTGCCTACTGGACTGCGCCATTAATAAATCAAGACTCAATTTGAATTGTGAGCCCTGCTGACTGCAGTGCAGGCCGGAGGCAGCGGTCAGAAAGGGCCCACAGCCACGTGACGATGACTTGTGGTGCACTGAGTTGGTGGCACCTGAAGCGCTCAGCGGGTGTGCAGCCTGCGATGATGCGTCGTCCGGGCGGGCCGCACTGGGAGCAATGTCTGTTGCCTACTGGACTGCGCCATTAATAAATCAAGACTCAATTTGAATTGTGAGCCCTGCTGACTGCAGTGTAGGCCGGAGGCAGCGGTCAGAAAGGGCCCACAACCACGTGGCGATGACTTGTGGTGCACTGAGTTAGTGGCACCTGAAGCGCTCAGCGGGTGTGCAGCCAGAGATGATGGCGTGTCCTCGCAGGTCAGGATTGGATTTGATTTGAGAGCCCTGCTGACCGCAGTGTAGGCCGGAGGCAGCGGTCAGAAAGGGCCCACAGCCAGGTGGCGATGACTTGAGGTGCACTGAGTTGGTGGCACCTGAAGCACTCAGCGGGTGTGCAGCCAGAGATGATGGCGTGTCCTCGCAGGTCAGGATTTGATTTGATTTGAGCGCCCTGCTGACCGCAGTGTAGGCCGCAGACAGTAGTCAGCACACACATAACTCCGCGGTGCTGTGCTGCTGGGTGCGCTGGGGGCCTGTGTCGCGGACGCCAGCGATCGGCTGATGAGGCTGGCGGTAATGGCGGCGGACTCGTGGCAGGGTGAGGGGCGCCTCCCTGGCACGCGTTGGCCATCCTGGAAGTGAACCACGCCCAGAGCCCCAGCCTATTTATTCGCACTCCTACGCTGGCCTGGCGTACGCCGGCCCAGCCCACTCCGCTTACGCTTACAGGGGGGGGACGACACGGATACATGACCGGGGTCTTCCCCACTGCCTGAGGTAACATGGTTGCGTCCACTGTCCACAACATTACAAACACCAGCAGTATGTGTCCACATGGACATGTCTGTGCTCTGCATACTGTAGTCTGTCCAGCACATCACCGCCACACTTGGCATTGTGTACATTCTTATTCATGGGTGACTTGCCTCCTTCACACATACTTGGTTCCCACCTCTCCCCACATTCTGCAATTGTGTGGCTGAGGGGCCATGCCGTTTTGGGAAGGTCAGCTGTCTTGTTCTGCGCTGCCTCAGTGGAAGTCGCGAAGTGGTGTTTTCGTGTGTTTTTGCACTGGAACGCATATTCTGCATATCATTAGTGTTAGTTGTTGCTCTCATCTGTGGCGATGTTTTTTGCGGAGGATATCGCTGGGAAACTGGAAATATCGGCAGTTTGCACCAGCTTGAGAATAGGGCGATAAGTCTATTGCCACTTTTGCGGCGCTAAAGTGCCGATAAATCGGCGATGACTCCTTGAGAATATGCCCCACTAAGTTCTAGTGCGAGATAATTGGCTTCTCAATGTCAGTGTGGGGATGAGTGACTGAGAGTCCCAATAGTACCAAACAATACCCTATGTTTCTGGGTTGGAAACGTAATTTCTAGCTTTAGAGAGTTAGAGGGGGCATTAGTAATATGAAGGAGAATAAAGAAATATTAGACATCAATCAAAGAATTATCTGCAGTAGAGATTAGTTTGAAAACCACTGACTAGGTAGAGGGAAAAGATAAGACAGAGGCTTAAGGCGCTCTGCCAAAACTAACATTACAACTAAATCCTGCTTCTTCAGAAATATAGTTTATCTAAATGTTCTCTCAGGTATCCCTTATCTCTGCGATTACAAGCTAACCAAGCTCATAACTTAACCCTACTGGAGGTGGTAGAGCAAGCAAGAAATATTACACACAATGCAAACTATAAATATATATTCGGCCATGAAGTGGGCCATTCTGTATAAGTTAAACAAGAACGCCACGTGTATTGTGTCACATTAGGACATGTCAACAAAGTATTAACATTTATTTCCAGATATTCTTTAGTCTCAGAATGCCTATGATGACCCAAAGATATTATTAGCCTTGAAGTAGTCGTGGCGGTTGTGCCAGAAGAAACATGTGTAAGCTACTGTGAATTTATTCTGTGAAATTAGAATCAGAGGAAAGAAAAATACTGTGTTTCAAAGAAGCTGAACACGGATAAGAGAAAATAAAAGGAACAGATTTCAGAAAACACGGAATGGACTCTTTTTTGGTGTTCCCTGTTTGTGCTCACAAAACTCAATATTTTGTAGAAGTTTACCTTGACTGGAGTGTATTGGTGTGGCTGCTCTTCCCTTCTTTGTTTGAGAACATCAGGGACACGGCTTGTTGCTTAGGTTTTGCTTAAAATACTAATCAACTTTGTGTGGGTCCCTGGGGTTGTCTGGCCATCCCAATTTTGAACTATAAACATTTATTAGCCAAATAGCAGTTAACTTAAATGTTCAATTGGATTTTATGTAAGGGTCAATATAATAAAGGCTTTTTACAGTGGACCATTAAAGCATGTCACAGAAATATTCAGAATAGATTAAATTTGTGTCTGTGGGCAGTTATAGTGTAAAGGAGCTCAAAGGCATGAGGGGCCAGCCCAATTTTTGAGTGCCCAGTTGGCATGTTACAGATGTTGGACTTGCTAAGAAAAGTTACCTATGGGCTTAGAAAAAGTTTTGGGTCTGATTGAGAGTTTGGCAGACAGGATACTTCTTCAAAATGTAAAGGATTTAATGCACTTATAATACAGTGGACGGGACATCATCAATCCAGACCTAAAAGAGATATCAAAAGGAACATTTAATTTGTAACTACTAACGGCATCAAACAATGTGGAAATACAGTAGATGTAGGGGTCAACAAATGGATGGAGCAGAAGGTGCAACCTACACCTCCCAGTGGAGGATGGGTAAAAGGAATGTCTTAGGTGAAGAAGGATCATGGATGGGATGACGAAAAAGCAAGAGTCAGCATAGAGCAATAGCAAAAACAGTCCTTAGAAGCCCCTAGCGCTAAAAGGATACTTGAGGTTGTGTTAAACCGAGGTAAATCCAAAGTTCAGGCGGACCGCAATAGAGGGCAGACTGACTACAGGACCTATGCAGGGCCAGCTGAAAAAGTACCTTGTACGGAGCAAGTGTCAGCATCGAGGACTCCCTGCATTGGTTCCGATTCATGCAGTTTGATTGGTGCATCAGAGTCGAGCCTCACAGTCGGTGTCGAAGGATTGGTGCTGGGTTAAAGTCAAGCTTCACAGCGGTGTCTACAGATCGGCGCTGCATCGTCGTCGAACCTTGCAGTCAGCACCAGCGTCGAAGGGCAGTGCGTCAGATCCAATCGGCGTAAAGGGGCCACTGTGTCGATTTTTGCAGTAAACACTTGCAGAGCCCCCTTCTTAGGCCCATGACGGGAGGGGGCACCTCAGGCAAGGGTAGGACTCACAAATGGCAGAGTCCAGCAGCTCCAGCAGAGTTGCAAGAAGTATTTTGTGACCCTGATACTTCAGAGAACATGAAGCAAGCCAACAAGTCCTTGGAGAAACTTGGGTTCAAGGATGTAGAGAGCAGGTGGGGCGTGGCCTAGCTCATGGCCGACTAAGACGTGCTGAAGAAGAGGTGGAGTCAAGATGGCGGCCCGCCGCAGCGAGTGAGCGCTGAACCTTCTCTGAAGCATTTGAGGAGGGACGGAGGGCGATTTGTGATGACCCGACCGTGCGGGGCATGAAGATGAGATGGTGAGGTGGTCCCCCCCCACACCCCCTGACAAAATGGCGGAGATCGCTCAGGTGACGCGGCTTGCGTTGTACGGCCGCGCCCTGCGATCGGTGCGGCCTCCCTGGCGGCAGCGGTAAAATCCTGCGAGCACCGAGGATATCAGGAGTGGGGGAAGGAGAGGGACCCCCCCGAGAGGTGTGTCCACTTTAAACATTACTTTATTGCGCTGGCATGCGGTGTGGATCGTACACGCCGGAGGACCCCCGTGAGTTCCCTGCTGCCAGCCGTGTAGAGCCCCCACTGCTGCTGCACCGAGGGGAGTGGGGAGGATCCTGGTGCCTGTCTGCTCGTGTCTGGCCCCAGAAGTGGGCGCCGTTGGACTAAAAACAGAGCGACTGCCCCCTCCCTGGTAGACCGGAGCGCCCCGGTAGAAGGAGCTGTGTTTGAAGGCCCGAGGAGTGCTGCGGCCAACTCCGTGGAGACGTGGGGGAGGGGTAGAGGGGCCCTCCACTCCCGTGCTGGCACCCCGAAAGAGAAGGCAGGTGCGCTGTGCTCTGCCGGCTGTGTGCACCGGAGGCATTTGACGCCATGCGACTCCTAGCTGGTGGATTGCCCGCAGAGATAGTGACCACCGTGAGTGGGAGGCAGCAGGTGGTTCTCACCTAAAATATGGCTCTGCGTTGCTGTTTGTAAAGTGATATGGGGCGCGCATGACCTGATGCACGCGGTCTTGCTGGAACCAACATCAGAGTGGGAGAAGAGCCGAGGAACCCCCTCGGGCTAGAAGACACCCAGGTGAGGAGTAGGCAAGGCGCGGTCCCTGGAGGTCTCGAAGCAATAGGCGGCCTGCGCGGCACTGGGAGTGGTGAGAGGCCCATAGCTGGGGATGCGAAGATTGTGAAGGAGTGAGTGAAAGCTGCAGTAAGACCCCAAAACATCCCTGGGTGACACTACAGAGTATACCTGATGGGGTAATTTACCCCTGGGCCCTGGATTGAGAGAGGGCTGGTGGCCCCACCACCCTTATACGTCGCAGCATTCTCGAAGGAGGGATAGAGAGCGTACCCCCCAGGTCTTACCCCGGGAAGCCACGCCGACCGACCAAGAAGACGTCCGGCCAAGACGGGCATAAGGTAGCGCCATGGCCAAAGATAAAGAACCGAAACTCCCGAAGCAGGAGAAAATGGACAAATACACTAAAGTGCTCCCGCCGCAGGCCGAGGCGCCAGAGGTGACACCAGCGCCAACAGACACGGCGCTGCTCCTACAAGCCATACAGAATTCTAGAGAAGCCCTGGAAGATAAGATAGGGGCGGTCGGCTCAGAGGTATCGCTGCTCCGTCAAGACCTACGTAAGGTGTCGGAAAGAGTAATGGAGGCTGAGACCCGAGTATCGGAAGTGGAGGATGCCATCAAAGACTTACAAAAGGGGATGAGAGACATGCATAGTGCCGCTGCGGACATGTTGTGGAGAATTGAAGACGCGGAAAACCGAGCCCGACGGAATAACCTCCGCTTCGTGGGATTTCCGGAAGGAGCGGAGGGCACCAACGGAGCGGCGTTCCTGACAACCTTGTTGACAGATCTCATACCGGCGGCACAGTTCTCCCAATGCTTCGTCATAGAACGCGCACACCGCGCGCTGAGTGCCAGGCCTCCCCCGGGGGCCCCTCCTAGGCCCATCATTGCCAAAATACTGAACTTTATGGACAGGGACATGATACTCCGTGAAATGCGCCGCAAGGGAGAAGTCCGCTATGAGAACTTGAAGATAAGGACGTTCCCAGACTACAGCCGAGAAGCTCAAAAACAACGTCGAACATTTGACTCGGTCAAGGTCAAGTTGCGGGCCCTCCAACTTCAATACATGCTCCTGTTCCTGGCAAAATTGAAGGTCATCTTTCAGGGAAAGGCCTTCTTCTTTCAAACCCTGGAGGAGGCCTGGGCATGGATGGAGGAGAGACCAGGACTTCGACTCCCGGGGGGAACACAGCCCGACGCCCACGCAACCCGGAACAGACCTGGTGGGGAGGGGTCTCCCCGGCGAAGGCATCGCACAACTATGAACAGGTCGCGCAGACTGGGCATAGGAACCCCATATGCTCTCAGAAAACATGCACAAGACCAGAGACGTCAAGAACAGCAGAAGGACGCACGCTCCCAATCCGAACCCGAAACGGCACAGAGAGCCGACTCCTCCAATCCTCAGTCAGACTCTGAGGAAAATGATGGCTCTTCAGGATCAGAAGCACGACATCCACTGGTGGAAGCAATCCGGGCCCTTCAACAGAGTGGAGAGACTGAGAGGCCCGCGGATGGAACTCTGCCTGTGGCAATTGACCTGAATGAACAGGATACTGCAACCTGAATTCCGGCGGGGTGGTATCGAGAATCAGTACCGGAACCCCCCCCCCTGTTTTTCTTCAGTGAAGTGTTTGAGCTATGACCTTGAACATATTGGACATCTGAGCAAGAAACTGTAAGAGTTGGGGTTTTGGGGTATTTGATTGGGAGGGGGGAGGACGATAGACCGACCAACTCTCTCCTGCTGAAGGTCGCTTCCAGGGATGGGGGGACAGACGGCTAGGGGGGGGTGGAGGGAGGTGGGGAGGGGGGATGGATGGGGGTTCACACAGTATGAGTTTGATTGGTTGCACACTGGTTTATTGCTCACTATGGTTGCCACGAGGAGACATTCCCCTAGACTGAGGGGTGCTAGTAAGGTCTTACTTTTCCCTGCCCCTAGCGCCTGGGGCCACACGACATTACTGCCTGTTGAAAGATGACCCAAAGACCTAATTTAACAGTCATGACATGGAACGTTAATGGGTTGGGGGACAAGATCAAAAGAGGGCTGGTGTCGCAGCTCATTAAGAGACTCCACCCGGACGTCGCAATGCTTCAAGAAACGCACCTCAAGGGTACACAGTGTAGTTTTATTGGTCGCGGGTCCTACAAGCTCTTGGCACACTCAGGATTCTCGTCCGGGCCACGGGGCGTAGCTATTTTGATCAGGAAGACCATCCCTTTCCAAGCCATGCACATATGGCAGGATCCCCTGGGAAGATATGTGGGAGTTTCTGGATTGTGGGGAAGGACCGAGACCACATTAATCTGTGTTTATGCGCCACCCAGATTACAAGCACCTACCATGACCAAGATTATCGATATACTGACTGAGACGCCCTCAGCATTACACATAGTGGGTGGGGACTTCAACGATGTCATGGACCCAGTACTTGACCGCACTACTGGGAGGGGCAGGTCTACACTGACCACTTCTTTGAAACGGTTTACCGTGACAATGGGCCTGATCGATGCCTGGAGAGAGAAACACCCCCAAACCAGACAGTTTTCTTTTCACTCAGGGGCACATGAAACACACTCGAGATTGGACTATATCTTCGTTCCTAAAGGGGAACTGCATGACGTGGGACGTGCAGAATACACTGCTCGAGGCCTCTCCGACCACTCCCCACTTCTGGTGGAAATGGGTTTGAGGGAACGAGACAAAGCCCGCAACTGGAGACTGAGTCCATGGGATCTGTGCAACGCCAAAATAGCAAAAGGGATAAGGGCAGACACCGAGGTGTATTTTAAGGAAAACAAGGACTCGGTCCCCTCTGGAGTGACGGTCTGGGAGGCATACAAGGCTGTGCTGCGGGATAGAGCCCAAAGTCGTATAGCCTGGGAGAAAAAGGAGAAGGACAAATGTATGGTGGCGTTGGAACATAAAATAGGGGAACTTGAAGCTCACGTCGCCCAGAGCAGTGACCCAGAATCCACACGTAGGTTGAGTGCCCTCAGGCTTGAGTATAAGGAGTTGGCCATGGATAACGCAAAAAAACAGTATTTGGCGACCCTGCACCGACTCTACGAAGTGGGGGATAAGGCGGGTAAGCTCCTGGCCTGGATTAGTAGACGAGAGGTCCAGGACAGATGGGTGAGAGAGGTGGTGGATCTCCAGGGAATCAACCAATCCACAGATGAGGAAGTAGCAAACGCGTTCGCGGAGTACTACAGAGACCTGTACCGAGCCCGGACGTCTAAGTCCTTCGATGAGATTGGGACTACTTGGCGGCAATTCCCACCCCAGTGCTAGGAGATGACGATGCCCAGGGCCTAGAGGAAGACCTGTCTTTGGCAGAAATCCAAGACGCGGTGGCGAAACTCCGCCCCGGGAAGACCCCTGGCGCCAACGGACTGCCGGCGGAATTCTACAAGCGATACACTAACATCCTGAGTCCACACCTACTTAGGCTTTTCGTTGACTCTCATAAAGAGGGTATTTTGCCGCCAGATCTCAGGATGGCCACCATTGTCGTTATTCATAAAGAGGGTAAGCCCCGTAATCACTGTGGCTCATATAGGCCCATATCGCTACTTAACTCGGAAGTAAAAATTTTGGCAACTATCTTGGCGACTCGGCTCCTTGGGGTCGTCACGGCCCTGGTTCATGAAGACCAGTCGGGATTCATGCCAGGTCGCTCTACTCGTCTTAATCTTAGACGAACCCACAACTGGCTCATGAAGGTGAGAACCCAGACAAGTCCACAGGCGTTCTTGTCATTGGACGCCGAAAAGGCGTTCAACGCCATAGACTGGCTGTTCTTGGTTGCCGCAATGGCTAAATTTGGGTTCGGACCGAAATTTAGGAGTTGGGTGACACTTCTTTATAATCAACCAATGGCCACCGTGCGTGTCAATGGTACAGGCTCCGTACCCTTCCCAATCAAGAGAGGGACAAGACAGGGTTGCCCCCTCTCGCCCCTACTTTTTGCGCTGACCCTCGAGTACTTGGCCTGCACAATTTGATCCCATCCCTCTATCAGAGGATTCCGCAGTACTCCGGCAGATACCGAGGAGGAAAAGATTTCCTTATATGCCGATGACATTTTACTGTATATTTCCCACCTGCACACGACTATACCGGCCCTGTTCGAAACGATAGTTGAATACGGCCACCACTCGGGCTACAAAATCAACTAGAATAAGTCGACGTTCTATTGCCCGAACAATTCCCAAACAGACTGGCCCCTGCCCGGGGAACTACGAGTAGTTCAACAAGGTTTTAAATACCTGGGTGTATTTGTTACTCCACATCCAGAAACGTGTAGGAAAGAGAACCTAGAGATTATCCTGAATAATTTCAAGTCAGATATTGAACGATGGAGGGACCTCCCCCTCACCCTACTTGGACGGGCGGCACTCTTCAAAATGATTACCCTGCCCCAATTGATATACGTTCTTCAAAACTCTTACCTTCCACTCCCCACAGGTACCTTTACGGAAATAGCCAGTAAAACTCGAACTTTATAATGGCAGGGGGGACACCCTAGAATAGCGCTCAAGACATTACAACGTAACCCATATAATGGAGGGATAGCACTCCCAGATATAGAGGCCTATTATTGGGCCTCTCACTTGATACCCATAAACGAATGGATACATAAGAATAGACTCCATCCCACATATCGGCTCGAACGGGAGGAGATGTTGCCGCATACACACCTACATTATCTTTGTGGGGGAAGGGGTGCTCCCGACTGCTACCCGTGACTCCAGTGACTCTGTCGGCATGGGTGAGGGCGACTAAAACTATGGGTTGGACAGTTCGGGTCACGAGGAGCACACCGCTCTAGGAGGGGGCATGGTTTAAGGAGCTTAAAAAACTCAGAGGATTCAGGACATGGGATCTCCTAGGGATCTCCACAGTAGGAGACGTCACGGAAAATGGGGAACTCAAAACGTGGGCAAAGCTCAAACAGGAATATGCGATGAACGACTCTCAATTCCTTAAATACGCACAACTGCGCCATGCCTGGCAGAAGGAGACTATCCCAAGTGAACAACTTCCGGAATACGCTCCTTTGGAAGGTAGGCTTCTGCAAGAGGAACTAACCCACAAGGCTGTCTCTTATACCTATAAAACTATCAACAACAATATCCCGGATGGACTGGTGGGGCTTAGAGCACGATGGGAGAGAGAGGTGGGGTCCTTGGAGGACATAGACTGGGAAGCGGCGTTAATGCACCCCAGAGAGGTAGCCATAAAGGCGAGGCTTCGTCTTATCCAACTTAAGATACTACACCGCACATGTTACGACTGCTATCGATTGCACAGAATGGGGCGGGCAGACTCTTCATCCTGTCTGACTTGCTCCACGGCTAACAGTGATTTTTTCCACACAATCTGGGCATCCCCCGAGCTGCAACTATATTGGACGCAGGTACTTAAGTTACTGGGAGAGGTCCTGGGGGTGACGTTACCCATGCAGCCACGTTTTGTAATACTGGGGATACCAAGTGACGTAGATGTCACCAGAACGCCGTTAATTTTCACCTCCCTGGGGTTGGTAGTCGCTAAAAGAGATATAGCGCGGAGATGGGGGGTGGCGGATAGACCCACCATACAGGAATGGACAAGGAGTATGGACTTATATATGGCGGCCGAACGTACCACGTATCACAGTAGGGGGTGCCCCAAAAAATTTCATAGGATCTGGGACCCATGGAGAAGATACTTCGGGTTGGACATTGGGGACAATACACAACAGTCCGTAACGCACACAACACAGGGAACTCCCATAGCGGGGTCAAGATGAGGACTGGCATAGGCAATATAATGGGTGGGTGTGCGATATTGCTTTCAGATCTCAACTGTGCCCACATGGCGGACAGATGGGGATACGGGTGGTGCTTATAATCTTATATGAATCAGAGGGGGGAAGGGGAAGTGGCTATGTTAACAAAGAGATTGTTTCTCACTATAGGCGATGGATCATTGTAGATGTACTACGCAATAACTGTATTGTGCTAATTGTTCAGTTGGAAAATAAAAATAAATAAAAACAAAATAAAAAAAGGATGTAGAGAGCAGGGACAGTCCCTCTCATTCCCGGCAAGAAGCAGCAGACAGCAGGCCAACACAGCAGAGCAGTTAGCAAAGTGGCAGTAACTCCTACAACACAGCAATCAGCAGGCCAACACAGCAAAACAGGTAGCAATGTGGCAGTCCCTCCTACAGCACAGCAGCTCTTCTTCCAGGCAGAATATCCTTGGTTCCAGCAAAGTTCTGATTTGGTGGTGTCAGGGGTCCAGTACTTATACCCACATATGCCTTTGAAGTAGGGGGGACATCAAAGAGGCCTTTAAAGATTACAAAGTCCATGCCTTTCCTGCCCTGCCTCCAGACTCACTACAAGGGGGATGCAGCTCTTTGTGTGGGGACAGACACAGCCCTAGGTGCAAGTGTCAGCTCCTCTCTCCCAATCCACCTCAGGAAGGCCCATCAGCCTGGGTATGGGCCATCAGGATGCAGAATTCACACCCCTTCTCCCTTTGGGTGACTGTCTAGAGGGAATGCACAAAGCCCAGCTGTCACCCAACCCAGACATGTATTCAGAGACAGGCAGAGGCACAGAATGGTTAAAGTAAGAAAATGCAAACCTTCAAAAAGCAGCATTTTCAGAAAAATCCAACTTAACCATAAGTTGTGATTTTAAAATGTGAGTCCAGAAACACCAAACTCCAAATCTCTATCTTTTCCCAATTGGAAATTGCACCTAAAATATGTTTAAGGCAATCCCAATGTTAGTGGTAGCCCTTGCAGTTGTGAAAAACGAATTTAGCAGTTTTTCACTACCAGGACATGTAAAACTCAAAAGTACATGTCCTACCTTTTAAAGACACTGCACCCTACCCATAGAGCTGCCTTAGGCCTACCTTAGGGGTGACTTAGATGTAATAAAAGGGAAGGTTTAGGCCTGGCAAGTAGGTTCACTTGCCAGGTCGAAATGGCAGTTTAAAACTGCACACACAGGCTCTGCAGTGACAGGCCTGAGCCATGTTTTAAGAGCTACTGAGTGGGTGGCACAATCAGTGCTGCAGGCCCACTAGTACCATTTAATTTACAGGCCCTGGACACATATAGTGCACTCTATTAGGGACTTATAAGTAAATTAAATATGCCAATTGTGGATAAGCCAATGTTACCATGTTTTGAGTACAGAGTATATACACTTTAGCACTGGTTAGCAGCAGTAAAGTGCCCATAATCCCAAAGCCAGCAAAAATTAAGTCAGCAAAATAGGAGGTCAGAAAGCAAAAAGTCAGGGGAAGCCACGCCAGGGATGAAGGCCTAACAATATGGATGATGTGTGATTTTACTGGGATGACAAACAAATCTGGGTAGATCTGGACAAAAAGGCTTTACATATGCAAGCTGTATAGATCAATCATCTTGTCCTGTGAGCTCAGTGTAGCAGAGGATCTTATATTGGAACAATTCATGAAACAATTCATAGGCTCTCCTAGTAGAAGTGAAATTCAATTTTATACCCATGTAATTTCTTAATGTAGACAAATGCTCAATTTTGACTATCTGCTCTACAGGCCACACCTGACACAGAAAACACACACACAAACACACACACACGCATATACGCATCCACATGCCCGCACACACACACACAACACACACACTTATTAATCCTACTACCTAGTGAAATTAAAGTCATATGTGTTTTAAAATGTTACTAGCTAGCACTTGCAGTATATTGTATATATGTTTTGGTTTTTCAGAGATCTGGAATTACCTCCATGATGTTCTGCTTCCAAGATACGCTTCTGAAAGAAATGGACTGAATGTTATAAGTGGACCCGTGTTTGATTATAACTATGACGGACACTATGACACTCTCAAAGAAATTGAGCAGTAAGTATAACCCAGTGTCCAAAATGAGGGTACCAAGAATTATGATAGAGATGCTGAGATCTTCATCGGCTAGAAAGAGATGATGTAGGCATTTTCCACTGAACGTGCCCACCTAGTACCGCCGTAAATCAGTGATTCTCCCATTCCATCAAACCCACTCTTTCCTATCTCATTTAGTGTTTTGCCATGTTCCTACTAGTGGAGCCAAGTAGTTTTTTTTCTTTAGTTAGCTTAGGGGAATAGGTGCTGCGAAGGATGTGCCAGACCTGTTGTAAGAGAAATGCAGTCAAATAAGGTCTCAGTCCACATGAATTGAATATTCATTATAATTATTAACAAACATGTTTGCTTGGATTCCCACGCTCATCGGTGCAAAGGCATCTGTCTGATTCTATGATAGCAAACCCAAAAGCCATAGAATGAATATTATGGTACAGATCTCTAAATGCTGCTGAGTGGATACTGCTCTAATCAAACCTCAATGGTTTTCTATGTGAATGTATTGGGTTGCTTTAGTTGGTAAGTGCCTAATATATTTTATTTTGAATCAGTAAGTTTCTTACCGTCTCTTGTATGACATTTATGTTATCAAAATGCATATCCACTGCGTTTACAGTGTTTATTTATCATACCTGACACGATGAGTGGAGTGCACACTATAACAGATGTTTGACTACAGCTAAGCCGAGGAAAATATATTTTTTAAATACCCAGTTTTATAAAAGTCAATTTATATGACGATGTTCATTTTAATTTGCCAAATGCAAAATTAGTAATTTCGAAATTAAATGAGTGTGCTTTTACCTAAGGTCAATGCTATGTAACCATTGAATCTGGAGTCTATATACAAACACTGGATTTTCCAATATTGTCAGAATTCCCTGAATTAAAAAAAAAAAAAAACATGCAAAACAACGTTGCACAAACAGCTAACTTATGTTGTCTGATTACATTTGCACTGGTCAAATGTATTTCACGTCTTGCGGTGATGATGGCATCACTAATACTGATGTTAAGGGGATTCAGTTGCATGGCAATAAAGAGTGATGTGCGCTCTGCGCCAGAAAAAAATGCAAAATCCAGGAGGGTGCTTGAAAGTTGTTTTAAAAGTTCCGCTGAGTGTGGAAACTGCATAGGACACCACAAGATGTCTGATTCAAGAAGCCTGAAGCTGAAGGCCAACCGATGAATGAACCATAAACCCCAAAATACTGGGAAGAGAAAAATACAATTCAGTGAGGAGGAAGGAAACTCTCTCCAGTAAACAAATAATATACCAGGACAATTTTTTGAATCCTCAAAACATCACCCTGCCAAAAAGCTGTCCAGTTGAACACCCTCCAAGGGAAGGTAAATGGGGTGGCACTCACAAGAGGAACTGTGGAAGAGCTGAAGAATCACTAGCATGGCATGACATGGCATACAAAATAGAAGCTTGCGCAAAACTGCAAGGCAGGCTTGGCACCAGGCAGCAGACCTAGGAACCGAAACAGCTCACACTTAGTACTTGGCGACTGGGATTGCTCCAGAGTTAGTATGCGGACTTCAAGGCCAGAATATTGTACGCCTTGAGGCAGAGCCATCCCCAGATAACCAATGCAGTGCACAACATCTATAATTTAGCTATAACTAGAGTCTCTCATGATAACTTGATACATGTGACTTCCTATCCATGTTCACCTGTAAATACTTACCCATGCAGAGCTCATTTCTTTAAAACATATGTAGCCCATGGCGTGGGCCCACAAATCACGGTAAAAGGGGGCTTAGGGGAGATGTCATGCAGCCTAAACATAGTGGCTTTACTCATATGACGTAGTTCACGGTGACATTTTCACCTCACATAAATGCATGTCCTTGTCAATGCAAACATACAAAGAAACAATTGGGGGGGTGGCGAAATTGCAGCACTGCTGCAAAACCGGCCCCCAGTAACAAAAACAGCTCAGATCCTTCCGGCCCACAGGGAAAATGCCTGGTGCCCTTTACGGCCAGTCCAGGCCTGGTCCCAAGGTTACATAGCATCGGCTCTCCTCGGAGAAGCTGATGTGCTGGCGGTAGTGTACCCACCACCTCCCAGCTGGATCTCTGGCGAGTTGTGACATAATCGTGTCCATCTTTGGAATCATTATGGGCTCTGAGGAAACTGGCAGCAACAGCGGGGAAAGCCTCTCTACTCCGCAGTCTGTGACACAAATGATGTAGTGCATCCTGCAAAGGAGTACATGCCAGAGAATGCGACAGGTGAGTGATTTGATATATTATGTGAGCTTTCATGCCTACAGATATGGGTATATGTAACATGCGGCAATAACATCGTGACCCTATGATACATGATGTTAATGTGTCACAGTTCATGTAGAAGTTACAAGTAAAGACTTCAGAATGATTTTCTGTCTGATCATCCATCTAACCTGTAAGTCTGTGTTCCAGCCTGTCCTGGTGGGATTCTCATGAGATTGTACATTGTTGCCTCAATATTCCTTGAGACACATTCCACCTTGCAATGCTAAGTAATGTAATGTGAAACACACCACAATCATGTCACAGACAATCTTTGAAAAAGTACAGACATGTGAATATGAACTTGAGCATGCCAAACACTGTCCTGTTATGTCATGTGTCCTAATGTGTTGTAGGCTTCTTCTGTTGGGGTCTTACCATTGCAAAACTCCATGGTCCCAAGATGTAAACCTTGTCATCCACGGCAGGGGAATGAGTAAAGATTGACCTTTCATCTACTCCTAGATTTTGATGGTCATGTATTTCAAAAATGAATTAGTAGACCTTATCCATACACACCACACTCAAGGCTTGATTGATGGTTCAGTGTCTCTGAATATGTATGTCTCATATGTATTGCCTGGGTACTTGGCAACAACATTGGTGAAGCAGTATTTCGCATCACATATATTACCTGTTTATTTACTGATTGTGTGTGTTTGCAGTTTCTTTATATGAGTGCCATGTCAGCTGGTGGGACAAATGTGACTTGTATAGTCAGGGGCAACAAGGACATGTGGCAGTTTGGCAATAACATACTCCTCTGTCTTGACTTCTTGCACATTAGGGCCTGTTTTGTGTACCTTCTGGTACTGTAGTGTAATGGACAGAATTAATTCCAACACACATGGCAAGAATGTTGGAAGTAGATTTTTGTGATCTTCGCACATGTGCTCTGGAAGTACCATAAATAATTTTCTGTGAGCTGTTATTGCATGCAGATTACCAGTAGTGGGCTCAAGTGAAAATTCACTTTGTGCTTGGAGCCTCAATATGATGACACTGCTGAACCCATATTTTGTTTAATCTCCTTATCAAGTTTTCTAAATAGTTTAACCTTCACTTTGTAGACTTTTCTTCCACACCCTCCTCTCCTATGGTCATTACCAATTTAAGTAATTGCGGTTTTTGTCAACCTATTATCACATAAGGGTAGTATGGGTGTTTTCAGGTGTGTTTTATGTTGCTGCAAAATTGCACAAAATGTTTGTTCCTGCTTTCATCTTTTTACAACTTTAGACAGAATTTGCCTGGTGCTTATTTGCTCTAGTATGCATAATTCTAGTAGTTATTAATTCGAGTCAGTGTCTATATGTGTTTTCACTCCTTTTAACCTGAATCACTCACTCGGAATATATTATCGTGCTTTTGGTCCCAGGGGTTTTGATAATGTATGGTAAAAAAAGATGGTGCACGCATATGTGGATACATGCAGCTGTTTGAGCTTCCTCCTGCTTGGCATCACGCAAGTACCTGCGCAAATGTTTAGGAAATCTGGGCAATGATTGGAGAGTCATATGGATAAGCAGAAATGCCTTAAATACACACTGAAAATGATGGGTGTTTGATATATCATCTGACATAGAAAGATCTTTTGAAGAGGGAGAAGAAGAGTTGAGAAGATGGAGGTGATCACTCATTGATAACTGGTCACTGTCAGAAATACATTAGAAAAGGGCCATTATACCTTATAATTCATATATCAATGAAATTCACTTGTCGTTACAAGCCGACTGAGCAGAGATTAATCAGTGCAGGACAGCACCCACTGAGGAGAGATATGACTACAAACCTTTGGGGCCTAAATCACGAAACACTTAACCCTCCTAGCGGTGCTTGAGTTAATGATGCGTTGAGGAAACTAAGAAGCCTAGGACATTCATTAGGACATCTAGTTTTCTTATAGACGAAAAAAAGCATGTAAGTCACTGTCAGCAATTGATTTCCAATTTATTGTACTTATCAATATGGTACAACAATATCAAAGTTATGTGTACATAATTTTAAAAACAAAAGGATATTAAAAACCATCAAAAGATAAAACCAGGCCATTCCATAAAATATCAATAAAGCACTATAAAAGCATACAGACAAAATTACTTTCTAACTGTAATCTTGTTTACTATCTTAGGTCATCATCAATGCGGTACTAATTTCCGTTGACGTCCCGTGCAGTTTGGATCAATCTTAAATCTTCATATTTAGGCTATATTCTTTATGTAATTATCGGTGTTACCCCAATACACAACACTACTGTTTACTAGATTAAGATGAAATTAGAGTGATAACAAAAGGCTATAAATCCAGTACAGTATTTTGTCATATGGTTTACATTGATTCTCTCATTTTGCTATAATATTTGTGCAAAGAGAAGTGCAAAGGACATAGTTGTTTCTATATCACCCTCATTTCATCTGATAGTCTATTTGAAACAAATATATCAATGCTTATCAAAGATGGAATTTTTTTATCTCTACAATTTAGTATTGGAGTTTTTCCTCTATGTTCTTATCATTTTTCTTTTAAATCTACAGTCATTAGTACTGCCCAATTATGCAACACTATGGTATGGTGAATCAGAATTGGGGTAACTGGTATACAATGCACAGACCTGTGGCAGTCTTTTATCCCGTACAAACAGGGGTAGAAAACATTTCCTTGTCTATGTTATAGGCTCTGCCCAAATAAGCGTAAAGTGCCTAAATGTTTATTTGTGCCTCCCACACCACATCTGCAAAACCCCATCGTAGTTCTATAGTCCTTCCATGTAGTAGTATAAGCATTAATTGGTAATAATATATATTGGGCCTATAAAAAGCACCATTATCTAAATTACCTAAATCAATTTACACTCGCACCCATCAATAGTTTTAGATGACATTTCTTAAGATCAAATCTGATACCAAATTAGGGATTTGTCCACAAAGCCTCTGACCATTATTTCGGAAGTGTAGTTTCCACATGTGTGAGCCATGGAACCTTAAGTGAGCCCTTTATGGAAATCAGGCCCTTCAGGTAGTAAGTGTAAAATGTGACATGTGGTTTTCTCTACAGCTAAATCCAGAATAAAATTGAACGTAGGGCTAGGACACTGGTCATGACCTTCGAAAGGTATTTCAAACAGATCTAGTCCAGAAACATTTATAATTTCCAAATAAGTCAACTGCATACACCACTGGGCTAGAGTCTTTCACTTGTACTCATGCAGGATAAGTGATTTTCCAGTTATTGTTTTCACATTTGAAAGAGCTAAAACCAGTGCTGGGGCTCAGTGGGTAAGGAATATTAATGTTACAGAGTCAGTGATTTTGTTGTGCCAAGAAAGCATAGAGTGCTAAAGATGTATTTGGTGAAAACTCAAGTTTGATAAACAAGTTTACATTTTCCCATGCATAATTATTTAACAGATTCTAAAGAAGAAACTTCAACTTTAAAAACATTGTTTTCTCTACAGATGAATACTTTACACATTTGCAAGAAGCCTTGTTTACCTATATACACAAATACACAGTTCTGAAAGTACCACTTTTAGAAAGTTGCCATTTTCTTGTCCTAACCATTTTTGTCCGCTGCCTGTGTCGTGGGTCACTTGACTGAATAGCTTGGCAGTTGGCCTTTGTGTATTCCTTCCACACAGTGAAACAAAAGAGGACTAGCTGTTCCCTGACTTACTTACATTTCAAAGGGCTGCCTCCAGGATGCACACAAAGGAACCTGAAACCAGTCTTTTGTCACCCCAGACTACTTCGAACCTTGGCAGGGGAAGGGAATAACTTTCCAGAACCAGATGTTGTGGTAACCAAGATGTCAACCCCACTTCACAAGCTGGCATCAGGTATCTATTTTGGAACTCCAAAACCACCTCTTCAGTACACTCCTGAACCTGTGGAAGACTTCAGAAGGACTGCCTTGTACTCCAGAGGAATGCCCTGCTGCTACCTGAGGACAGAATGATTCAATGAAGTCATTTAAGTAGCAAAATTTGCAAACTGAAACACATAGAGAGACAATGGTGTATGTCAAATCATTAAAATATTTTTACTTTTTCAAATGAAATTTTAAATATTTTAAATGGCTGTTTACAATTCAAAAATTATTAAAGTGGTAATATGTTCAGGTGACATAGGTGCTCCATTGACATAGGTGAATAAGTGCTATATATACATTAGTGGACACAAGACAAGGTAATATATACAACATTTACAAAAGAGGTATTTCTTTAATATGGCCAGTGTATTGGTAAATCAGTGTCTCTGTAAGGGTATGAGTATCTTTCGCAGTTTTATCCTAGAGACCCGAAGTAACTGGCCCCATATTGATCGTTGACGTTTCGACCCTGAATTAAGCGCATCTAGTGGAGCGTCATGGCGGGTCTTCCTCAGGACAGGATTTACAGCCAAAAATGGTTGTTTATTAATGGACCAGAGAGTGGGGCGCAGCGTGGCTCGAATCTAGCGCCTAATATTCTGTGATGGGTGGATGTCTGGCGGCCCCCAGTAATTGCCCGCAAGACCTGAATATTGTTGAGACGGTGCAACGGAGAATCTGCAAACTCAGGCGAAGCTCATTTTGTTTCAAGGAGTATCGAATCACCCAAGTGAAACGCTTTGTCGTTTTTCTGATGCAGAGGTTCAGATCGAACACCGGCAGACTCGAGTCTCGGGTGATTCGATACTCCTTGAAACAAAATGAGATCCACCCTTCACAGAATATTAGGCGCTAGATTCGAGCCACTGCGAAAGATACTCATACCCTTACAGAGACACTGATTTACCAATATTTGTATATATTACCTTATCTTGCCTCCACTAATGTATATATAGCACTTATTCACCTATGTCACTGGAGCACCTATGTCACCTGAACATATTAGCACTTTAATAATTTTTGAATTGTAAACAGCCATTTGAAATATTCAAAATTTCATTTGAAAAAGTATAAATATTTTTATGACTTGGCATACACCATTGTCTCTATGTGTTTCAGCTTGCAAATTTTGCTACTTAAATGACTTCATTGATTTCATTGATTCATTCTGCAATATGTAAAGCAATTGGACACACCCGACAGAACCTGTAGCTTTCTCGTATACGTACCCAGGTTCTGAGGGACACAGGGTTACCCCATTGTTATTTTACGCTACCTGAGGACAACCATGCTGCTTGAGGCCTGCCTTGTTCCTTAGATGATTGCGCTGCTGCTTTAGGCCTGCCTTGCTGCTTGAAGGAGAGAGGACCATCTCCTTGAACCCAGGACTACCAGAGTGACTTCCAGGGCTAGATGACTTGCCTCCTGTGTGAGCTACAGGGACATAACAAGCTACAGAGACCTTAACTCCTGCACCTGGCCTCTGCTGGAGTGAGTCCTTACCCCCCAAGTGGTGCCCCCACTACCTTTGGAAGTAGTGTTAGATTTGTTGCTCATGCCTAACCCTAAAAGTTGGAACTTAGAAACATTTTCACCAAAACGTGCCAGAAGAACCAACAGAAGTCCGGGGCCTTCCTGCCAGCTGATCTGCCCAATGTGCATCTCCGGTCTGCCCGACTTTGTAGTAGCTCCTGCTATGTATTTCTCCTCAGCAGCAAATCCTGTTCAGTGGGACTTCCGAGAGACTGTATACGGCTTCATGGAGCCCTCGTCTCGCTGGAGGTTTTCAACTTCCAAAAAGTTCTATAAGTCTGAAGGTAAAAATCTTCACTGGGCTCGATGGTGACAGGCTCCCCAACGTTTTCCCGCCTTTGTTGACGGCTTCACCGAGACCTCATCCAGCGCTCCCCATGATGACGACTCCTTCTTGGACACAGCCTGCCGCCTCGTCCAGCTGAACTCTACCTTCTCTTGGACTTTTCTTTAAAATTTCTTCTAAGTCCAAAGGTAAGCCGAGACCAGGCCCAATCCACCTTGTGTATCCGAATCACTCTCGATTGTGGTCAGCCTTAACTTTTGACTTTGCCCCGGTATTGCGCAACCATATACCTGTGGCTAGCACTTTCATCTTGTAGGCGCTCGACTTCACACAAAAAATGTAAAATTCATAACTCTGGTTCTATTGACTAGAGTTAATTAATTTTGGGGTCATTTTATATAATAAAAATGTCTCTATTTTCTAAAATTGGTATGGGATTTTTCTTGTGTTTTTAACTTATTACTGTTTGAGTGCTGCATAAATACATAACAAAGTGTCTATAAGTTAACTTTGATTGCATTGGTGCCAAGCTTCCCGAGCAAAAAGCACTGGTTAATTTAGTGACTTTTGTTGTTCATTTTGACAAATATTGTGGTAGTTGCTTGAATAGAGTTTTCACCCTCCTCCATATATAACCCAGTTTTGTACATAACTCTTGTAAGAAACTGGGTTACTGGTCGAGGGGGATGAAACTCTACTCAAGCAACAACCACAATCCTTGACTAGGTGAAGTCACAAGCAAATCCCAAATTAAGCTGTGCTCAACCCTCTGCTTGGCACAGAGCAGTCAAGCTTAAATTAGAGGGCATGTGTGAAGTATTTATGCTGTACTTCAAACAGTAATAAAGTGGAAATACAACAAATGTAAAATCCCACACCAATTTAGAAAACTATAGTAAATTTTTATAAATAAATCAAGACCAAAACAACAAAAATCCAATAAGTAGAACCATAGATATGCAATTTAAAAGATTTCAGTGAATATAGTGCCAAAAACCAAAAAGCACCAACTGTGGATATCTGGTAGCGCTAGACTGGGACAAAGTCACAAGTTCAGGCTGATCGCGATGGAGGACAGGCCGGCTGCAGGGTACCCAGCTATGCCAGCTGAACAATAGTACCTTAAATCCAGGTTGTGAAGAGTTGCTGAGTCCTGCATCAATGATGTGTTCACAGCTGAGACGATGCACAATTCTGTTCGGAGGAACGTCCTGAAGCGCCGGTACCGAAGCCCTGCGAGGCTTTGATGTGAAGTCCTGCTTTGTCATTGTGGAGGTCATTGATGAGGGGGTCTTGGGTCACAATATACTAGTGACAATCCCTTTTTGAGAGTGCTCAGGCAGTGCCTTTGTGATGTGCTTGTGTGATAGAGGATGAGCTGGGTGTCGTCGGCGTAGGAGACGATGTTGAGCCTGTGGTTTCTGACGATGGTTGCGAGGGGGGCCATGTAGATGTTGAAGAGGGTGAGGCTGAGGGAGGATCCCTGGGGTATTCCACATTTGGTCTCTGTCGGTTCTGAGAGGTAGGGCAGGAGTCTGACCAGAACACTTACCTAAAAGCGGAGAGCTCAGGGCACAGAGGGCAGCACATAATGGTGGAGCTGTGCGGTGGAGAGCAGTCATACTGACCAAGTCAGTGGTCTTGCTCTTCTTGCCGCGCAACGGCCGCCAATAAATAGGGGTCGGGGGAGGGCGGTCAGCTGTGAGGTGGGAGCAGGAAGGACATGCTGGAGGGGGAGGGGCCTCGGGGGCAGCAGCGGCGGGGAGCACTTGAAAAAAAGAGAAAGAGGAGGCAAAAAGAGAAAAGGGAGAGCAAAAAGAGAAGAGAGTGAGCAAAAAAGAAAAAAGGGCACAGAGGGCACAGAAAAAAGTGGAACAGCAGAAGAGCAGAGTGCTCTCCCACTGGACCACCAGGGATGATGCGCAGGCAGGAGCCTGCGGGTGGAGGAGGGCCTCGAACGCTTACCTAAAAGCGGAGAGCTCAGGGCTCAGAGGGCAGCACTTAACGGTGGAGCTGCGTGGGGGGGAGAGCAGTCACACTGACCAGGACAGTGGTCTTGCTCTTCTTTAATGGCCGTTAAAGCCCCACTAAGGTGGGCTATACAGCTATTCGAACATTCTGCCCCATGAGAGTGGAATGTCCTAATTGAGAAAACAAAGGCATCTGAGACCAGGGGGTTTAAATCCCCGGCGGCTCCAAAGTCTTTCTTTCACAGCTCTTGCTATGAATGTTCAACTGTTAACAGCTGCGTGCAGGGCCATGGTTGTTAATTGTTGATCATTCACAGCAAGAGCTATGAAAGCAGGCAGTCAAAAATCAACCCCTGGTTCTCCATGGCTCGGCTAAACTGCTTTTCCTAGGTCAGACAAGCCAGGGAGACCTAGAAGCTGAGCACCATTCCCCCTCCTTCCTTCTGGAGCCCCAGTGACACTGAGTTACAGTAGGAGGGATGGGTGGAGGCTCCATGTATCCTGCTGCAGGGGCTCTGTCTTTTGCTTTCCACCGCCCAATCCATATATTTTGAGAGGCAGGTAAAAGGGAAAGGCAGAGGACATTAGGACATTGAAATGTTGAGAGCAGTGGCCCTAAACCAGTTTATATAGGTAGCTGCTACTCTATTGTCTTCAATGGAATTCACAACATTCCAATGTTCTAATATCACTTAACACACAATCTGCTTTTAATGAGATTGCTGATTCGGTTACCCACCAGTCTGTTGAGGAAGCCTGCCTTATGGGAACCAGGCTAGGCTTCTGATTCAGTCGTTCCTGCTTTGCAATAGGAAGACTTTAACATTTTCTGGAGGGATCGGGAAAGATCATCTTCACTGGGTAGGAGGAGGAGTTGTTATCTAGGTTGCTCATCTTCTGGATATCTCAGTGGTTGACTCCCTGCTAGATTCTGACTTGTAATGCTTGTCCATGAATTTATGATCCAGTAATAATAAAACCAGAATGCATCTTATCTTCCCACCTCTGACTGCACCTGTGGCAGAACTGAAGACACTCTCAAAGACTCCATGGTTCATTTATGCAGGTGTTAGGTGATCTCCGTTTGTGGTTGGATGTCCCAGTAGGTGTCATCTTGTCCTCACTGGAGGCTATGCCTCTACTTAACATAGAATTGAGAATTCACTAAACCACTCATAAAGTAGGCTATCTTTAGACACCTCCTTTAATCACTGTGTTTGTGCAGATGACCTAATCATCATTGTTTAGTCAAATCACTTAATAATAATAGCATTTGTAGAGCGCGACAGCTACCTCAGCAGAGGTGTCCCGGCGCTACTCGGTCACTGCAGGTGAGGGAGGTCCAACCGAGGTGTTAGCATTGGCTGAAGAGCCAAGTCTTCAAGGTCTTTCTGAACTCACGTTCGGACTTCATCAGGCGCATATGGGAAGGCAGGGAGTTCCACAGTATGGCCGTCCCCACTGTGAAAGACCTGCCTTCCATATGGGACTTAGCAAAACGAGGTACACAGAGCAGGTGCTGGGAGTTGGATCTCAGTGTGCGTTTTTGTTGATACAGGCAAAGCCTACACTTAAGATATCCCGGGCCACTATCTTGCAAAGCACGAAAGGCCAGAGTCAGGGACTTGAACTCTATCCTTTTAGCTGCAGGTAGCCAGTGAAGTTGTCTGATGTGCTGAGAGATGTGGTGACGGAATGGGACTCGACGCGTTAGTCTCACAGCCGCATTCTGTACCATCTGTAATCTATTGATCAGATAGGAAGGCAGCCCCAGGTAAAGACAGTTTGCATAGTCCAGCTGAGATGTCACAGTAGCGTGGACTATGACCCTTCGACTATCCTCCGGCAATAGATGCAACAATTTCCTTAAACTTCTCAACTTCCCAAAGCATGAGGCTGATATATGACGGACTTGGGCCAAGAAAGAGAGGTCCGTATCCCATTTGACGGCCAGGTTTTTTGCCGTGTTTGGCGGTAGAGGTGGCGATCCCATTTCTACTGAACACCAAAGTCCAGCGGGGGGAGGAGATGCCTGGCCGAAGAACAAGACCTCCGTCTTGTTCACATTAAGTTTTAAGCTGTTATTATTCATCCAGCTTGGGCATTCGGTTTAGAAAAAAAAGGGGCCCAAGAACTGTAATCAAGCAGTCACATCAGCAATAGGAGAGTAGAAGAAATTGCAAGCAGTTAGACAATGAGGCCTTTACTGCTCGCTACCTCATTCGGAAATTTAGCAATCATTGTGAGGGGGAGAATCCAACAGGAAATCTTCAAGTCTTCATTCATTACATCCTTTCTAGGAATATTAATTCCTGCGCAAATGGTAAAAAGAAAATTATCCTTCCCATCAGCAGAATCAGCATCTTAGTAAAGGCCTTATGATAATAACGAGGCAGATTCATAATCTCTCTCTGATTAGCTGTCATTTATTTCTGGCAAAAGATGGCTAAGATGTGTTGTGAGACTGAGAAGGAAATGGTCACCAAATCAGAAAAGAAACCCTTTGTTCTCCCAGGACTGCTCTTGCATTAATAAAACATTTGCTTTTAACTGGTCTATTTATTGTTTAACTATTAGCCACGTATTTACCTTCTGTTACTTTGTATCTTTGTTTCTTGTTGTCCATTCCTGCCACTTCGACCCAATGCCTGTCCCTCCCTCCTCCCTCCCTACTTAATGGAGGCTGCAGCGCAGCTCCAGTTAACAGGCTTCCCACACCAGCTCTCCGACAGCCTTCCTGTCATCTTGCTCGCTCATTTTCCCATTTTGCCACTGCTGAGCCTAGTACTGTTACTGCATTAGTAAAACATTTACTTATAACTGGTCTCTTTATTGTTTAACTATTAGCCACTTATTTACCTTCCATTAGTTTGTATCTTGTATCTTTGTTTCTTGTATTCCATTCCCGCCGCTTCGTCCCGACGCCCCGCCCACTGCCTAAAGGCCTCTCCCTCCTCCCTACCTTCTTAATGGAGGCTGCAGCAGGCATGCCACCAGTGTGCCAAAGGCAAGCTTGCCTGCACCCGTCGGTGCCTGGACCATGCCCAATGTCAGGAATCCTGTCCCTTCCGCCACCCAAAAATACACTGCCTCTGAACTCAGAGCCCTGGACCCGGGTCCCCGCAACAACAACTGCTGCCTCACCTCACCCCGCTCCATGACAAGACCTTTCACCTGCTACCACTGCCAATTCTGCAAAACCAACTCCCCCACACGCACGGCGACCACCACCACGACCACACAGAATCAACTCCACTGCCTCCTGCTCAAAGCACGATCACTATGCAAGCACGCCACAGAGATTAGGGACACCATCACCTCGCTCCCCTGGATGTTATCTTCCTCACCGAGACCTGGCTCAACACTACTCCCGCTCCTGATATTGCCACAGGAACACCAGATGGCCACATGATCACACACTGAGACCGGAGGAGGGATCGCTATCATCCAAAATGAAACCATTTTCTGCATCACCACCACAGACAACGCCACGGCAGTTATGGAACACCTCAACTTTCAGCTCCCATCCGACGGCAACACCACCATCAGAGGCACCATCGCCTATAGAACCTGGACACCTCTCCCCAGCTTCTGCGATGCCATTCCCAAACTCACCGCCCGCTCGCCATCAACTCTGAGCACTACATCTTCCTCGGATACCTCAACTTTCAACTTGACGACCCCAATGACACCAACACCGCAAACTACCTGGAAAGCATAAACAACATCAGCCTCACCCAGATATCCACCAACCCCACACACACCGCAGGACACACACGTAACTGTATCTTCATGGCCAGCGACATAGTAGAGTACAGCCACATCACTGAGCTCACCTGAACAGACCACTCCATCATCCACTTCACCATCATGGGACCCCCAGACCCCACCACCAAGCCACCCAGCACTCACCACTGCAGCTGGAAGAGAGTTTCGGAGACCCAATGGACTGACGTCCTCACCGTCTCCCATTCTGACTCCTCCTCCAACCTAGAAAAAGCTGTCAAGAACCTCAAGAACTACCATCCTATCTCTCTGCTCCCCTTCCCAGCCAAAGTCCTCGAAAAGGCCATTCAACCGCCAACTCACTGAACATCTGGAGAATAACAACCTTCTGGACTCCTTCCAATCTTGATTCTGCACCAACCACAGCACCGAAATTGCTCTTATCGCTGCAACCTGGACCTCCTGGACCGGAGAGAAACAGTAGCCCTGATCGTCCTCAACCTCTCTGCAGCATTCAATACCGTTTCCCACCAAACCATCATCAAGGGATAGATCGCAAAGTGGTAATTTTTTAGGTCTGCTGGCGCCTCTCAGGAGAAATACACATAACAGTAAACCTTAAGTTCTCTATTGGGGTGGCGGTGCTGCAGGGTGAGGAGAACCACAAACCTCCTCTAATTTGAAGCCTAAGCCCATAAATGTACTAACACTCCCCAGCACTCGTCATAGATCTGTGAAAAACACGCTAAGTAGTGCATAAACAGTAGGCACAAATTTCACAAAGATGACAGATACTCTCTGTTTCTTCTTTTTGTTCCTCTTTTAATTCAGTAGGTCTCCAAAATGACACAGCCAATTGACACAGCCGACACGTGTTTCGTCGCGTACATGGGAATTGTTCCCGCGACTTTTCAAGGCTAAGTCTTCTCAGTATGAATCCTATTTCCGTGGTGATAATTCCTACCCACAGAGGGTGTCTGTATTTTCAAGCGTCCTAAGTAAAATTCCTATTGATCCAGTGATTCTGAAAAACTCCGGTGTGAACACGTTATTCTGTGTTCCCCATATGCGGACGCCGTCAATATCGTGTTGCCGAGTACACAACCATCGTCAAAACCCATGGACTAAGGATCATATCCTACGCCGACAACACCCAGCTCATCCTCTCGCTATCTGAAAACAACGCCTCCACCAGGGCCAACTTCCACAGCTGCATGACATGCATCACCGGATGGATGAAAGACAACTGCCTGAAACTCAACACAGACAAAACGGAAGTGCTGATCTTCTGGAACTCCGCCTCGGCGTGGAACGGCTCTTAGTGGTCGTCTGAACTTGGACCCTCACAGACTCCAAATGACCATGCCTACAACCTTGGTATCATCCTGAACAGTGAGCTCACCATGAAAAACCATATCAATGCAGTCTCCTCAGCCTGATATCCTCACCCTTTGCATGCTCCGTAAGATCTTCAAAGGGCTCCCCGTTGAAACTATAAAAACTCTCACTCAAGTGCGAGTCAACAGCTGGCTCGACTATGGCAATGCACTATATGTAGGGATTACCATGCACCTCCTGAAAAGACTGCAGACTATCCAGAATTCAGCGGCCAAACTCATCTTTGACCGCCCCAGATGAGCGCACACCTCAGGAAGCTACACTGGCTACCTGTTCAAAAGAGATGCCCATTCAAGATGCTGATCCACACCTACAAAGCGCTGCACAACCAAGGACCAGCATACATCAACCACTGCATGAACTTCCATCAACCCTCCAGGCACCTACGCTCCTCCTGTCTCTTCCTTGCTTACCCACCCACATCGGCCGAAGCAACAGTGGTGGTCGCCCCTCCTGAAAACACAAGCAAATCCAAGGGTCTGTCATGCCTAGTGAAGGTATGAAGAAAAAGATGGACAAGTATAGACCTCAACTATGTTACGGGGAAATCCTTTAAAAGGACGGGATCCCATCACTCACCGAAGTGACATGCTTCATCATCTGGGATCTCCTCTTGGTTGCAAATCCTAGTGCAACCAAGGGCTACAACCCCCTCACTGTGAGCGAGGAGCTCAGGGATGTTTTTGAATAAATGTCAGTATGACGGATTACTAGAATCCTTCAGAAGTGAAGACGTGAGAGTGATGGGCGCAGTGCATGTGTGTTGGCAGTGAAGGGAAAAGGTAAAATGGGCTACCAGGAGGAAAAAGTTTTATTCATTATCTCCTGATGTCCAGATTAAAAACAGTGCAAATGCAGTTTGTTAAAAAATGACTGCATATGACCAGAAACAGGGTCTACATGTTTCAGCCATGTTGATTCTTATGGAATCGCGGCTTTCTTCAGGACCTTGATGGTATGATGCTACTGCGCAATTGTGAAAATGTGAAACGAAAATCAAACAATGACATACAAGGTTAGAACGAATACAACCTTAAGTCTTGTTTCTCCAGGAATTACAGAGTGAAATTAACACCTGTAATCACGAGAAAGCTGGCCTCACCTGGCTACAGCTCAGAACAAGGGGGCCCCGCTCTGTCCGTCGGTACCCCGAGCTGAATCTGGGCTGCTAACGGAGCAGCGAAGTCATGGAACAATCTCCCTCTTCACCTCCGGGCCTCATCCTCTCTGCTGGAATTCAGGAAAGGACTCAAGAACTCACTGTTCAACTTAACCCCCACCCCCTTTAGTGTTCACAGCACCTGGAGACCTTTTCGGGTGATTAGTCATGCATTGCAAATCCTGTCTGATTGATTGCTAGATGGGCATAGGTCTGCTTTTAACAAGTTTGCATACTTCTCCCTTCCAACGAGACGGAGGCTGTATTCAGACCAGGAGATTGAGCACCCGGCGGGCCTCCCTTTTGCCACGAATATTTCCTAAGATTCATTCTACACGGCCCTTATGCAATTCCATGTTCCATTTTAGGATCTTTGATTGGTTCAACGACCTTTTGGGAGGGACACTCTCTTTATCAAATCAATAAGTGCTTGTCTCCCGCTCTCTGCCCTCTGGAGCCTGCGTGCCCAACCACTACAAAACCACCTTTAATCAGGGGAGTTTAATGGTGCCCCCCTCCCCTCCTTCAAAGTCCTGAGAAAGACCCCTCCGTAAGGGAATAAGCAACCTACAATTCTTTGGGGGTCGAAACTTCAACAATTTTACTGTCTGCCAGTTTTATCAACAGCGAATTCTCACTGTGATATTGTCTTTCCAATCATGGCTGTACATTTCCATACATTGTTTTGAATTGTGTGGCTTAAGGATAAGCCGTGTTTTTTTCATGTAAAGAAATATGTGATGTGTAACATATCCCAATCTTTTCTATATACCTCTCTAACCCTCACTTAATGCACAATACCTCTCCTTCAACCCTCCTCTTCCCTCTCCCCGTGTGGGGCACTTGCTCTTGGTAATGTTTTTTGATTTAATCGTGGATACAAAAGAGAATGTGGTGTTCAATGTGATTAAATAACATTGGACCTCAAAGTATACAACGCATTTGATTTTATTATGTCTTTCATGTTCCTTATGTTGTGTTTATGTTGAATAATCGTTTACTGGGACCAATCTAGCATTGTACTGTCTTATACCCAGGTCCCAGTGAGTTATTTTGGGTTTACCCTTTTTGGTAACTGCATACTTCTCCTAGCAAGGTGCTCTTAAATTGACTTACTGATAACAGGCCATTTGTGTCTTGTTTTGGCCTTTGGCTTGCACATATCCTTAAGAAGTTGACTCATGGTTATATAGATGCTGCAACTGACATTTTGAACACCTTTCTCAAAACTGCAATAGTTCCAGATGGACAGAAGGTGCTACTGGTATCCACTCCTCCGGTTAACATCATTTGATTAAGGTGATTTAAAAAATCATTCAGTTCCACTCCACTAGTGCTTTACTCTGCTAAACTAGTTCAACAGGCAGTTGTAGGCCAACATCTTGACTTAGTATCGGGAAAGCACCTGTTGAACATCATCCAGCCGATTGTAGACCTGGCCACAGTATGGATGAGTGGTTCTCTTAATTGTGGATGATGTGTGGTGGGTTGTGAATGCTGATGGTTTCAAGGTGTTGATCTTGTTAGATATGCTAGCTGCCTTCAACACCATTGACCATTACCTCCTACTGGAGGAGCTATTGATACTGACTGTCAAAAGCAGGTCTTGGAGTGGTCTAGCTATTGTTTGCCCAAAGGTCTTAACTAGAGTTCCTTCCTCCTTTTGCTTGCTAACTCAGATAGGGTCTTCCACAGAGATCCATTTTGTCACTACAGCTTTTAAACATGTTATGCAGCCTTTCAGCATACTATGAGAGTTGGCTCATATATGTATGCCTGTGATACATGGAGCACCGGTGGCTCTAACAAAAAGGCTGCAAAGAATACAAACAATCGCGGCTAAGCTGGCACTAAAAAGACAACGCAGATCTTCTGCGTCGTTAGCTCTAAGGGATCTCCACTGGCTGCCTATTCTGCAAAGAATCCAATTTAAAGCACTTTGCATTGTTCATAAGGCGGCACACAAAATGGGGCCTAAACCATTACAGAGAATGTTTACTTGGTACTACCCAGCTAGAAATCTCCGTTCTTCAACAGCCTACTTAGTTTGTACCCCACGAGTTAAGAAAACCCGATTAGGAGGTAGATCATTTAGCTATGCAGCCGCAAAGCTATGGAATGAACTACCAAGTGAACTCAGACAAACTGACGACTTGTTGCAGTTTAGAAAAAAGCTAAAAACAGACTTTTCCCAAGAGAATAGCCTTGAGAGACCTGTTCGTCGTGATTTCAAACTTTTATAGCTTGCACAGTGTCTTAGGTAATCCCAGCGCCAGGATGCCCGTTGGGTGACAGCTGCGCTATATAAATGCAACTTACATTACATTACATAGCCAGCTCAAATTTGGCATGCACACAGGGGAAGAGTTAGATCAATTGATTCTCCCCACTTTTTTTGGCCTTAGTTCAGTGATCAGATGTTCACCAACGTTTTGACGCTATATCCCAACAGTGCTGAGATGTTGTTGATATCTTGAGACCTCTATTTGGGCCAGGGTGATTTAGGCAGAGATTATGAGCACAAAACCCACTGCTTTTAGGGCAGTACACAATATGGTCCTGGTGCTGGTTTCCAGTCTTACTCTGCAACCATATGCCTCTGCGAGGCAAGAGAGAGTTTCCTCTTTACCTCAGAGTTTTGCACAGTCTTTCCAATTCATAACCCTCCTCTGTATGTTCAACTAGTCAATGCTGTTATCCTGTCGTGGCCTCACTGCAGAACAGCACTTATTTGGGGCACCTTGAGGCCATGCTGAATTTGCTGCAGCTAATGCAAAGATGTAGCAGCTCAGTTGGTGATCATTTGGAATAAATGGGACTAAACCACGAACATGCTGAGATTCCTGTCCTGAGTACATGTTGGTAAAAAGCTGGAATGTAGAGCCTTACCATAGTCCAGAATGCCAGGTGAATGAACGAAATTTTAGAGGCAAAGTGCCGTTGTCCTGTGCTTAACAGAACTTAAAGGTTGCCTACCTTGACACTCGGATATTAAACAATGTCTTAAAAATAAATGTTTGGAGTTGCAAACAAAGAGTCAATGTCTTAAAAATAAATGTTTGAAATTGCAACCAAGGAGTCAATGTCTTAAAAATAAATTTTTGGAATTGCAATCAAAGAGTCAATTTCTTAAAATTAAATGTTTTGAATTGCAACCAAAATAAAAATATTTGCAGTGCAACGGAAGCATGAACTTAATTTAAAAAATAAGTAAATAGAAAATTCTAATCTGCTCATTTCTCCCCTCCAGGCATGTCGGTGATACAGCGATTCCTATCCCAACGCATTTCTTCATGGTGCTCACCAGCTGCAGGAACTCTTCCCACACGCCTCTTAGCTGCGCGGGCCCCCTCGCCGTCTTGTCCTTCATCATTCCTCACAGACCCGACAACAGTGAGAGCTGTGCTGTGAGTACTCAATACATGATTACACGCTCTAGTCGTGGTCTTCAAGGCACCTGTTGTAAAGTTGTCCTAATGCTTGGTAGCTGCAGTCTGGATCCGCTTGAGGGAAGGTGGAGTTTAAAATCTACCAACAGCCTGATGATTTGCTGTCAGCAGCAAAGTGAGGTTCAAGTAACATCAACAGTAAAAACGCAGAGAAGTTCAACAATTCGCATTTCAATGTTGATGTATGATTGATGTGAGCCTTGCGAATTACAGCTGAACCGACAGTGTGAGCTTTAGGGAGCAGAGCGGTGTTTCTATTCCCTACGTCTCTCTTTAATGGTGCGGCACTAAATATGCACAGTGGTCTTCAAATGTTTTATGCCCCCACCCCAGTGGAAAAAATAGAATCGGGCCCCCTCAGTATTTTTCACAATTATTCTTTTTAATTGTATCTATTAAAAGTATCCACAGTGTGTGGCTGGGGATTTTGAAGAATATTTCGAGTCCCTTCCCTTTTGACACATACTCCCAGCTAGGATATAAATGACGAAAATGTTAGTGATGAATCATTACAGAGCATACTGCTTCTTTTGGCCAGAGCCTGGAGCCCCCCCCCCCCCTCGGGAGCACCAGAGGCCCCCCTAGGGGGGCCCGCCCCCCAGTTTGAAGAACCCTGAACTAAGGACACAGGAGAAAGGACAAAGCCCTTTCCTCGATGGCCCCCCTCTGTTCTTGCATCTGGTGTATGGTATGAATCCTTGACAGGGACAGATGGATAGCAGTGTCCTAAGAGAAAGTGGTTTCATTAGTGGTGGCACTGTGAGGTATGAATGAATGAATGAAACTGCATTTGCAGAGCACATGCCTGCTAGGAGGAGTGTCCCCGCGCTGGAGTAGGATAGCTGCACGCTAGAAACTGGACGATTACCTCACTTGCTAAATAGCCAGGTTTTCAACTTCTTCCTGAAAATAGGAAGTTCCGGGGTGGCGCGAAGTGCCGTCGGAAGTTGATTCCAGGCTTTAGCACCGAGATAGGAAAATGATCTTCCACCAATTTTGGTCCGGTGGATTTTTGGGATGGTGGCTAGGTAGCCAAAAGTTGACTGTAATGTCCTAGGAGGGGCATAAGTAGAAAGCCTTCTCCTAAGGCATACTGCACCATTTCCGTGCACAGCTTTATGTGCCAGGACCACTGTCTTGAAGTGAATCCTCTTTTTCACGGGAAGCCAGAGGAGTGAATATAAATGTGGGGAAAAATTGGTTCTAGGGGCGAGATTGAGAACTAATCTGGCCGCCGCATTCGGAACCATTTGCAACTGGCTCAAAAGATATTCAGGCAGACCTAAATATGCTGTGATCACATCCAGACTCGAGCCTGGATTACTGTTTTCCTAGTTTCAACTGAAAGAAGCGGTAGGAATTTTTTCAAGGTGCATAGTAGTCCAAAGCAGGTGCCCACCAGCACTGTCAATTTTGATCCCCAGATTGTTTACCAAGCTCTGACGAGAGGCTGGAGGAGGGACATCCTGAGGCCACCACGATCTCCAGATTTCTGATTGAGTTGTGCCACTGGTCTGTTAGCCATCCTGCAATGATGAATATATCCAGGCAATACTGTTATTCATTAGAAATTCCAGGATCCTTTTGAGAAGCTTGGTTATGAAAAGGTAAATGAAATCTAGGTAATAGGAGCAATTAAAAATAAAGCACCCACTTTCATTCTCCCTCTGTAAGGATGAAAATCTCTGTAAACAAGCTACTGGGCCATCCTGACCAGTCGTTCCTTTGTCCCTGAATGCTCCCCTGTCTTTAAGCTATTTTTTACTCAACAAATTAGAGGCAACCGGTGCTTAAGGTACCCCTTAAACTGCATATTCGTTCTCCCAAGTGTCTCCCTTTTGGTGTGTCCTGGTAGGGAAGACCCTACATCGGTCTCCCTATCCAGTAGTTTCATTAGAGTACCCACTCTTTTTTTGTTTAAACTGAACAATCAGCACAAGACAATTCTTACATGATACATCTGTAAAGTTCGATCTCAAACAGTCACAAATATGATTGTCATCAACAAAGCCACTTCCCTCCTCCTCCCCTTGATCTGTGTGAATCAGTGCATGCCACCGGTGTCTTTTTGTCATGATTATGTGGTTTCGTTTTGAACCAGGGAACTGCCTCAAGTAAGCTTCAGGAGTAATCGTTAGGGCGTCATGCTCTCGGGCCCCTATGTCTGAGTCCCCGTGTAATGTGCATGGCGGACTGTTGCGTGTCATCCCCCATATCAAGCCCAAAGTGCCGTCTCCATGGGTCCCAGATCTTGTGGAATTTTTTCGGGTACCCTCTGCTACGGGTGAACAACCTTCACCACGAAACCGTCACCCCGCATGTTGTTACAATGCGGTCGTTACCACGACCCCGTTGTAACAACGCATACCATTACCCCGCAAGTCGTAACAACGACTTGCGGAGGGGGGAAGAAGGTGTTGGATTTAAAATCCAACACCTTCCCTACTGTCCGCACAGGCTGGAGTTGGAATAGTATATTATACTATTCCAACATCCATCGCCCCCCTCCGCAAGTCGTTGTTACGACTTGCGGGGTAATGGTTGCGTTGTTACAACGCGATCGTGGTAACGACCGCGTTGTAACAACATGCGGGGTGACAGGCTGCGGAATTGTGAGGCATATTCTCTGCTACGATATGTGGTCTGCTCGGCCGTCATATATATGTCCATTCCTCTCGTCCACTCCTGAATGGTCGGTCTTTCGGCCACTCCCCATCTCCTTGCTATGTCTCTTTTGGCTACTAACAACCCCAGGGAGGCAAAAATTAGCTGTGTTCTGGTGATATCCAGCTCACTTGGAATCCCTAGTATCACAAATCTTGGCTCCAACGGCAACGTTACCCCCAGGACCGCTCCTATTAGTCCAATTACCTGCATCCAGTATAGCTGAAGTATGGGACGCGCCCAAATCGTGTGGAAAGAATCGCTTTTAGCAGCGGTGCAAGCCAGGCAAAGTGGTGATTCTGCCCTTCCCATCTTGTGTAGCCTATCCCTATCATAGTATGTTCGGTGTAGTATTTTAAGTTGGATGAGCCGGAGCCTTGCCTTTATGGCAACTTCTCTGGGGTGCATTTACGCCGCCTCCCAATCAATATCTTCCATGGACCCCACGTCCTTCTCCCATCTTGCTCGGAGCCCTGTTAGCCTGTCAGGGATATTGTTGTTGATGGTTTTATATGTGAAAGAGACCGTCCTACGGGTTAGCTCCTCCTGTAAAAGCCTGCCCTCTAAGGGTGCGTATTCCGGAAGTTGTTCACTAGGGATATTTTCCGCCCGCCAGGCATTACGCAATTGTGCGTATTTAAGGAATTGGGAGTTGTTCATATCATATTCCTGCTTGAGCTTTGCCCATGTTTTAAGCTCCCTTTTTTCAACTATGTCCCCTATCGTAGAGATCCCCAGGAGATCCCAAGTCTCAAACCCCGTGAGCTTATGTAGTTCCTTGAACCAGGCCCCCTCCCAGAGCGGTGTGTTCCGCGTGACCCGTCCCGTCCAACCCAAGGTCTTGTTAGCCCTTGTCAATGCTGACAGGGTCACTTGAGTCGCGGGCAACAGACGTGAGCTACCCTTCCCCCGTAGATGTAATGTAAGTGTGTTTGAGGCAGCATTTCTTCCCTCTCGAGATGGTATGTGGGGTGGTCTCTGTGTTTGTGTATCCATTCATTTATGGGTATCCAGTGGGACGCCCAATAGTAGGCCTCTATGTCGGGGAGTGCTATCCCGCCATTGTAGGGATTGCATTGAAGTGTCTTGAGTGTAATTCTAGGGTGTCCCCCTTGCCACAGTAGTGTTCTAAGTTTACTAGCTATTTCCGTGAATATGGCTTTAGGTAAGGGATGGTACGAGTTTTGGAGGGCATATAGGAGTTGAGGTAGGGTGATCATTTGAAAGATGGCCGCTCGACCGAGCAGGGTAAGGGGAAGGTCCCTCTATATCTCCACATCCAACCTAAAATTGTTTAGGACTACATCCAAGTTTTCCCTCCTACACACCTCCGAATGGGGAGTGACGAAAATACCCAGATATTTAAAGCCCCTTGGCACTACTGGCAGTTCTCCAGGCAGGGAGCAGTCTATTTGTGCATTGGTCGGGCAGTAAAGTGTGGATTTATTCCAGTTGATTTTGTAACCTGAGTGTCGTCAGTACTCCGTAATCAGATCGAATAGGGCTGGTATGGTCGTTTCGGGGTATGTGATATACATCAAAATATCGTCGGCATAAAGAGAAATTTTCTACTCTTCTGTGTCTGTAGGCGTGATGTGGAAGCCCCGAATAGAGGAGTGTATCCTGATGGCACAAGCCAGCGACTCGAGAGTGAGCGCGAAAAGGAGGGGTGATAGGGGGCAGCCCTGCTGCGTCCCTCTCTCAATGGGGAAGGGCGCTGAGCACCGACCATTGACGCGCATCGCGGCCATCGGTTGATTGTATAGGAGGGTCACCCAGTTGCGGAATTTCGGCCCTAGCTCAAATTTAGCCATAGTGGCGTCGATAAATTGCCAATTGACAGCGTCAAACGCTTTTTCTGCGTCTAGTAATAAGAACACCTGTGGACTTGTCTGGTTTCGTACTTTCATAAGCCAATTGTGTGTTCGCCTAAGGTTCAGGCAAGTAGATCTGCCTGGCATAAATCCAGACTGGTCTTCATGGATCAGGCCCGTGATTACACCCAGGAGACGCGTCACTAGGATGGTGGCCAGGATTTTAACTTCCGAGTTCAGCAGTGAAATGGGTCTATAAGACCCACATTGGTCACGTGGCTTGCCCTCCTTGTGTAGGACCACAATAGTAGCCATCCGCAGGTCCGATGGGAGAGCACCCTCTTCCTGGACATCTGTGAAAAGTCTGAGAAGGTGGGGACATAGGATATCCATGTATCGCTTGTAAAATTCCACGGGTAGCCCGTTGGTGCCAGGGGTCTTCCCAGGGCGAAGCTTCGCCACTGCCTCCTGAACTTCCGTCCTCTTCCAGTCCCTGAGCTTCCACTTCTCCTAATACTGGGGTGGGAATTGCCGCCAGGTAATCCTGTATTTCGGCCTGCGATTTTAGTGGTCGAGCCCGATATAGGTCCCTGTAGTACTCGGCAAATGCCTTAGTCACCCCTTCGTCGGTGGACTGCTTGGTCCCCTGGGGGGTCTATCACCTCTCTCACCCATCTGTGTTGGACCTCCCGCCTGCTAAGCCAGGCTAGGAGCTTCCCGGCCTTGTCTCCCACCTAATAGAGGCGGTGTAATGTCGCCAGGTGCAGTTTCTTAGCATTATCTGTGGCCAATTCCTTATATTCCAGTCTTAGGGTTGTGAGTCTATGGGACATTTCAGGGTCGCAGCTCTGGGCGGCCTGCATATCTAGCTCGTTTATTTTTTGTTCCAGCTCTACCAAGCCTTTATCCTTCTCCTTCTTTTCCCACGCTATTCGGTTTTGGGCTCTATCCCGCAATACAGTCTTATAGGCTTCCCAGTCCGTCACGCCGGAGGGGACAGAGTCTTTGTTTTCCAGGAAGTAGACTTTGGTGTCCGCCCTAATCCCACTCGCGATTTTGGCATTATTCAAATCCCATGGGCTCAGTCTCCAATTGCGAGCGCTGTCCCGTTCCCTCAAACCCATCTCGACCAAGAGCGGGGAGTGGTCCGAAAGGTCTCTGGCTGTATAGTCAGCACGCCCTGCGTCCCGTAGTTCCCCCTTAGGGATAAATATGGAGTCCAGCCTGGAGTGTGTATTGTGAGCCCCGGAATTGAAAGAGAACTGTCTAACTAGGGGGTGGTTATCCCTCCAGATATCTGTCAAGCCCATCGTTGTAGAGAAACGCCGTAATGGTGTGGTCGATATAGATCTATCTCCCCACCCCCCCAGAGCGGTCCAAAACTGGGTCCATGACGTCATTAAAGTCGCCTCCTACTACAGGCAGAGCAGAGGGTGTCTCAATCAGAATATCAATCACCTTGGTCATGGTAGGCGCTTGTAGCCTGGGGGGTGCGTATACGCATATCAATGTAACCTCAGTCCTTCCCCATAGCCCCAGAACTCCCACTTATCTGCCCAAGGGATCTTGCCAAAGGCGTGAGGTTTGAAAGGGAATGTTCTTCTTGATCAGGATCGCCACCCCCCTTGCCCCAGATGTGAACCCCGAGTGTGCCAGGACCTTGTAGGCCCCACGGCCGATAAAACCCCACTGTGTACCCTTAAGGTGAGTTTCTTGCAACATTGCGACGTCGGGATGGAGCCTCTTGATATGTTGTGACACTAGTCCACGTTTAATCTTATCACCCAGCCCATTAACGTTCCATGTCATACCCGTCAAGGTGGGTTGTCTGGTCATGGTACCTCTAGCAACATTACATCAATAACGCTACAATCTAGGGGTAGGTGGAGGTGCGGTTCCCCATGTCTCTCATTCTGTAGCGAGAGTCCTGTCGTGGCGACCCTTGTGCTCAACAAATCAAAGTGCAAACATTTAAACCCCAACTGTGCAAAACCCCTCCCTTCCCCCACCCCACCTCCCTCCATCCCCCCTCAATCTTCTGCCCCCCCATCTCTGGAAGTGGCCCTTGGCCGGTGAGCATAGGTCGGTCTGTCGTTCCCCCCCCCCCAATTATGAACCCCAAAACCCCAACTCTTACAGTTTGCTGCTCAAGTGTCCAAGCTGTCCGCCGTTCGAGGCTCAGCACAGTTCAAAGAAGAAAAAAAAAGAACAGAGAAAGAGGGACAGCAAAGGAATGAAAGAAAGAGAAAAGAAAAGAAGAGGAAGGGGGGGTAAGGACTGGTCCATGAGGCCTTCCCGCCAGCGTTCAGCTTGCAGCACCCAGTTCATTCGGGTCACTTTCTGTAGGTGTAGCACCATCTTTTGGCCTCTCTTCTTCCTCGCCTTGCTCAAGTGCCAGGATTGCCTTCTCTAATGGAGGCCTTGATTCTGGTCCGAAGGACATATCAGTATCTTCTGAGTCCGATTGCTGGTTGGGGGATCCGGTTCTTTGTGCTGTGTCGGTTTCGGATTGGGAGCGCTCGCCTTTAGGATGGTCCTGACTCCCCATGTCCTGCATAAGTTTTTTCCTGGTATATGGCGTTCCTTTGCGTATTCTCCGCGGCCGGCCCACAGTCGTGTGGCACCTTTGTCGGGGAGACCCACCCCGTCGTTGCCGATCCGCAGCATGCGATTGTCCAGAGATGATCCCCAGGGGGTCAAGACACCGGTCTTTCCTCCACCCAGGTCCACGCCTCCTCTGGGGTCTGGAAAAAGAGGGCTTTCCCTTGGAATAGGACCTTTAATTTCACCGGGAACAGGAGCATGTACTGAACCTGAAGGGCCCGTTACTTGACCTTGACCGAGTCGAAGGTGCGGCGTTGCTTCTGTACCTCTCAACTGTAATCTGGGAACGTCATGATCTTTAAATTTTCATAGCGGACTTCCCCCTTGCGATGCATTTCTCGAAGTATCATGTCCCTCTCCAAGAAGTTCCGCAATTTTGCGATAATGGGCCTCGGTGGGGGTTTAGCACTCAGTGCGCGATATGCACGTTCTATGATGAGGCATTGGGAAAATTGTTCCGCCGGGATGAGATCCGTCAGCCATTTTGTCAAGAATGCTACTACGTTGTTGCCCTCCGCTCCTTCCGGAAACCCCACGAAGCGGAAGTTATTCCTTCGGGCCCGGTTTTCCGCGTCGTCGATCCACCACAACATATCTGCAGTGGTGCTGCGCATTTCTCTCATCCCCTTTTGGAGGTCCTTGACTGCATCTTCCACCTCTGACACTCGGGTCTCGGCCTCTTTTACCCTCTCGCATACCTTGCGGAGGTCCTGTCGGAGCAGCAACACCTCTGAGCTGACCTCTCCGATTTTCCCTTCCAACGCTTCTCTGGAGCTTTGAATGGCTTGGAGGAGCAGGGCCGTATCTGAAGGAGGCTGAGTTGCCTCTGCCACCTCGGATTGCGTGGGGAGCACCTTGGTGTACTTGTCCATTTTGCCCTGCCTTGGGGGTTTTGGATCTTTATCCTTGGCCATGACCCTGTCTTGCGTCGCCCCAATATGGACGATGGGATTTCTGCTCGTGTTCTCCCTGTGTCCAGCCTGGAGGGTGGCATTCCCCAGCCCACCAGGATTTCCGGCGCTAACCACTGACACAGCAATAGGTCTCCTCCGTCTCCCTCTAGGATCAGGTGGGAAGGGCCTCTGTTACTATTATCTGGTGCTGGGCCTCTAGCGTGCTCCTTCCCTCGCTGAAGACGACCCTCACACCCCGTCTGGTGTGTCACCCAGTTGGGGTCCACTGTGTCAAGTCTGTCCCAGCAGTCTGTTGGGGGGCTCCAGATCTTTTCCACTTAGCACGTATCAGCGCGTTCAACCCATACTGGCCATGTTGCCCTTGGTTTCTATCCTCTCCAATATGGGTGGGGGTCTCTCCTCACTTCCCCCCCCCCCCAAGCCGCAGCTTCGCAGGGTCTGTGGTGTCTGTAGGCCCTGCTCGGGGCACCACTCAGGCCGCAGCCGTCATCTCAACACCCGGGGGGGATGGGAGGGAGGGGGCCGCCCCACCTTCAGCTCCCTGGCCTCCGTCAGGGGCAGGACCCAGCCGGGCCGCCCCGGCTCTCCCCCTGCACCACTCATCATAAGAGGGGGCCCGGGATCCCACGGCCACCGCCCCCACCGGCTCTCACCTCACACCCGGGCCGCGGTCGGGGAGCGTCCCCGTGGCCTCCGCACAGGATAGGTGCAATCAGACAGCGTCTTCTTGGTCTCCGCTCAGGATGGGTGCGGGACGGGAAGGAGCCGCTCTTGTCGCCGCACACCGGCAGTGCGGCCCTGAGCACTGGTTGATTCTCTGCCTTTCATTCTTCAGCCCTCCGCCTGGGGCAGGACCCAATCACTCCACGCCGCTCGGAACCCCCGGGATGGGGCCCAGAATCTTGCGGCCACAGCCCTTCCAGGCTCTCACCTCCAGTTCAGGCCGCAGTCGGGCCATGTCCTCTCAGCCCCCGCTCTGGGCAACCGCAGACAGGCGGCGTCTTCCCGGCCTCCACTCAGAGTGGGCGTGGGGCGGGAAGGAGTCGCCTGTGGCGCAGCGTATCGGCAGTGCGGTAAATCTTGGCCTGCGGTGAATCGGGGCCCAAGATCATGCGGTCGCAACCCTCACGGGCCCTTACCGCACCCTCAGGCCGCAGTTGGTAGCATCTTTGTGGCCTCCACTCTGTAAGGGCAAGGCACAGGAAGGTGTCGCTAGTCTCGCCGCGCACCGGCGGTGAGGCCCAGAACGCTTGCTATCTCCCGGGCCGCAGCTCTCAGCTCAGGCCCCTCTCTCGATCCCTGCATCACTTCCACAGCGTCGCTCGGGGGGGGGTGGGGGGCCCCCTTCTGCCTTGACAGTCCGGCCGCCTCCCGGGGGGGGCGACCACAGGCAATCGGCCACCGCTCACTCTCTGGACACTTCAACGGTGCAGGGAGGCCTCCAGGACCGCCCTGACTCCACAAGCCGCCATCTTGGTTTTATCTTCCCCGATCGGCCCCGAAACAGGAGGCGTCGCGCCACTCTGTTTCAGGCACCTACAGGGCCCCCACCGATCGTCAATGGTGGGAAGCCCCCCAGGGCCGTAATCTGGGGTGAAATCTAACTGGGATGCTGCAGGATTAAGCTCAGGATTCAGAGCTCCGGCGGGAGCTCGTGCTCAATACATCCATGAGCTAGGCCACGCCCCCAGAGTACCCACTCTTGAACCAACATAAACAGGTTCTGCCTAGATATAGCTTTAATCTAGTTTTTAGGTGCAGACAGGCATCCAATAGAACTAACTACTGGCCTCCCATGGAAATTAATACCTGAGGCTTGGGGCAGATGGAGTGCCACTCTGGGTTCATTTTTTTAATGTGCATACCTTGTTGCAATAATGAGCTTAGACCATGAGCACACAATAAATGTTTTGCAAACCCTACAGTTGAACCTCTCACCAGGGTTACCCATACCTGATTGTGAGTACTTATTTTTGTAAGAAGTTAGTTGCAATTTGAATGGTGGATGTCTTCACAGAGGACAACCTTCCCCATCCCCTCCACTTTCTTCTGCCTTTGCTGGTTCTTAATTTACAAAGCTGCCTTTGAGAGAATACACAACGTTTGTTGCCAGAACAGATCCCAAGAAGGTGTACCGGAATTCTTCATGTACTTGGAGCTGCCGCTATTTCATTCTGGATAGAGGAACTTCTCAAACTTCTCTCTGATGAAGGAACCCACCGGATTGACTGAATATGTTTGAATGTACTAATTCTAATTGGCAGTGAGACTTGCCAGACTGCCTTAAACTCGCCCTATCAGGGAGGGTCTCGATGCAGCTTACTAAAACAGACCATGGAGGTTGCATGGACCCCGGTGCTGATAGTGATTATATAGTGTGGAGCTGAGTGATGCCACGTCATCTATTATGGGGAAAGTCTCAGGAAACTGCTGAAGCTTTACTGGTTGCTCTCCTTCTCATCATGCCTGCCTGAGATGTTTCAGACAGCACAGAGTGATGTATGTGAAGTAATGGAAAAACGAAAACTGATAAACTACATTGGAGGAAACCAAATTGTGGAAAACTGTCTGAAGGAAAAACATTTTTAAGAAAATACAAAAAAATCGAAAAATAAAGGAAATATTTTAAATGAAAGATAATTTTAAGGAAACAAAATCAAAAAATGACATTAAAATTGGATTTGGGGGAAGTGAAGGGTTTTTTGGTTCTGGGTATGGTAATGAGGTGTTTTTAGGGGTGAGAGATGGGTGAAGTTCAGGTGTAGAAAGGAGTGTTTTAGGATTCAGGGATGGGTGGAATTTAGGGTGGTAAGGATTTTATAAGCAATCTGGAATGGGTAGAGTTTAGGGGTGGTGAAGGGTCCTTAGGGTTTGATCCAGCGGCTTACTAGCAACAGATACTCCACTACCATATACTCACCTGGGCCCATACAACTTGCTTCCGCTAGCGCTAAGTAAACCACTGGAACTTTAGTTTTATTATAATCTTCATACCTCAAGATCTAGTTATTGCTTCTTTAACTAAACCTTTACTGATCAAACAGTTCTTTCCTCTGGTCAATGGACCAGTTAGGTGGAACTAGTTGATGGCGATAATTAACATAACTTATTATACATTACTTAATAAAAAAATTAAATAATGACAGACTCGGTAAGCTTTAAAATCTTTATCTAAATTAAGGGGTTTTGAACCATCTCAAAGTGTTTCAGTACAAACACCCTCATTCACGAGAGTGCCAATTCAATAAAATTTCAATAAACATTTAACAATTCAGATTCACACAATAACTATACTTTAGAGAGAAGAGGATAGAGAGAGAAGAGCAATTGTCAAAACGATGAATTTCATAGTTACCAAAGTATGGTGTGAAGACCAACCCCTGGCCAAAGGGCTGGTAAGGGTCCCCAGGACAGATCAGGAGACAAAGACTTCAGGACAGGAATCAGGACAGGATATTCACCTCTCTAGATACCGACGACTACGTCGCACCCCTCTCTGACACTCTCTTCCTCCTCGTGGTTCTTCCGCGATCTTCTTTCTAACGCACCCAAATTAAGTAGATGGTTCTGCATTCGAATTCTTCTTCAGCGTCTCACTGCATCAGCACCACCCCCCAGCATCGACAGCATCCCGAGCTCTGTATCGCCTCTGCTGCTTCCACTCCCCACAAGCTTCTTTCTAACTAACTAAACTACTTCAATTATACCTTTCTATTACCATGTACCACCCATTAATGTTTCAATTTTACAAAATACTAACTTCTGATTGGACAGGCAAGGGGGGATGATCATCACACCATGCTTATACTTCATTTTATTTCTTTAAACCATTGTTTCCAAACTCATCCCCTCAAACTTTTATTCCGCCCTTCCTTTCCCATACATCTTTAAACTTTATTAATACAAATGTAACAGTTTTCTCGAATAAGTTCCTTTATATGAACTCTTCACCCTCATGTTCCCAGGGCACATCTCTGCCGACCTTGGACGCGTGACAAGTCCTTAGTCATCCTTTCAAGCTTCCACACCAGGGCGCATGCGTTGCACCACGTCAGTCTGCTTGACTCAGACAACTTTAACAGGCCCAAATACGCACTAATAATAAAGTCAAAAAGAGAAATGTTATTCTAAAAAATAAATGATTTCACTGTATACCACCAACCTCTACTCTAACCCGTACCATTTATTATTTCTCTTTCTGCTTTTGCGTTAGTGTAAACTCATTTTCTAATTTCAGCAAGCAGGTGCCATGCATGTGAGCTTTCAAGCGGCCATTTTATAGCTATTTGCGCAAGCGCCAGAATTCCCTCCAAGCGTTTGTTTTGTCATACTACGTAGATGCAGTAGACGCATGCGCAGTAAAGATTCCGTGTTATAATGCATTCTAGTCCTACATTCGTGTTATTGCAGTTAGTAAACACATAGGCAAGTTGCATTCCTTTCCCGCGTATGATGGAAATGCGTATTATTAATCACAAAACACGTTGTTAGTAATTCGCTAGTAAGTTAAAACGAGAGGATTGCTTCCAAACAAGTCTCATGTCCTAAACCTTGCTCCATCAATCCCCTCTCTGATGGCATATTAAGCCATCGCAAAATTTCCCATCCATCCCAGATACCAACTTTAGCACTTCTCAGTTTTCTCTATTTGTCCTCCCAACTTTTCATCAATGATTTCATTTCCTTCTAAATCTTGCATCTTCTTATATAACCTGCCTTTCATTTCTTCCAAGCGTATTTCCTCGTATTTTCTCTTTCGTGTCCTTTTCCTTTTCTATTCAAGTGTACCTTTTCTTTCGTACCTTTTCTACAAGCTCTATATGTAATCATTATTAACATCACTATCGTTATTATCATAACTAATGGCATTATTATCTGACCTAGAAAACTTTTCCCAAAATCAACAAACCATTTCCCTATGGATGTTATACTTTTTGTTAGTCTTCCCCCACACACTGTCAACCTCCAGTTGGGTCAAATCTTTATGCATTTCCGTAATATTTTCAATATATCCTTTAATTTCTCAGCTCTTGTCCGGAATATAAGTGCAGCAATGTTGAATTTTCAACATGCCACAGATTCCACCTTCTTTTGCTAACAATATATCAAGAGCAAGACGGTTCTGTAAAACCATTGATCTAATTGCAACCATTTCTGTGTTAATCATTAAAAATCCTCCTGCAGTATTTCTAGAAAGACGATCAACTATGGTTGATAACTTACAAATTTTCTGTGAATTTAGAATGACTCCAACTGAGGGTATCAGTGCACTAAAAATGTCTCCTACAATTTCAGAAAAACTAGCTCTTCTTCTTCGTGTTAGTCCATTAGAATTTCCATTGGTTCCACTGATTTTATCTACATGATAAATTTTTGGAAAAACTATTCCAAAATAACAGCTTCCGTACCATCTTGCAGGTAACCTATAATAGGCATTGTTCCCACATACATAATACACTCCTGGAAACACAGGATCAGTTCCCCCTTTTAGTCCCCACCCTCCTAAAATTAGGAAGTTATGTTCACATCCACTGGAACCAATGTAATTATTGTTATAATCTGTCTTTAATCTATGGAGGCAGAATTTTCCCTTCTTCACAAAATCCAGGGACATCGCAGCATGAGCCTTGCCACTTGCATAGATTCCTCTTTCCCAACCCATGGAGGTACATGGGTTTTCTGTGTAGTTGCCTTCCTCATTAAATCCTGTCTCCTTTCTTCTACTAAATTCAAAAAATCTTTTTCTTCTTTTCTTAATGTACATGTTAGATTATCTTTGTGTGCCTGAACTAAATCTATTGAACTCATTGTTAAGAAAAATTCACCCATAAACTGTGCATTTTTACTACTGGCTCCTGGATTCATATTCTTTCTAATAGGTAATTCAGAAAATACTACATCTATGTCTGAATAAAAATAATGAAGTCTCCCTGTAGCATAAAATAAACTTGACAAAACACTACATGACACACCATAGGTTAAGGGTATATGGTGATACGTCATTCCTTCTGATACTGATGAGGGCAACTTCATACATACGTAGCAGTTATTAATCTCCATAGTACTAACATATTGAAATAACAACTTAATAAACACATTAGAGGACGTATTATAGTCTGATTCATTATGATAGTTTGCTTCGTCTTCTACCCCTATTTCTATTTCAGTTTCTCTTAATCTATCCACCTTAACTTTAGTATCTGTGTTATTCTGGTCACTCGTTTTCATTATCAAAGGTACTCCTACTGTTAAGAATAGCCATCCCAATGTTGCTAATAAAATACTACAAAAACAAAATCTAAAACACTTTCTTTTTAGTCCACATTTTGGTTTCTCGATAACTCCAGTTTCTGCCATTTTAATTTCTGAGAAAATCCCTTTTCTCTTATGTTTTCTTTGTCAGTTTGAATTTTTCTTTTTGATTAAGGAGGCCTCAATTTTCTTTCATCAATCTGTGCAATATGGACCTCTTCTGTCTCATTAGACAGATCCAGAGACTCAAATTCCTCGAGGATAACGTATGTCCACTCAGGAGCCTTATATCTTCTATTTAAATTTCTCAGTCTTGGACTTCTTCGAGTTATTTTTGCCAATGTTTGTTTAGGTCTTGTTTGACTACTGACTTCGTTCACTTGTTCTGGTCTCTTTTCAGATTTTCTCAAATGATATTTCAGTTTCTTTACTCCAGTGGGCCAATTGTCTCCTCTCCTGACTCTTTTGATTTGTACTGCCTTTTCACCTTCCTTGTCTCTTTGTAAAGTTCTTTTTATTTCATTTATTTTAGGCACAATCTGTTTTGTTTCTCTGTTTTCTGTGCTTGAACCTTCTCTTGCTTCCTCCTGTTCAGGTTCTTCTGTATTTTGTTCTAGTTCTTCCTGAGCTTGTTCTTCTAATTCAATCTGACCCTGTTCAGGTCTTACTTCAAACCTTTCTTCTTCTACCTGAACTTGTTCTTCTAATTCTATCTGATCCTGTTCAGGTCTTATTTCAAGCTTTTCTTCTTCCACCTGAACCTGTTCTTCTCTTTTTCCCTCCTCAGGTTTGTTTGTGTCACTTTCTGTTTTTACCTGAGTGTGTTCTTCTTCCCCTGTCTCTTCCTGACTACTTTCCTGTCTTTTTAGTTCTGTTCTTCTTCTGGTTTCAATGGCATCATCAATTATTTCAATCGCTGGGATCCATTCTTCCTGACTTATCTCGGGCTGTTCATCATATGGTTGTCTTTCAGAATCTATCACTCTAGATTCTTCAATTTCACAGTTCACAGCTCCTGATTCTTCAGCCTGCTCAGTCAGTGATGGTTCTTGTTGATCTGATGGGCTCGGTACTCTTCTGGTATGGCTGGCATGAATCCAATTGGGCAAACCTGCACACTTCACTGCTGTGGTAGTGACTAATATAACTTGCCTTGGTTTGTCCCACCTTGGTGCTAGACACGATTTCCTTGCGTGTTTCTTCACTAGCACCCAATCTCCAGGATTCAAATCATGCGCTTGATCTGGCTGTCTTTCAACTGCGTCTTCTCCAACCTGGTGAGAGATAGAACGCATCATTTCAGCCAATCCTTTGCAATAGTCCAATACCAGATCATCAGTTATACTCATTACTTTATTTCCAGGAATAAACGCCTGTCTCATGGCTCTTCCCATGAGAACCTCATGTGGGCTCATTCCTGTTTTTCTGTCTGGAATGCTTCTGAGACCCATCAATACAAGAGGTAGTGCATCTGGCCATTTCAGTTTTGTGGATGCACACACCTTTCCCAATCTTGACTTGATTGTGCCATTCATTTGCTCAACAACTCCAGAAGCCTCTGGATGATAAGCACAATGTAGTTTTTGTTCAATGTTAAATGCAGCACAGTTTAACCGAATTATTTCATTATTAAAATGAGGGCCTCTATCAGATTCCAAAGTGACCGGAAAACTAAATCGTGGCACCAACTCCCTCAACAACAATTTTGCAACTGTAAGACTGTCATTTCTTCTAGTAGGGTAGGCTTCCACCCATCTTGAGAAAAGGCATACTATGACAAGTACGTATTTCAATCCATTGCATGGAGGTAATTCAATGAAATCTAACTGCAATCTGGTGAAAGGTCCTTCTGCTTTTCCAATTTTTCCCCAGCTTACCACTGTCTTTCTACCTGGGTTCTGCTGTTGACAGGTTAAGCATCTTTGGCAAAGGCTCTCTGCGACGACCCTGAACTTTGGATTGTACCAACTCTGTCTGAATAGCCTGATCATTGAATCTCTCCCTATGTGTGTTGCTCCATGGTATAATCTCGCCATTTTTTAAAGCAAACAATCTGGCATGACTGGTCTTCCATCTAGATACACCCATACTTCATCATGTGGTCTTTTGGTACAGGCTGCCTTTATCCAGATTTCTTTTTCCTTTTCCTCAACTTCTTCCTGCAATTGTCTAATCTCATCCCATGTCTCTGGTACTGAGAAGTACATAAGTTGGCATCTGGTTTCACCCGTTTCAATTTTTCTGTTTATGGCTACTGCATTTTTAGCGCAGTATTTCGCCACTTGGTCAGCATAATTATTGCCAGCAGTCACATAGTCATTTCCTGACTGATGTGCAGCGCATTTTACAACCGCTATTTCTTTTGTCAATTGCAATGCTTCCAACAAATCTTTTACATTTTTGCTGTTTCTGATAGGAGATCCTGAGGAAGTCAGAAATCCCCTTTGCATCCAAAGCTGGCCAAAGTCATGCACAATCCTGAAACCATATTGACTATCCGTAAATATGGTTACTCTCCAATTTTTCCCCTTTTTACATGCCATTGGCAAGGCAACCAATTCAGCTACTTGTGCAGACTTGACCCCAGGTAAACAGGATGCTTCAATTACCCCGGAAATTTTGCAAACAGTATATGCAGCGCTTAAACCTCCTTCTTGTGTCCTAAGGCAGGAGCCGTCTACAAATAACTCATGATCTGCTTCTTTCAAAGGTGTCTCTCTTATGTCTGGGCGGGGCTTCGTGCATAACTCAGTCACGTCCAAGCAATCATGGTCACTTTCATCTTTTACTTCCTCATCACAGGGGTCTGGCAATAGGGTGGCTGCGTTCAGGATCGTACACCTTATCACAGTCACGTTTTCAGCTCCCAAAATCACTCTTTCATACTTTGTCAAACGGCTAGGAGTGAGGTGCTGCGTTCTTGTTCTTGTCAAAAGAATCTCAACCGAGTGTGGAACGAATACCTTTACCGGATGTCCCATCACTTTCGACTCACTTTGCTCCAGACTCATACAAGTAGCAGCTACTGCTTTTAAGCAGCCAGGCAATGCTGAAGCTACTGGGTCCAATGTGGCTGAAAAATATGCCACTGGACGTCGACTCTGTGTTAAGACTGAAAGTGCACAATTTTCTCTTTCGCAACAAAACAAAGCAAAATCTTTCATATAGTCAGGCATGCCCAAGGCAGGAGCCTCACACAAATAATTTCGCAATTTCACAAATGCCTCTAGGCAGTCATCATTCCAATCAATCGGATCTTTTGCTCAAGTTTCCGAATCATCTGTATCAATGGTTTCGCTAACATAGAAAATCCATTTATCCATTGTCTGCAGTATCCAACCACTCCCAGAAACATTCTCATTTCTACATAATTCTACGATAATTGCATTTCTTTGATTATTTTTATTCTTTCCGGTGTCACTTTTCTAACTCCTCTTTCTATTTTATGCCCTAAATATCTTACTTCTTGTCGACAGAACTGTAATTTTTCTGGAGACACTTTGTGTCCTCCTTCAGCCAAATGGTTCAGTAATGCAATTGTATCGGTGACACAATCTTCTCGCGTTTTTGATGCCACTAACAGGTCATCAATGTACTGAACCAGAACAGAATTTCCAGGCATAACCAACAATTCTAGCCACTTTTTCAGAATCTGATTAAAGATTGAAGGACTTTCTGTGTACCCCTGAGGAACACGACACCATGCGTAAATATGATCTTCAAACTTAAACGTAAAAAGATACTGGCTGTCTGGGTGCAAAGGAATAGAAAAGAACGCTTGGCATAAATCAATTACTGTGAACCATCCTGCATTCCATGGTATCTGATAAAGGAGCACTGCTGGATTTGGCACAATTGGGCAACAGGGAATTACAATTTTATTTATTTTCCGTAGGTCTTGCACTATTCTGTATTTTCCGCTAGGCTTTTTCAGTCCCATTATTGGCGAATTACAGGGACTGCCCATTACTTCTTTTAAAATACCTTGTTTAACCATTCGTTCAATCTCTGGAATAATTCCTGCTTTCACTTCTGGACTCATTTTGTACTGTTGGGTATTTGGATACACTGCACCTTCTTTTACTGTCACTTTACTGTCACTTTAACTGGGTCTATATTCTTCATTAGCCCAATGTCTTTTCCTGTAAAATCCCACACTAACTGTCGTTCTTAACTCTTCTGGCAATTCATTCTCGGTTATTAATGAAAACATTTCATCTACCTCTGTTCCCTGTTTGGCCAGCATTATCTTATAAACAATGTCCTCATCGGGGTTTTTAAAGCAACACCATCCGGTGTACAATAGATCGTGCAGTTCATCTTGCACAAAAGATCTCTTCCCAACAGATTTACTGGACTGGAATCGCAAACAACAAATCGATGCATTTCCTTGAAGTTCCCAATGTGCACCTCCATTGGTTTTGTGATTGGGGTTCTAATCTGTTGGTTAGACACGCCTACAACTTGGATAGATTCTCCCGAGAGGGGTAGGTTTGGGATGTCTGCCATTCTCACAGTAGACCTGGTAGCACCAGTATCCAATAGGAAAGTAATGGCTTTACCTTCTACTTTCCCGTCAACAAATGGACCTGACTGATCTACCGGCAAGGATGCGCCAAGCACGCACTCCTCTTCCTCCCCCCTCAGGCACCGTCATTGTGCGGTATCTGAACGTTCTTCATCATTCTGTAAAAAATATTGTGCAATTGTTCTATTATTCTTACCACTTTCTCCTTGAAATCCGGTGTTCGCACTGAAACTTTGATGGTTCACAAAATTTGGCATAGGAGCTAGTGGCACCTGATATTGTGGTGTGACTACCTGTTGCTGCTGATTCATAAGTACTTCATTCAGTATCTGTGGGATTAAATTTTGATTTGGCCCATTATTATTCTTATTATTCTGAGTACTCTTACACTCGTTCTTCCAATGTCCAAGCTTTCCGCACGCATGACAAGGAAACTTCTTTTTCGCTTCTTCTCTGTCCATTCGCCCCTTAAATTTATTACCATTCGCTCCTTGATTATTCTGACTCTGTTCTTTCACTTGATTATTATTTTGCTCATTTGCTTTCTCTTCTTGCTGCTCTGCCAATTTAACTTGAGCCCACATCATTTTCTCTTTTAGCTTTCTACGCCTGGCCTCTATGTCATCTCCGCAATATTTCGCGTACTTTAGAATCTCATCCACTGTCTTACTTTGCCAAGACAACATGTGCTGCTGTATCATCTGACTGATTTCCGGTTTCAAGCCATATACAAACCGATACACAAAATGTCCCATATCTTTGTCACCAATATTCTCAAAACCACTATACTGTTTAAACACCTGCAATAACCGTTCATAATACGCATGTACAGATTCATTTGGTTCCTGTGTTGTTCTATCTATTTTTACCCAATCTGTTTCTTTAGGAGGGATTTTCCCTTTCAAATACGCAATTACTTGGTGATACTTTTTCATCACCTCTTCTGAAGGTGCTCCTGTTTTTGCATCTCTAGGATACTCCTCATTTGGCCAATCAATTGTGATCTTACATTCTGTCCATAAATCAGCAGGTACCACAATGTCAAATAGACCATCCAGGTCTTTCAATAACACCTTTGAAACCTTCACAAACCTCTCTACCTGTTTGTACCACTCAACTGGTTTTTCTCTCAACTTTGGAAAATCATTTGTAAATGATAAAATATCCTGTCTACTCCAAGGGACATGAACATATCCACCTCCAGGAACCTCTCTCATCGGACACAATTTTTCCACTTTTCTTGATTCTCTTACTGGAAATGCAGCTGCTGCCTCTCTCGCTTGCACTTCTTCTTTCTTTCTTATCCATCTAATTCTCCATTTATCAATGTCTCCCCACTTTTGCAAAATGTTCATTAATTCTTTTATCTGTAACCTCTTTCCCGAAGCATTCACACTTTCTAAATCTTTATCCGTAAAATCCACTCGATAAGGTTTTTGTAACAATTTTGATTTCCCTATGTCTATTCCAATCTCTGAAGCAACTTCAGTTAATCTCTCATGAAATAGTCTTGCTCTCCTAGTTATACTCTTACATAGAAACAATAATTCCTCATCATTGTAAACGTTTAATCTTTCTGTACCTACACATCCTGTCATCATCTCTTCCAATTCCACTTTCAACCTGTTGATATCTAAAATCTTCGGTATTGGGTTCTGATTATCTCTTTCCTGAGCCCACCTCTCTATTTCTTCAGAGGTAACTACTGTTGTACCTGAAGTTCCAGCCGGAACCAAAGGTCTTCTCTCTCTCAAATTCATAGGCGTAACTCTCTTTGGAGTTTCCGCATGAGGTTCCACAATAGGGAGATCCATTAATGAAATAACCGACTCACTTTCACTAACTTGATCATCTGTGATTACTACCTCTTTTCTAGGATCATTTAATGGAACTGTCACGAGTTGTGGTTTTTGGCAAATCTTATTATCCCCATATAATGGGATTACTGGACCAATGGTTACTGGTACTGCCAAACTTCAGTATTTAAATTCAATTGACTTATCTTTTGTACTAACTCTTCCCTAGTTTTATTTAAAGCTTCTCTTTCATTGTCTTGCAACCCTCTGTTGTATGATGTCTCATGTAAAATCTGTGGAGTTAATGGTATTCCCATTATGGGCGCACTTGGGACAACCTTACTAGCTGCTTCTTGATACGGTGGTGGATTTTTAATTAAAATATCCTCTAATAATTCATCATCTGATTCTCCATATCCTGTTGAATTCATATGTTTCGTTTTCTCCTTACACTTTCCTCCAGATTGTTCCTCAGCCATCAACACTGGATATAACCCTTCTGATACCATAGCTCTCCTCCACTGTTTCATCTGCCCTTCTCGTGACTCATGCAAATGTCTCGGAAAGAATCCTCTATATCTTCCACCTCTGCATTTTTCTCGTTCATATGGCTCAGTCTCCCATTCTTCCAAAGCCTCATATTGAGTTAACCCAGGTCTAGGTTCTAAGTCATTCATTTTCAATCTCAAATTCTGAAGAATTCTCCCATTAAACGTACCATCCTTAGGAAACGCTAACACACCATCATCCTTCGTGTACTCTACCCAGTTTCCCAACCACACGCAGGTATGATATCCTCTTTCCATCATCATAAAAGATGCTGGTGTCTTCGGTGGCGGAATAGGAATTCCCTCTCTAGTCAATACAGGCTTATCCTTTACAAAGAAGTTCTTTATTTTCTTAAAAATTGACATCTTTCTTTTCTCTCCATACATCTTCGAAGAACGGTGTAGGAAATTGTATTCCGCAAACCCTTGAAATCTTCTACCTGTACGTCTTGCACTGACAGACAAATCAAAATCCCGCATACAATCCTTCTCTCCACCAATCCTAGCGCGGCTTCTAACTAAGTGTCCAATCAAATCAGGCTCACACTCGTACTCTGACCAATGTCAGCGCGACCTTTTTCCTGACGTCAGTTCTGCTCCTCACTACTGACCCCTCCTTTTTCAATGCTGCTCCTGACCGGCGCCCGCTGCTTCTACCAATCCCAGCGCGGCTCTCTGTGACGTCGGTCCTACTCAGGCGATTTCTCACCCCTCCTTTACCAAGCTCCTCCTGTCACACGCCCGCTGTATCTACCAATCCCAGCGCGGCTCTCTGTGACGTCAGTACCACTCCGGCAACTGACCCTCCCTTTGCAAGGCAATACGAAACTTTTATTTCTTCAAAAATTCTTTACATTTTCTTTGTTATTAACAACGTAAAAACATTCGCTACTCTGTCTGTTCCACTAAATCAAAAAGGATAGTTTATTTCTTTTCACTGCGAGTAAAACCTTCCGCTTACTCTTCACCCAAGCTCCAGAGAACCTGCTACTCTTCCGGTATCACACGTTAGGGAATTTTGAGACCGATATTTCACCAGCGAACTCCTTTTGCTGCCAATCTAGCTTAGAAGAACCTGCTACTCCTTCAGGGTTACCCTTACTAGGTGATATAACGCCTAAAGTTTCACTAGCGAACCCCTTTGCTATCAACCACTCTCACTTTTATACCGAAAATAGTCCCTACTTTAACACTGCCAGCCCTACCTAGCTTCTCAGTGTTATTCCAACAGACGAGTAACCTCACTGCAGTGTGGTTTCTATCGCCACCTGCTATTCATTCCCCGGGAATTTCTAGACAACATAAAAACAGGACGCTAACTCTTTTGTTAAAACTAAATCAAAAAGGATAGTTTATTTCTTTTCACTGCGAGTAAAACCTTCCGCTTACTCTTCACCCAAGCTCCAGAGAACCTGCTACTCTTCCGGTATCACACGTTAGGGAATTTTGAGACCGATATTTCACCAGCGAACTCCTTTTGCTGCCAATCTAGCTTAGAAGAACCTGCTACTCCTTCAGGGTTACCCTTACTAGGTGATATAACGCCTAAAGTTTCACTAGCGAACCCCTTTGCTATCAACCACTCTCACTTTTATATCGAAAATAGTCCCTACTTTAACACTGCCAGCCCTACCTAGCTTCTCAGTGTTATTCCAACAGACGAGTAACCTCACTGCAGTGTGGTTTCTATCGCCACCTGCTATTCATTCCCCGGGAATTTCTAGACAACATAAAAACAGGACGCTAACTCTTTTGTTGATCAAAAATCAATAATCTATACTTATCACCAAACTAGTCACTAACAACCATAGCTCTGCTACCAGAAAACTGATCCAGCGGCTTACTAGCAACAGATACTCCACTACCATATACTCACCTGGGCCCATACAACTTGCTTCCGCTAGCGCTAAGTAAACCACTGGAACTTTAGTTTTATTATAATCTTCATACCTCAAGATCTAGTTATTGCTTCTTTAACTAAACCTTTACTGATCAAACAGTTCTTTCCTCTGGTCAATGGACCAGTTAGGTGGAACTAGTTGATGGCGATAATGAACATAATTTATTATACATTACTTAATAAAAAAATTAAATAATGACAGACTCGGTAAGCTTTAAAATCTTTATCTAAATTAAGGGGTTTTGAACCATCTCAAAGTGTTTCAGTACAAACACCCTCATTCACGAGAGTGCCAATTCAATAAAATTTCAATAAACATTTAACAATTCAGATTCACACAATAACTATACTTTAGAGAGAAGAGGATAGAGAGAGAAGAGCAATTGTCAAAACGATGAATTTCATAGTTACCAAAGTATGGTGTGAAGACCAACCCCCTGGCCAAAGGGCTGGTAAGGGTCCCCAGGACAGATCAGGAGACAAAGACTTCAGGACAGGAATCAGGAAAGGATATTCACCTCTCTAGATACCGACGACTACGTCGCACCCCTCTCTGACACTCTCTTCCTCCTCGTGGTTCTTCCGCGATCTTCTTTCTAACCCACCCAAATTAAGTAGATGGTTCTGCATTCGAATTCTTCTTCAGCGTCTCACTGCATCAGCACCACCCCCCAGCATCGACAGCATCCCGAGCTCTGTATCGCCTCTGCTGCTTCCGCTCCCCACAAGCTTCTTTCTAACTTACTAAACAACTTCAATTATACCTTTCTATTACCATGTACCACCCATTAATGTTTCAATTTTACAAAATACTAACTTCTGATTGGACAGGCAAGGGGGGATGATCATCACACCATGCTTATACTTCATTTTATTTCTTTAAACCATTGTTTCCAAACTCATCCCCTCAAACTTTTATTCCGCCCTTCCTTTACCATACATCTTTAAACTGTATTAATACAAATGTAACAGTTTTCTCGAATAAGTTCCTTCATATGAACTCTTCACCCTCATGTTCCCAGGGCACATCTCCGCCGACCTTCGACGCGTGACAAGTCCTTAGTCATCCTTTCAAGCTTCCACACCAGGGCGCATGCGTTGCACCAAGTCAGTCTGCTTGACTCAGACAACTTTAACAGGCCCAAATACGCACTAATAATAAAGTCAAAAAGAGAAATGTTATCCTCAAAAATAAATGATTTCACTGTATACCACCAACCTCTACTCTAACCCATACCATTTATTATTTCTCTTTCTGCTTTTGCGTTAGTGTAAACTCATTTTCTAATTTCAGCAATCAGGTACCATGCATGTGAGCTTTCAAGCGGCCATTTTATAGCTATTTGCGCAAGCGCCAGAATTCCCTCCAAGCGTTTGTTTTGTCATACTACGTAGATGCAGTAGACGCATGCGCAGTAAAGATTCCGTGTTAGAATGCATTCTAGTCCTACGTCCGTGTTATTGCAGTTAGTAAACACATAGGCAAGCTTCATTCTTTTCCCGCGTACGATGGAAATGCGTATTATTAATCACAAAACACGTTGTTAGTAATTCACTAGTAAGTTAAAACGAGAGGATTGCTTCCGAGCAAGTCTCATGTCCGAAACCTTGCTCCATCAGGTTCACTGATGAGTGGAGATTAGGGGTGGTGAGGGGAGTTTAGGGGTCAGGGAAGGGTGGAGTGTAGGGGTGTTCAGAGGTGTTTAGGGTTCATGGATGGGTGGAGTTTATGCCTGGTGAGGGCTTTTTAAGGTTCCGTGAAGGATAGAGTTCAGGAGTGGTGGGTGTTTTTTGGGTTTAGTTATAGACAGAGTTTTGGGGTGGTGAGGGCTTTTAGGGGTTGGTGATGGGTGGAGTTTATGGGCAGAAACATTTTTAGGGTTTTGAATAGGTGGAATTTAGGGCGGTGATGGGTGTTGAGGGTTCAGGTATGGGTGTAATTTAGTTGAGGGGCTTTTGGGGGAAAAAAACATTATGTTTAGGGGTTGTTGCAGGGGCCAGGGATGAATGTTGTTTAGAAGAGGTGAGGGGTAAGTGAATTAAAAGCGTCTGAAGTAATTGACAACATAAAGATAAAAAACCAAAGTAATATCCCCGGACATAAAGCACTGAAATAAATACCTCAGACAAAACTGTTTCTGAAAGTAAGACCTGCAATATTTACACCTTAAAAAATAAGCATGCACAAGCCAATTTAGAAATAAAAGGCACTGTATGAGTTGGTTTCTTTGCAATGGCAAATGCCATTAATCCAGCAAGTTTCTATTAAACAGTTTAGATTAAATGGTTTCTCAGTAATGGCATTTCTATGAAATCACATACAAACAGACAGAGGCGTGAATACAGCAGCCATAAGCTCTTACTACATTTTAGTAGAAACTGGAAAAGTACTATGCAAAAAATCTACTGCTCCAAACCACAGGCGAATTGAGGGGTGACCTTGTCTAGCATGCATAATCCCTCAATGTACAACCATTTCCTTGTTCATAATTTGCCTTTATGGTGCTCCAGGACCTGTGGACTAACCAGTTAATTGATAAAAAGAGGCCTCTATAGACTGACTGGAGCTCTTTGTGCCTTGGTACTCCCCTTCTGTTTCTGGGGAGCGGGCATTGGTCTGACACACATTATCATCAGGTTGGTACACCTGCATGTGGAGCCATTGATTAAGAACCTCTTGATATGAGATATTTTGGTTTTTTGTGTTGACCAGAAACACTATTTCTAAACCCAGGATGTAGGCTTAACTTCCTGTGGGCAGCAATTGCACTCTTCAAACCCCAAGACTCTTTCTTCTTCCTTAGAAGGTTAGGTTGTACACTGTAGTTGTAGATAGATATCTTTTATTTCATAAAACGTTTGCATAAATAAGAACAATATCAAAGATCATCATACATAAAAAACTATTACACATGAGGAGATACAGATAAAACCAACTTAAAAAGGAAGAATAGCAGCTAACAAATCATTATTATTAATGCAGTCGATCATGGCCATATCGCTGGTATATGATAATACTGTTTCCTTATAAAAAAATGAAAGTGTATCCTCTTGTAAAAAACACAGTCTAAAAAGAAAAGATATCATGTTATGGGTATAAAAGACATACATATGTCAATCTAAAAACAAATCATAAAATAAGCGTCAAACAATATCCTGGGTATGAGAAGGAGAAGGCGGACACTAGACAGCCTGTTTGAGTTTTACTCTGCAGTTTAGTTATCATAGTTAGGTTTTATCTATGGCCTTCTTTCTTAGTTTCCACGCACAATGCAGATACCGAGATACTGCAAAGGCTAGTTGTTCACTGGTGTCACTCTTAAAGAGTCTCATGGCCTCCTAATGGTGTCTTAGACCCACAAGTTTACATACAGCTAAGAGCCATTTCTTCCGCACAAACCTATATAAAGGACAAAAAAGCTTAAACTGGACCTCGGTTTCTTCAATGTTAGGGTAGTTAGGACAGAATTTTGAGGGGGAAGGGACATTGGTCCATGCCAAAGTGTGGATTCTCAGGAGTAGAAGCCCACATCTGAACTGAACATATAAACGCTTGGCCTGAAAAGGGTACATTCTATCCATATAGGGCTCAAGACTTGGGAGACACTTATGATTTAAGAACTGACCTGTCAGGCTACTATCTGGGTATGTTTCCAATGTTTGGATCAAGACTGCCTCCCAATATAGCTGTTTTACTTTTTGTGCATCACCCTTAACAATCGACTCAGGGGATGACCATAGTTCATCCATGCCTATTCTATGTGATGTTTCTTTAATATTCTTCAGTCATGGGGTGCACAATGACCTATCAAGACCTATTAGGTCTCTTACACAGTTTCTATAGGTTTCTAATTCTTGCGTGGACCACAATCTAATCCAATATAGCAATGGTTTTATAAGGACTGTTAGGTGTATTGGACTAAGTGCTAGGTCAAGTCGTAATGGGGTGGTGGGCGAGCTTGGGGGAAGTTTAAATAGACCCTTAATAAACTTATTTTCGATCTTAGTTAGGGACGCCGAGGTAGCATAACCCCATATCTCTGCTCCATATATCACCGATGGTACCACTGCTGCTCTAAATACAGTAAGAACGGGAGACATTGCACCTCCCGATGCAACCCTGTGTTTTCTCGCTATTGCAGAGGCTTTCTGTTGGAGTATAGCTTTGCTTTTTTCCAGCTGCGGACCCCATGTTTGACTATTGCTTAGCCTCACCCCAAGATAATCAAACTGGGACACTTTTTCTAGAGGAAGTCCCTCGATAAACATGCTGCCTCTATATTTTTTATGTGGATTTATAGTCATTACCTTGGATTTGGAAGGGTTTAATTCAAGTCCTCTTTCCTTGCAAAAACTATCAAAAGCATTCAATTTGATTTGCAGACCCATAGGCGTACGAGAAATCAACAGAGTATCATCTGCGAACATCAGAATAGGGGTGGGCACACCAGCTAGTTTAGGGGCATCATTCGTACATTCCTTCAGCTTCCTCGCTGCACCATTAATATATAAGCTAAAACGTGATGGAGCGAGGATGCACCCTTGTCTAACTTGTTGGTTAATCTTTATCCTTTCTGTCAGATCACCTATATTGTTCCATCTAACCCTTGCGTAGGTGGTAGCGTGAAGCTCTATCAGTATTCTTAGTAGCTCTGGGGGGATACCATATCCTGCCAATACTTCCCACAGGGTTTTTCTTGGGACCAGGTCGAATGCCGCTCTCAAATCAATGAAAGCGTCATATAGATGGTCACGCTTAAAGGTGACATATTTCCAAGTTATCACCTTGAAGCGGAGGACCTGGTCCAGTGTGCTGACCTTTGTTCTAAACCCTGCTTGCACCTCATCAAGGATGTTGTTCTGTTCAACCCATTGATTTAATTTAAAAAGAACATGTCTGCAGAATATTTTTTGTGTATTGTCTAGCAGGCTTATGGGTCTATAGTTGGAGGGGGTTTGTTCTGTCACCTTTTTTGTAAATAGGTAATATGACAGCACCATGCCATGTTGGTGGTATTGAATTACCTTTTAGTATACTATTAAATAGGGCATTCAAATATGGACACCAAATGTCAGGTTGGGAAAGAAAAAGGTCACCAGGGACACCATCCATTCCTGGCGCCTTGCCTTTTTTTGTTAGTTTCACTGCTTGGTAAGTTTCTGATAGACTAAAGGTAAGCTGAGCTTCGCCTAAAGTTGGAATTTCCTTCTCATGTTGCATCGGGCATGGCCATAAACTCCATCCAAGGGAGGGTTTATTACACTACTTTGTGGATATGTGCCACTATACAAGCTGCTAAAATGGATGGCCCAGGTTTCAGGTTTATTACAGGATCTAAATTGTTACCAGTGGCCCGATTGACTGATAACAATTTCCAAAAGCTTTTAAGAGCTCCCTTCTCTAGTGTTTCAGCAATGGTCAACCATTGATTCTCCTCCCAATCCCTTTTTGCTTTGAGTAACATAATATTATAGCTGTGCCTAGCCATGATAATATCTGGTCTTGAACCCTTTTTGACAGCTCTCAATAAGTGAGTTTTCCCTAGGCGGCAGGTTTTGTTAAACCAGGATGGCATTTTTCTTTTAACTACTCCTCTGTTCACTCATAAAGCAAGGCCTTGGTTCTTCCATGAGTTCGCAATGTATAAGAACAAAGTTGATATTATGGACATTAGCAAGGTCTATCGGGGAGAGTTCGTGCACAAAAAGATTGTATATATATATATCAATTTCTTTGGGTCTGTTATCAGGTCTGCCCATTTAACATTTCTGAGATTGTTTGTAGTGTCAATTAATGAGGTGGCTACAACGGTTTCCATCTTTAAATCTTTAAAAGGGATCATCAAGAAGGTTGCGCTTAGTGCTTGGTGATCGCTATCTGGTTGAGGGACAACCTGCATATCAATTAAATTGGGCCATAGCTCATTGTCCAACAATATAAGATCAATCCTAGAGGTGCTAAAGCCTCTTTTAAATGTGGAACGGGGTGGGCAATCAGATTCCGTGTTGCCATTAACGATTCTCAACCCATGAGAAATAATAAAATCTAATAATTGGGCACAGACTTTGGATGTTTTGGTTGCCTTCTTATACGCTAGTTGGGGGGACATTTCTGAGAGGATACACCCAGCATTTGTCGGGATATTGGTGTTGCTGTCTCCAGCTACAATTTTTAACGGATTAGGGTGGAACTGACCCATAAGTTCATTGAGTCTATTTACAGTCGGAGATGGTACATTGGGAGGGACTGATCTAATGTATATGTCCACCAGGGCTATATATCTAGTGCCTGTTTGGGTGGTGATTTTAATTTGTAGGGCCAATAAATCTCTAGAGTTAGTGGGAATGGTTATTGCCTCTGGGAATAAGTCCAGGCTTAGCCAGATCAAGAGGCCTCCAGATGGACTTCCGGCCGGGGAGGGGATTGCATTTTCAGTAAATGTCAAGAAACCAGGGCAAAGTACTGGACTGGTGGCCCACGTTTCTTGTAGAAATATAACATGGTGTAAATCGACAAATGTACCCCACTCCGGATCTGACAGTTTCGACTTGATACCTGCAACATTCAATGAAAGGAATCTTAAACAATCACACTGTGTCAGGACTTGGCTAAAAATGTTTGGCTGTGTGCAGCTTCCCAACAATAACTTATGGTCCTTGATAGTAGTACAACAGTCTGTTACCTCAGGACTTACAATACTACACGGAGTATGGAGTATATTGGAATGGGGCCCTTTGATAGCAGGAAAGTGATATCCTTCTGAATGAGAATCGGACTTGGCGTTATTAAGTCAATCTATATCTAAGGTGTTGGAGGTGCTGCATGCTTTCCTTGGGTTTGTCTCATCCAGCCTAGGCGGAGATTTATGCTTTCTTTTATCCCTTAAATCTGGCCAAGGACCTGGGGGTTGTAATTTCAGTCTAATTTGGATGTCATTATCTGGTCTAAAGTGTAGTTCTAGTGCAATCAAACCTTCAGCTAGAGCTGTATCCCTGAAGGCTATTCGTATGTAATCCCTCTCTAGGTTACCACAAGCAAACCTTTTGACATCCAATATATCCTCTCATATTATGGATCTGCATCCCCTTTTGTGACGTATCCAGTGGGTTACCTTATTCACCAACCCCTCATCAGTTTCAGTATGGGCCCTCTGGACTTTGGGAACATTAATCATATACACATCAAAGGGTTTGGCATTGGAAAGAGTTGGCTTATTCTTTCGGCCCTGTGGGCTGCTTTCGGTGAGGGTGTGCTTGGGTCTGGCGCTCGGGTCCACCTTTTCCTATAGTGCGCCCCCCTCTTGGCCTCTGGGATTATTGGGGACGTTTTTATGATGCTCAGCATAAGAGTTATGTAATCCAGTGTTTGCCATATGGTGCTTAGTTCGCACAGAGTCAGTACTTTCCGGGGTTTTCGGATGTAACCTGATCAAGGCAGATAAAGTGTCCAGCTTGTCTGTTAACAACTTAGCCATTACATCCATATTCATCTTCAGGGATTTAATCTCGTCCCTTAGACCATTCAATCGATCTTCCAAACTGCCAGAACTCAGGGCAAGAGTCTGGACCTCGTGTGACACTGTACTGGCCTGTCCCCTACCCACATGTGGAATGTTGTTATCCGGACTCTCAGGGGTTTCCAGGTTTTCCAGCACCTTAACTTGATTAGAGCAACCAACCTGAATAACCAAATGTTCCTCATCCGGGCTGGTCGGGATGTCACGGGGCTGGGGAGGGAGTGACGTATCACATGGGCTGAAGCTATAGAAGGACCAGATGTGTGGCTAAAGTATGAAGCTATACTTTTTGATGCTTTGTGGCTGTTGCCCACCTGGCCCTTCCTTTCCCCTTGTCTACCTAGGCCATTGTTTTTTAGCTTAGGAGCTAGCAAACCCTCGACCTCCTCAATGAGTTTATCAATCTCATCGAGGGTACAGTTTTCTGCAGCGTGGCGAGGGATTTTACTTAGACTGACTGCTCCCATGCTTTTGTCTGATGCCTTTCTCTTCCACATTTAGGCTTGTAAAATGTCCCGAAAAACAGAAAGTAGAATTAGGGATGTAACAATGTGGGCCCCCAGTACTTACAGTTCGCGATGGAGTGCGTGGAGAAGAAGCCAACGGGGGTGGCCCTGCCCTGCCTCTTCCTGGCGCTGATGGGCGCAGGATGGGCCCGCCCTTGGACCGGGCTATGCCCGGGCGCGGCCCGCACGAGTCCCGTGCCGCGGGGTTGCTGCAGCGCTTAAGAGCGCATGTAGAGCTCCTCCCTCCTGGGAGACTGATGGTTTGTGGGGTTTGAAGTCCCCCCACCGGTCCAGCAGGCAATGGCAGTGTCAAGTGGCGTCCCGCGCCGCAGGGTTGCTGCAGCGCTTAAGAGCGCGTGTAGAGCTCCTCCCTCCTGGGAGAGTGATGGTTTGTGAGGTTTGAAGTCCCCCCACCGGTCCAGCAGGCAATGGCAGTGTCAAGTGGCATCCACTGTTGTTCTTCTGCTCAGTCCTTGTTGTGTTTTAGGTGTTCAAGATGAATAGTGCTAGGCCAACTTTCTATTGCAGACTCTGAGCCTGGAGCCCTGGTGATTAGGGACCCTAAGCATCCTCATGTTTGGACTGCTTGGAGGCCCCTCAGGAAAGAGACAGTGGTGAATGTATGTAGAAGATAGATGGGGTACTCTCAAGCAGTGTCCTGGTACAGTAGACTATGTAGGGCGTATTTTAATGGATATTGTTTTATACTTCTTTCAGTAGACACTCATGCCAAACTTCCCTTTCCCCCAAGGTGCATGCTTTTCAGAGTTATGCAACCTATTGGTATAAATGATGAGCAACTAAGGCCCCATTCACAAAACTATTTCCATTCCAAATCCTTCTTTAGATTGTAAAATAAATGTATTTGCATGATTATGTGTATATGGATTTTGTCCTACCAAATAGGATTTTCTTGCATGGAAATTTCATCTATATACTGGAAATATCTTGTCAACAAACCCATGAAGAGGGTAGAATTTTATAGCCATCCAGGGTGGGTCTGATGTGTTTTTTTGCATTCACCAACACTTTGAAGGTTCTTTCCCACCCTAAATACACCAGAAGTTTTTCTTCAGTCAGTGGTTGGTAAAATAATGTTTTCACAGTGCAATAGGGTGCAATCCCACTAAATTGCTGGGACCTGGGAGAGCAGGGGAAGAGTTTTACACACTGGGAATAATATTTTCCTCATGGAGAAAAAAACAAAAGATGCAAGGACAAATTCACTTTTGTCTGAATCTGCCCTTGTTACTATTCCGCGTATGGAAATGGTTAAGCACCTGAGTCTGCAACACTCATAGTATCCCAGGAGACCTCCCGCCTTGAATTCTTTGACGAATCTTCAAATATAAATGTACTTCAATCTTGGGTATAAGTATATGGGAGTATATTTCTGACTGTTTAAAAGATTTATGTGAACCGGGCACTCACAGAACAGCACTCTGAATGTGAAGAGACACCTGCCATAATATTGCTCGACACTGCATGTTATTACACATGTACAAGGATCAATGGGCCAGATGTATCAAAGGGATTTTCCCATTTTTTGTCTATTGGAAAATACTTTAGTACATATATGCGTACAAAGATCGATGATGTTAAACCGAAATATTAATAGAATTGCACAGATCAGTTACCATAGACAATAGTAAGCCACTTCCATGAGGATATAAACATTTCAGAAAATAAATGTTATATTTAGCCTTTCAAGTACTCTCCCTTGCTTATAACTTTAGAATCCGCAGACATAAACATCCAGTTCAGATGAACAATTTTAAGAACAATTTTCCTGTGTCTATAAAGTGACTTCAGGATGCCACTTCTGAAACTTCAGTGTGTGTGAGGCAGCCAGTGAAAAGCAGCTGACCTGGGTCAAACAACAAATGGGCTTTCGGGCAGAGTTAATAAACCTATAGTTTAAATCTCAAGCAAAAACCTGTCACTGCTCCATTTATGTTAACAAACATTAATCAATCAAACTCTTTCTGACATAGAGATACATAAAGGCAACATGTGCGGTATTAGTTTTGCAAAAACTATGAACCATAAACATACATATATAGTTAATATACCAGGCAGTGGTGGCTCCTCCGCTAAGGAGGAGGAGCGTTGCCCCACTGCGCAAAGAGGAAAAATAAAATAAAATAACGTATCGTTATTGTCATTTTATTTTTCCGAATGCATGCAGTCAGTGGCCTGTGAGGGCGGTGCTGGCCAGGGGAGGGGTGGTTTGCACTCCCAAAGTGCGCATGAACCTTTTAGCCGGCCCTCTTGGGCCGACCAAACAGTTCATGCGCACTTTGCATGTTCCTACCAGGCTGCATTACATAGCCTGGTCAGGAACATGCACAGGCTCCCTGTTCGAGTCTGACCGCCGATCCACAGCGCTCAGACCAATCACAACGCTGCACTGCGGAGTTGTGATTGGCTCAGGGGAGCCTGTGTGCCGGGTGCTTTCTGTTGTTGCTGCCAGCCAGGACTGGAGACCGGAAGATGAAGAGGACGCAGAGGAGGCGGCGGCTGGCCGGCCGTTCTAAGGTAAGTGTTTTTTTTTGTTGATTAACCTCCCCCCACGCCCCACCACCCCGTTCGGTAGCAGCCGCTCCTGATACCAGGCCGTTCTTTATAAGTCAAACCATTCAGAAAAGTAAAATTAAGGCAGGGGGTGGGTGCAAAGGGGGATACCCCAAATGTTTAATTTAAGAAAGATAAATAAAGGACAAAACAGGTAGACATTAGTGGTTCTTAATATATTGCCCTGAAAAGGGCTTGAATACAAATATGCACTAATAATAAGATGGTAATGGCTTTCATGGTAATGCCATTACCGAGAGTTGCCATGGCTATGTTTAGAAGGTGACACACTGTTTAGAGGACTAACCTGTCTACTAACCCATTACTGTAGACCAGCTCCTGCAGCAAAGGGTGGTGGAGACATTGCTGCTATTACTGGTAAATGCACTGTATTACCTCCACATCTCATGATATATCACCTAAAACTTCCGGTTATACTGGACAGGTTTCTCAATGGTGCAAAGCAGAAAAGATGTCAGGAAACCCAATGACATTAAATTTTTGTCTGTTTTGTACCATGTCTACACTGTCGGGTAACTCTTACTTTCATGAGTATTTCCTACTGTTACCTTGGATGAAGCCATAGAAGTTTAGGACTGTGACCCATAGCAAGTGTTATTGAAATTTCCATAAGAGAAGCTTGTGAGGAAGTTCTGATAGATCCAACTGGAGATGGAGAAGGAGGGGAGGCTGTCGTAGAATTCCTGTGGAAAGTTCTACAAAGGTTGATAGTCTAATCCTGGGCTGAACAGAAAGGGGTCATTAGTACCAGTAATGGGGGGTTGTTACTGTCCGCTGATTAGTAAGCTGAGTGTTAGACCTGGCATACTTGCCATGGCTTTTCCCCTTACTTTTTGCCTCCTACCCTCCTGTTTGTTGATTTTTGGTCGCTAATCAGTGCTTGTGCTCTTGCCTTAAAACATAGTAGAATTGGCTTATACCCAATTGGCATATTTAATTTACTTGTAAGTTCCTAGTAAAGTGGCACTGCCAATGCACAGGGCCTGTACATTAAATGCTACTAGTGGGCCTGCAGCACCAATTGTACCTCCCACTTAAGTAGCACTTTAAACATGTCTCAGGCCTGCCATTGCAGCCTGTGGTGTGCAATTTTAAACTGCCATTTCAACCTAGCAAAATACACCTTTTGCCAGGCCCAAACATTCTCTTTTAAAACATATACGTCACCTCTAGGGTAGGCCCAGGACAGCCTAGAGGGTAGGGTGAAATCTATTTAAAGATGTTAGATGTCAATTATCACTTTTGGAACTAAAATAAGTGTATTTAGAGTCATTTTCCCTGCACTGCATACTGTTGCCTAGCTATTGTAGCCTCCTGATGTGCTTTGAGGGCTTTCAACATCACTGATTGATGAGTTCAAACTGGTCTGATCATGAATAGTCTATTCTAGTGGTTGACATAGGAATATGCACTCCCCCGTGATTGTCTGAAGTGCACCGATTTTGAAAAATATTGCACTTTACTTGGCACACACTGCCTGCCTGTGCCCTCAAAGTGGAATAAATGCTGGACCCATGGATCTGTAATGTGTAGACCATCTAGACATCAAGGAGACCCTGCACACTAATCTTTGGCGGAAGTATTGTGATGAACTGAGCCATTGCTAGTTGTGGCTCTCCTTCAGGCTGGTGACAATCCTGGGACCTTAAAATTCCTTTCTTCTAGATAAAGATCTCAGTGGCGGCTGTCATCTACTGAGAGTGGGGAAGGCGGGCAAACAAAAGGAAAATAAAAGAAAAAAGAAATTAACCTACCGATCCTGACGACGTTGGCGACATCCTCCTCACTCCAATCTCATCTGCTGCTGGGACTGCAGTGCAGGCCCCAGCAAACTCCCTCGACAATCCAGGACTGCTCACGTGCTGTTAACCAGCATGTGAGCAGTGTCCTGAATGGTGGGGGCGGCCTCTGTTGCTGCTCCCAAGGATACTGGATGCCTGTACTTGCTCTCAACCCAGCTGGGTTGAGAGGTTTAAAGTGTGCATGTGTGGCTGGCCGTCTCAAGACAGCCGGCCAAAGAAACATGCGCACTTTGAAGTGCAAAAGGCAGCCCTCTGCCCACCACTCCTCCCTTTGCACTGAGCAGGCCCCGCCCTGTCCTGACGCTCGGTTCAGGACGGGACGATAAAAAATAAAATGGTAATGAATTACCATTTTATTTTTTATCTTTGGGGCTTTGGGGGGGGCACATAAATGGGGCGACGCTCCTCCGCTCCTCCGCTCCAATGGAGGAGCCGCCCCTGAAGGATCTTGACTATTACACTAAGAGATATGTTCCTAATCTAGTGGGTCTGTCTGTGAGATGACTCAAGGTAGATCACCTAGGAACCTCAACATCAGCATTGCGTGGCTAGCCCAAAAGAAGCACGTTCTCAGACAAGAACCTTCTGGGTTGGGCAGCTGCAGATTTGACTTCTTGGGTTTGCCATTTTATTAACTAGATGCAGTTCCAGAGACTCAGATTCTTCACAAATTTGTTTCAATTGGTTTGAACTTGCTCTTCTAATTCCCAACCCGTGGATCTCTGTGAGTGCCACCGGTGTAGAGAGTGATGATCCTGCTTCAATAAAATTTCAGGCGTGATATTTTTTTCCACATTTAGGCAACTATGGAGAAATGTTCCTGTGGATGCCACAGCGGGTAAAACTCTCTCCATTTGAAAAGGTTTTGAAACTAGTTGTGTCCTAAATTGGTTTTGAACTGGAATTGTTTAAAATCTGGAAACCAGATGTGAGTCTTCCGGTCACTGAGTTGCCCAGTTGTGTCTAGAGCCGTGATCCATTGAAAGAGAGGCCCAGACATCATAGAAAGATTGCTGTTTTGCATCATTTTGTCTGGCGCCTCTGCACATTGTCTATTTTTGCACACACTGTCTTAAAACACCTCGAAAATCCTGAAGTTCCTCTAACGAGACAGACCACAGCCCTACAGACTAACATTGGCCATAGGACCAGGGTAAATTGAAATCTAGCATTTAGCACATAAATGCCTTAATAACATTCATGACTATATGTCAGCCCCCAAAGACTCTATTACCTTCTGGTTTTATTTGTGTATAACATTTTTCTTTTTCTTTTTGTTACTGTATCTGTACTTTCATATTCTTTTCTGAAGATGCAGCAATGGCTGGACATTGAATTTTATGCACTGTGCCATGCTGCATATGAGAATCTGAACTCTGTCACCTCCTCGAGTAAGCAGTGACTGCTCTACTTAGCTACCCCTTGAGAGTGTGGTGAGCAACATGGTTATTGAATTGGAGTGCAAATATTGGTACCTTTGAGCAATCATTGCTAAACGACAAGACCCACACAGTATGCTGCCTGGTAACACGACTGCTACCAGACCCAACAAAAGGACGCTTAGTGCCTAGAAACAGGTATACGCCTTTCAGTCACATGATGGTAGACCCAATCAATCACTCTCCGAAACCTCACAGTCTAATAACGTTGTGCGTACTGCCGATGAATACATATAAAGCAAATAAGTGACATCTAACGTTAAGTGCTCTGATACATACATGAAGAGGGCCAGGCTACACTCAAGCAGGCCTAGAAACTCTTTTCGTTTTGTTTTATTTGCGTTTTATTGTAGTTTAAAACTATTGACAAAGGCAGTTATATATCATTCGCCTATTTGTTTTTGATTCGGCATTTACAAGTGCACACTATTGAACATTAACCCAAGTTCGATATTTAGCCCCCATTAAATCCATGCAAACACCACCATTTATTTAACTTATTCAAAACAGGTCAAGGTGTTAATGATGGGCAATAACACAGTTAGAAGAGTATCACCTGTGACATATAATATAAATAATAACTTCCAGCACTTTTCTCAATGGTTGATTGTCACACACGGACCTCATTTTGGAAGATGTGTTTCACAGTGGTTTCCACACATATTTTGTCTTGAATATTAAATAGAACACAAGGCGTTAAAGATCTGCTTGAATTAAATAACTTTCGTTGACCCTGTATTGCAGCTTTTTCACTTTTCTGCAAAAGGCAAATGTAATTCTACTGATTAGATATAATATCTCAGTTTTTCGATATAACCATATTATCACAGTGTTTTTGTGAGGAACAGCCAGAGCTTTTTGTTATTGAGTAAACCTGAGCAAAAACAAAAATGGAAAAAAATAGACAGAAGGGGCTTTGGTTCGCCACTTCCAGGCATTGGTTTGGTTGAGTCACCCCCTTCATCCACTGCTTGAAGAAAGAGTCATTCATATTTTGTACCAGCTCAACGTAGGATTTTTTCTTCATCAGACATCATCCATTTTATTAGCTCATCAGGGATAACCAGCCCACCTACGTAGCTGTTCCATTGCACTGTATGGACTGTGAATGTCCTCGCACTGCAATGGAGGCCAGAGAACTCATTGGAGTGAGCTGTCTTCCCCTTATACCTAATGGCATTGCTGCTGTCAGGCGATCTATAAATGAAGACTAAGGCCTGCCTGGAGCTAGTCTCGCTGTTGTAACACCTCATAACTGCCGGGTCATGCACTGACTGGCTACGCCCTCAGTTTTGGCATCACTATTCCTCATCTGGAAGGGGTGACAGCGTATTCAGGCTGTGGATGGAGCTGTCATCTGGTCATCCTGGTACTCCTAGGAGGGGAGGTATCGGCTTCAACCCTAAAGATCTCTTCTATGAAAGCAGTGAGGCCTGAGAACCGAGCAGTGAGCCTAATAGCTGCATCAGGGGCAGGAGGGGTCACTCTGAATATGTGAGCAGACACTGCAAGAACGCAGACCAGCTCCCCTGACAATTCCCACTCCGCCAATATCTGTGCATCAAGGTATCTCAGAGAAAGAGCACTCTCCCAGCAAGCAATGCAAACCACTTTTCAGCACATTTGAGAAGCAAAATGTTGTTCACCTGTCTTCAAAATTTGTGAAACAAATTGAGAAGAAGCTAAATATTTTCATATACGCGACACTGTGCGAGTTGGAAGAGACAAAGTAACACATTTCTAGGTTTCGACTGCACAGCACTTGCAATGTGCTTGTGAAATCTACTGTAATCAATATAAATCTTAAAAGGGGCTTACATCCCGCCCCCTTGCTTTTCTTTGGTTCCTGTGTTTGCCACTTTCTTTTCCTCCGTTTCTATTGGCTATAGCATACTATTTGCTGTTGTCCCTCGTGTATTTGCTCTTGTCAGTGTCCTGAGGACCAAGAACTGTTTTCATCCACTTTTGGGGAACATTTTAAAATATTTTGTCTGCACAGCGGAAGTTTACCTAATCTCCCCGTGGCAGCATGCATTTCAACCATGCTTGTTACGTCTAGACAAGCACCCCTCTCCTCCTCCCACTCTCTGTCGTGTTTTTGTTTTACCCACCCCCTGCATTGTCTGTTGGCTCCAAGCTCTCACCCTCCTCCCATTTCAGTTGTTTCACCTTTCCCCTACCGCGTGCCTGTTGTTTAAATTGGGCCGTTTCGGCCTCACTGCAGCATACAAGCAGCACTGCTGCTTGTCCCCTCCTCCCCTGATTCTCCTACCCAAGCGCAGCAGCTTGCCTCCCTGCCACTCCTCCCACAGATTCTTATCATCATCACCAGAGAACAGTGGCTGGGGGGGGGGTACACCACACCCGGACACGCCCATAAGGTCTGGCCTTTATTTACTCCTTGTGTCCCTTAAAATCCATGTCCTGGACCATGTTTGGGGCACTGAACTATTGGGAAGGTCTTAGCCGGCATGAGGGCACCACTCGGGGGAAAATGAAGGACAGGCAACAAGTTTGTGTTTCTCCCCGTCGCACTTGGGCTCACTACAAATACAACATGGTGCCGACCATGCACCTCAAGGGTACCTGCTACTCATACTAAAATGAGCTTCCCCACTCCATTTCTCCATTAGTTTAAAATTACTTCCCTGGCTGTGTGAGTCAACCAAAAGCGACTCTGCCACAGGCCGGGTGCGACTCTCTCCCACACTCGAACGAACTGTTCCATATGCAGCAGAAGCTTCACAAAGGAGTCACGCTGCCAAGTGGCCTGGAACATGTGTGGTGCTTTCAGTCCGAGCAGAAACCCCCCCTGTACACACGTCTGGTGCCACTTCACCACACACCAAGTCTAGCCACTATAGCGCCTCCACCTAAGGAAACCGCAGCAAGGAAATTCACGAAGGATCACTGGAGATGCAGGCTGTAGACAGCCCTTGCTGGGTAGGATTAAACATAACAGTCATGTACCAGGGTGGTCTCTAATGGTGTTAACTTTGATACTGGTATAGTGCTTTATCATGTGGGTACATAATCAGGCACTTTCTGGAAGGATCCATGGGTTATGTAGGGTGCAGACAATCTTCACTGGGTAGAGTTTAGATAGAATCGTCACTTACCCAGGGGAGTCTCATCACTTTAAGCCCCCACCTGTATTTACTCCTCATGCCCCTTAACATACACCTGTCCTGGCCCACATTTGGGGCACAGGACTTTTGGGAAGGTCTTAATCGACATGATGGCACCACTCGTGGGAGAGTGAAGGACCGGCAACAGGCTTGTGTTTCTCCCCGTTCCTGATTCTGTGCTCCCTCCTGTCAGGGCTTGAGCTGGGTCGGGGTGTGTGGTGCTCGGGCCTCCCCGACTCCTCCGCTTGAGCAAAGAAACAAACAAGGCAAGAAGAAACTTGCACGTTTTCCTAGAGCAGATCTATAGGCCTGGGGCATTAGGATACCGATTGCCCCATCCCACACGTACTTTGTTTTAATTCGGCTCTCACTACCAGGTGATCAATACCTTTTCGCTGCAGAGGCTCTGTTTGTGTGGTTTTATTACAGAGGCCGCAGCACTTTTATAGCACTAAAAAGTGGGGAATTGACTTAAGCGAAGCCAATCACCGCAGAAAGCGACCAAGAGCCCAGTACTAGGGGTGCAGCACTTCCCAACACTTAAGCACTTGGTAAGCCCTATTCGCTCTTTTCAGATATTTAAAGTGCTTTATAAACCAGTTCATGTGTTGGCTTTGAAAGCAGTTAGTTACCAGGCACGTTACTTGCAATAAATATATGTGTAGGGAAGTTATATAACAGAACAGGGCCAGAGACTAGGAGTGTGTCATATTTGAATACAGGGACGGATGTAGTATGAATTGCTGAACTCTTTATTCGAGCCCCTCACCGTCCCCGTCCTGCTCGTTTCATCTCCTTCCACTTTCTGCCCCTCCTCTTCCCTTGCGCTCCTCTTTCCTTTCGCCCACTTCTCGCCCTGCATGGTCCTAGCACTGCGTTCAGGAACCATAATTTACGACACTACATCTTCCTCCTTCTTAAAATGTTCAGTGCTCACACTTGTTCACAGTTCTTCAATGAGCCGAGTGGGTCGCCGAATGGTTCTCTGTGGCCGGCGTGGAAGGTTCAGTTCTCTTGATTCTTTTGGGCTTGACGAGGCTTAGGTCTTTCACAGTTATTTGCTTCTCGACCTGAGTCACCCGTGTCGTGTTCTGACTCTTCTGTCCGGGTGTAGGCTGATGGATTGCATTTCTTAAAGTGTGACACGTTTCATGTGATTCTATTGTCCTTAGATACGGCGGTGACCATGGTTCCTTTACGACTCATCACAAGTAAGGGTTGGTCACGATATCTACTGTCAGTTTCTTTTGTTCTTGATGGGCTAGCACCCAGTCTCCTTTCTGGATGTCGGAGGTTCAGGCGTTTCGGCGGTCATCTGCATATTCTTTCATTTTTGCTTTCTTGGTCTTGTCTATTTCCGCGTGTGGCGTGATCATGATGGTGAGATCTTTTTTTTTTTTTTTTTTTACATTTCTTTTTATTGAACATAGAGAATCGACAACACAAAGTACAGCATAGTGTAAGTAATTCAATGGTACATTGTAGCTACAGTTTGATCGGTTCCTGAGTCATTACTTGAGAGTTGTTACATCATTCACGGTGACGGAGGGTCATCATGTGCGGGAACGATCGGGGGGGTACAGACATTACCTCGATATACATTCCATTCATTCCAGATGGAAGACTATTTTTGGGGGCATCCCGTGCCACATACACTGTCTTTTCCCTGAACATGCACCAATCCATGTCTGTCTTCCAGGCCTCTATTTTGGGCGAGTGTGCAGCTCCCCATAACTGTGCGATGTTCCTCTTAGCTATCATCAGGCCGAGTGTTACCCAGAGGGTGCGCTTACTGTTTAGGTCTGTGGGCTCCCATACATTCAGGAGACATCTCTTTGCTTCTGGGCGAATAGTAAGTGTGAGTACCTCACTGAGGACCTCGTGTATTTTGCGCCAGTACTGCTCTATATGTTCACATTCCCACAATATATGCATGAAGGTTCCCTCCTGTCCACATTGTCTCCTGCAGTCCCCCTTCTCCGTTCTCCCCATTCGCACCAGACATGGCCCTGTTACGTACACTCTATGAAGAATTTTGAGTTGGACGAGCCGTAGCCTAGCTGAGATGGCCACCTCCCGTGGGGAGGCCTCTGCCACTCTCCAGTCCTCATCATCTAGAACTATACCGTCCCTTTCCCATTTTTCTCTTGTGCGTTGGAGAGGGTCACTAGAGTTATTGATCAGTTTTTTATATGTCAACGATATAGCCTTCGTTGGCAGGTAGCCGTCTAACAGTCTATCCTCGAGGGGTGAGGACTCCGGAGGGGTGACACCCTTCTGCAGTCGCGCCTTTAGTGCATGGTGGACCTGCATGTAGCGGAAGTACTCTGAGTTGGCCAAGTCGTATTCTTGTTGCAAGGAGGTAAACGATTTAACTTCCCCTTTCACCCAGAGGTCCCCTATTTTAGAGATACCTCTGAGGTCCCATTTATCGAATCCCTTCGACGTCCACAGGTCACCCAGTAGTTCTCTATCCCATAGGGGGGTTGCCAGTGTTAGCTTATGTTCCCATCCCAGGCTTCTATTGGCGGCGTGCCAGACTTGTACTGAGTGCTTAGTCGGCCCTGTCAGAGGAAGTCGCCGGGATTTCGAGTGTAACGCTGATATAGTTTCCTCCTGGCAGCAGCCACCTATCCATGGCATAACCTGGATCCTCCGCTCGACGGTAGGTACCGTGGTTGATGGCGGCCAAGTGCGCTGCCCAGTAATATTTTTTGAGGTCTGGAAGGCCAATCCCCCCGTCATACCAGCTTAGGTTGAGTTTAGCTAGCGCTATACGGGGTTTCCCATTCCACAACAAGTTTCTCTGCAGACTCTCGATCTCTCTAAAATAGCTTGCGGGAACCAAGTCAGGGGAATTTTGCAGCACATACAGAAAGCGGGGCAGGGACATCATTTTAAAGAGCATCGCTCTGCCCAGCAGTGAGAGCGGGAGTGCCTTCCAGCTTACAGTGTCTCGCTTCAGTCTTTGCAAGGGTGGGAGCAGATTCTGATCGAACCGGCATTTAGGATCTACAGTGACGAAAATGCCTAGGTACTTAAAGCCTACTGTGGTGATTTGAACAGGGCAGCCCTTTGGGAGGGCTGGCGGGGGGCCGCTAAGGACGTACAGTATAGACTTACTCCAGTTAATCGAATAGCCGGAGTATCTGCCAAAGATGGCGAATATGTCTAGCACCCTTCCAAGTGAAGCTTTTGGGGAGGCCAAAAACAGGAGAATGTCATCCGCATACATTGAAATGCGATCTTCCCAGGTTTCTGACCACCGCAGCCCTCGTATCACTGGATCCTTACGAATCCATGACTCCAGTGGTTCCAACGCTAGGGCAAACAGGAGGGAGGAGAGTGGGCAGCCCTGACGGGTCCCTCGACTCAACTTAAATACTTCTGACTTTTTGTTGTTGACGACAACTTGGGCTAGGGGTTCCGAGTAGAGGAGTCTGACCCACTGGATGAAGCGAGGCCCGAACCCCATTTTTGCGAGGGCTGTGAAGAGGTACGGCCATTCGACGGTGTCGAATGCCATTGTGGCATCTAATGATACAATTATCGCCGCTTCCTGGATTGTGGCTGCCCTTCCCATCACTCCATGTACTCTGCGTAGGTTTAGTGCGGTGTTACGCTGAGGCATGAAGCCCGATTGGTCTGGGTGGACCAGACCACTGATCACTTTAACGAGTCGGTTGGCTAGGAGTTTGGCTAAAGTTTTAGGTTCCGCATTCAATAGAGAGATTGGCCTATAAGAGGCACATTTGGCTTGCCCTCCTTATGGATTGTAATCAGTGTTGCAATCCTTTGGTCTCGTGGAAGCACCCCCAGTTCCTTACTACCCTCATATATTGCACGCATGTACGGGGCGAGTTTGTCCGGTCTAAGTTTGTAGAGCTCGATCGGTAGGCCGTTCGGGCCTAGGGCCTTCCCCGGTCTGAGACTTCTAATTGCTTGGGCTATTTCGTCGTTGGTAAGGTCACCTTCTAGTAGTTTTAGGTCATCGGTCGAGAGAGATGGAAGGGTTATGTCTTTGAGTAGCAGTTGGGAATCGCTTTCCGTGAATGTCGTATGCGAGCGGTATGTCTGACTGTAGTGAGCCGCGAATGTGTTTGCAATATCTTGGGGGTCAGTGATCGATTGGCCTGTCCTGTCTACTAGCTCTGGCACCAGCCTGCTCGCGAGTTCTTTCTTATCCAGCCATGCGATTAGCTTCCCCGCCTTGTCCCCAAGATCGTATACTCTGCCCTGCGTCTCCCTCCCTAGTGCTCTGGCTCTATCGGTCACTATTGCTTTGTAGTTGTCTCTCTTAAGCTACAGGACATGAAGTTTCTCTGGTGTTATCTCCTCATCAAGCTCTTCCTCCAGCCGGAGGATTTCATTTTCTGCTTCAACTTCCTCTTTTAATTTCTCTTTCCGCACCCCGGCTATCTGAGAGAGTGCTTGTCCCCTTATTACAGTTTTGAATGCTTCCCACATCGTCTGGGGGGATTGAACCGATCCCTCATTTTCCTGGAAGTAGAGATCTATTGCCTTGTGCAGTGACTTATGGACCTCTGGGTTGCGGAGATGCCAGGGGTTGATGGGGGCGACTCTACCCACCCTGTGCTGACCATTAACCAGCTGGGCCCATACCGGGGAATAATCAGAGATGCCTCGCGCCATGTGCCTTATTTCTCGGACATGTGTGATGTGGGGTGCTGGAACCAGTAGGTAGTCTATTCGGGACAGGCTATGGTGGGCCCCTGAGTGGTAGGTGTGCTGGATACTGTCGGGGTGATAAGCTCTCCAAGCGTCTACTAAGCCTAAGGTCTCTAAGAAGTCAGGTAGCCAACGGTTCGATGGACCGAGCTCTCGGGGTGGGTGTCGGTCTAATGTGCCTGAAACCACCGAGTTAAGGTCCCCTCCCACAACCAGGAGGCCGTCTGGGATTGATAGCAGAATGGAGCCAAGGTCTTTAAATGCGCGGCCCTGGAGGCCGGGCGGCACATATACAGACATAAGTGTCAACGTGCTCCCCTCCCATTGTCCCGTGATCCCAATATATCTGCCCCAGTCATCTGACCATGTGGAATGCACTGTCAGCGGAAAGGAGTTTCTCAGCATTATTCCAGCTCCCCTTGAGCCCGTGGTAAAACCTGAGTGTGCCACCAGCCTGTACCCCCACCTGTTTCAGGCCTTGCAGGTGTTACCCACCAGATGCGTTTCTTGGAGCATGACCACATCTGGGGCATGTCGCCTAATATGTTGCAATACCACACACCTTTTAACTTTGTCCCTCAAGCCATTGACGTTCCAACTCATCAATTTAATTCTCTTGTCCCATTGTGTACTCATCAGGACCTGCTTGTATCCAACGATCCCCTGTAAAGGAGCGGCGGTACTTTGTCGATTCAACACAAACAAATAACAAATCAAAAGCCCCAACCCAACTACCCCCCTCCCTGCACTCTGGGCTCGGAACTGCCCATGAATCCCTCTATGCAGAGTGCCTGTCGCCCAACAACTTAACTATAAGAAGAAAATTGGGGGGATGCGGTGTCCCGTTCCTCCCTCCCCCCCCAACTGGCTGGACCATTAACTGTCCCGAGAAGGGTTGGGCCGCACCATCCTTACATTTTAATTAACAATGATCCATCAAGTCTGTGTCCGCCCTAATGGCGTTCTACCTGTATCACGCATCGAGGCAGGCAGTGGTCGATAGCAAGTGGGCTTCCTTCGATCTCCAGAGTCGGTCCAGGTTGCGATCATCCAAGTCTATCAGCCTCAGTCTCAATGAGAGTTGTACTCCTCCGCCTCTCTCCATCCGTCCAGCCACTCAGCAGCAGTCTCTGGGAAATCAAAGAACCTGGTTTTTCCTTCAGCCTCCACTCGGAGTCGGGCCGGGAACAGCATCGCGTATTTCAGTCCTTTTTCTCTAAGTTTCTTCTTGACAGCCAGAAACGACTGCCTCTGCTTCTCCTCTCAGGGCCACAGTCCTCCCCTCCCGCGCCCTCTCCAGAGTTTGCACCCTGCCCCCTACAAGCAGGCAGGCAGGCGTCACTGTTTCTGTTTTGTCGGAGCTTAAGTCGACCACTAGACTTTGGTGCTGCCGGGGCCCTATGGGAATGTACGTTCTATGCCCCTGGTTGCACAGCGCCGGGTGCCGCCGCTGACTGTGATGTGGCCCCGGGGTCTAAGTGGTTTCCACAGGAGTCTTTGACACGTTGCAGGCCTTCGCGGGGGAGGGAGAGAAGATGATGCGGGCCCACCTCGATGCGCCGCTCTGGAAGTCCGGGAGGCGGAGGGGGAGAATCCTGGTCCGCCTCTGTCACCTCCCAAGGCCACTGTCCCTCTCCTTCACGTTGTTCCCGGGGTTTTACACCCTGCCCCCTAACAGCGGGTGGACGTCGATTTTACTCTTTTGCTATGGCGCTGATTGGCCTCTGGGTTCCGGATCCGCCGCTGCCGATCCCTCGTGGGAATATGTTCTCTATGCCCCTCGCCGCGCGGCCCAGGGTGCCACCTCTGGCTGTGGTGTGGCCCCGGGGTCTAAGCGGTCTCCACAGGGGTCTTTGGTACGTTGCAGTCTTCCCATACTGGCGGCTCTCACTCCCTCACTCCCTCAGCTTCACCGGCCGGGCCCCAGCGCCTCCGCAGCGCCACCACCAGATCGGCCTCACCTGCGATCGCGATGCTGTGGCCACGGCGATTTCCGACTGCCACGTGGTACGGCCGCCATTGGTTGTCGTCGCCGGCGATCTCTTCTGCCTCCTCGCAGCAGCGCTCGCGAATGCGCAGACCCGATCGCCGGGCCCGCGATAGTCCCAGGCCACCGTCCGTCTGCACCCCTCCGGGCGCGGCCGCCACTCTAGACCCTGCCTCTGCCCCGAAGAAGGCCGCAGCCGGCAATGCCTCTATCTTCGGCCGCGGTGGCGCTTCAGGCTCGAGTTTGGGCTTATTATGTTCAGCGGAGCTTCCGACGGCTCATTCCCGTCTCGGGAACCGGATTTGTGAGGCGAATATGTAGTTTGGGAGAAGGGTCGAACGGAGCGACCCTAACTTGCGGCCATCTTGCTACGCCGCGTAGCCACGCCCCCATGATGGTGAGAGCTTGAACGTAAAATGGTGTTCATGATAGGTATTCTGGTGCGCGGTGTCCTTCCCAGAATCAGAGTAGCTGGACATTTATTGGTGGTGCTGTGGGGCGTGGTCCGATATGCTCGTAGCACCTCATTCAGGGCAAGTTGAACGTCTCGCCGGGACAGTTCTGCTTACTGTATGGACTTCTATAGTGTGGTCATAAACCTCTCTACCATCCCATTGGCTTGAGGCCACATGAGGGTTATCTTCCGGTGTCTGAAGTTGAGGTGACTTGCGAATTCTGCAAAGTCATGTCCATTGAATGGAGGGCCATTATCTGTCTTCACTACTGTGGAGATTCCCCACGCAGTGAATGTTTCGTCTAGGACTGGTATGATGGTGGTCGCTCTTGTTGACGATACTTGCTGCGCAATACGGAATCTTAAGTACTCATCCATTATGACGATGATATACTTCCCGGATTTTAAAGGGCCGAAGAAGTCAATGGCTACTTGTTGCCACATGCTGCCTGGGAGAACGGACATCTGGAGCAAGGGATGTGGTTCTTCTCACCCTACCAGTTGACATTGAGGACAGTCTCGAAGCGTGATTTTGACCATTTGATCGAGTGAAGGGAACCAGACTCGTTCACGTAGTGCTTTTTTGGTTGCCACTACGCCTCTGTGTCCTTCATGTGCCAAGTTGACAACCCCTGTTGTAACTGTTGTGGTATGATAATCCGTCTGTCTCGTAGTAACAATCCATTGTCACTGATTGTGAGTTCATCTTTGACATATCGGAAAGACACTAGGTCATGCAAGTTGGCACTTTTGTCATTTGATGTTTCATCAAGATGTCTCCAGGAGTTTGTTTGAATGCAATGCATTATGTTTTGAAGCGTAGAATCCCTGGCTGTGGCTTCTGTGATTGCTTCCAAAGGGACAGCTGGTGGTCTGGCTTGATCGATGACGAAGTGAATGTATTTTTCAGCCAGCCAGTGTCTCGTTTATGTTGTGGTGCTGGGATGTCTTGACATGTAGTCAGCTGGATTTTCCACCTTCCCTGGCTTGTGGACAATGGTGTATGTGTATTCTTGAAGGCGAATGCCCTAGCGCTCATTCCAAGGTGGCATTTTCGCTCGGTGATTTCCAAATATTGTTATGAGTGCTTGATGGTCTGTAATTAAAGTGAAGTGCTTCCCATAGATGAAAATGTGGAAGTGTTTGCACACCCAGACAGCTGCCAGGCTCTCTTTCTCCGGCTGTGAGTATGCTTTCTCAGTGCCCTTTAGGCTGCGGCTGGCATACGCTACGATGTGTCATTGGTTGCCTTCATCTTCGTACTGAGCTAGGATGGCTCCGAGTCCTACTGGACTGGCGTCTATAGTGGTTTTTTTTTTTTTGCGAGGATTGAAGTATGCTAGGTTGATGGCAGAACCCACGGCTGTCTTTATTTTGTTGAACGCCTGCTCGCATTTTGCTGACCATCGGAAGACTTGACCTTGTTTCGTGAATTCACGCAAAGGATAGCTAATGGTGGCATAATCCTTTATGTATCGGACACAAGTAAAGATCGTATGTCACTGATGTCTCGTGGGCAAGGGGTGTCAGCTAGTGCAGTCACTTTTTCAGGGTCAGGTTGCATTCCTTTCGCTGGAGAAAACATGGCCGTAGAATTGCAGCGTGGATTTGTGAATCTCACACTTGTCTTGATTGAGGGTGAGGTTGGCATTTAGAAGAGAGTGGCACACTCGATCCCCCTGTCGTGTTCCCTGAGGGTGTTACTAAACACCAGGATGTCGTCACTGTAGTTGAATGAGTTAGGAATGTGATGAATGACTCGCTTTACTGCTTCTTGGAATATTTCTGTGGCTGATGAGATTCCAAAGTTGAGGCATTTGTATCTGAAAAGGCGTAGATGAGTTGAGAATGTGGTGATATAGCAGGATTTCTCGTGAAGCTCGAGTTGGTGGTAGCCTTTGTTTAGATCCAGTTTGGAAATGACTTTTGCCCCATTTAGTCGAGTGATCATGTTGCTGATGTGGGGCCCCGGATGCTGTTCTCGTTCTATGGCTGTGTTTGGGGATCTCATGTCCACGCAGAGACGCGCTTTGTTGTTTGACCCCCGTTTGGGTACTACTACCACTGGAGATATCCACTGGGTTGGTATGGTCGACCTCTCGATGATGTAAGCTCGCTGTAGGTCTTGTAACTCTTCGTCTACAGCTTGTTGAAGGTGGAATTGCACTTTCTGGTGATGTTGAGCCACGGGTGTTACTTGTTCGTTTGAAGTGGGCTAGTTTTCCGAGTCCGGTGAACAGCTTTGGAAACTTGCTGATGATGTCTGGTGCGTCATCTACTTTGTATAGTATCTCCACTGCTTTCAGGCGCTCAGCGGTGGGCAGGCTAAGAAGGCAGTCTGCTGCTTCAGGTCCTTCTATGACATGAATCTGTGCATGAACCGTTCTGTCTTCATATGTCAAGGATGTGTGAAATTGTCCTAGACACGGTAGAGGTTCTTTTAACATCCATGTGTAGACGCGCACGACGGCCTTCTGCAGTTTGGGTTTTGGGTACATTTTCCTGTATTCTGTAGCACAAATGTAGTTGAGTGATACTCCTGTGTCTAAGACGAATTGTGCTGGGTGGTTTCCCATTTGAATGTGGAGCCTTGGGTATTTCTTTAATCTGTCAGGGTCTGCTACCATGCACACGTATTCAGCACTGTCTTGAGAGATGGGAGTGAGGGCTGAGGATTCCCTCAATGGCAAGCGTCGGGAATGGTGTGTGAGGTAAAACCATGTGCTGGATCTTGACGAGCTGGTTGATCGGTCTCGCCTGTCGTGTACCGCTCTTGCATGGTGACGAGGTCCAGAGTTGTTTTAGGTTTGTGCTAATTCCTTGTGAGATGCTCGGCACACCAGTTCAAAGTGGTTTTCTTTTCCACTGCTGCGACATTGCTGCCCCATGGCAGGAGCCTGTGTGAGGGTAGTCTTGACCGCAGCAATAGCATTGTAGTTGTTGTTTCCGGCTGCTGCTGCTCCTGTTCAAGCTGCGGGTCTGGCTTAGGGGTTTGGAGGTCCTCCTGTGATCTGACTGGTGTCGTGGATTTGCCTGAGATTGAAGTCGGAATGCTTGTTCACGTTTTTCTGTTTTGCCCGCTTCCATCTTCCTGGCATGTTCTTCAGCTTGATCATTTATTCGTGTCAGCTCTTCAGTGTCGTCCAGTGAGTAGTGTTCAGCAGGCGACTGCATAGTGACTCTGACTGGCATCCCTCTATGATTCGTCTCCAGTGGTGAAGTTATCAAAGTCGCAGTAACGGGCTAGGCGTTTGAGGGGGGTGATGAAGTCGCCCATTGGTTCATCACTTTCCTGTGAGGCCAGATTGAAGGTGTAGTGTTCATAGTCCAAGTTACGTTTGTGGAGGAATTTCCTCTTTAGTGCATCTCTAACGTCTTGATATGAAGTAGACATAGCAGTCGGCAGTTCTCTGATGACTTGACCAACGCCTTTGCCAATCAGGTTGCGCAGGGCGATGAGTTGCTGGTCGGGCTCGGTGACTCGCGACCCCTTCATGAAGTCTTCGACGTCTTCTAGCCTGCCTTGCCATCGAAGACCCATGCTGCTGCCAGATGTGGGAACCAAGGGTTCTGGGGGGAGTAGGAAGGATACGCCTAAAATCACTGGTCCCGGCTGCGCGTTTTGTGAGGTTTCTGGGGATACCGACATAGTGGTATGTTACAGGTCCGGCAGTAAGTGGCAGTGCTGGGAGCGCCTATGGTGCGCTGCTGAGATGTAGCGTAAAGGTAAAGATGACTGGCACCCTCCAGAGTCAGTAGGGCGTTATGGGAGAGGTGTCTGGAGATATGGAGGAATAGGGTATAGGGTATAGGGTATGCTGCAAGTGTCTCCAGGAGAAATGTCTAGGGAGTCTGTAGTGGTGCCTGATTTAAATATGGCCGCCAGGGGCAGTAATAGGGGTCCTGACCGGGTGGCCTGACTTCAAAATGGCCGCCCGGGAGGACAGACGTGCACGAGGTTGCAAGTGGTGGAAGGCAGGGCTCACCCTAGAAGCAATGGTGAGGTCGTGTCAGGCACACCGGAGCCCAATGCAGCGGATGCAGGCTCACCTGGATGCAGCAATGAGGTCATGGCAGGCAGGCAGGTGGGAGTCCAAAGCAGCAAGCAGTCTGGAGCGCGGCGGGGCGTTCACGCACTTCAGTGAATGCGTCAGAAGGCCAGCGCTCATTGTGCTCCGGTCACAGCTGATGCGGGAGTTACTGTGGACTGGACATGGCCACCGGCGGGAGTAGTAAGTTGTGTCCCATGGGTTGTGGTCAGTGTACAGCAGCGTAGGGTTGCGGTTGTTGGCTGAGGACTCGATGCTGCGGTGCGGGCGGTAAGGTGTGTTGCGGCTGCCAAAATTTTGAGGTGCTGGTGGGTCCTAGATCAATGACCCTCGTTGCCAGTTTGTCGTATTTGAATACAGGGACAGATGCAGTATTAATTGTTGAACTCTTTATTCAAGCTCCTCACCATCCCCGCCCTGCTCGTTTCCTCTCCTTCAACTTTCTGCCCCTCCTCTTCCCTTGCGCTCCCCTTTCCTTCCGCCCACGTCTCGCCCTGCATGGTCCTAGCCCCGCGCTCAGGAACCATAAGTGACGACACTACAGAGTGCATCTCTTTAAAGGTAGACTTTTATCTGTTTCTCCAGTCGTTCTTCAATGAGATAGTTTTAAGCGATTTATGGTTGTTTCCCGGTATGTGCAGCAGCTGAGGGGATGACGTGAAACGGGGTGACAGTTTTAGTACTGGATGAGTAGTAGAGGGATGACGTGAAGCGGGGTGACAGTTTTAGTAATGGATGATTAGTAGAGGGAGGGAGCTGGGGAGCACATTAGCAGCAGGAAGTGCCTTTCTTGAATAATTCCTTTGAATGAATGGTGTTAGAAATGGGATCTCTGGTTGGCTAAGGCTTGCGCCAAAGCCAGGCAGAGACCACCACTCTAGTCAGGGCAAGGGAGTTACACATCCCAGATAACCCCTGCTTGGTGCTGCTTGGCACGAGCAGTCAGGCTTATCCCGGAGGCAATGTGTAAAGCGTTTGCGCAACACACCCACAGCAACAACATACTAGGCACACCACAAAAAGGAACTCCACACAAGGTTATATATAAAAATAGCCTTTGTATTATCATAAAACACATTAGAATAGTACTCACATAATATACATCGTGCCACCTGGCACGGGGTCATATTTACAAGGGAATTATTTACACCTGACAGGGCCAACTGGACCACTGTCAGAACCAGCACAAAGCGAACTTAGTATAGGTAGTACTTATAATAAATGTAGAACACATCATGAACGTACAATCAGTAATCACTGGTAACCACTGTACTTAGCATCAGCCTGTAACATAAACTACATTATGCACAGTATCACATCAGGCGCGAATTACATTCTGCGCCAACCTCACTAGCATAAATAAATTATGCAATCCTCTCATAACTCTAAACCCATTAGACCCTAACCTCCTAAGTATAACTCACATTAGGGGCGTAAAGCACAGTAGAGAATAACTCACAACCTAAACGCATTAGGTAATAAGAAAATCACAAGCATAAAAACATTATGCAGAACCTCATAATCATAACAGTACATTAGAGGTATAATACAGGGTGCGTAAACCATACTACATGATTACATTTCCTAGCACCCAAAATCACATTAGCACCTAACTCAGATTAGGGCCCGGCGCCCTATAAACCTAACTGTCCCCCTGGCCAACTGGCCATCTCTAAAGGGGCTCAAATGCCCGGTGTCCAAAATGTCAGGCGCGCTGCCAACGCAGCGAAAGTCAAGGGTGCGCAACTGCGCAAGCCTAAACGTAGCAGCTGCCCACTACTTGCTGGGCAGCTGGGAAAGATAGGGGGCCAAGGAGTGCGTTCCACTCCTACCTCATCTTTCAATAATGCCCCCACAGAATGATAGCCTAAACGTTGCAGCTGCCCACTAATTGCTGGGCAGCTGGGAAACTCGCTGTAGGCAGGGGCACTTACTGTGCCCTCTGAGCCCCTCACTGGGACTCCTAAATCAATCTGCGCCAAACGTGGCCGCTGCCCTCTATCAGGCGGGGCCGCGGGGAAAGTGGCCTGAGCCCTGCTCTGGGGCCCTTAAATAATAAAATGTGCCCTCTTGGTGCAGCTGCCCTCTGCGAACGGGGCAGCTGGGAGAAATGCGGCTATGGGGCCTGGGCACCTCCGTGCCCTCACGTTGGAGCGGCCCGCTGCCATCCGGGGCCGCTCTGACTCGGTACTTTTGCCGTCGTGGTGCCGCGATCGGCACCAACACTGTGCCCCCTGGAGCCCCCACTCACCGGACTGGTCTGGGGAGGCGCTCCTCTTCATTGCGGCTAGATGCGGCGTGCTTGAGGAGAGCCCCCACTCTTCGGGGACTCTCATCCGGTGCTTCTCTTCGCCCGGTCCCCCTTCCGGGACCGGGACTTCAACGTGGAGCCTGCGAGGCTCTAGGCGGGTCTCTGCCACACGCGGGGCTCTCACCGGCACGGGAGCCCCGCCTTCCGTCAGCTGCTTCCGGGTCTGGTCACGCTGCGATTGGCAGCCACGGCCACTTCCTGCAGTAGACTCGCCCAGAGTCAGGCAAGGCCGCCTGACTTCCTGGTCGGGCCAGAGGCCGCTTCTCTTCGTCACTGCCAGGCGGGGTGGGCACCCGCAAAAGGCAAATAAGCGGGGTGGGCACCCGCGAGCTGAAATAAACTCCTCCCTGCGAGGTGGGCACCCGCTGCAAGCAGCATCACGGGGGAATCCCTCACGCCGGGATTCCCTCTCCCAGGGCTGCAGCGCCGTGCTGCGAAGCCCACGCTCTCCCTTTCCTGGGGAAAGTAAAATAAAGCGCTCACAGGGCGCAGAGGACAAGAAGTCCTGGGGCAAAGAGATGGAGCAAATGAAGCTCCCAGCAAAGAGGTCTTTTAGGAAGGAAGGGGCAATGTAGGGCCCAGGGGCCAGCACACAGGGCCCTCCAGCAGGGAGGCAGCCCCCATGGCGGTCCCTCCTGGGCCCCACCAGCAGCAAGCCCCCCCTCCGTCAGGAACAGACCAGGAACTGAACTGCAAGAGTGAACCTTCACATGGGGTCACAGCCCCTTCTTTTATACACCCTCTTCCTTTGTCTAAAGGTGTAGGGTTTAGGGAAAACCAGATGCAACTGGTTTGGGGGGAGCTTTGGAGCACTTTGTTTTGCTCAGCTCCTCTCTCTCCTTTCACAGGACAGGCTAGGGACATCAGACGCACCACAGGGGGTGGAGCCAGCATTGTGGAGGGAAGGCACAGCCCTATTCAGGTCCCAGGTGCAACTCCTCCCTCCCATCTAGATGCAGATCTCCTATTCAGCCCTGCGCTGACTCACCCTGCCCCTCCTGGAGCCACACACACCTCTCAGCCCCTGTCACTCACAAGCCAGACATGCAATTCACATCAGGCAGGCAGACACAGAGCACACATAAATGCCAACTTCTAAAAGTGGCACTTCTCCACTAGTCACAATAAATCTGCGCACACCATTGCGCAGCATTTATTCTCACGAGTTCGCACATACTAAACTCGCCCCTGCACTCCTCTCACACCAGGAATTACCATGGACACACATATCCCCCATGCATTCCTATGGGAGGGCAGGACAATCTCACCACACGCACTCAGCGCGCACGCACTTTACACTGGACCACAGTGCTAAAGTGCCCAGAGACTTAAAACTACTGACATACAAGGCAAAAAGTTTAGGGGTGAACCGGCCAAAAAGGGCCAAGTCCAACACAACCCCTTCCAGCCAAAACGCAGGGCAGACCAATCACCACCGTGATGGGCTTCCCTGCTTGGGGCGATAGAACACGGACGCGGGCCCGCACTGCAGGGACACCCTCCGGTTCTACGCCACTTGGAACCCATGGAATCCATCTAAGAGAAAAAAACTCAGGACCAACTAGGCTACCCCACCGGTACTCCTTAGTTGTCCACGGCCAGGACCAGGCCCTAGGCCACCCAGATGCCACTGGTCCTTGCCAATCCAGAGTGGGGGCAGTAACCCCTGGCATACAATAGCCATTCTCCACTCTCCCTCTCAGTGTAGTTCCAAACTACCACTGATCCTTCAACCTAGGGTCCGCACCCTCAGGCTGACCAGAGGTCACGGGCGAAGCATCTCCTCCCCCTACCTCTATTTCTGACGTTTCGCGCTCTCCCAGGAGAAGCACCTACCAGAACACAACTCTCCCACCAGTTCAGGACCTCTCTCCATCACTGGTCTACCACCTGGGAAATAAATTCACCGGCTGCACCGGGGTCAGAGGCGAGGACTCCCTCCCTCTGCACCCCCTTCCAGAGTCCGATACCCTCCCAACTGGAGTGGTACCCCTAGAAGGCAAAACCGGCCAGGACACTGATTACAGTCACCCTGCCGTCCAGATCCGGAAACACCGGCTACTGGCTCCCCAACCCAGGGACGTACCCTTTGGTCAGATGCCCGGCGAACCAGGACTTCACGAGGGTGACACATAACTAATGGGTCGTGTGACAGTCTGCCCGGCGCAAACCCAGGGCAGAAGTGGCGTCACCATGGTCACTCATTGGCGACTCAGCCCTGCTGGCTGGCCCCTGACCCACTGGCTCTTCCACTGGGTACTTTTTCCCCTCTCACCCCTCACTCTGGACTTCTGCACCCTCCCAACTGGAGTGGTACTGCCAGACACTAGGACTGCTGGAGCTCTGATTACAGACGCTCCACGTCCTCTAGACACTGGGAGATCCTCCTCAAATGGCCTACAAGTACAGCCTAGGCCCCCAACCTGATGTTCCCTTTAAGAAACAATCCAGGTCCTGAGACTGGGTTTCGGGCACCTTGGGACAGAACCACTCACTCTTTCTCCTCTTGAGACAAGATGTGAGCCCCTACACCGGGACCTAGCTGGGCTACACTGAACCTCCTCCACCACGGAAGACACCTGAGCCACTCTTATTGGAATCACTTCCAGCTCACCTACCACGGGGAGGTCCCCCATACAGAACAGTCCAACAGGACAGACTAGGTTCCTTTCCTGGTGTTCCTTCTAAGAACCATCCAGTACCGGAGACTTGAGATTGAGGCTCGGAATACGGCCCAGTCTCACACCTTCCTCGCAGGACATGATGTGAGGCCTTGCAACCTCCTCACTATAACGGTTCCTAGTTGGGTTCCTCTTAACCATCTCCGCCACACGGGTTGGGAGACACCTGCACCATCCCTCAAGGTTACTCCCCAATGCAAGTTCCTTATTTCAGAGAACTCACACCCAAGTATTCAGCAAGCTCCTTATTTCAGAGAACTCACACTCACTCGTCCAGTGCAACACACCATTCATCCACACACACACACCCCAGACCGGTGAGACAGTATCTACTGCCCCTGAATCTCAACCTGCACCTCTCTTACTGAGCACCAGGTACCATACTCTGGGAACGGGACGGGGAATTCATGCACTGGACACACTTCTGCTGCCACCACTGGATCCCACCCTTACTGGGGAATCCAGAAAACTCACACTGCACTTAGGGGATAATCTACCCTCCCGAGCTAGTGACCATACCAATTAAGTCCCCACTGTAGGCCAACCCAAGAACCAGCGCAATGGCTCAAGGGCAGTCTCTCCTCCAGATTCTCTGGTTTCTGTCCTTGGCAGGACACCCAACTCATAGTGCACAAGAAACACATTTCAAAAAGAAATGACACTTAAAACAAACTCAGAAGCAATAATCCCTTTCCATGTGACTATCTAAAATGCAGAGTTTTGTAATGCAGCCAGTTGTCGCTGTGGTATTGCGCAAACGCAAGTCCTAATCCCCACCGCTGACAACCAATGTTAGAAATGGGATCTCTGGTTGGCTAAGGCTTGCGCCAAAGCCAGGCAGAGACCACCACTCTAGTCAGGGCAAGGGAGTTACACATCCCAGATAACCCCTGCTCACCCCCTTGGTAGCTTGGCACGAGCAGTCAGGCTTATCCCGGAGGCAATGTGTAAAGCGTTTGCGCAACACACCCACAGCAACAACATACTAGGCACACCACAAAAAGGAACTCCACACAAGGTTATATATAAAAATAGCCTTTGTATTATCATAAAACACATTAGAATAGTACTCACATAATATACATCGTGCCACCTGGCACGGGGTCATATTTACAAGGGAATTATTTACACCTGACAGGGCCAACTGGACCACTGTCAGAACCAGCACAAAGCGAACTTAGTATAGGTAGTACTTATAATAAATGTAGAACACATCATGAACGTACAACCAGTAATCACTGGTAACCACTGTACTTAGCATCAGCCTGTAACATAAACTACATTATGCACAGTATCACATCAGGCGCGAATTACATTCTGCGCCAACCTCACTAGCATAAATAAATTATGCAATCCTCTCATAACTCTAAACCCATTAGACCCTAACCTCCTAAGTATAACTCACATTAGGGGCGTAAAGCACAGTAGAGAATAACTCACAACCTAAACGCATTAGGTAATAAGAAAATCACAAGCATAAAAACATTATGCAGAACCTCATAATCATAACAGTACATTAGAGGTATAATACAGGGTGCGTAAACCATACTACATGATTACATTTCCTAGCACCCAAAATCACATTAGCACCTAACTCAGATTAGGGCCCGGCGCCCTATAAACCTAACTGTCCCCCTGGCCAACTGGCCATCTCTAAAGGGGCTCAAATGCCCGGTGTCCAAAATGTCAGGGCGCGCTGCCAACGCAGCGAAAGTCAAGGGTGCGCAACTGCGCAAACCTAAACGTAGCAGCTGCCCACTACTTGCTGGGCAGCTGGGAAAGATAGGGGGCCAAGGAGTGCGTTCCACTCCTACCTCATCTTTCAATAATGCCCCCACAGAATGATAGCCTAAACGTTGCAGCTGCCCACTAATTGCTGGGCAGCTGGGAAACTCGCTGTAGGCAGGGGCACGTACTGTGCCCTCTGAGCCCCTCACTGGGACTCCTAAATCAATCTGCGCCAAACGTGGCCGCTGCCCTCTATCAGGCGGGGCCGCGGGGAAAGTGGCCTGAGCCCTGCTCTGGGGCCCTTAAATAATAAAATGTGCCCTCTTGGTGCAGCTGCCCTCTGCGAACGGGGCAGCTGGGAGAAATGCGGCTATGGGGCCTGGGCACCTCCGTGCCCTCACGTTGGAGCGGCCCGCTGCCATCCGGGGCCGCTCTGACTCGGTACTTTTGCCGTCGTGGTGCCGCGATCGGCACCAACACTGCGACCCCTGGAGCCCCCACTCACCGGACTGGTCTGGGGAGGCGCTCCTCTTCATTGCGGCTAGATGCGGCGTGCTTGAGGAGAGCCCCCACTCTTCGGGGACTCTCATCCGGTGCTTCTCTTCGCCCGGTCCCCCTTCCGGGACCGGGACTTCAACGTGGAGCCTGCGAGGCTCTGGGCGGGTCTCTGCCACACGCGGGGCTCTCACCGGCACGGGAGCCCCGCCTTCCGTCAGCTGCTTCCGGGTCTGGTCACGCTGCGATTGGCAGCCACGGCCACTTCCTGCAGTAGACTCGCCCAGAGTCAGGCAAGGCCGCCTGACTTCCTGGTCGGGCCAGAGGCCGCTTCTCTTCGTCACTGCCAGGCGGGGTGGGCACCCGCAACGACCCTCAAACGCGGGGTGGGCACCCGCTCACCAATTAAATCATAAATGCGGGGTGGGCACCCGCAAAAGGCAAATAAGCGGGGTGGGCACCCGCGAGCTGAAATAAACTCCTCCCTGCGAGGTGGGCACCCGCTGCAAGCAGCATCACGGGGGAATCCCTCACGCCGGGATTCCCTCTCCCAGGGCTGCAGCGCCGCGCTGCGAAGCCCACGCTCTCCCTTTCCCTGGGGAAAGTAAAATAAAGCGCTCACAGGGCGCAGAGGACCAGAAGTCCTGGGGCAAAGAGATGGAGCAAAGGAAGCTCCCAGCAAAGAGGTCTTTTAGGAAGGAAGGGGCAATGTAGGGCCCAGGGGCCAGCACACAGGGCCCTCCAGCAGGGAGGCAGCCCCCATGGCGGTCCCTCCTGGGCCCCACCAGCAGCAAGCCCCCCCTCCGTCAGGAACAGACCAGGAACTGAACTGCAAGAGTGAACCTTCACATGGGGTCACAGCCCCTTCTTTTATACACCCTCTTCCTTTGTCTAAAGGTGTAGGGTTTAGGGAAAACCAGATGCAACTGGTTTGGGGGGAGCTTTGGAGCACTTTGTTTTGCTCAGCTCCTCTCTCCTTTCACAGGACAGGCTAGGGACATCAGACGCACCACAGGGGGTGGAGCCAGCATTGTGGAGGGAAGGCACAGCCCTATTCAGGTCCCAGGTGCAACTCCTCCCTCCCATCTAGATGCAGATCTCCTATTCAGCCCTGCGCTGACTCACCCTGCCCCTCCTGGAGCCACACACACCTCTCAGCCCCTGTCACTCACAAGCCAGACATGCAATTCACATCAGGCAGGCAGACACAGAGCACACATAAATGCCAACTTCTAAAAGTGGCACTTCTCCACTAGTCACAATAAATCTGCGCACACCATTGCGCAGCATTTATTCTCACGAGTTCGCACATACTAAACTCGCCCCTGCACTCCTCTCACACCAGGAATTACCATGGACACACATATCCCCCATGCATTCCTATGGGAGGGCAGGACAATCTCACCACACGCACTCAGCGCGCACGCACTTTACACTGGACCACAGTGCTAAAGTGCCCAGAGACTTAAAACTACTGACATACAAGGCAAAAAGTTTAGGGGTGAACCGGCCAAAAAGGGCCAAGTCCAACAAATGGCATTTGTTTCTTGTGTCTGCCAAGTTCTTTAAACTGTATGACTGGCCGCGGATGTGGTTTGTTTATAGCGCGTGCAGGAAGCAGACTACATTTGTTTGTGACCTCACAATCTGTGTGTTCAAAAAAGGGCCAGGGTTTCCAATTGAAATGCTTTAGGCCAGTATCATTCTTACGACGTTTAACGAACAGCAAAGCAAGAGGGCTAATGTAATTGGCAAATAATGAACATTGACACTTAAATATTAGTCTGTAGTGCATCTATCAGTTCCATTTAACACCCCAGGCACCCCCTGCCCTCTCCCCTTCTTCCCACTGTGCCAACATTAAAACTTCCTTTTAATGCCTTGCCTGCACAGCGCTTGCGCTCTGATTTTTTTATGTAATCTTCCCTTGGCAGCATGAATTTCAAGCATGGTTCCTACTTCTAAACGTGCACCCCTGCCCTCCTCCCACTCTCGGTCATGTTTTTGTTTTGCCCACCCCCTGCGCTGCACATTGTCTCCTCTCCTGTCTTTATCTATGCTTTTATGTGCCAGTGCTGGGCTGTAGATCTGTTGCAATGCATATCGGCTTGGATATACAATTTCTGCCTGTATGTCTGCTGGCTGTACCTCTGCACACTGTAGCATTATAGCATGAGACAAACTAAACATGGGCATTGTCTTTGATTGGTGTGAAGCGCTGCACAAACCGGCCAGGATAGAGCCTCTTAAAGGACCACGCCTCCAAGTTACACTGACAACGTTTGTGTATTACTTGGTGTCATTCCATGTAAGAAAACTGGAATTTGTTGAACATTATATTGTGTGCGCATGTGTAGTCCTTTGGTACCTGGGCCACGGGCAGGAGCAGCCCATGCAGGTAGGAGCGATGGGGCGGGTGGGGGTGATTTTACAGACGATGACGAGGGAAAATTAATTATTAATTCAATGTTCCCTCGTTGTCTGTCGAATCCTCCTTCACACCCAACCGCCCCACCGCTCTTACCTACATGGGCCGCTCCTGGCCACGGGCTGTGCATCTTGTGTACGCATGCGTTGACAGTGTTTGCAGCAGCCCGGATGTGTGGAGTAAATAACAACAACTTGTTTGAGATAGAGGCTTGTTTTTGGCTTCGCCGGATGGTTGCTGCTCACATGCTATGTGTGGTAGAACAGACAAGCCGTGCCTCGCCAGGAGCCGGGTAAGGTGAGCAGTAACCAGGCAGCTGTCTCCAGCATTTTAGAACATAGCACAGCTTTGCCTCATTTTGTAACTTTGCACAACACTTACATACCTTTCACCTACTCTCAGACCGCTCACCCTTCACAATTACCCACCATTTACTCTGCACAGCCACCCTGACATTGCGCTGGCAGTCAGATTCTGCTCACCCACCACTCACACAGTGCTGACTCTGCACTCACACACCGTTGACATACTTCTCACCCAGCGCTCCCTCCTCTCACCCTCCACCCATACCTCTCACCCTGAACTCAAACCGCTCATCCTGCACTTATACTATTGACAAACCGCTCACCCTATACTCGCACACCTCTTACCTTGTACAAGGTTACATCTCTCACCCTGTACACTCACACAATTCTCATCCTGTACTGAACACACATCGATAACCATGCATTAAGGCACTTTCAACCTGGACTCAGACACTTATCAACCTTCATTCCTGCACCACTTACCCTGCACAAAGAGCACTCACACCATTCTCCCAGCACTCATACACTGCTCCCACACATCTTAACTAATTATTAATCCCATAAGCGAAACCTAATGCATTTACCAATGCTTGTTCTCTTAGTATTGGCGCTGAATATGCCATTCAGCCTCACCATATAAGGGTGAGCTGACCAGGACATGTGTTCGTCTTGCACCTGATTGCTGTTTCCACACAAAGCATTATAGGTCTGGAAATATTCTGCTAGTCTCGTCTCCTTTCCCAATCCTTTCTTGCATCAGTGTGAATCTAGTTAGACCTGTAACAAGAAGTACAATATGTTTATGAATTATAGTGTAGGTTTATTAAGATCTCATGAAAAGCAGTGCAGCAGCCAAAGTTCCTGTGTAACATTGCGTGGGAGGGAGAGAGCAGGACAGCACCATGTCTATTAAGATATCCACTGTCCTGCTCTCTCCCTAGAGCGTTGCACAATCTGGCTGTCTAGCACCACAAACACACCGTTGTACCATAGTGCGATAGTGTACCCTTCCAGTACAGTATACCTAGACAAACTTTAAAACTTTTCCCACTTTGGATGGAAACGTTTGGAGAAATAAAAAGATTTCTCCTTTTTAAGGCCTGCGACAAATAGGTGACATTTTTTGGTGCAAAGCCTTGTCTATCATTGCTACTAGATATGGCTTTCTATCGAAACACATTGGTGATTGCATGAAACGTCCATTCATAACCCATGAAACGCCCCCTTGATGCAAAGTAATGCAAAGCTGCGCAAATCACTGCTTTGTGTTACTGCAGGCATTTTTCCAGCACAAAACAATTGTGCTTTGTGTCACTTTTGTAACGCAAACCAGCCCATAACATTACCAAATCTGTCCCTCAGTATTTTGCATTACAAGCACATGTTAGTACCTTCAAACCATGGTATCTTCCTTAGTCTGTAAAATTAGTTGCCCTCTGTTGATAAAACTCAAATTTGTTCATGTTTGTCTTTGCCTCTTTAGCACATTAAATCTAGTCCTATTAGCTTTGTCAGTGCTAACTTAAGTTGGTCGTTTGGTTTTGGTGGCCTCTGCAATTAGTGTGTTTGTTAGCTACCTCAGCACTAATGGCCTCACTATAAGTGCATTTGTGAAATCTTGCTTTGCCTTAAGAAATAGCCTTATCTTTGAGCAACAATATTTTACCGGGCTTTTTCTGCCAGATTCAATGTATTCTAATGGAAATTGGTATAGACATGCAGAAAAGGCATTCACAGCCAATTTTACCAAAATGTTTAGCATGTCCCACAGTTCTCCCCAAGGAAATTCTCTAGGTGCTAACTGGAAACAATAAGGTAAGCAAAAACTCCTTGTGCAAGCCCAATTTGAAACTTGTGTTTCAAACTGGGCGCAAACATTGTGCCTGGTTTAGTGGCACTCATAAAGATGCCATCAGTCGTTTGTGGGAGTCGTGCTCCTTGGACCTATCACTAATAGTTGTTGTCCCCCTTAGATATTTTTTATTCAATTATTGCCCAAAATATGTGAATCTTGTGGTGCTAAAACATCATCACGTATGGTGCATAAACCTAGGAAGTGCAAAAACACAGCAATATTTGGTGCCTGTATGTTAGGGAACAAAGCAAAGAGATTTTGCTCTAGTCCCTGTTAATAAAGGGTGGCTAGTTATACTGTATATTTAGCCACCTTCTCCTAGGCCCTGCCTCTGTGCCTTTTCACTGCCTTGGTTGTGTACCTTTATTTCTGAGGCCTTCACTGTACTTCAACCCCCAACGTTTGCGATGGTAAATGCAAGACATTTCCTTGTGTGACAGCATACTGGCAACGTCAATGTGGACAGGTGCAGGGTGTGCTTCCTGGAGGAGGACTTTCCTTTTAAAAGAACTTACATACTAAAGTTTTTGTTTAAAATGCATATAATCTCACATTATTTACTGACTAACCAGTTCGTCATGGACTTACCTGCTTTATCTACACCGTCGCACTTGGGAACTTATCCCTCTCAAGTTGGCGCCAGTAACTCAAGACAATTTTGTATGCAATTGTATTCCTTCCGCAGCTTTTCTCTTATGTGTATTCTGAAACCATATTGCACCTGTAACTAGCAAGCGCTTTTGATGCAAGTGCATACATTGCTTAGTTTTTTTGTGAACGCCACGCAACACAACACTTGCATAATTTTTTTTTCGCGAAAGTCATGACTTTCACACACAAGGACCCAGCCGTGGCCCATGCAGGTAAGAGCGGTGGGGCCGGGTGGGGGGGGGGGTATTTCGACATCTGACCACGAGGGAAAATGATTTCTTTATTTAATTTTCCCTTGTGGTCGTCTGTCGAATCCCCCCCCAACCCGGCCCCAATGCTCTTACCTGCACGGGCCGTGGCTGCAAGGACCTCTAATGATGAACAATGGGCACTTTGCATGGGCTTCATAGTTTTGCATAAGTAACGACTACTCCGCAAGGAACGCACTATATAATACACAAATTACAAGATGTATGCCATTTGCTTTAAAATTATTAAATGCATTGTTGGAAATTGCCTTTTTTGCAGGGTTATCCCCAAACTTTTTGCTTCTTCCTCCTATTTTTTCCTGACCTGTCTTTGTTGGTTTTACGACTCTGGGCACTTTACCACTGCTGATCAGTGCTAAAGTGCATGTGCTGTCTGTGTAAACTGTGTTATGGATTGGTGTTTCCATGATTGGTATATTTGATTTACTAGTAATTCCCTAGTACAGTGCACTGAGAGTGATAGGGCCTGTAAATCAAATGCTACTAGTGGGCCTGCAGCACTGATTGTGCCACCCAAAGAAGTAGCCCTGTAAAGGAAACTCAGACCTGCCACTGCAGAGTCTGTGCGCAGTTTGTAACTGCCATGTTGACTTGGTGCACCCACTTGCCAAGCCCTAATCTTCCCTTTTCTTACATATCAGTCACCCCTAAGGTAGGCCCAAGGTACCCCTTGTGGGCAGGGTACTATGTATGTTGAAGGTAGGACATGTACTGGTGTGTGTGACATGTCCTGGTAGTGAATTACAGTGCATTTCGTTTTTCACTATGGAAGGCTATCTGTCCCATAGGACGGAATGGGAGTTTTGCTTATAACATCTTATAAGCATAACTTCCCATTGAGATAAGATAGAGAAATGGAGTTTAGTATGCCTGGACTAAGAATGTAAAAATGCATCTTTTAGTAAAGATGATTTTTATGTTCTGTTTGAAAATACCACTTTTAGAAAGTAGGTATTTTCTTGCTTAGCCATTCTATGTGCCACTGCTGGTTGGTATTGACTTTCTGGCTTTGGAGTGACAGGCGCTGGGGAGGTGCATTCTCTCAGACAGGCCCCGGGAATTGGGGGGATTGATGTGTGTCCTGCCTTTCCTGAATGAGTCAGGGCTGGACTGAATAGACCTGGGCTGCATTCAGAGTAGTGGGACAAGTTTTCACTAGCACCTGAATAGGCCTAGTCTGCATTTAGAGTGGTGGGAGGAGATTTCCCTTGCACCTGAATAGGCCCTGTCTGCCTTGGGACAATGCTGTCTCCACCTCCTGCCGGGAAGCTGGGCCAGAGAGGACCAAACTGGTTTGGACTAAGCACAGACACTTTCTGCCTGAGAGAACAAAGGAATTTTGAGTATAAATATTGGGGCCCAGACCCCAGAACTTTAGAACACTTTTGGAACCAAGAAGACTGCCAAGAAGAAGAGCTGGAGAAGCTGTGAGGAGGGACTACCACTTTGCTGTGTGCTTTGCTGTGTTGGCCTGCAGTGGCTCCTTCTGTCTTGGGCAGTGAAAGGACTGGACTGAATTTTCTGCAACTTTGTTTTGTGAGTTTCTCCAAGGGCTTGAGGTAGAGCTTGCCCCATGTTCAAGAAGTTTCAGGAACAGCAAAGACTTCAAGTTAATCTGTTACCAGCACTGGGGACTGTGTGTTTTGTGCTGCAACAGAAGAAAAAGCAACCCGACGCCGTCAACGAAGCCGCTGCGGACTCCGTGTCCTGAAGGCACCGCCACACTTTGCACTGCAACCCTGGTCTCACCGACGACGCCACTCTATGCCGCCACCGAGCCGCTGCTTGCACCGCGACCTGTGGGCACCGCACTCCACACCGCCTCGCTTCACGCCGCCGCCCTGGTATCACCAATGACGGTGCTCCACGTTGACATCGATGCCGCTCCTTGCAACGTGACCTGCCAGCACCACGACAAGCACCGCACCACTTCGCACCGCATCCCTGGTCTCACCGATGCCACTGGACGAACGTCACCGAGCCGCTGCCTGTACCGTGACCTGAGGGCACCGCACGCCGTACCGCTGCACTTTGCACCGCAGCCCCGAAGCCTGCCGATGCCGGTGCTCCTGACTTCAACCACGAGGAGTTCGATCTGCAACGCATGTGACTTCAAGGGCCCGACGACTCCGGAACCGACACCTGCGGACGCCGGTTCTTCGGGGCTCATCGAGAGGTCGCCGACGCCCTGCATTTCTAAAGGTACTGTTTTGCGGATCTTCTCGACCCCGTAGCTGGCCCGCGATGCCGCGGTCAGCCAGAACTGTTTGGATTTGTTGTTCACGATGCCGTGATAGCCCCATACGGAGCTATTGACTTCAAGGAACTGTATTTCAAGTCTACTTTTGTATATTGATGATTTCTGAGAACTGTATGGTGGATTTTTATCATTTTTGCTCTTGTTTTGGATATATAAAAATATTGGATATTTTTCTAAACTGGTGTGGTGTCCTTTTCTAGTGCTTTAACTGTATTACTGTTGGTTATGTGCAAATGCTCTACACTCTGCTTCTGAGATGAGCCTGACTGCTCGTGCCAAGCTACCAAGGAGGTGAGCTGGGGTTATTTTAGGAGTGTACCCCCTTACCTTGACTAGGAAGAAGGGTCCCTACTTGGACAAAGGGGCAAACCATTGCTAACTAGAGACCCCCATTTCTAACATGCATTATTCACGTTTTAATTAGATTTTTCCAATTTACACTTTTGATATTAAGTGAAAAAAAATGTTGAGATTACTGTAACACTCTTAGTTTCAAGCCCTTTTACAATTTAACTGTAGGTTTGAGCTTAGCCTGCTATTTGGGAGCAAATGAGGACTGGTGAAGCCATGCAGAGTTTGAGATACCGACTTCTGCTGCCGACTTCACCCAAGAATCTTTGGGGCATATTTACTAGTAAAGTGGCAAAGCAAGTCATTAAGCCAAGAAGGCTTTTTTACAAGAATATGGTGCAGCCCTGCGTTTCCCCCTGCACTGGTGCTAAATTTAGCAGCCTAGCGCCAACGCAGGCACCCTTGCACCACAGTGCAAGGGTGTCTGCGTTGCAGGGGGAAATTGTTTATGTGCAGGAAGGAGTCCCTTCCTGCACATAAACAATCTTTAAATGGTGTTTTGTAACTTCTATGTGTGCTGCTCAATGCAGCACACATAGAAGTTGCAAAACGGCATTTTTTTAAAAAATGATTGTTTATGTGCAGGAAGGGACACCTTCCTGTACATGAACAATCATTGCTGTTTTGCTGTTTCCATGCGTGCTGCACAACGCAGCACACATGTAAACAGCAAATATGAAGAGAAATTAAACATTTCTACTCGTTTTGCCCAGGTAAGACCAGGTTTTCCCTGGTCTTGATTTTGGCGCTGCCCCATATTTACGCCACCTTTGTAAATATGGGGCAGCATCAAAATCAATGGGTGTTGCAGTGGAAGGCCCACAGCAACACCCATTGCCCGCCCCTTTCACGCTAACTATAGCGTGAAAGGAGGCCTTATTTACAAGGCAGCGTTAAGCCACGTTAAGTAGCTTAACGCTGCCTTGTAAATAAGGCGAAGCCCCTATCGCCACCACAAAGTCCTGAAAATTGACGTTGTGGTGGCGATAGGGGCTGGTAAATATGCCCCTTTGTCTCTTAGGTGTGGAGGATCCCTGAGAAAGAAACAAAGGGAACTTTACTTGGAATCACTGTATAGTGTCTCAAATTGCATGTAGTTCTAACAGTTTTTCTCACTAATCCCCAACTGCAGAAACATGCTTCCGCATTCCAGTGTTTTGTTTGTAAAAAAAAAAAGATAGGTATGAAGCCTTAAAGTTTTGCTTAGGAGCCTACCAGAAGGGCTGCAGAGTGTGCGGTTGCCGAATAGCAAGGTTGCCTGACCTTCATTTAGCCTCATGCGTCTTTCTTCCTCTACCCTACACTTCCTGTTTCTTTAGCTCACCCGTATATGTTCTTTTTCATCCCTCCTTTCTCTCGTCACTGCTTCCAAATCTTTCTCTTCCTCTTTCTTTATCCCTTTTCTGCATTGCTCTGGATCAAAGTCCGAGGATGGAAAAAAAAAAAAAGTTCTGTGCCCAAAAACTAGAGGCGGTGCCCAGCACCTGCAACCACAGGCTCAAATTAAGAAGACTCTAGCCTTCAGCTAACGCCTAACGGCTAGGGCGGTCGACCTCGAATCTGGGGAACAGGGTTCGAGTCTCGGCATTGACGCTGAACATCCTGTGATTCTGGGCAAATCACTTAATCTCCCCGTGCCTAACAAAAAAATGAATGTGTCCTCATGTAACGCAACTGGTGCTATGTAAAGCGCTATATAAAACTCCGCCTTCAACTCTGATCCTTTCTCATATTGAAACTGCTCTTTGGGACAGGTAGGGCAAATCTGAATGGACTCAACAGCTAGCCCAGAATGACACTGCAGAGATAAAACTCTTTATGTGGCCAAAAACTATTGCGTTGCACTCACATGCGGACCTGAGAACACAACATATATGCCAAGCCATCTATGGGGTATCGCAGTTCTATCACTCATCGGGTAAGGCAAGGTCACACATGAAGTGAGGGAATGTCACAAGAGTTGACCCCACCATGGAGACATTGAATGGGTAACCCAAAAAAATGTCAGAGAGCAGCACTAGGAAGTGAGAATAAACCGACAGAAAAAAACAAGAATACATACAATTGTCTTAAAAACATACAATTCAGGAATAGAGCAAGAGTAGGACACTGCCAGACCAAAAACGATGGCACCATTGGTGGTAACGATATGAGCTTACTGGTTTTAGGCAAAGTTAGAAACCAAAACCTCCAAAAGAGGCTTATTCAACTGGGACAAACATACTCAAAGACAAAAGCACTAACAGACCATGAAAATGGTATGTGCCAGCCCTATAAGAACTTATTACTTAGAATACAAATCATGAATTTAAACTGAGTGATTTTATTTCGAACGTAGTCGCATATTTTAAGTGTGATAAGTGGAAAAAACCAGATTTTCTTCATTTCCTCATATGCAATCATCCAAAATACAGTGACATAAATTTACTCCCAGAGTGTAGCTATCAATTGGCAGGCGCTGTACCACCAGGGCCCATGGGTGTGAGGGACCTCCTGAACTCTAATTATGGCTACCTTTTAACTATGAAACTGTGGGTTGGAAGTGCGATTTTCTTTGTTTGCCTCACAGCCTGTGGCACCCTACCTAAACCATTGTATTCTCCATCTGTTGCCCTTGTGCAAAACTTGAATTTGCATCAAATCCTATCCTCATTCAGTCCTGCCAAGTACCACGCATCAGGCATTAGACTAACACATTTCAGTGTGGTGATCCGCATCACCGCAATGAAATGCATTGTCACGCATTACAGGCATAGTGCCTCAGCTGTCAAAACTTTTAGCGCTGCCTACTAAATGTCTGCCTGCATAAATACAATCCTAAACTAAAGCGAATGGTATGGCTGGCAGCGCGCCATGGCGTGCGTGCGCTGCTCCCGGTTGTTTGGCGGCTCGGCACTGGCTGAGCTAGTACAGTTGCTGGCTGCTTCAATGCATCAATAAGGAGATTCCCGCCTTACTGCCGCTGGTGTTTCCATGGCTGCGCTGCGCCTCCTACTGCTGCGGGACTTCAGTAAAATTTAAATGATGACTGTCACTGCCCCCCCTTCTAATTGCGAGGGAGTGACTTTGCAGGACTGGACTTAGGAGGCGGACGGCCCAGCCCGGTGCCGCAGTGAACAAACCCCTTTGAGCGCAGGTAATACTGGGGTGACCCTCTCATTTCCATAAAGCGCCAAGTACAGCGCGTGCACTGGGGTCACCCGAGTCTTAGACTCCCCATAGACTTCTGTTAGATCGCGCCGACGTGATTAATTAATTGCCCATGAGGATTTTCCAGGGTACAGTCAGTGCGAGTAAAGGGGCCCTCCGAGGGAGTAGGGACAATGTGGCTGCCCGCGGTCCACGCAGGGGACCCTCATAAGAGGGCGGCCGCCTTAGTGCCACATGAGGGCACACGATACAGTCTAGTGCTGAGGGACCCCCTCTGGGTCCGCGCGCCCCGCGTCATTTCCGGGCACGGGTGGGCGGGGAGATAGGTATAAGTACCTCTCCCGCCCACCTGGCGTCCTCTTTTGGCCGCTACCCTTCACGCCGTTTGGACGTGTCCTTTGGCCGGGTCCGGGAGCTGCAAGATAGTGCGGTGAGTGTGCCCCCATCTCAGCCCCTCTGGGCGGGACACCAGGTTGACCTCGCCTGGCGGGGGCAGCTTTACCCGGACCTATAGGCGGCCTAATTTAACCCCTGCGGCATTGTGCTTTTCAGTCACAAAGGCCGAGACATCATGCCGTGGGGTCGGGCTCGTCCGGTTTAGCGTTGGAGGAGTGGCGGTGAGTTGACCCATTCCAAGGCAGGTCTTTTCTCCTGGGTCTCACCCCTAAGAGGCCGTTTTCCCTTAGGGTCACCCCTCCTCATACAGCAAGCCCCCTCCCTCCCCGGCCGGCTGCCCGCCCGAGGTCCACGGGGACCGAGTGGGCTGGGCGGTGCCAGGGCCGGGAGGCGGGCATCTATTCCCGGGTACGCGCTTGAGAAGGGGGCGAGGTGGGAACATCTCCTTCGGCCCGTTTGGCCAGATTCCTCCCTCTGCGGGCATACTGGGCGGCCGCAATGTCAGGGGGCTTCACCGTGTGCTCACTACCGCACTGACTCCTCCCAGGAAGGTATCCACTGGTTTGAATCGGCCCCTGCTGGGCGGTTTGGTCTACTGGCGGCTCCCCGGCTCCCCCCCTTCCTCATACAGTTGCGCGGGTCAGAGCGGGAGCATCCGGACTTACAACTAGGAATGCCCGGCCCTCCCGTCCTGAATCCCATGCATCACCGGCGGGGAGCGAGTCTGCCTGCACCCTGCCGGGGTGCAACCAGTACGCAGGAAAGCACTTGTGGTTCCGGGTAAGGGCGGCATCCCACCTGTCCCTCAGTTTGGGAGGGGCTGGTGAAATCTGTGCACACTGGCGGCTGCTATGCAGCATTTAATTTTAAGCACAGTGGAGTGCCGTACCGGGCTGCTGCTCACGTCCTGGGCCCCCCGGGCAGTGCCTCGTGGGGGCCGCGTGCTTGCCCCGGCCTCCATTTAATTTTAGGCCCGGTGGAGTGCCGAACCGGGCTGCTGCTCACGTCCTGGGCCCCCCGGGCATGCCTCGTGGGGGCTGCGTGCTCGCCCCGGCCTCCATTTAATTTTAGGCACGGTGGAGTGCCGAACCGGGCTGCTGCTCACGTCCTGGGCCCCCCGGGCAGGCCATTTCAAGTTCCAAGACCTTCCAGAGGTAGTGGTCTGGCGTCGGCAGTGTGGTGTCCCCTGTATACCCTATGTTGCGTGGTGTCCGTTGCGTCGCATGTCGCATGGTCACCGCGTTCTCGAGTGGATGGGACGCGTGGGTATTGTTTTGCGGGCTGAGGTGGAGATGTGGCTCAGAGGCTGTATGGCTGGTCACCGATGGAGGTCCAAGCACCTCCGCCTGTGGGGATTTGTAAGGGGCTCTTCTGTTGAGCGGGGGCTGAGCTCGGTGACAATGCTTTAGTGTCCTCGGGGGTGAAAAGTTGCCTCGGTGTGATGTTATAATAGACCGCTGGGCGATCACTTTCTGAATAGAAAGGGCTACGCTCATTGTGCGCATTTGAGACCTGCGCATCGGGACCTACCGAGAAGAAATCAGTTGTATCCGAATGGAACTTTCACCATAACATGCGTTATTTGTGAACCAAACTAGACACGTCTCCAGTAAACTTTGGCAATGGAAATACTAAACGTGTGCATTTAATCCTGTTTATCTGTGGGAAATGCGGCGTAGATTTCGAATTAGTTGCGCTTACGATCACAAACACAAGTAAGCATGTAAGTCCACGAACTGTGCTGTGCCAAGGCAATGTACAGAGTACCCCATCTTTGCTGGGGAAACCTCCCAACCCGCATAGCACTCCTGATGTGGGTGTGCGTGTGTGTGTGCGGGGGTGGAGGGGATGGGTGTTTGGAGGGGCACAGAAGGACTCGAGAGATTTCACAGCATTTCATCACCTGGCGGGAACTTGAGGGCAGGCAGGCTGAGCAATTTGTGTGACCTGGGGTCAAATTTTCCTGCCTTGAAAGGAGGCAATCAGCCCCGTCTGTGCACTGTTAATGAGTAAAGATGTTATCCCCTGTGCAGACACCACCTAATAGCTTGTATTTGTATAGAACGCCATTACCTATGAATGCCTTTCTAAGCGCTGTTGTTAGAAATGGGGGTCTCTGGTTGGCGGTGGATGGCCACTGTCCAAGCAGGGACCCTTCTTTCTAAGTCAGAGTGAAGGGCTGCACCCCTTTGACAACCCCTGCTCCACCCTGTGGTAACGTAGCACGAGCAGTTAGGCTAATCTCAGAGGCAGTAATACAGTGAGGAACACTACAAAGGGACACAACACAGGTAGTTATCAAAAGTAGTTATCTTTATATATAGGTTTATCACAAGACCAAATAACGAGAAAGCCACAATACTGTACAAAAATAATACTCTCTTGATGCTGCAAAAATAGTTCAAATGTGGAATGCAAAGATCAGGGCAGTGGTCTCTGCGACCCTTTTTCTCACAGTTCCTGGGTGTTGGTGTTAATAATCCACAAAAATGCCGCTAAGGCGTGATAGCGATGTTTTATTCGCAAACAGACCTTAGCGATGGTTTCGAGGCCCGCAAACGTGCGGGGCGATGATCCGGTCAGCGAGCACTCAGCGGCAGCAGCGTGATGGATTTCCGAGCGCTCTTCGGCTGCTGCGGCTCGCAAACGGGCGATAGCGATGGTTCCAAGGTCCGCAAACGTGCAGGGCGATGACTTGGGGCAGCGAGCTTTCAGCGGCAGCGGCGCGATGGATTTCCGAGCGCTCTTTGGCTGCGGCAGCTCGCTAACGGGCGTTAGCGACAAAATGGCGATCTGTAAGCGTGCGGTGCGATGATTTGGTCAGCGAGCACCCAGCGGCAGCCGTGCGACGGATTTCTTGACGCTCCTTGGTTGCGGCGGCTCGCTAACAGGCTTTAGCGACGAAATGAAGTCTACTGGGCCTGAGACTTCAGTCAGGAGGCTAGTTCTCTCTCTAGCCCTTGGGTGATTGCAGGTTCAAGATTAAAAAGTTCTCTTACAGCTCCTTTTCCCTCTTCTTTCCAGTCCAATGACAACTACTGCAGGCCAATCCAGGGAACAGCACACAACACAAGGACAGTCCTCTCCTGCAGCTTCCTTCAGTTCCACGGACAGAGGTTGGTCTTGAGATCCAGGGGCAATACAAATTGTGGGGGTTTGAGCACAGATATTTATACCCCAAAAGTCTTTGTTCTCAGAAGCTACCAGGCACTGAACCCAGCCAGAACCAGTTCTGCATCTTCTCTTTCAGAAAAGGGGGCCTGCTATCAGACACACAGCAGGAGGTGGAGCCAGCATTCATCTTGCCAGGCACAGCCCCATTCAGGTCAAGCAGCTGCCCCTCCCCTCACTCAGGAAGGAGACCTCTCTATTCAACCCAGGTCTGACTCAGCCTGCCCTGTCCCTCCAAAACCATACAGCCAATACACATAACAGCAGAGCACACTGGAAGGCTTAGGCAAGAAAATACCTACTTTCTAAAAGTGGTATTTTCAAACACAGAATATAAAAATACACTTCACTAAAAGATGTATTTTAATATTCTGAGCTCAGGCATACTAAATTCGTTTTTCTATCAGGTTCCTGGGGTCAGTTAGGACTATAGCATGGAATAGTCAAACTGCCCATTCTGGCCTATGAGGAACAGGTAGCCTTACAGTAGTGAAACACGAAATTGGGTGTAATTCACTACCAGGACATGCTACACACACCAAGGCATGTCCTACCTTACACATACAATGCACCCTACCATAGGGGTGACTTACATGGTGCCAAGGGAAGGTTCAGGGGCTGGGAAGTGGGTGCACTTCACAGCCAAGATGGCAGTTCTGGACTGCACACAGACTCTGCAGTGGCAGGTCTGAGACATACTTTACAAGCTGCTTCTGTGGGTGGCGCAAACCAGAGCTGCAGGCCCACCAGCAGCATTTGGTTTACCAGCCCTGGGCACACACAGGCCACTCTACTAGGGACTAACAGATAAACCAAATAAGCCAATCATGGATGTACCAATTCACATAGTCCTATTTACACAGGGAGCATCCGCGCTGCGGCACTGAATGGCAGTGGCGCAGTGCCCAGAGCATCTATCACCAGAAAAACAGAGGAGGCACAGCGAAAAAAAAGGAAGGGAGACTCACGCCAATGGTGCCAGGTCTAACAGCTGTGAATAACTTGTGTCTGTTACATTAATAGTACTCGGATTTCCCAGCTCACTACGATTGAAACTCGTGACCTGTAATTCACAGCAAATTTGCGGTCGAAATAGCTCAGTGGGAGAGCGGTAGACTGAAGCCCCTACGGGCATAAAGTGTGTAGCCCACAAAATGGCTCTGCTCTATTGTGTCAATTTTATTAGGTTTTCAACTCACAAATGTGAAATTGTGTGCACCTCTTTAAGGGTGCTCCTTTGGCATGTGCTAAGATGTTAGTAGCAAGTTCACACCTTGCTTATAATATTGTCTCCTTTCACTGGTGCAGATATCAAGCACTGTTAATGTCATAGCCTGGGCTCCACCGCTTGCTGCTCCCAAGGGCCGGGAGATTTGTGGACTTGTCTGAAGTTTCGCTACTTCGCCTGGCGCTTTTGCTTTGAGTGTTTACAAATGTCCTCATGGTGTGTTCTTGTTGACGGCGATTCTGCGCCTTCATGAGTGGGCCGGGGATCTTGGCTCATTTTGGCCCATGGGCACGGTTGCCACGTGCTCTCCCTGGCACAGGGACGGTACTGTCAGGAGAACGGCGGGATATGAGTCCTTCCTTGTTTTGCATTCCTTGGGCTTGGGCGACAGAGGTTTTGTGCTCTCCATCGCGGTGGGCAGTACATGGAAGTAAGTGTTGCGAGGGGACGTGGTGCAGCGATTGCCAGATATTCTCGCTGAGGTTGGATCACTACTTGTCTCGGTCGCATCACATTACCTTGGGACGCAGGGATATTGCCTTGAAGGATTGGTGTTGGTGGCCTTGTTGACTCGTGAACTAACATCCCAGTCTTGGTTTGCTAGGGAGGACGGCTGCTGGTTTAGTGTCGGTTCCCGATTTGGGCCACGGGGAGGCAGCAGAGGATGTTTGTTGTGGGGCATCTCTTTGGGGGTGCGGGGCTATGGTTAGGTTAGGATGCGTAGCAGTTGTACGTGTTGGTCTAGATGGCAAAACAGGTGTTTTGGTGGATGCTGAGCTTGTGATTTTGATGCCCGTCGCAGTGGACACGGGGGTTCGCAACCACACCAAGGCATTTACCTGATGCATGACCCAGGTGTTATGCCAGGAAAGCTGCCCAGGTACCTATCGATTTGCTGGGTTGTTGGTTGTTAGGATAGAGGGACAACGTTATAGTTTAATAAATCAAACCCAAGACAAAGATTGAGACAGCGTATATCTTGACAAATATATTTCAGGTGCCCTTATATGTCAGAAGGAAGGAACAAGTAAACTTAGACAATTGCTTAGGATCACAATTTGGTAAAGTAGGGAAGCCATGATTAATCCCAGGTTTTATACTTGACATTGCACAAGATGTCCCTCTCCGAACAAGAAGTAACTGCAGGAAGTCTCCAATAAGACTCCAGGCGACCCAATCGCAGTTAGATATCTCTCTAGAGGCGGGAGCAACTGCTTAAATTCTTCACTAAGCAGCAGCACGTCTAGTCATTGCTAATTGTCGCCTTGTGTCGCATGCAAGTGCGTCAAGTGAGCTGGACTAAATACCTAAGTCACGCACAGTGAGGCAGAGGGGTTCCAGTAGAATCGACATAAATGTGGGCTGCGCCAAAACATGTAACTGCAACTCCTAGATTCCGACTGTGTCTCCGCACCAGTCATTGTTAACAGTTAAACGGCCATTGAAGATCTTCAGCTGAACAGCGCAGTATTTGAACTGTATGTGGGAAATTCCTTTAGGGAATTAATGGACACATTGCAATTAAACAAAGACTTGCATTGCTCAAGGCCACATGTTTCTAAGCACCAGAGGCTGGGCAGTCACGTAGATTGGGGAGGACAGCAACCAGCGTATAATAGTCTTTTGTGTCTACTCTAACAAGACATTTTCACACACTTTCTACTATCATGAGCCTCCATGTGGGATGGATAGCGGGGGTGAGATGTGTCCAGCAGGTTGCTCAGGTACTAATGCATCTGCAACAGTGAGTGGTGCTTACCGAAAGGGCAGAGGATGTGAGGGTTGAATAGCATTTCCAGGTTCCACTACGCTTTTAGCCAATTGAACACATGCTCAAGGAGGTTAGATGGTGATTCTAAAGGGCATAGGATGGGTGAGGGCATTGGCAACGCAAGACATCAGCCTTATGCTGAGAAATGTTTTGGAGCTTTAATTACAAGGTTACTAGAAGGTAGGCCAGAGACAAGGCAGGCCTTTGATTCTGGTGGTGGGCAATTAATTCAGGGGACAATTCAACTGAACCAGGTCTAGTTTCTGGATTAGCAACCTGGGACACAACCCCCATGTAGGGTCAGAGTGCCATGCATGTGAATGTCCTCGTACAGTCCATCAAAGGCCCTGCTGTTGACGTCATCATAGATGTGCTACAAAGTACCATGGATTGGAGCATAGTAGTTATCACAGTTAGTGGATGTGTACCACAAGATGGAACAGGGTACACTTGATTTGCTGAGGCCTTCATTGTCAGTCTTAGCAGTTCTGAGCACATCACAGAGGGCACTACAGCCCGGTAACATTGACAACTCATCCACACTGAGCCGATGGTTTAAGTTCATCCAGGGCCACATATACACAGCCCTGCAATAGGCCCCCTGGGGTAGTCTACACCGTGAAGTACTATAATTACAACTGACAAGGAGCAGATGGGTTAGCACAGCTAGCTGAGGTGTCACAAGGTGGAAATATGGGCACATGATGGGTTTTCATGCAGCACAGCCCTTGCTGTTGACAGCATCATGGGTTTACTACAAATTACCACTGAGATGGAGCCATTTAGGTAACCCAGCTAGCAGATCAAGTTAGGTATCCCACCAGTAGAGGTCGAATGGGAGGACAGGCCCAGAAAAATACTGCTCTGAATGTCAATTAGATTTAACACTGGGACTGGTGCCACAAACTCCTTCATGGCACAGCCGGAGAAGGAAAAGAAAGTGTACAGAAACTCTAGGATTTTAATATGGGTTCAATAGAGTTGCATCAAAAAGGGGGAGGTGCAAATTTAGTGGACAGTGAAAGGGAATGTGCTCTCAGCAATCCCAGGGTGTACCAGAGGACGCTTCACTTAAAGTTAGGCTGCCTGCCCTATGGCGGGTACAGCCAGGTGTTGTAGGATTGGTTGCCTGGAAGAGGGCAGGGTTCTCAAGGTGTGCTGAACACTTGTTTGGAGGACATTGGCTGACAAGCGTATTAAAGCACTTCACATCTCCATAAATTAGGAGAGGGCATGCAAAACTTAAGCATTCAGTCACAAATCGTTTTTTCCAGCAAAAAGCTTCCTCGTTGTCTGCATTATGGCAATATCTGTATCAGAATTCATGTGCTGGGCAAACCACGCCAGGGTGTGTGCAGCTGTACGGCAGCTCGGCATAGAGCAAAAGTCCGCAGTTAGACGGGGTTGGTTTCTGTACACATGGATCTACTCCTGTTTTCTCCATCCAGAAGCTTTTCTTCCCTTGCCTGCATTCGGGTATACTCTAGCAGACGCTTGGCACTGGGCTATTCACGCTAGGGTAGGGACAGCAGCAGGGTGACTCAGCATCTAAAGTTCGCAGTCAGACGGTGTCGGGCTTGCAGGCAATGAGGACATGAAATGAAGCAGAATACTGTAAAAGATGAGCGGGGGTAAAGGGTTCATGCAATTCAGCTAAAAAAAATTTTTTTTTTAAACCTTGGCAGCCCTGCAGCCAGGTGGGTTGTGTTAGTTTGTCAGCACAAAAGTGTGCTGTGGTGTCAATAGTGTTGAGAATTATTGGCAATGCTAGACTGTCAGCTTGCTGAGTAGAATGGTTTCGTATCACCAATCAGAAGGGTACCAGGAGGCAAACCAGTAAACAGGCAGGCCTTTGTTCATGGTGGAGGGAAATTAAGTCCGGGGACAAACCTTTGAAGTAAGTCCAAGTCCTGGTTTAACACTTAATAGCGCTCAACAGGGTGGTGTAGGTGCAATTAAAAGGGAGGTCTAGCAGGTAGTGTGTAGCTGTGATCAGACTGCAGTTAAGCAAGCCTGGGGGGCTGCGTACGTTGTCACTCCACTCCATAAAGTGTGCAGGGACTGCAATGGGGTGCACAAGACAATCATTCCCTCAAACCAGATTTGACACCATCAAGGTGTTCGCCAGGGTTTTGCAATCAAAAAGGTCTGTGCAAATGTGTAGTCAAATCCGGCAAAGTATCTGCACTCTGGTTGAGGGCATGTTACAGGTTGCTTCATTTAAGCAACAAACTCCCCGTTCTGACAGCTAAAGTAGCCAGGCGGTTTGTGTAAGCTGTCAGATAACAAGTGTGCTGCTGTCCCAAAAACTGGGGAATGAAGGTGTGGTTAGATCCTCCTTTGTCTTGGCTGAGGTGAGGAGGCTCACCGGGCGTCCTAGTAAGGACATGACACAGCTTAAATTTTATCCTCATCTACAGGTTCACTTGCTGGCGCGGCACTGGTAATCGGCCTGAACCCTGAGTATTGGGATAATTCAAGTAAGGGAGCTTGATCCCGGATCAAAAGTGTGGGTGACCGGCCATTTGCTGCCCGGCCATTTGCTGCATCGCCAGGGGGGCGCAATGGGCCGAAGGCAGGAATTGGAAGCATGGGTCTTTTCCTCACGGAGATAGTTTGGTTGGGGTTCCGAGGCATGCGATGGGACAACCTGCTAATGAAGCTGCGGCACAGCCTAGCGAGAGGCTGATCCCCCCTAACATCTTGGTCATCCGCCTGGGAGGCAATAACTTGACTTTCATGGGTAGAAAGGTTCTGCTACAGAACAAGGAAATCCACATGGAGTAAGTTAAGCAACCAATTAGGCGCATGTGATTTCCGGTGGTCCCTGATCACCCCACGGTTAGTGTGGCATGGGGCCGTTGTAATTTCTCACAGGAGGGGAAACAGCGCCATGCGCATGTTCACGGAACAGAGGGGTTTGGCTTTATCAGACATGGAGTCTTGCATGCCAAGACCACGGGTTGTTTCAAGGTGGATGGGGGCCCATTCGCCTAGAGTGGGCATGGACCTGTTTCTGTTGGGACCTGTTTCTGTTGGCACGGTGGGCGGAAAGCAGGAAATGGAAGCATGGCTTTTCCGCCACCGAGATAATTTGGTTGGAATACCCAGGCATGCGCTGGAACAGCTTGCGGAAGAAGCTGCAGCAAAGGCTAGGGGGGTGTCTCTCCTCCCAACATCCTGGTCATACACCTGGGAGGCAATAATCTGACTCTCTTGGGGAGGAGGGAACTGCTGCAAGAAATGAAGCCCTCCAAGTGTATGTTATGCAACCAATTGGGGGCATGTGAGTTATGGTGGTCAGATATAACCCCTCGTTTAGTGTGGCAAGGAGCACGGTCAGGGGATGCCGTGGAAACCTCGCGCAGGAGAGTTAACAGTGCTATGCGGAAATTCACTGAACAGAGGGGGTTTGGCTTTATCAGGCATGGTATGCTGCATGCCAAGTCCACAGGGTGTTTTGAAGAAGATGGGGTTCACCTGTCTAGAGTGGGCATGGACTTGTTTTGCTGGATCTGGGAGAGGCCCTGGAATCAGCAGGATGTAGGTAAGAATGCCGGCCTTGGTGGGGGGCCCTGGTTGTGACGGTGGCCACACCCAGAGCTGTGGCGGAGTTACAGGGCGATCCAGAGGCTGAAAGGTACACAGGGGTACCCTCTTCAGGAGCACAAGGGTGCAAATGCCAAATATCCCAGGAAGTCCTCGCGGTGGACCCTGGAGGAGCGACGGCGCCCCGCTAGTCCTACGGACGGTTGTAAACCTGAGCAACCGGGGGTTGCCTGGAACGCTCCGCCCCCTCAGGGGGCGTGAGTAGAGGGGTGGGAGGGGGTAACCCCTCCCCCAAAATTGGTAAGCACCGATTGGCTAGGGCCACGGTGCAATTTGGCTCATCAGGTGGGCAGGCGGCGGAGGGGCTGCCTGCCCTTGGATCGCCCGTAAGATAACCCACCATGTTGGCATATTTTGGTATGCAAATAAACCTGCAGCAATTTTCTCCACGAAAAAAGGTGTCTTGTCTGTTTATTTCATCAGGAGATTGCTGTATGTGTGATGGGGAGTGTGTTGCCGATATTGGCACTATGTGGCTGCCCGCGGTCCACGCAGGGGACCCTCATAAGAGGGCGGCCGCCTTCGTGCCACATGAGGGCACACGATACAGCCTAGTGCTGAGGGACCCCCTCTGGGTCCGCGCGCCCCGCGTAATTTCCGGGCACGGGTGGGCGGGGAGATAGGTATAAGTACCTCTCCCGCCCACCTGGCGTCCTCTTTTGGCCGCTACCCTTCACGCCGTTTCCCTCCCTACCGCTTACCCGGCGTACATTCAGGGGGTGGGGTGGGAGAGGCGTTTAACTTGTTATTTTGTGTTGCAGGCGGAGTTACAGGGCGATCCAGAGGCTGAACGGTACAGAGGGGTACCCTCTTCAGGAGCACAAGGGTGCAAATGCCAAATATCCCCAGGAAGCCCTCGCGGTGGACCCTGGAGGAGCGACGGCGCCCCCCTAGTCCTACGGGAGCTTGTAAACCTGAGCAACCGGGGGTTGCCTGGAACGCTCCGCCCCCTCAGGGGGTGTGAGTAGAGGGGTGGACTGGCGGTCCACCGGTGGGAGGGGGTAACCCCTCCCCCAAAATTGGTAGGGCCACGGTGCAATTTGGCTCATCAGGTGGGCAGGCGGCGGAGGGGCTGCCTGCCCTTGGATTGCCCGTAAGCTAACCCACCATGTTGGCATATTTTGGTATGCTAATAAACCTGCAGCAATTTTCTCCATGAAAAAAGGTGTCTTGTCTGTTTATTTCATCAGGAGATTGCTGTATGTGTGATGGGGAGTGTGTTGCCGATATTGGCACTAAGTGACTCCCTAGCACAGATGGAAAGGTGTGGGGCACTTCCTCTCTTCCCACTTTATTCCTCAAGTGTGCCATTTAACTCCCCCACGCCTCGCACATACACACGTGTGATCAGCACCGTTCTTTTCATTCTGACTTTGTTTTATCTACTCCTTGTGCTCGCACCGGTCTGTTCTGATTTGTTTTTCCATTCTGCCCGGATTTTGTATTTGTGTGATAAGGAGGGCTTCCGACAACTGCAGTCCTTCGTGGGGACTCACCTGGCACCGGCCCAGGTCTATGGGAAAAAAAACCTCTGAAATCTTGGCCTGACAACCCCCCGGCCAGTGGCTGCCATCAGGTGACGGGGCTGCCTCCAAGTAAGTGAGACTGTGCCCTGCATGGCAGAGCGAGATCAGCTGCCTGCAGCCAGTGCCGGTCATAAAGTTCTCCCCTGGGCATGGCTGCAGGCTGTAGTCTGCTGGCCTGCTGTGACCAAGTGTGTGCTGCCTCACAGTCTAAGCCTGCCTTTCCCTAAATGCCCAGGGGTGCCTGCGACTGTCCGCCTCCGTTAGTTTTACTTCACCCTCAGCTTTGTCAAATCACAGGCTTTGCTACCATAAAACCTTTGTGTACATGAGACCCAAACTTGGTTACAAAGGTTGGGAGTATTGCGTATACCTTTTGAATAGTGCCTTTGCTAACGCAGTATAAGGCAGCTTGGAGTCCAGTGCATATGTTTTTCTGTACTTTCTCTCTTTGGTGAATTTCTATTTTTTTAACAAGTTCAGCAGCGACTCAGTTAATTCTTTTTTGACCGATTTCCCGTAGTATTTTGAAACAGATAAAGCTTTTGTCAGTGAACAAAGCACTCTACTTCTACGATGTCTGTTCCTTATTGCTTCTCAGGAGTAGTGCTCTGCAGCTCACTATTAGGAGCCTTGTTCAAGAAGGGAACAGCATAATGCATATTCTCACTGTTAACTTTCCCGTATCTGGATATTACTGTCTCAAAACTGAGCAATAGATCTTGTTTTATTGCTTCACCAATGCTTGTTCACTGCTGATATTGGCTTTGCCAATGCTTTCAGAATTGTGGCAAAGCCAATAGCAGCAGGTGGTAATCTTTGAATGTTATTTAGTATAACTTCCAAGATGGCCGTCATGTTACATCTTTATGCTACATGATGTCGATCCTGGAACGGTATAACAATAAATACACAACATAACATGCTTACACTATTCAAAGATGCCCTCCCACCATTATTGGCTTTGGGAAAGCCAACAGATGCAGCAGTGGGCGAGGGATCAGCAGGCAGGTGAGCTGGGGGGGTAGAGGGCTAGGAAGGTGATATAGGAGGGACAGACAGCCATCTAGTGGCAGCAGTGCTCTGTGTTGGAAGAATGGGAGATAAGGCAGAAAGAGGGGAGAATAGAGCGATGAGGAGGAAGTGTATGGAGTAAATAGGAACTATACTTCACCCTTGGCCAGCCAACAGCTCCAGTTGTCATTTACTTAGGCTAAGGCTGCTCATCTCTGTGCAGCAGCAACAAATAGCGGCTGACAGTGGCTGCGGGGCTGGACAGGGTACCAGTGGAGGAGGCCTTGAACACCTCTTGTGACGCATCTTTGTCCCATATACAGTGCTTAACTTATGCAGGCGGTTGGTATGGAGGGAATTCATTTTTTGGGGCACAGAGAACAAATTTTCTTCCACCACATTATGGTCCAGAGCAAGAGATAATTACAGAAAGGGAGCAAGAAGAAGTAGGCAGAGGAAGATAAGGGAACAGTGACAACTGGGCATAGCAGGAATGAAAAATAACCTACAAGAGTGAGATGAGGAGACAGGAAGTGTAGGTTGATCGAAGAAAGAAGCATGAAGTGGAATCAAAATTTATAAGCGTTGGTATTCATGAACCCCTACATTCGGCAGCATGAGTGACGGCTAACTAAGAAAAAGCTTGAGCATCTTGCTTATGTTTTTTATTTGTTTGCAAATTAAGCATGGCATATGTAAACAATATCAATTGGCTTGGCCTGAAGCCAAACCGAAAAATTACACATTCATCAAACAGGGTAATGTTAAGACTAGTATTGGAACAGTGCTCAGCAAACCTAAACATGTAGGATACTTGAAAAAAATAGAAGCCCAGGCCCAGATGCTCAAATGCGCGTAATTTATAATATTTATATGTTTCGCTGGTCTTCATTGCTTGGATTTGCTTGTAAGTGTCACTCATAGTTGTTGAAATGTCACTCATAATTACACTGAAATTATGAAAATGTCACACTTGGCAATCTGAAACCTTGGCAGCTATGCTCATTTGCATATTTGCAAGAAGCAGTATGCTGCCATTTGTTTTTAATCCACCTTTGAACAAGTGGTAAATGTGTCAAAAATACGCTATATAGCATGTTTAGGCATAACATTCCCCTTCCTACATTTCTATAAACTAAGAAATACGTCAGTGGTGCAGTTACACAAATCTTTGTGCTGTAGAAAAAAAGATAATACTGAGTTTATGAGCAAACAGGTCAACCGTACACCCTGCCACGTGGTCGTTTTCACATGAGCTTTACCATTAGGGAGGGCTCCGTGACTAAAATCAGCTGCGACAATCAATCAATCAATCAGTCAGACATTTGTAGAGCGCACTACATACCCGCGAGGGTCTCAAGGTGCTGGGGGGGGGGGCCGCTACTGGTCAAACAGCCAGGTCTTGAGTAGCCTCCTGAAGGTCAGCAGGTCTTGGGTCTGTCGTAGGCTCAGTGGGAGGGTGTTCCAGGTCTTGGTGGCGAGGTGGGAGAAGGATCTCCCGCCGGTGGTTGTTCTTCGGATGTGAGGGACGGTGGCGAGTGTGAGGCCGGCGGAGCGGAGCTGGCGGTTGGGGATGTAGAAGGAAAGTCGTCTGCTGAGGTAGGCTGGGCCGGTCTTGTGGAGTGCCTTGTGTGCGTGGATGAGGAGCTTGAAGGATATCCTCTTGTTGACGGGGAGCCAGTGCAGGTTTCTCAGGTGGGGGGTGATGTGGCTGTGGCGTGGTACGTCGAGGATCAGTCGTGCAGAGGCGTTTTGGATGCGTTGCAGTCGTTTGATGAGCTTGGTCGGGGCTCCCGCGTAGAGGGCGTTTCCGTAGTCGAGTCTGCTGCTAACGAGGGCCTGGGTGACTGTTCTTCTTGTATCTGTCGGGATCCACCTGTAGATCTTGCGGAGCATGCGGAGGGTGTTGAAGCAGGAGGAGGAGACGGCGTTGACTTGCTTGGTCATGGAGAGCGTTGAGTCGAGGATGATTCCCAGGTTGCGTGCGTGGTAGGTGGGTGTCGGGGCTGCCCCCAGTGCCGTCGGCCACCAGGAGTCGTCCCAGACTGAAGGGTTGGAGCCGAGGATGAGGACCTCCGTCTTGTCCGAGTTCAGCTTCAGTCGGCTGATCTTCATCCAGTCGGCGACGGCCTTCATTCCTTCGTGGAGGTTGGATTTGGCGGTGATGGGGTCCTTGGTGAGGGAGAGGATCAGTTGAGTGTCGTCGGCGTAGGAGATTATGTTGAGGTCGTGCTGTCGGGCGACGTGTGCGAGCGGGGCCATGTAGATGTTGAACAGTGTCGGGCTGAGGGAAGATCCCTGGGGTACGCCGCAGATGATCTCGGAGGCTTCGGATCGGAATGGGGGAGGCGGACGCTCTGGGTTCTGCCGGAGAGGAAGGAGGTGGTCCATTCCAGAGCCTTGTCTCGGAGCCCTACGGCGTGGAGGCGTGCGCGTACTGTGTGGTGGCAGACGGTGTCGAAGGCGGCGGAGAGGTCCAGGAGGATGAGGGCCGCGGTCTCACAGTTGTCCAGCAGGGTCCTGATGTTGTCGGTGGCGGCGATGAGGGCAGTCTCGGTGCTGTGGTTGCTGCGGAACCCTGACTGGGAAGGGTCCAGGATTCTGTTTTCTACAAGGTATCGGGTTAGCTGTCTGTTGACGATCTTCTCGATGACCTTGGCCGGGAACGGAAGCAGGGAGATGGGCCGGAAGTTCTTGAGGTCTCTTGGGTCCGCCTTGGGTTTTTTGAGTAGGGCGTTGATCTCGGCGTGTTTCCAGCTCTCTGGGAAGGTCGCGGTCTTGAGGGAGAGATTGATGACGTTGCGCAGATGGGGTGCGATGGAGCTGCCGGCTTTGTTGAAGATGTGGTGCGGGAATGGGTCTGACGGGGAGCCGGAGTGGATTGTGCTCATGGTCTTGATGGTGTCATCGATGCTCACGTTGGCCCAGACTAGCAGGGGGTTGTGGTCGATGGTGTGCGGAGAGTCTGTTGTGTTGATGTCTGTTGGGGCTGTCTGGGTGTTGAAGCTGTCGTGGATGTCTGCTATCTTGCGGTGAAAAAAAGTGGCGAGGGAGTCGCACAGGGCTTGCGACGGCGGGATGTCGTTGGTGTTGGAGCTGGGGTTGGAGAGTTCCTTCACGATGTTGAAGAGCTCCTTGCTATTGTGTGCGTTGTTGTTGAGGCGGTCTTTGAAGGAGGTCCTCTTGGCAGTCCTGATGAGGTGATGGTGGTTGCGGATGGCGTCCTTGTGGGCTGCGTGGCTGTCCGGAGTCTGCTCACTGTGCCATTTCTTCTTTAGTTTCCGGCAGGCTCGCTTGGAGGCTAGGAGTTCTGGGGTGAACCAGCTGGCACTCTTGATGGTGTCTCTGTAGGAGGGTTTCTTCAGCGGGGCGAGGATGTTGGCGCAGTCGTCGATCCAGCGTCTGAGGCTGTGGGCAGCGTCGTCGGTGTTGGAGGGTTCGGTGGGTGGGAGCGAGGTTAGCGTGTAGTTGGCCTTCGGTGATTTTGCTCCAGCAGCGGCGGGGGATCTGTTGGGTGCGGTGGTGTGTGGTGGGTTTCTGGAAGGTGAAGTGGATGCAGCGGTGGTCGGTCCAGAGGAGTTCGGTGGTATGGCTGAAGGAGACGTGGGAGCTTGAGGAGAAGATGGGGTCAAGCGTGTGGCCGGCGGAGTGGGTAGGCGTTGTGACAAGTTGCCTCAGTCCGAGGTTGGCGAGGTTATCGATCAGGGTGGTGGAGTTGCTGTCGTTGTTGTTCTCAAGGTGAAAGTTCAGGTCTCCGAGGAGGATGTAGTCGGTGGAGGTCAGGGCGTGCGTGCTGATGAAGTCGGCGATGGAGTCGCTGAACTGGGGTCGGGGTCCTGGGGGTCTGTAGACGAGGGTGCCTCTGAGGGTGGAGTTGGGGTCTGTGTGGATCTGGAAATGCATGTGTTCGGCGGTGCTGAGAGTTTCATCGGTGCTGGTCGAGACCCTGATGCTGATCTTGTGGACGATGGCGATTCCTCCTCCGACTCCGTTGGTGCGGTCTCTGCGGGTGATCTTGTAGCCGTCTGGGATGGCAATGGCGATGTCGGGTGCGGAGGAGTTGTTCATCCAGGTCTCTGTCAGGAAGGCGACGTCCGGGGATGAGGTGTCGAGCAGGTCCCAGAGCTCGACGGCATGTTTGCGTGCGGAGCGGGTGTTCAGTAGGATGCATCGGAGGTGATTGTGGCCTTTCTTGGCGGGTGGTTCGGCGGCTCTGAGGCTGGTGTAGCTGCAGTTCCGGCAGGTGAAGGGGCCCTGTGTGCGTTTCGGGGCGGCTTTGAAGCAGGTGTGGGTCCGTCCGGAGTTGAGGGCGTGGAGTGTGCTGGCATCGTAGCGGCGGCGGTCGTCGTGGCGGGCGCGGGGACCAGGGGTACTGGCGCTGGGCGTGGTCCAGGCGCAGACGGGCTTGCCTTAGGCGCGCCAGCGGCGCGGCCGCGCAAACGGCCGCCATATATGGGGAGGTGGGAGGGAGGAGCAGCTGGGAGGCGGGAGGCAGGGCAGGGGCAGCGAATGGGCGGTCAGGGGGGCGGGGATGCAGCGGCGGGAGCGGTGAGGGGCGACGAAGGGAGCAGAAGGCAAAAGGGCACCGAATTACGGGGGCAACAAGGGAACAGAAGGCAAAAACGGGCACAGAATTACTGGGGCAACAGGGGTACAGAAGGCAAAAACGGGCACAGAATTACTGGGGCAACGAAGGGAACAGAAGGCAAAAACAGGCAGAGAAGCACAGGGACAGCGAGGGGAACAGAAGGAAAAAGAGGGCACAGACCAATACAGGCACCGGGGGAAAACAGACAACAGCAGTCACAGACACCAAAATAACAATAAAGGCAATAAAATAAGATACAGATGATGATACAAACCTACGGCCTACCACTGGCCACCAGGGATGAGGCGCAGGTGGGAGCCTGCGGGTGGAGGAGGGCCTCGAACTTCCTCAGCAGCGGCAGCTGGGGCAAGGACACACAGGCGGTGCTGTGCGGAGGGGGAGCGACCTACCTAGCAGGGTCACCACACAGACTAATAATTACTTTCGAGCCTGATTCCCTTTTCAAATCAATATATAATGTGATGTGAAATGTCGCTGCCCTGAGCACACACGCACTTGACAAAAGGGAGAGCTGTTCAAACAGAAGCCTCGCGCACTTGACGTCACGTGGATCGGCAGCTGCTAACCTTATCTCTATTTGCTCATTGCAGGACAGTAAACAGGCAGCTGATTGGGTGGAAGAGCGGCTGAGAGCTCATTCAGCGCGTGTACGGGATGTGGAGCTGCTCACGGGGCTGGACTTTTACCCGGAAATACAGGAGCAACCGGTCTCGGAAATCTTACAACTAAAGACTTTCTTGCCAACATTTGAAACAATCATTAACTGAGAGTATGGTCGCATTAATCCAAACTTCACAATGTATGCCTGCTGTGAATGCAGTCATATTGCCGCCCACGTGTTTAAAAGAAATCAAATTCCCCATCACAGTGCGACGTTTTTGGATAATTAGAGATCTAATATTAAGAGGCAGGTCTGGTTAACAATCACGCAAATGTAATATATGTAAATAAGGAAAGAACATCTCACTTAGAAGTGAAGCTGTTAAAGGTAACAAGCAATGTCATCGCTGTATCGCGCGGGCATACGATGTTGGAAAACTTAGTTTATTTTAATTTTTCCAGGAGAAACAAATAGTGACATCCAGTGACGCCTTCTATTGAGGATAACAAGTGGCCACTCTAAAACATCGAGCACCTAGTCACTGTGGGCCCGGCTATTGACTATGATAAGTGACCCTGCCTGAACATACTTTTACTGTTTCATAATTTGCAGAACATGTGTATTAGTGTCCCTGGAAGGAGATGTCAGATACAGGTGTCCAGGGTTCTATTATATCTGCCTTGTACTTTTATGGTCTCACGACCGAATAAAGTTTCATGATGATATATCTGCCCTGTGACTTTTTTAAGTCTTCCTATTCCTTCGTTCTATGCGCAATTAAATTCAATTCTGCTCAGTGGCAAGGACAGACTAATTTGAAAAAAAACATTTTTTTTCTTTCTGTCTTTTTTTTCCTGTGGGGAGCAAATTTTTCTGTATGGAGAAAGCCCTTCCTCTAATACCCGAACAAATCTGGAGGTGCGTTACTTCAACACTGCCCTGAAGTAAATCGTCAGCCATTTCCAGGATGAAAAAGGATTGGGTTTCATATTTATGGATTCCCATGCATGATTGTGGGCGTTCACAAACATTAAAGTCTAACTTCGCCTTGGAACACTCATTTCGAAACTCTTGCATGAAATGTAATACTGTAGATTTCTCCACACTTGTGGTAGATCAATCCGCAGTAGTAAAATGATTTACATCTGCGAAGGAATCCATTTCTGAATTATTTGTAGGTGAAAATAGAGATATTTTCTGTGGTAAACAAGCGTTAATGGCCGAAAATGTCTTTGGGAATCGACCCCTATATCTTTTCCATTGTATTGGTGCAAAGCGTGACTTGAGATTTGGGCGCATCACAAAATGTACTGAGTGCAGGGCTTTAAGTGGGAAAAAAAAACTGGGGGTGCTCTAAAAGGGGCGTGGCAAATCTCTTCAAGGGGTGTGGCCTATCCGAGTTGGGGCGTGGTCTAAATCAAGATAACTAGCATTGTGTGCTTAAGAAAATCATGAAGTCGCATCCAGCAAAGGATAATAAAATAGGCAAAAAGCAGTAACCCACTGACTTATTTACATTATGTGCACTTTGTGATCTGCATGGTACATGTTCTTAGCAGTGGGCACATTAACCCTCTGCACTTCCTTTCCATGAGTCAAAACGTCCACTAGACAAAACACCATCTCTCTCTACTAAGAACATTAATCACTGGAGTTATGACATTTTTATTGTTGCCGAAAATTGTTGGAGGTCAGGAACGAAGCAGCAAGTGCTTTTAAAACCATATTATACTTGCAAACACGACGCCCCCACCTGAAGTTAGCGCCAGCCCCGGTCCGTGCAGGTAACAGTGGTGGGGCCGGGTAAGGGGGGATTTCGAGGGACGATGCTGAGAGAAAATTAATTATTTAATTTTCCCTCTGCATCATCCCTTGAAATGCCCCCTTACCCACTGCTGTTAGCTGCACGGATCGCTTGTGGTCAGCGCCTGGTGCGGTCGCACTGCCCTAGAGCCACCCTGCTCAAGGGTCTTTGACCTCAGTGACAGAGTCACTGTCACTCTATGGTGTGCTGCTTCATAGGCCTGCCTGCAAGACTGGAGGTAAACTTCAGAATAAATTGTGGCGGACAGGCCTTCAAGGTTAACCCACACATGCCACTGCTAGGGTCCACCTGCTGGTGCTAAGACACCAGGGCTTTTAAGATCTTGCGGGGCCTTCTAAGTTCTAGCATGGGAATGTGCTCCCTCAGCGGGAGTGGTCTGGTGGACTGGTCATGAAGGCTGAACCTGGTTCCCCAGTTCCGAATTAAAGCAGCTCTGACCATAGTGCCACATCCTCTCCCCCACTGAACACCATACTGCTCCACTGAGAGAAACTTGCACTGCACTGACCCGCTATAAACACCTGGATGTGACTCAATTCAAATTACGCACTAGACAAGAGCAATATGCTGCCTAAAAAAAATAATTAACAACATCCTAGAAAAACAAACACTCATAAGAAATGCAAGATTAAGTAAAGCATGTGAAATGTAAGCAGGAACAACATGGTTACCTTTTTCTTTTTACACTCATTATTCAGAAATTAGTGAGTGCTTTTGCCTGAAGAGTTAAGGCCATGACTATAGGGCCCAGAAGGGACCCGTTTCAATGCCCATTGCTTATATCCTTACAAAACGTAAGCAGTATGGTTTAAAAAGACCACATTTGTGAACACACAGCCGCTGTACACATTTAGTTTTCCAATTCACCCATCAAGTAGGTATTTCAGTACCTCCAGGAATAGTGCACTTTCCCACCTAAGGAAAACAATGTTGTTCAAAGAGAGACGAGAAAACAAAAGTAGCGCTTCACTGGCAAACACAGTAAAGTGGCGCTAATGTGTTTAGGTGTGAATAAATCAATCTGGCCACCTTGTAACCACTCTGTCTTGCTTTAGCTAGTTACTTTTCATATTTTGAATGTTTTAGTTCTCCCCCTCCCCCCCAGGCTGCACTTAGAATTTGAAAAAAGTCAGAAAAAGAGGACGTTTCCAGCAAAAGTGTTTTTCGTTTTTGGATCCATTTCACAGGGGAGCAAATAAACGAAAGGAGGAAAGAGAAGGTAATACCTGTTTCTAAAAGTCTCGGTTTTCACTAAATGAGGAGTAGCGAGACAGAAAGAGAGGGAAGAGGGGGAACAAAGAGGGCAGCACTTACCTATCAAGATGCGGCTCCACAGGTGAGAAATGCTGAAACCAATTTCCCCGACCCCTCCAATTCAAAACACGGCGTCCAATTCATCCAATTCAAGCAACAAATAAATAAAAAATAAAAATACATGTGAAGAATGCTAGAACTGTGTAAACTATTCTTAAATTGTTTTGAAAGCAAACCGAGGATGTGATGTGACAGCGTAAGCAACAATAGGTACCTTTTGGGGTTGCAAAGTCAGCGGCCTTGAGGAACTGCTTTCCCACCAGCACGTACTATGAGTATTTCTCAATCGGGAGAGAGAACACTACTAACTTCCACTTTAAACGAGAGTAATTAAAACATTAAAAATTCGGATTATTGCCTGTAAGAGAAATGGAAAACCAAAACGAGTTGTCGGAGCTAAATGTGTGCCTCGGGCCGGGTTGCGTCTGGGTTCTTGACTTGAAACTATATTTTTGAGCACAGAGCTGGGCGACGCTTACCATTTTGAGCCTTCCGGGTCCTGGCTGTATTTGGATGTAGAAGAGAGGAGGGGAGGGGGGTGGCACTTACTGATCCCAGCAGGGCTTTAACGGCCGCTCCCACTCACCGTATAGTCTGACGTCACAGCCACAGAGAGGAAGCATTTCCATGACAAACGTTCCGGCCATTGTGCATCAGGTAGTCACAACAATGTTTTGTATGATGTATTGCATTGTATTGTAATTGCATTTGTATAGCGCTTACTACCCCTGACGAGGCGTCAAAGCGCTTTTTCGGCGAGTAGTGTTGAATTAGTATAGTGAAACAGCCGCGAAAATAGAGCCCGATAGAGACCCGTTTCGAGGGCCCCAAAAAAAAACTGCCGGTGCTCAGACCCGGACGGACCCGGCCCACTTAAAGCCCTGACTGAGTGTGCCCTAAAAAGTGTCTAATTTGGCCTTGTTGGTAGCATTGGCAGTCAGGGTTACGGGTTCAGAGCACCACAAGTTAACATGGGTTGCAGTTGGCTTGAAAAATTGACACTGAGTGAAGAACCTACAATCATTATGAGTGGCCATGCTGTGAGTTTAGTGGTAGTAATGCCTCCCATGTATTGCCAAGATTGGGGGTACCACTTCTTGGTACTACCTGGGATCAAGAGTTGATCCCCTATAGCCAGGGCACAAGTCCTAAAAAAAGAAGTGGGGGAACTAACCTAGTTAATCAGAATGCAAGTGGCATCGCAGCGTGTGACATAGCGGCATGTGACATCGCGGCGAGTGACATCGCGGCGCGTGACATCACAGGAAGTGGCATCATAAGAAGTGACATCAGATCTTAAGCCCTCACATATATGTTTAACATGTCTATCATGAGTATATTGGAGCATATTTCGAGTATATAGGGAAACCCTCCTGATTTAGGCAGAAGATTCACGCTTTTGTAAGCTACACATAAAACAGTGTTGCCTTTTGTCAGCGTAAACTTCCTCTACCCATAGTGCTTTCAAAGAAAAAAGAGTGGTACTTAAATTATTTCAACGCCTCCTCAGGGGTAGTAAGCACTATATAAATTACATTTATTTTGTGTAAATACAGGGAAAGATCAACACATTTGACATTCTTACAGTGAATGCATATCTTGTAAACAGGGACTGAACAAAGTGAAAAGCTGCCTCTCTTAAGTATGTGTGAAGTGCTGCCAAGGTGTGAGCCTCTGTTTCCCCTCCGCTTCATTTGCATCAGGCGTGAGGCTCCTGACTGCTCCCAGCCAGGAGACTCCAACAAAAGGAGTCCCTCAGATTCGGCCTTTGTTATGGGCCCAGCAGGAGTCTGAACTAAGAAAGCCCCCTCCCCACCTACATGTTGTTGCGGATCAAAGCAGACAGCAAAATGCAGGCGCTGCTGAATGTGTCCCGGTGTTTGCAAATTACACCGGGACAATTTCTGCATATTTTTCAGTGGGGCCCAACTTCTTGGCAGGGTGGACAGCGTCCACCCTGTGAAAATAGTGGGTGGACACCGTCCACCCGCGTGTACCCCCGACTCTTGCCCTGCCTATAGCCTCCTCCGCAGTGGGAACTAAAAAGCAGGAAACCATGTTTTCACACTAATTATATGCCACACGTTATGAGGGCATTAATGCTCAATCATGTCAAGAAAGAGATGGTCAACCTTCCTTGTTGGCTGCTCCAAAAGTCAGGTTCTCTATGAGAAGACTGAGAAATGAGACCCTAAACCTTGCTCACCAGAGACCCACAGCTGATTCATGCAGTCAGTGCTTCATTTGCAAAAAAAGTAAGTGCCAGGGCCCTCATCAGGAGGTCACTGCAGGCCGCGCTACTCATCGCCCCTGCCAGCGCTGCCAGTGACAGTACAAATACAACTACTAACCACCACACTTCTACAAGTGTGACAATTCAGTCTATTTTGGGCCCCCAAAGCTATAAGAATGGTATTCTTTTTTAATGTAAATTGAAGTAATAAACAACTGTTGCTTTGTTCACCTTTAAATCAGATAGACTGCGCCACCAAGTGGCAGACTGTCATAAGTGCTTGTGTTGACAATTAAGTGCCGGTGCTGAGCACCAGAAACCACAGTCTTAAATTAAGCACTGCATACCATGCACTTAACACCTGCCTAATCTGCACACCTGGCTGCTTACTCAGTTAATGGCCCTATTGCAACTGGTTTTAATCCGGCTTACTGTAACTGTTAGCTCCTTGATTTGCTTTTCTACTGTGTCCCCTGCACCACACTTTTCAGCTGTCAGTACTCTACTTTTTCCATCAGACACCAAGCATGTTGGCATACTTTTTATCACTGGCCCATGTACAACCTTAGATCCTTGAGTAGAAATCTATCGGACCTCCAACTTCCTGTCTGTCTCTCACGTCTCTCACTTTACTCCAAGCCATCAGATTGATCCTCAAACTCTTGATCCCTTCATTGTCTGTCAACCCCTTATGCCACCTAGAGAGCCAACCTGCTTTCTTCCTACTCCATTGAAATCCGAACATTGATTCAGGGATGGAGATGTTATCAACCATTGATAATGCTTCTGACATACCTGCCTACTCCTCAAAAAGAGTAGAAAATGATTATTCCATCTTTTCTTGCATATTCTAGTGCCTGTTCATCGTACCTCTTTACTCTGATGATCCGTCTGTCAGTAACAATGATTTTATTCACAAAATGACTGAGATGATTGAAAAATATAGTCCTTGGAAGGGGTAACTGTTGGACATTTCACACTGCTACTGTCTGTTCTCTGAATGCATACTTCAACTTCTAGTGATACTATATTCAAATTTCGTTGAACACTAAATGAAACACCATATTTTGTAAAACCCCTCTACAACAAGTGGCAGACAAAATGTAAATGGTCCTTACTTCCGGCTGCAATTGTAGGTCCACGTGCTGAATTACTTTGGAAAGACGTAAATTATGAATAAACTTATTGTCTCAAAAAATCAATGTTTTCTGTTTCTGCTTTTTTATATTAACTTTTCATAATCTGTAAAGTTTATATCAGACTACAAACTACATCTGGAGTTACAACCTGTAATTACATTTGGCAAACTTTGGTATCCGACAAAAATTGACTTTGCTTATTTAATTAATATTAATATACAAACTCACTTGTCTTATCTTATTTATTTTTACTTTATTTCTTTCATTTTTTGTTGCTGTGCTGTATAATGGATTTTCCAGCGACTTTGTGGCACTGAGTCCGACCTCTGTTTTTAGTCAGTGAGTGTCGTTTCAAGAGGGTGGGAGAAAGTGGGTCTGGGTTTTTTTTGCATATGATGGGCTGATATAATCGGCTGTTCATGTAGACGTTTTGTCCATTCTGATGAGATTTGAGCTTTTTTGTGTGTGGAAGGTTTACGTGAGCAAAATAGTTGCAGGTTCTTCTTGAAAGAAGCCAAACCGAGTGACGCTCTAAATTCTGGCTTTAATGATTTCCAACGTACAAAGCAAGAAGTCTCAAAGGTCTTGCCACCATATTTTCTTCATGTCAACCAGAAATGGTGGATGTCTCATGCACTTGTAAATCTCATGGATAATGTTGAATAGTAAGGGTGGCATAGTTTCTGGAAACACTCAGACACTGTGCAAACCAGGCTTTGAACATGAAAAATAGGCAGACCTATCTGATGAAAGGGCAGAGGGGTCATAATTCTCCATGCCCCATGCATTTTCCGGGCCTCAAAGTAGCTAAAATGTCTAATACCACTAGGTGGTGCTAGATGCAGAATCTGCCATGTTTTATCTTTTCCTGCAAAGCATTGTTTTCTTCAAACTTTGAAGTAGGTCTTTGTCCTAGTGAGTCCCACTTCAGTTTGTTGTGCCAGACCTGCAATAGCTTCTGATATACCTGACATAGGCTCTGGGATCTGTGTCTTTGACAATAGATGTCATTTGAACATAGACTATAATAACGACTGTTACAGATTGCAGCAGTGGCAGAACCCAACCAGCACAAAACCACCCTCAGCGTATAGCAATTTTCGAACTAAATCAGCAGGTGGGTGCCAACACTCCTGCAGCAACAAAGTGTGAAAAATGGAAATTACAAAGTAATTACCAAATATAATGTTCTATGCTGGACTGGAGCACACCACTTAGACAAATCAGCTAAAACTGATTTCACAAAACCAACCAAACATTTGATTACAAGAATATATAAAAATGTATTCCAATACTTTAGGACATAGAAAATACTGTCTTTGTTAAAATAAAATTGAAGAACAATGATAATATTCGATACATTAAACAAAACAAAAATCCCACGGTCATGTGCTGATCAAGAATACATGCCCATAGTCATGGCAATAAACTGCCAGATTACAAAGTAATGGGCAACATGTGGATAGTTCAGACAATGAAATACTCAGTAGGCTATAGTTGGATCTTATATGACGTCCAATTGGAATTTTTGGCTGGTGTTGTACTTAAACTCTACCGTCTTGTCCACTGTGAACTGGGAAATATTACATCTGTCATTTTTATAAAAGCCTCTGGGCTCGGTGGGTAGCCACAAGACCAATGTACTATTAGGTGCAGGTGGTAAGAAATTATGACAGAGAGGATCACATACATTTTTGCCTTTCTTGTTTGACACTAGGTTTGGTGGAAATTGCATCTTTGATAGTGGGATCCACAGTAAGCATGTGCCAATACTTACGTAAAACATTGTGAACAACACTGCTGTTCCTATTGTACGATGTGATCATAGTTGGATGGGTTCATTTGTTGTTCCTGGAATGTACTGTGCATGACGGTGAGAGATTTACTCTGGTGATGCGATCCTGTGATTCTTTAATGAAATTGAAATGAAACCTCCATAAAGGAATCTTTGTTCCATTATACACAATTCTTCTTGGAATACAGTATTTTTGCTCCAATTACCTCAGAGATGAGTTATTTTACCCTAAGGAATGGATTCTATTTGGTGTTTTGGGTGTGCACTGGTAGCATGTGATAAAGAATTACAGGAATTAGGATTTCTGTAAAGTTTGCAGCCTGCTTTGTTATTTTCTACATAAATTGTGGTGCCTATAACTTTTATTGACACCTTACTGCCGTGTGATGTGAACTTAAGATTATACTCATTATTGTCTAGATGTGAGAAAAATTCTGTCAAGGACACCTCAGTATCAGTCCAAATTAGAATTTTTTATCTTTGTATCTGCCCCAAATTAAGATGTTATTTGTAAGGGCAGATACACTAGAATTCCAAAAATGACATTTTTCAAAGTGTCCCATGTAAAGATTGCTATACAAGAGCGAAACTTGCGCCCCCATAGTAACTCCTTGAATTTGTTGAAACTATTTCTGGTAATGTAGGAATACATTGTTGTCAAAAACCAGACAAATCCTATCCAATAACGTATTGGTATGTTCAGTGAGGGTTGCGTTTCTGTTGGCAAGGAAATGGTTTATAGCCATAAGGCTCTTGGCTTTAAAATACAGGTGTACAATGAGTTGACATTCAAGGTCACTGATGTCATTGACTTTTCCCAGTCCATATCGGAAGGTTTGTTAGGCAGGTCCCTTGTAACCTGTAAATACGAAGGGAGATTGACCACATAAGTTGGAAGAAAGTGATCAATAGATTTGGATATCTTTTCAGTGGTGGAATTAATACCAGATATAATTGGTTGGCCAGGTGGAAAGGCCCCCGGTTTGTACATTTTCTGAAGTACATATAGACATGGGAAACTGCTGACATTTACAATATACCCTGCACATTGAAAAAGCTTTTCATCCCCTGCCGCACAAATTTTGTGGCCAGTTTCTTTGAAAAACAACTCGAGGTCCAAAGTGATACATGCCAACCTCAGTGCTTAATGTGAGCTGGTGGTTACCAGTGGGGGCCACAGGCACTTTTTTTTGGGTACCAGCACTTATTTTCCACATCAGATATTTGCCTAGTGCAAGTGAGGGAAAAACACACAAATTGTAAAGACGGGGGAAGAGAAAGACGATAGAACCGTCACAAAGGGAGAAAGCAGTAACCTGCCAGAATGTAATAAATGGGCAGGGAGTGTCTGGTAGTGGATTAAACTGACATGAGGTGGATTTAGGACTACCAGTCTTGGTATTCGGTGTGCTGACGTTTAATTGCACCGGCTTCAAGCTTCTGAGCAGAGCTTCGGACACCGGCACTCTTTCTTTCACAAATTAAGCCATGGCTAACACCATACGTAGTTTGTAACTTCACTGCCTAAGGTTTCTATTGATGGGTGTCACACCTCCATCATTGTGACTTTCTTGCAGGTAGACTAGGTTGAATTTGTGGTTCCTGTGATTTTTAACAGAAATTTCCCTTACGCCAATGTTTCTGTTGAGAGCATACACTTATTCTTCTAGCACGCATAGTTGCTCATATGGGTTTTGCGTTCCGTACCACAAACATGAAATTTCCCCCTAATATTGTCTTGGACACTTTGTAGGAACTGGCCCTCTTTTAGTTGGAGAATACGTTCAGTGCGTCTGACTGACCACCCAGAAGACCATGCAGAATCTACAGTTACTTTGTATCCGGCCAGAAATTTTCATAGGGAATATTTTCACCATGCCTCCCTCCCTCAAAAAAACTTTAGCTGGACATATCACTGCAGACATTTTTAACTCTTAGGGCCTGATTTGGATGTCGGGTGGAGAGCCTCTGACCGCTGGTCGGAGGCTCTCCACCCGACATCATGAGGTTTCCCTCTAACTGCCGTTTTTTATTACGGCGGTCGGAGGGAAAACCGCAAGGGTATTCCGATCCTCTTCCAAAGGGCTCTGTGCACACGTCGGAACAGAAGCGAAATAGTAATCCCTTCAATGACGGTGGAGCCAGGCTCGGCTCCACCGTCGGGCTTACGATGTCGGTTTCCGACAGCCTATCCATGTTGGCCTTTCCTACATGGATTGGCTGTCAGAAACTAACTTTGGGGGCCCCTAGCAGGGCCGTCTTCCCCCATGGTCCTCTGCATATGGGCCTTGGGGGCACCTATGGTGCCCCACTCAACATCCCTGCACCGTGTGGCAGGCACCTCATGGCACCTGCCACACGGTACAGGGATATTTACCAACTTACATTTTTCAATGGAAGATTGTGCTGCAGGCGTTCTCAGCCCGCCGCACAAGCTCCCATTGGAAAATGGATGTTTCCAACCGCACATCCAAATTAGGGTGTCAGAACCGCCGACCTATGGTCGGATGGTTCCTTGCCCGCAACGGTGTCCCCGGAAACTTTTCTTTGGACACTTTGTAAGCCTCCATCCTCTTTTTCTGTGCCATTTTTGCTCTCTCATCTAACTTGGGCCTTGATCCCCTTGCTCATTTATCTTTTGGAATACTTCCCTTTGTCACCCATCATGCCCCTAGTTGGCTATCACCTTCCTCTTCGACCTAGCTCCACTCTTCACTCTCCTGACTTCTGCTCATTTCCATCTAATATCCCCCCTATGCCTCGGACTCCTTCTCATTCTTTTGTTTGTAGTTTCCCTTGAGGGGGTGGGTTAGAGATGCACCAAAAAAGCTCCTCCTACAATCTTTCCATCTCCCATCCCACTTCACCAGCAGTAAAATCGATTTGGGCTTGTGGGTGTACCTAACTGGCAACAGTCATGACTAACTGTGACTCTCCCCCATACCACAAAGAAGCTCTTCCCTCAGGCCTAATCATTGGTAGGGTTTGGGAATCCTTCCTGTGTACCTGCAATACGCAGTTGATGTTAAAATGAGGAGGTTGTCCCACAAAGGGGCAGTGAGCGTGGGAGGTATACATATGATTGACTTATGATACATCACAAGGGGCACCCATGATGTAATTATGAATATATGTCAATAGGGCAGCAGTCATTTCCAGAGATTTATGTAGGTGTGACCAAGCACGATTCTCGTTAAATGGTTGTATTCTTTAAAAAGACAGTGATATCACACAAAAGTTTGTTCATTTTTCAAACACTTACTCATGAACTAGCCTCAAGGATAATGTAGGACCTTCAAGTTAAGATTGATCAATTTTCATGGGGTGTATAGCACCCATTACTGCATGGAAAAACTGACACACAGTAATTAAAAGTAGATTGGGAGGCTTCTGATGTCTTGATGTACTATTGGGCTGCCGTGAATAATAACATTAGGCGAATACTGAGAAAGCAATGGCCCTGCGGGATCTTATGGTATCAGAACGGTATAAATTGATTGATGAAATGTTTATATTATGTGGTCTGGGCACACAGCTCCTTCAATTGCAACCATTAGTATAATCAATCTGGTTGCAATTAATTAATATTGTGTACACCCTGTTCGAAAATTTGATTTCTCAGTAAGGCTGAAGAGAGCAAACTGATATGCATGAAAAAAGAATCTGTAATCAATGAGTTCACAAACCAGGATCGAATGACCACCGTGATAACGCATCACTGAAATGGTGAACAGGACCTTTATGCCAGCAAGTTTGCTTTTATTGCAACGTTTTATCCAAATAGGTTATATTATACACCTCTGCATTTTAAACAGTAAGGCCCTGATTACGAGTTGGGTTGTTTATTCCGACCGTGTGTGAACCCCTGTTTATGCATGGATTAGAATAATGAGATGCTAGGTATTTAAAGGATCCGGATGCGTTAAATTCCTCAACCAACTTTAAATTTTGGCGGGTAAAACCTGCCATAATTTAACAGGGGAAAATCATACGGTATTCAATGGTGAAAGGTTGTAGTTTAGTGATAGGTAAGTTGTGTTGTGCTGTGGGGTGGAAGCTCGCATTTCGGATAATAACAATGTAAGGTCACTCTAAAACAGTGCCAAAGAGTGGCAGTGCGGAAGAGTAGAAGTGTGATGGTCGTGCATTGATGTTGGATTAGTAGCACAGTAATATAGGGAGGTAGTCAGTGGTCATGGAAATTGCAAAAAATGGGCAGTAGCCGGACAAGGAAATATGTTGGTATGATGTGTTAATGTACTCTTGTGGCGTGGCAGTGCAGTACCTGTTAGTAGTAAATTATTGTTAGGCACGGGTAATGCAGTGTTGCAGCCTTGTATAGGTCTGAGGGAGGATAAGCTAGTTCATAGATGTGAGGTGGGGAGATGGTAATGCATAGATTTTAGATAGTAATGGTGTTTTGAGGGTGGTAATTGGGTGGTGGTGGTGCTAATGAAGTGACAGGGTCAGAAAGTGTGGGTTTGTGAGGTGGTAATGTGATGATGAAGATAGAGCGTGTTGTGGAGGGGAGGTAGTTCAAGTTATGGGGGTGCCATGAGATAGCACACTAATGCTGGGGGAAGAGCAGTTGTGAACAACGGTTGTGTGGCTTCTGGTGTTAGGCCCATGTAAATATTTTGTTATGGTGGCATAATTTTCATAATTTTCAAAATGTCACATCATGTCAATTATTTTAGAGTTCAGAAATGATGTATTCGACTTGGCCCTCTATGTAGGGTCATCCCAAACGTTTTGCCTTCGTCCTCCTGTTATCGGAACCCATTTTTGTTGGCTTTTAGGACTCTGTGCAGTTTACCACTGCTACAGAGTGCTAATGTGCTTGTATTCTGTCCTCTCAAAAGTGGCTTAAATCCAATTGACACATTTAATTGACTTGTAAGGCCCTAGTATAGTGCTACTACATGTATCCAGGGCCTGTAAATTAAATGCTACAACTGGGTCTGCAGCACTTATTGTGCCACCCACTTAAGTAGCCTTTTAAACATGTCTCAGATCTGCCATTGCAGCCTGTGTGTGCGGTTTAAACTGCCATTTGCCCTGGAAAAATAAACCTTTTGCCAGGACTAAATCTTCTTTTTTGATACATATGTCACCCATAAGGTAGGCCCTAAATAGCCAATAGGGCAGGGTGCAGTGTATTTAAAAAGTTGGACATGTATTGTTAACTTTTACTTGTCTTGGTAGTGAAAAACCCTTAAATTTGTTTTTTCAGTACTGAAAGGCTTACCTCTCCCATAGGATAACATTGGGTTGCCTTATTACATTTAATAAGTGATAACTTTCAATTGGGAGCGAGTAGGAAAGTTGAGTTTGGTCTCTAAAGAATTGTAATTTAAAACCCCTTTAATGTTAAAGTTGAATTTTCAGTCACAAGTCTGAAAATTGCCACTTTTTGAAAGTTGCCATTTTCTTGTCTCAGCCATTTGATGCCTGTAGCCCGTATCCTGGGTCACATGACTAGGCGTATCTGGAAGTTGGTCTTTGTGTATTTCTCCCAGTGTCAGGACCCCACAAGTCTTACCTTCTGCTTGTGGAGTGTTCTCGCAGGGATGACATGAACAACCTCCACCGTCTCCCACCTCTCCCTTGTCCTAGCATATAATCCGACCAGGGTGATGATGGGGGCCGGGGGAAAGAATCCTAATGTGTGGTGGGTTGTCCTTTAGCGTGTAGACCTGGTTGGGTACGCCCAATGAAGACGAAGGAACCCCTCTAGGAACTACTGCCTGTAAGGACAAACCATAAGGTAAATCAATACTGCCCCCTGTATCACAAGCACACAGACATTTATACCATTAGTAAATATAGTCAAGGGGAACATCTATAGTCACCTGGGATTTGGTACTTCGATAGGTTGTGGTGTGTGAACTCACACACCAAAAGGAACATGGAAGAGAAACGGTAGGTGCACCTGTGCATAAGAAAGGAAATAACAAAGCGTGTGGATTCCACCTAAGCCAAATGAAACAATAAGCGCTCCTGCGCTGGAATCAAGAATAAGACGATTGACAACGCACCCGTGTCCTTCTTAGCAAGTGTATAAGTGCTCCTGCACCTGCACCAACATATGCCCATCAGCGCTCCTGCACAATGACCAAAAAGGTGTGCTGAAAGGCAAAGCCCTCCTGCGCTTGCCGCCACACAGCGATGTCTTAAAGCGCTTCTGCGCATCTGGAAATGCAATGTGCTGTAAGGCAACGCGCTCCTGCGCTTGCCGCCCCACAGCGATCTCTTAAAGCTTTTCTGCGCTTTCTGGAAATGCAATGTGCTGTAAGGAAACGCGCTCCAGCGCTTGCCGCAACCCAGGAATAACTCAAGCGCTCCTGCGCTTATGGTACATGAAGTGATGCTGCAAGGCAACGCGCTCCTGCGCTTGCCGCAGCACCAGAATATCTTAAGCGCTCCTGCGCTTATACAGTGAAAATGTGCTGGTTTCGTGGCAACGCGCTCCTGCGCGTACCACAACAAAGAACTCTGCACATGCGCTCCTGTGCTGGTGCCGACAAAGCAATACCTGCGTCTCCTTCGAGTCAGGTCTTGGCGAACACCACGGTGAAGAGCAGAGGCTCCGCAGGCTCCGATGACTCCGTAGGACGACTCCGACTCCCGCCGAGGTCAATATCACTATCCGAAGCAAAGCCGGGTTGAGCACCGCTAGTTCTTATGCGGTCTCACCCGGAAGCGACCTCGTGGTGACCTCCAGGTCTACTTCCTGTTTAGGGGAAGCTGGACCGCTAACTCCACAGATTTCCCTCACGCTATTCCCGCAAGGAAGCGGACCATGCATACACAGCCACACAGACCTGATCCATGACACCCAGACAGTGAGACAAAAATGAATAGGTGTTGGCAGGGTGAGCCAGCTCTGACTTGACAAGGGAGCACAGCTGTCACCTAACACACTTGCACATTACAAAGACGCTGCCTGACAACACTCACAAAGGGGTTCCTACTAGTCATTTGTAGGGGAGGGCTCTAGAAGCTTCTCCCTCTTCAAAGTGGGAAGCAGGTATAAGTAGTGGACCCTCAGACCCAACTCTTCAGTACACGTCTGGATCTGTGGGAGACTCAGAAGGACTGCTGTGCTGCAATGAGGACTGTCCTACTCACATGCTGCCTGCTGCTCTGCTACTCAGCTGCCCTGCTGCACTGCTGCACTCCTGCCCTGCTGCCTGAGTGAGAAGAACTGGACATGCATCTTTCCCCAGGACCACCAGTGAGACTCCACGGGCTATTTGGCTGGCTTCCTGATCAGAGCCTTAGGGACAGAAAAGACTTCAATCATCTTGAACCCTGCACCTGGACTTAGCCTGTTTTGAATCCTAACACCCCCTTGGAAGTGAAGTTAAAGGAGCTCTGCCAGCTTAGCTGTGGTCCCCATCGGAAAATATGTGAAGCGACGCAAAGCCTCACCGCACAGCTGCCAGCCTCATCCAAATCTATGCTGACTGACACAAATCCAGCAAAGCCTCACTGCACAGCAACCAGCTTCACTGGATCTGACGCAGAGCAATGTAAACCCACCAAGCTTCTGTGCACAGCTTACCGAAACTGAAGCAGGCCAACACGAAGCCTCGCAGGGCAAAGCCGCACAGACCGTGCACGAAGGTGATAAGGTACAATACTCAGCGGGCCTAAATTGGTTCAGTGCCCAGACTGCGCTCCTTCGCTGTTGGCCTGAACTTGTAACTTTATCCCGGTGCAGCATTACCAGATAACCACAGTTGATGCTTTGTGATTTTAAGCACTTTCTTTACCTAAATCTTTAAAATTTCATATCTTCAGTCCTACTTATTGGATTTTTGAAGCTTTATTCACAAATAATGTATTACATTCTACTCTAGTTTTCTAAATGGGTGAGGGATTTTTCTTGTGTTGTCCACATTATTACTGTTTTGTGCGCTGCATTAAATACTGTACACATTGTCTCTAAGTTAAGCCTGACTACTTTGTGCCAAGCTACGAGAGGCTTAAACAAAGGTTAATTTGGGGTTTGCTTCTGTTTTACTATGACAAGAATTGTGGTTGCTGCTTGAGTAGGGTTTCACTCCCTTATTCAGTAACCCAATTTCCCACATGATGCCAGTGTGAAAATGTGCTTAACCTTTTTGCAGCGGGGACTGGTTCATGCAGAAAATGTCCTGTGGAAGATTGGTTGGAGCAGACGGGAAGCATTTTCTAAATTGTCCGCTTTGTGGAATCCATTTTGTATTTCTGTCAGCCATTTTGGCTGCCATGCGCTACCACGCTGCGCCATGCTCTGTCCTACCTTCCTGTCAACTGCTCTTGAACTGCTCAGGAGACAAGTTATATTTAGTTCCTCTTGCTTTGCGACAATGCTCCAGTTGAGCTTGCAGCTGTTCCGAGGCTTATAAATGTCAGGATGTGTCTACTAAAAGTAGACACTGTTAGGCTCCACCCACTTGTCGGCTGTGCCATTCTCTGCATGGCCTTATATGTAATTCAAACCAGCATTTGTGTTAGTACCGCCTTCATTTGAGCCCCTGTGTGGAGGTATAAAAAGGACCAGGATCCTTCCATTCAGTGTGCTACTTCACGCATTACTGAAGGGTGATGTGCGTAATGTTAGCTCCACCTCATGAGTGTTTAGCCAAACTCTGGGGTCGATTCCGATTCGGGCCGGAAAAGCACCGACCGACTCGGAGCCGGGAAAAATTACCGACCGACACGTACCAGTGGCGCCCGACACGCCAAGTACGATGCAAGCCGCGATAAATCCGACCGACACGTCAGGAAACCAAGCCGACCGACCGAGCCGCTCGGAAAATAGCAATCCGGCCGGAAAAACACGCGAATCCAACCGACCGACACGCACCCGGAACAAATCCGACCGAATCGTACCCGCCAACTCCAACCCGCAAAGTACGATGCAAGGCGCGAAAACCCGACCGAGTCGGACGGAGGACAAGCCGTACGACCGACACGCATACAAAACCGAGCCGAAGCAACACAATACACCGCGACCGACGCGTACGCAGCATACAAAACTGCACAAACACAGCGTGAACGAAGCGGGAGAACACCGTACGAGACCAATGCAGGGTCCGACTCGGTCACAAGAACGTTTCCAACATAAACAAACAGCACAAAGGAAAAATCACCCAAAAAAAGGCCAAACAAGCAATTAGCAAGCCAATAAATACTGGGGGGGTGGGGACAGAGAACAAAGACACACCCACAACTCCACCTATATAAAGGACACAAATCACTACCATGAGCCTTTGCAAATGCCATTCCACTGCCAGCACCCAAGAGAAAGCAACCACACACCCACAGCTCACCCCTCACACAAGCCACACACCATCAGCACACCAACAAATACCTACCTCACATACACCCAGCAAAACACACACTCACACACCCTCACCTGCACACCAACACACACATCACTCACCATCACCACCCATCACCATGCCCCCCAAGAAGAATCCCAAGTTCCTAGATTGTGAATTGGAAGTCCTGGTAGACGAGATCCTCAGGGTGGAGCCACAGCTGTTTGGCACTCTGGTCCAACAGACCCCCATGTCGCAGAAAACCAAGATGTGGGAGAGGATCATCAACAGGGTGAACGCCCAATCACCATGTCGGCGCACAAAGACGGACATCCAGAACAGGTGGTATGACGTGCGCAGGAGGGTACGGGACCTGCTGAAGATAGACTACATCAACAGCCAACAGACCGGCAGTGGCCCTCCTGCCAAGCCAATATACCTCAGGCCCTGGGAGGAGAAGGTGCGGGCCATCCTTCCGCCAGTGAGCGTATATGGACTAGAGAACATCCCAGAGCCTGGTGAGTACACAACAAATGTACACAATAAACTGCCACAAAACACACACATCACTGTCAAGGGAGAGTCAAACCATGCACACATAGCAATTACACAGCAACTAGAACAGAATCATCCCAAAATGTGTCATGTCAGTCAGATAAACACAACACATGCTATCAAAAAAGTCACATCCAACTGTGCCAACACATGTACAAACACAACCACAACTACAGCTAGGCAGTGGCACAAATAGAACTAACACACACATCCACACATGTAGCCACCACAACAACACCAACACACAGTGAAGACCACTCAAAGGAAGGAATTCTGTGTATGCTGGCCAAGTCAGTGTAGCCAATAGCATCATGGGAGTCGCGAGTCACACATATTGCCCCCCCCCACAACTGTCCCATCAACACCACCCTGAACCATGCTCACATCACAGGGAGTGGAGAAGGACTCACAAGATGGCTGACACTGGCTACTGCTGTGGGGAGCACAAGGCCCTGCTGGCAACTGTGCACCAACAAACAGCAGGACACCACTGACTGACATCCTGAGAGACAACTTACACTCCCTGCAATGCAAGCACGTTCCATGGTGGGATATCTGGCTGGCTGGGTGGGAAGGGGGGACTTGCAGCACTGACCATAGTCACCAGCACCTCCCCTCACACCCCCCAACACAAACTCCACAGTACCCACCTGGTAGAATGCAATGCCCTCCATCCTAACACAAGATCCCACAAAGCACCACCACCCTGGGTTATGTTGTGTGAAGCACAGGGACACTCTTGGGACTCTTAGCCAAACAACTGCCAGGACAACACTCCCAGCCATCCTGTCAGCACAGCCAGCCCACCCCACAGGGAAGCAGAGTCAAAGGAAGGAAGCATGGGCATGCTGGGAAGGGGGTGGAGGCAATAGCATGATGGGAGTCGTAGTCACAGACATTGCTCAGCCTCACAACTGGCCCATCAACA